>LR737380.1:24425836-24588883 GCA_902655005.2 Marronus borbonicus | reverse complement strand
TAGATGGCAATAAAAACGTCAAGTATATTATGATTAAAATTTGCTATTACATTACCATCATATAGAAGCAAAAAAAACACCTCTCACCTTTCTAGCAGATCTTTCCTAAATTGACTACCATGGGGCAACGTACAAAGTTCTATGCCATTGCCAAATTTGGCAGTGTAATTGTCCTTACAACCGAAGATCAGATCTAAGTCAGCTCGTGTTAGATGATTGGCCAAGATTCGCGACCCAGATTCCTTTAAGGTCAACTTAATCCCCGTCAAAGTACTACTGTCAAGTGGCTTGTTTTCGTCCATAGGTAATAGAATCGTGTGAAAGTTGTCCAGGTCAAATCTTGAGGATACGTCAATCTTAGGCGAAGGTAATTGAAGCAACTTCTCTTCAGCAGCTAAATAGTCAAAGTCGAAGTTTTTGAGGGTCGTTGTAGATTCGGAAGTCGTTAAATGATATCTAGGATTTTTAATAATAACACCTGAACTTCGGTGGGTTTGCTCTAGCGGCGGATCTCCGGCGGCCGAACTCAGAGCAGAATCTCCAGATCCATTACCAGAATCTGATCCTGAAGCATGGTACGAGGTCACCCTCTGCAAAGAGCCATGCGTTATAAAGGAGACATCGATCTGTTTCTCGAGATGGTCCGTGTCCTTGGACTCCATACGCATTATTGAAGGCAATCTTGAAGGTTTAGGAGGTGGAGATTCCGGAAGATTGCTTTCGTCTTCTATACTATCACTGACTAATCGTATATTGCGACCTAACGTGACAGAACTAGCGGAAATAGTTAATTTTGCGCAAGAATTCCTCGGTAGGGATGCAAATTTTGAATTTATCGTATCCGATCCGGCAGATCTAGTCATAAGGGGTTGTATAACCCCGTCGGCGCTGTTACATTTTTCCTGCGAGATTCTGTTCACTTCAGAGGGCGTTAGCGATTGGGATCTTTGTTTTTTCGATGGTAGTCTTGGTGGAGATTCTTTGTTAAGTCTTGTCGGCGACGAGGAATACTTAGAAACCTGCATGGGGTTGTATCGAAAATGCGCGTTAGCATTTGGTGTACTCGCAGGTGAAATCAAACGATTACTAGTTTGCATGGGAGCGGGATATTTAGAAGCGTAAAAGGATAAAGGATACATTCGATTTTTTGGAAAGTGTATCTTCGCACCAGAGGCCGCTGTGATGGGTTTTCCAGATCCAACGTAAGATGTGATCAAATCGGGAACCGTGTCAAATGGATCATCCTCGAACTGATATTGAACTCTCTCGTAGACAGTTTCCGGTTGCAAGATAATCTTTTTGATGACGAAATGGAGGGCCTGGGATTTTGTCTTGCATGTCAAAACGTAGTTGCCAGGTTGGGAAGTACAATCTCGTACCAGGAAGCCGCCTTCTTCTCGAACAATTTCTTCGGCTCTAGATCGGGGGATAGCTCCATGATACCAGGCGTGGGAACGGATATCCCTGCTATCCAACGAGAGTTCAAGTTCCAGAGCCTTTTTTAGGGCAGCTGCGTCCACTGAAGGATCCGCGTAAGGCTCCTGTAAGATTAGAAAAGACGGGAAATTAAAATTCTTGTCCTGCTAAACGAACATTTCAAACAAGAGAAATTTAGAACAAGCAAAAATTTATTTACACAATTTAATAAACAATAATTCCAATAATGAATCATCAAATAAATAATTCTTTTTTTTTTTTAAGCTGATTAAATCAAAATCACAATTCATTGAATCAAGCTTTATAACAATACTAGTGTTAAGTATGCATCAATTAGTACCGTCAACTGTAGTACTATCATCATCATTTCGGGATTAGAATTATGTACAGTGTCCGCCAAAAAGTCTTCACTATACGGGAACATTTTTAATTTCTTCAGTTTTAAAATAACTGTGTTTGTAGTATGTCTGTGAATCATTAGAAACCACAAAATGTTCCAAAAATATTTGACCCATCGTATTCGCATCGATACGTAAATGTCATTTACAAATTTCAATTGTCTAAAAATGTTATTATTTAACCAAGTATGAACAAAATCGAAAGTGTGATTCAAAAATGTCAACCTTCATCTTTTCTTTCATTTTGTCATCAGTGTTAGTTGGAAGTCAAGGGTTCGCCTTAAAAAAGAGAATTTTTGTTTTTATTAAGAAGGTTTATTTTCCGAAATTAAATCATTTTGTATAGAAAACTTACGGACGCTTTCGTATTTTCGTAACTGAAAATGTTGATAGTAGAGTAACTTTTTTGTTAATTTAGTTTAGTTTGTTAATTTAGTTGAGTGTAACAGTAGACAACAATGAAAGTTTGTTTTGATCGTAAGAAAGAAAGAGCTATTTTTTAACTCCTCCAATCACTATGATTCCGTGAGCGCCCTTAAGTTTTCTATGCAAAACGATTTAATTTAGGAAAAAACCTTTTTTGGGGAGATATGTGTAAACGCCATAAACGCCAAAACACAATAAAAGTAGATGTGTTTTTTGATATTTTAATTTTCGTTTTAGTTTCTAAAATATTTCAGGTGGATCGTTTTCAGAAAATCACACCATATATACAAAAAGCATAGATTAAACAAGAAGGTCAACGCTATATTTGCAAGCATATAGGGTGCTACGAAATTCGCGGACATGGATTACTGGATGACGCAATAATAATGCAAACGTTCTTTTACCATTTTTTAATCTGACTAATCTAATATTTTCTGACTTATAACAATTTTAAAAATGTAAAATAAATTTTTAATATTACGCAACTAGAAATTTATAACACAAAACACTTTACATTTGTCCGAATTATTTTGCGGTAGCTGCTAACATGTTTCAACACGCTTTGCTATTGAAGAAAAAAGAAATGGCAAGGTGTCAGATCTGACGATCGAGGTAGCCAAATCCGTGCCAACCCAACAGTCAGCAAAATTGCAAAGTGGGGATCTACTCGTCGTGCATAAAAGTCATATTTTTCCCTAGATTTTGAGCCACCTCATCCAAGAAACTTGGACGTTGTTGTTGCAGAAAATCTAGGTAATATTAAATGTGGATTCTCGTGAAACTCCAGTGATAACGATTATGAATAGTGAAAATACCATCATGGGTAAATAAACATCCATCTGTTCACAGAATGAAATTTTGAATGTTTAGATTGTGATTTAAATACCATTCACGCTTGCCGAAGTACATCATTACAAAGTCTTTGGTTTATGTTTAGCTGCTGCCAGAAGACATTTCGACCAAATATTATACATTGTTTTGTGATGTACAACAATTATCTACTATTTAAAATGTTTACATACTTTATTTTTCATTTTTTAAAATGCTAAGTTAGAAATGTTGGTCAAATATTGTCGGTTCATTTCAGTTTTTGTTGCTTGCCGTGCGTGTGTGCGAATTTCACAACAGCCTGTATAAAGATGAAACCAAACTTCTTAACAAGACCGTTAAAAAAATAATTTGAGCCAATTACTTAAAACGATCATCTATTTTATATAAACTACGAAATAAAAAAAAGAATTATTTTCTAGAATCAAGTGTCGGGTACAATTTGTAATTGCACTGCATGGTACGACTAGTAAAAATATTCCCGGATATATTTTTCCATAAGACAACAGGTTTTGCAATTTTGTATTATATAAGCAGTTTTAACAACTTTTTGCATCAATTTTCGATTGATTCATAAGTGGCTACTAAATTAAAAATGGTAATATTCTGGATGAATCATATTTTAGCTGGAGATTGGACGAAACTGGTTTTTTATGGTAAATAACTACGGCAAAAATTTTATTGCTTAAATGATGTTTTAAAAATATTTTGCGTAACTAAAGTTTGAATAGTCAAGATATTAACGTATGTAATTTAGATAGTTTCAAAATCATGGCAATGTTTACAATCAAAAGGATATAGGCTGATGATGAGAATTTGAAAATTTTAAATTTTCAATTTTTATGTTAGTTTTAATCAAATCGACTGCGTTTTTTACTGTGTTATTAATTAATGGATTTTAATAATTCACACATTGTTTCACAATCTAATCTTGTAGTTTTTACGTAATTAACGTTATTCGTTAGATAGCTTTGATAAAGGTCACATGTACGACCAAAAATTCGGCTTATTTATAAAGAAATAAAATCTAGAAGCTTTCTATCTACTGCCTCTCTTCCGCTTAATTAAGAATCAAAGTTTTGCGTTTAACACCAAGCTTATACATTTTACCTTCTATAAAAATGAACTTCGTTATAATACTAATAATGATATATAACAACATGAGAAGAATATGATTTCCGACCGTTGCATTCTATTACTTTTAGTTTTGACAACTTACAGCTTTAATTGCTCAAATTGGCTGATGACTTTCATATACGAAATAAACCATGTTTAGGATGCTAATTAATTGTATCCATGAAATTTATTAACACCACATTAAGATATTCTAAAGCAATAGGTTTTTTTTTATTAGATTTGACTCGATTATCATAGCTTTAGTAATAACGTTTGTTTGTTATTGAATTTTTCAGTCATTAGGTATTTGTTGCTATTTTGAAGATGTTATTTGCATTACTTTAGAAAACCAATCGACAATTTTTAACAAACTAACGATATTAATACGGCTGATGTTTAGAATTCAAACTGAAGTTTTAGGCCTACATTAACATCTAGGTATATAGTAGTGGTATTAATCAAGAAGCATAACGTTGTTTTTCGGGTTAGCGAATTAGCAAAATTTGAGAATTGCTCCTTGAAATGCTGCAGTTCTTTCAAATTAAAACTACTGATAAACAAAGTAGGTATGACCAAAAAAATAATGCTAAGATAGCTTAGCTTCCTCATGGTATTGATGGAATAATTCACGGCAAACGCAACAAAAGGAGAGAGAAAAAAATACACTAACACACGAACATGTTTCTGCCTACCCGGCGTCATCAGCGTGGTTTCAAGAGTATTTTTTATATCTCTGAAACTCTTGAAACTCTTGAAACTCTTGAAACCACGCTGATGACGCCGGGTAGGTAGAAACATGTCCGTGTGTTAGTGTATTTTTTTTCTCTCTCCTTTTATTGCGTTTGCCGTGAATGATTCCATCAATACCATGAGGAAACTAAGCTATCTTAGCATTATATTTTTTGGTTATTGTTTCTAGGCATTTTCTGATGTGTTTAAAGTAGGTATGACTTTGCTTTCTGAGTGCTAGTAGTTAAAATAAATTCGCGGTGATTGGATAACGATCTATGGAATGACGAAAGAATTCATTTTCAATTAATTGGGAGTACTAATTTTTTAAATTTTTAAGTTTGGTCTGCAAACCGTTAAGCAAGTACTGTGCGATTTAAAAGTTGCTGTGTGGTGTGGATTAAAATATCAGGTCTCGTTCTATTTTCTTTGAAGAGAATCAAATGGCTGTTACAATTACAGGTCAATGTTGTTTCGACATGCTGCTGTATCCTGCTGAATGTTGTTATATTAAATTATCTTCATGCATCAGAATGATAACCTCTCTGAAATTTATAATCTAGTCAGATTAATTGTAAAATGTTTTCGAAAATCAAAATTTTATTCTGTTAGTATGTATAAGATACTGGAAGTATGCATACAGTATTAGAAAAAAGCGAAATCTACAATCTCTATCCTCAATAATATTTTACATAAATGTATTGTTATTATAATAATAATATATACACAGCGTATATTGGATAATCTTCCAACAAACCCTTTCAGAAATCTAAATAACTAAATCCCCCAATTCGACGTCTTAAAAATAAAAAGCTAGCGCTTTTGTCGTAATCGCAGCTAGACAACAATATAGCGGGCCCATTGTATCTCCTAACCGTTACAATATCCCGTCAGTTTCGCAGACACGAGAAACCTTGATAAGAGGGACCCCCGTTGCTAAAACAGGTCATTTGCGAAATCAGTGTTGAGTGAAAAAGAGTCTGTGCGGTATCCTAGGTTGATGGTCTGAAACGACTAGCAGATTTTTGGATTAAGATGGAAGCAAAAGGTTGGTGATTCAATGTCTTTCGTGAAAATTGACGCGATTAGTGTATGCCTAAGTTTAACACGTTAGTTCTCAATAATTTATAAAATGTACAGTTTACATTTTAGACACGAAATTCACACCAAACATGGGGAAGATGCTAGAGAAAGTTGCCATAGCTGCGGCGGAATTCTTCGGCACAGCTATTTTAGTTTTTATTTCTTGCATGGGAGCTAGCAGGTGGATTATTGGTGAGGACTTTTCGATTTTGCATTCAAGTTTAGCTGCTGGTTTGGCCGTTACCATGGCAATTCATGTAAGTTCCAAAATTATTATTATTATTGATCAGTTTTCGTATGAATTCTGAAAGAAAGACTGCTTTCTAACTAATGTGGCAGGACATATTTTTTTTGGTTTGTCAGAAAGTTTAAAAAGATGAAATAAATGTTTGCATTTCTAGAATTTTATATATAAAAAGCGAACTTATACTGGTAATATTTAGCATAATATAAATGCTCTAAAAAATCTGCTACGACCACTTCTGTTGCTGATTTTCTAAACATGTTATGTATTGTACATTATAAAGTCTGTACTTGCTACAATTAACTTTCAGAGTTGATTACATGTGTGCTTCGCGCCGTGGAGTGTCAAGGGTTGCATTTTACCTGTCTAGATAAAACATTATTTTTCAATGCAATGGCATTGGTTAATATTGGTAGAACTACACGAATGGACGTACAAAGGTTGGTTTACACGATCAAATCCTTTGCGCGAAAGAGATGTTTACGTAAACAAATCGAATTGTTATGTTGTACTTACACCTTCAGTTTCAGCTTATTTTCTGGTCAGGTGATAGTTAATTAAGAGACATATTGATATAAATATCCTTATATTGATATAAATTAATATAAAAGCGAAAAACAAAGAATTACTTCTTCCTAATGCTTGGGTTTGTCATATCAAGAAAAAACTAAAAGTTGGTCAAAACCGTAATTGGTGAAAAGTTTTCTCATAAAAATTTGTTGTTTCTTACAGTTTTTTCATTACAAACTTATAGGCTTAAGATTTCGTAGCATGATTCCTGCACTCTTTGCTTCTTATTTTCTACAAACAAGAGCTGAGAGAAATCCAATATATAATACAAACCACAAATTTTTCATAAACCACTTTGCTTATGCGCAACTTCGGACAGGGTACTCAACCGAACAGATTTTATTCAAATGAAACTTATGCTATATGCTTGCGTAAACTTGAAGATTCAATTAAAACTAAACCTAAAGCCTACGTTGTTATGAAGCCAGCTTGCGTAAATCAATTGCCTTCATATTGCACTGTGCTACGAGTTACAGCGAAGCACTTTTTACCCTGTGGTGTACTTCAAATTCAGTGCTCGTTAATATTTTTGATTTATATTTGTTCAAGTTCATAATTAAGATTTTGCAATTCATTTGAATTAATTTTATGATAATTACAACCTTAACAAACGTTTCTTGCAAAGCATACTGAGAGTAATACTCCAAAAAGTTACTAATTGCGACTTAGGCTTTTTGCTTTATTCGTTTGACAACAATTCCCCCCATCTTCAGTGTTTCTATTGCTGTGAAGCAGTGAAACTGAAGAAGATGTCTAAAAGAACTTAATGCACGCGAAGAAAAACTGTTTGATGTCAATCTACGTGCACAAGTTGTGTTTTTGCCTCCAAACACAACCAACTTGCTTCAACAGACGGACCAGGGAGTGATTAAAACATTGAAGGTTTACTACACGAGACGTTCATTTGCAAAAACATTGAAAAGTGCCGGCAAGAAATTTTGTCCAGTTTTAATCCAACGGTGATGATGGTGGATTCACATAGCCAGAAGAAGATCCACCAGAAAAGCACATGACAATTATAAGCTTGACCGAAGGTCTCAGCTCAATTGAAAAGGACTAATTTTAGAAAACATAAACTTCAACAAAGCAGTCATTATAACTATAAAGCAAGGAATTAAAAGAAACATTAACTTGCTACCAAGAAATTCTGTGAAAAAAAGAAATGTCAAACGAATTTGTTGGATTTTATGAAGAGAGGAACATCAGAATAATGTTACGTAACTCAATTATTTCTTTAGTATTTAAATATCCTTCTTCTGAACTTGTGTGCCAATTAAACAAAATTAACATACGTTATTTTCGTCAGACTCACATATTGCGTAACTTCCATACGTATTCCTACTGTACATACATATAAGCTAAGTAATAACTACACTACCGCTCATAATTATTTAGGCACCTACGTTTTCTTACATTATTTATACAATATTCTGTTTTTAAAAACCATTCTTCCACAAATGAATACTTATTTGAAATAGAATTATAATACGCAAAAATCTATTCGACAAAGCTATTTAAAATAAACTATTACCTGAAATAGGATTGTTGTCATAAAACCCCCATTAATATGCAAATACAATAAGAGGAGGGGAATCCCCGGAAAGATTTATCCGTTTATTATAGTATGCGTAATGATTTTATACTAATTTTGTGTAAGTATTAAGATAAAATTTCCAAATTAGGATCAGTTGTTTTGTAGTATTCATGGTGGTAAAGATCGTGTGCGAAATACAGAGTGACGATTGTTTAAAATGCCGAAAAAAAAGGAACTAAGTATTGAAACACGTTCGCTTTTAGTTGCCTACCATAAGAGTGGCAAAACTAATAGACAAATTGCCCGAGAATTAAAAGTACACCCTGCTACTGTCGATTATAACATTAAAAAATATAAGGCAAGCAGCAGTATTTCTAATAAACCACGAAGTGGAAGGCCAAACGTGACAACAGTTGCAGAAGATCGCGAAATTGTAGTCACCAGCAAGAGAAATAGACGAAAAACCGCTCCTGAAATCACCGCAGAAGTAAATGAACATCGCGAGAATCCGATTAGCATGGCTACAGTGAAACGTCGCCTACAGCGAACCGTTCAAACTATGAAAGGAATATTTGCAGCGTTTGGAGGAGTTTTAAAGATTATGGAATGGCCACCCCAGAGCCCTGACTTGAATCCAATTGAGCTGCTCTGGGAAGAACTTGACCGACACGCACGTCAATAAGCTCCAACATCCGTTGGTAGTATGTGGAACGCACTACAATCAGCTTGGGTGAAAATAACCCCAGACACGATCGCATAACTGATTGTAAGAATTCCGCGCCTTTGCGCCGCAGTAATAAAATCCAAAGAAGGTCACATTGACGAAACAAAAGTTTAAACTTTGTAAAAATTTTTCTTTCTTTTTGACGTGTATTGCATACAACTACGAAATAAATACATTTATGTACAATTCTGTCTTATTTTTCTATGATTTATATCACAAATTTAGGGTGCCGAAATAATTATGAGCGGTAGTGTAAATATAAGAAAGACAGTAAAATAGTACGATCTTATATTTTGAACACGCGTAAAAAAAGAATTGAGATTTATCTGGGATTAAACGATGTTATCAATTTACATTATCAATTAATGTTAATATATGCTTAATTAATTATATTTGACATCGTTTACAGATTAAATATTTAGCTACCGACTTAATTGTTAAATAGTTCATAAAGATAAGTCAGATATACATACATGCTGTATGTGATATTTGTTTTTGTATATTCATATATAACGTCACTGAAAGATAAACAAAAATTTGGAATGTCACACTTTTATATGAATATAAAAAATTTGCCAATTCTTGTATCTACGATCGATATTGCCAACTACATAGATTAATTACATCTAATTAGGTAATTTGTTTTGCTTAAGTGTTAATCATTTTTTCTGTTGATATCTATAACTGTAATTGATAATAACAAATAGTCGTTAGTCAGATTTTATGTGGCATAGTATAAAGATTAAAAGATATAAAATAAGGTTCGTAATTTCCAAATTGAATCTCTACATACCAATTGTAGGCAAACAAAAATCTTTTGGAAATAATTTGTAGATTATATAGGGTTTAGCAAAAGTCGGAATGTTTTTGAATTTGAATGAACATTTTCTTGCTTCAATTAACTAGTACTTTACATCATTTGTTTATAAAGCAAAAAGTATCGTTACGTGGTTAATGATTTGTAAGAATAACGTAAAAATGCAATATGGTTTCCGCCGTTTTTTTTTTAATATTGACAGCAAGGACTAGGGGTAGTATGGGTAAACGCTAATGTATGGGCTCATTCCGAGCCGTATCAAATACATACTCAATTAATTCGAAACACATGTTCTGGGAAACTGTACGACCGAAATTCAATATACTTCGGTCATACTGTTGACAACGAGAATACACGAATTCCCGAAACGTATGCTCCGAATTAATTAAATACTTTGTGTGGTGCGCAGTGTGTCGATACCGTAATGTTCCCTTAAAGAAATGTAACATTTCATTTAAATATAGAAGTATAGACTTTTAGACATTTTAAAGCATTTATCTAGGCTGTTTAAGTCATTTATGGACCTTCATTTCTTAATTTTATGGGCCCTAATCCTGGTATCTTTCTCATTAATATTATAAGCCAAGTCATATATAATTTCAAGCAGAAAACTTTTGCAAACTTATCTTTACAAATGTATAGAGTGTTTTCCTTTTATTATTGTTTCAATATTTGATCGTGGTATACTTCATGCAAATAGAATTAAGTAGCCTATTTCATTGTTTTTTCTGTAATTTTAGATTTTCGGCCATATCTCAGGCGCCCACGTAAACCCAGTCACAACTGTCGGAGCATTAATCATGCAGAAGATAACTTTGGATCTGGTTCCTTTTTACATAGTTCCACAGCTGCTTGGTGGTATCACAGGCTATGGTTTTGTCATGGTAAAAATATTGTAAGAGTTACATTTAATGTCAGATCAACTTTTGTTAAAATACACACCGCTATAGATTTTTGTTTGCTGGGACCAAAAGACATGTAAAGCAACGGTTTCCTTCTATTCAGTTCAAGCGTTGGATTTCTCAGGCATTTTGCTTTTTCTTTTATATTGTGAACAGGATTTTTCAGTTCAATCCTATTTAAAAAAAAATGGGTATTGACGTCACTGTTCAATTGAAAATGCGTTTGTTTCATCAGTGCATGAAATATTAAAATGAATAGGCAATGAATCAATATCCAATACGTATTCATTCGAATTTTTAGATGAACCGTAATGTAAGTTAACATACTTGCCTAGTTTCGAAGGTATTAGTTTCGGATAAATCTTCAGTCGGATAAATATTTTAATCTTTATAAATATTTTCAGCAATTTCTTGATTTCTCGATTAATTCTCTAGAACTCGATATGGCCATTATTCGTTCGTATGTTCTCTTGGTCTAAATGTTCTTTCGGATTATTGATTTTTTTAAAATACAACTGATAACCTTCTATTATTCAACAATCGATAAAATATGTCTGTAGGTGAAGTAAGTTTTATTCGGTCGAGTTTGGGACCAATTCTTTTGAAATTCAATTATGGAAGATGTTCCTTGAAAGATAGCTGGCCAATTCATGCGATGAAATCCAGTAAAGTACTTGGAGTGTATAAAGCAGTCTGGGTTGTAAGAATAAGATCGTACTTACTCGAGTTTAAAATGCGCTGAAATAATTCATGTCCGGAGAAAGTTGGATAGTTTGGAGAAAATCAAATCAACCTAATAATCAGTGTTAAATGGAATGCATTTTTATAACAATCGACCCAATCCATATTTATCATAAGTAGAGCTGTGAATCTTGTCCGGCTGGGAGTGGAAAAGAACTACTACTGCTCTCTCATAAGAAATTAATTCCGATCGGATACAATTTATAAATCGCAGTTTACAGATAAAAGTAGCTTATTTATTATTTATTATCAATAACTAAGCTGTCTCTTATTCGCGAGATTTTGTAAACAGTTGAGTTGTTTGAACAGTTGCAAATATAACACCAAACTGCGTAGAGTGCTTGAGCGAACCCTCAGGGCTCAAGCAACCAATCTACGTGGCACATACGACCTAATAAAATTGGAAAAAGAGGAGAAAACTGAATTTAACGTTTCTCTGGGGCCCTCGGCAAGTCAACAGTATTTCAGTGCTATGTGATAGCATGTGAATAAGTTTTTAATGGTTCGGATAACATTTGTCCTTCGGTCGATATGATTCTTTTGTGTTTTTCTAATTTGTTACTGTACTACGGACACCACTGCACGTTTAGATAATATTGAAGGAACTGGCAGCGTTTTTCACGACAGTAATATCAGATGGGATTTTTCACGTTCTAAATATCGTATCGATCTGGTATTCACCGTTTTGTTTTCTATTTGACGGTTATAATATCTTTAATTAAAAGGTTATTCCCTGGAATAAGGGTTGAATCCTTGTCATTGACAGTGTTCGCCGCTTGACCAAGCAGCCTTATATCTTTCATTTCTTTGTGCCAAGATTGTACTTATTCATAAATTTCATAAATTACGCAACAGGAACAACTACTGGAATAAAAATAAGTACTTCGAAAAGATCTATTCTACGAAATTGTTTTGCATCAAGATTCGCGGTTTACTGTATATTATTTTTTACGTAAACAATATTTTTACGGTGCAGATCTGTTTTAATGATTTAATGATAAATTTACCATAACTTCTTTGAAACTTATATTTAATGCCACTATGCTTATAAAATTAGGTAGTAACTCCGGAAGAATTGATGAGATCTCACAATATTTCCCTGCCACAACATGGAATCGGCATGAATATACCATCAACAAAGATTTTACCATCCCAAGTAAGAACAAAAAATCATTTTGTTGAGCAAATCGCGAAGATTACGTCGTCTTAATAATAATATCTGACATTTATTCCAGGCTTTGGGTGTTGAAATGTTGATTTCTTTAGTGTTAACTTTCGCGAATTGCGCATCATGGGATCCAAGAACTAAACATTTGATAGACTCAGTTTCTATACGCTTCGGACTAACAGTTGCCGGTATAAATTTTGCTGCGGTGAGCTAAATGCACCTCATTTTTATTAAATTATTTCCGTGTTTTTTTTTTGCTTGTAGGCTGCGTATACTGGAGCTAGCATGAATCCTGCAAGAAGTCTGGGTCCAGCGGTCTGGAACAACGATTGGGAGTACCACTGGGTATATTATTAGCGCCGCGTTTGTTTCTAAGATTATTTTGAAGTTGTTTAAATTATTTTCCAGATATATTGGGTTGGACCGCTCACTTCGGCAGTTCTTGGTTCAGCAATTTACAGATACTTGTTTATAAATATATATAATAGTTCTAACATTAATCCTATTTCATAGTTTGTGTAGAAAAGCCTTACTTATACTATAGAGAAGATATTGTGTCGCTCGTTGATTTTGACTTTTAAAATAATTGAAAAAGTTGAACAGGTGATGTATATAGTAAAATACTTGAAGTTTGCAATTTATCGAAGAAAACCCGGAAAAGCTACTTTTATTCCTACATACGATGTATGCATAAATGTAAAGTTGATAATCTAGTCTATGTATATATTAGTTATTTTTAATATATTATTTTTATATTTAACCTTCTGTGAAGTATATGATGTAAGAGATTGTTTCGAATATAATTAGTTTTTTTTTTACTACCACGCTAATCAAGAAGGAAATGAAAACTAAATCCGTAGTGGTTGGATAACGTGTTATAGATTGATGAAACGATGTTAATATAATCATAATCATAGTATTTTGACTGTGAATCAATCCGTCATAATTCAGCATATAATTAAAAGATTAATACATGCTACGAAATTTTGTTATAGCAACTATACGAAATCACGATATTCATAAGTACGCATTGCGAGTCATCGTAGTTTATTGTTTTATCCATGACAAGTATTATCCAGATGTGTATCACATTTTGTAACTTGGACGTTAAATTTGAAAATTAGACATTCTAAACACAGCGAAATAGAATAATGAATATGTATTCGGACTCTATCCTTTAAATTTCTTACTTTCAAACGGTTTTTTCTTGATGTGAAAATTCCAAAATGAATGTGCTGAATACTGGGTTAGAGAATTTTAAGTACAAAATAAATTCCAAAAATTTACAGAAAATAATAAACATTAGATAAATTTCTATTAAAAAACGAAAGTGAATGACCCAGTGGAACTAAATATATGTTGTACAATATACAAGCGCTCCTGGCGATAGAAACGCAAAGTTAAAACGAAATCAAAAACAAACCTGTAGGAAATCAACACAATATATATAATGTATGTTTGCTGAGAAATGGGAAGAATCCATAACTCCCCGAAATCATGTTGCAAGAACCATAAACCGGGTCTGTTATTGTTTCCTTGTAATAAAAGTTGACCCCAACGCGAGAGTCAATTTTATTTCTTAAATAGCAGAATGTCGCATTTAAAACATCTTTTAGAAAAAATTCGTTTCTAAATTCAATAACGTGTTGTAGGTGCAGTAGTGTAAAGGCGATTGTACAATTGACGTAAACGTTAATGTTTATATATATGTTTTAATTTTTTCCCCCAAATGTAAGACCGTGTCACGTCCACGCCGTGAATGCAAGCGTTTATGTGAACGTGAATTTATAACATCCACAAAATCCACTAGATTTGCATTCACATAAGGTTACCAGACGTACCCTGGATATATCCAGAATTTTCGCGTGTCCTGGGTGATCTGGTTGGTCACGGTGCGGTTCCCGTTCAGGGAGATTCATCTGGGTTAGGCAAAGAAAAGAAGTTCGCCTGTTCGCGTGATTTCAAAACTTTTCTTGGATAATTTCAACTCATCGTGCTTTTAGGAGAGCGTATCCCGGCCGAAGAGTTCCATACGGAGAAACAGTTTGACGTTTACCAAACGCGTTTCTATACAGTGGCACAGTACGTGATATACAGCATATTAGAAAACCTCATTCTGGTCGTTCAAACGAAAATATGGAGCTTGTTCGTGATAATGTCCAGACAGAACCAAAAGTTTTCGCAAAAAGACACGCGGCGCAATGGGAGTTATCTGATTTTAAGAAGAATTTTTCATTTAGACTTGCACATGTATCCATACAAAATTCAATCCACTCATTTTTTGACAAATACCGATAGTTGGTACCAGTGTGGGTAGTACCAACGTAGTAGCCCTTGGACTAGTTAACCAGACCTGGTTAACTAAACATCTTCAATGTCTATTAACTAATTCAATTTTTTTTTTTGTATACCTAACTTTATTTACACGCAATGCCATTTTCTACATATTTATTTCGCCGAAGAGACCCTTTTGCTGAAACACAACACTATTGTCTTTAACACAATACTTTACTAAAGCCGGGTGCGCCATCTTCAGTACTAAAACTAAGCCATGAATTCAGTTTTACTTTTAACTGGTAACTGCTTCACCAGTTTAGACAAAACCACGAATCGAAACAATAACGAATAGCTTACAATAGTATGAATCCCTTCCCCGTTCAAGATATAATCTTCATGCAGAATTCCGACATATTTGTTCAGTGAAGCATCAACACGTTTGGTAATATCATAATCAGTAGATATTTTCCTAACATCAGGCTGGGATATTCCCAACTCATAACATGAAGAACGAAATGGTGGACATATCCCATTCATATCCTAAACTGATTTCAATATAACCTATTGCTTTACGACTACCAATAATGCGTTATATTATTAAAAAGTTAGTTTTTTCAAGATGTATCGTGTATAACTAAATCTCAACATAGCATTAACTACCTGCATATTTCGTAGGTTCGATTTTGGATTATCCTGTAGCTCTACAATAATAAACCGTTGATAGCAATAATCACCACCCTAAAGTAGGTAATTGGAAACATCACGTACAGTTGGCTTTCTAGACAATCAGCAAGTCAAACGCAAGAGCTTTTAAATGGTAATTGCTATTTGAATTTTGCGGAAATACATGATCTTGAGGGAGAACAACTAGAGCCGGAAATAACAGCAGCAATCGCTTGAAATCGATGGAATGAATCGCGAACGTTAAAGCTTAGGTAACAAAGGTGTTGAGTAGTTATTAGGAATTTGATAGGGTGCTAAAGAAGGTGAATTTGTTCTTAAGCGGATGATGTGGATGATATACTGCAAGAAGAATGCTTACAATCTATAGTAGTAAGTTAGGGAGCACATACAAAATAGAAACAAACTTATAGCTAATTGTTTCTTGTTTTAGGTTATTATTAGGTTAATTGTTGGGCACGTTTAAGCAACGGCGCACAAATAATACTTTATTAATATAGCTTATTTTTCAACCAAAAAAAATTGACTTCGCAACCTCAACTTCAAATATGTTGTTCAGGTGCTATTGTAGTTGATAATTGAATAACTTCTTTATCTTTGCCACAAGCGTTAATTACAACTAACAAAAGAAAAGATGTTAAAACCTTTATAAAGAACACTCACCATAATTAGGTTGTTCAAGCTCTTGCTCTGGACTGGTTCATATACAGCTTTGATATCAGATCTGAAAAAATATAAAGATGTTATATTATTTGCAGGTTCTTATTTAGTAAATAGTAAAAAAAATTTAAATGGTTTCCACATTATTTGCAAATTTATATACAAACAATATTTCTTATATTAGGGATTAGGCAATATTAGGGGATTACTCTAAATTTTGCCTTTAATAATAAATGAGCTATATCAATTAAAATAAATTGTAAAATAGCCCAATATACGAAATTTGATTGCCTACCCTAAACCTTGTACAAAATATCCTCATCTCTTTGAGGCGATGTTCAAGTCAGCTTCAAATAGACAGCGATGTACGTAGGTACATCATTGAAATATTATGCATGCAAATCCAGAAACTTCAAGCGCGATATCTCAAACCATCATCATTTTAATGGCGAAGCGGCATTTCTCCCGTTTATTTCATCTTTATCTTTGCAAAAATCAGTTTTGTCGGAGGAATCGGGCGTGGAGGGTCATTTATAAGAAATTTTTGACGAGGCATAATTTGAATAGTTATGGATTTAATTAAAAAATAAAAACAATTGCCTTGATGCGTAATTTTTACTTTAACTGTATTGTTTATAAAGTGGAATTAAAGTTATTCGCCTCTTATTTAATAATTTAATAAATCCCTTTTACCTTCAGAATTAACGCATATATATAGCGTTTAAATAGGGCTTTCTACCCAGTATATTCATATCATTTGTATCATTAAATTTTTAAACCGTTGAAAATTTATTGTTTTCAAAAATAATCGGTTACAGTGAAAATTGGTCAGGTCCTAACAGATATTCAAAGTAATCCACAATGGTTGGATAACTTTTCGTTAACCCATAAGCGGTGAGGTGAAGTACTTGAATTTCTTATACACTTGACATTTCACATCAGTGACTACACGTTCAAAAATAATGGTAATTTTATTTTAAATAATCTTATAAAGTTTTCAAATTTGAATTTCCACCGTTCGCCATTCAAAATTCTAACAAAGACAGTCTACGACTTATGACCGTAATTCCATCACCTATTCAAATAGCTCATATTAATTTTCTACGCAGATCTCGTACATATTTATTCGTGGCGTGGCTTTAGTACACGTTGCGGTTAGTCATGCGTGCATGCAATTTAATTAAAACGGGTAATTATCTCTACAATTCGTGAGAAATAAGCGTTTCTGCGAAAGGAATATGCGATAAATCGTGAAAGATATTCCTTGATTTTTTTCCCTTCTACTAATTTTACTCTACTCTTGAAATTAACCGGAAAAGCACACAAAGTAATTGAAATTTAGGGAAAAAAAGGTAATATTTTACCTTCTTTGAAACAAATCAGTGTCAAAAAATAGGAACCTTTTCCTCCCCAGCTGAAAGAATGGTACTGGTAAAATTTTCAGCTTTGTGATTTTATTATTGCATTCACAAGTCTAGTGTTTAGGTGTGTTAAAAAAAAATGTCATCAACCTTTAGGGGAGATAGTATGGCCCCAATTATGCAGAGTAGTCTTAATGAGCATGGGTCCACAAGTGAACGGTTTTGGAATTACGTAGGATTATTCCTTTTTGTATTATTTGGGCTTTTTACGCTTATCTCTTGTTTTGTTCGCAAAAATAAACATTTCTTATTGTAATTGATATAGATTCTGCCAAATTGGGAGTTTGTAGTAGTTAATGTATAATTTTATGAATTTTCGCAGTCTGCTTACTTTAACAATCAAAGTGCATTGTCGGCTAGTTGATTGGTGGTGCTAATTCAGTTCGTGTTTTCATAATTTCCCCGGTTAATTTGGGGAATAGCTCCTGGAAACCAGAGGCAGAATTTGAAAATGACTTTGCGAAAGTAGAAATTAGAAATTCTTCCAGGAGCTTTACCTTTACCATGTACATACATCGAGTACATCCACCTGATCTTCAAACGCGTTTGGTTTCTTGCCGTTGGTTTCTACGCCATGATCCTGAGGCCCCAATTTTGCTGCAAATATTCTCTTTATTGACGACGCAGTGTTCACACCAAATAGGGTTTTCAATTTCCGTAACACGCAGGTACGGGCCAACTAAAATCCCCATGCTATTATGGAATTCAGACAACAGGCACGTTTTCCAACAAACAGTTTCATGGGCATTTTGTCCCAGAGGTTACTTGCTCCACTTGTTTTATCAAACCAATTAATAGACACTGCTTATCTAAACTAACGAGTGATTGTTTGAATCAAAGGCAATGAATGCGGTTCTAACACGATGCGGCATTTTTTGATTTCCGTTAGAGAGCATTTACACGGAACTTTTGGACAAAATTCGATAGGAAGTCGTGGATCCATATCGCGCTCTGCAAGATAGTCGGATTTCTTTCTTTTGGAATATTTCAAAACTTTAGTGCGCGCTACGCCTATAAATGCCATCGAGGAGTCACAACAACGAGTAGATCAAAGATGCTACCGAATCCAAGCCCACGCAGCGATTTTCGAAAGAGGGCGAAGATGTGGCTGCTGTGAAATGAAGAACCACGAAGCTTCAATTGTTGAAAATCGTATTATATGTTTTAATGAGTTGTTGTTGTTTACATAATATGGCGTAGAATATTACCCACCAGGCTCAAATCTTAATTTAGTGTTTTTTCTTTAATTTTATATGAAGTGGAGGCAGAAAAATCACGCCAGAGTAAACTAGCGTGAAGTAATGTTCTGCTCAGTTTATTCCGTGTTATGCCTCAAAAATCATCATGAGTTTCTTGCTACTAACATAATTGAAAGTGCTTTGAAAGTTAACATTTCACAAATTTTTCATTTTCAAATCCTCAAAACGTTGTAATTAATTTAAGATGTCCGCAGGCAGTCTAAAACGACGACAAAGAGACGCAAACTTGAAGCAGGAAAAGGAAGGATAATATTCAATGGGCTATAGGCTTCGTATATGGCATTCAAGTTAATTGCTGGTGCTCAATTACTGTATTTTCCAATTAGTTCTCGTTTGGTAGTTATCGATGATGCACAATGGTCTCGCTTAATAGTTAATAATCCCGATACTTAGCTTTAGAAGATATTTTAAAAACTCTAAAAAATTGCGGGCGTATTTATATATTTACTTATTTATATACGTATCGAAGTCAAGCGATAAATTTAGTTAAGCACAGTATTGTTGCTTTCTTAAATAAACAACAATTCGCACAATACAAGGGCTCATTCGTTACGCTTAGCAGATCTAGGTTATTAAATTTAGATTAGTCTCGCTCTGCTTCTATAAATATTTGATCTTTTTTACGGTATTCATTATTTGTAATGATGCTAAGAACGTTACGAATAGATACACTATGTTTGGAGAATTATGTAAATATTTAGCAATAATAAAGAATTATTTTTCCTCTTTACAAGGATGTTTTGAACTTCAGAACGAAAGTAGGCGGCGGAGATTGCGCTCTTAGTAACCTAAAATGTATTAAATTAAAAACTTAGTCGGAGTCATTTAAAATGAAAGAAATAGTTAACATAATGCAAAATGAATTTGTTAGAAAACATTACAAAGATATTCAGTTAAAGATCAATGTTTTGTTTTAACAATTAATCTTTAGTTTACACTTAAGACGATGGTCCAAGACGATGGATTTGGGAGATTTACTGATAAAATATTATTATCGAAATTAGAATATACATTGATAGCCTCTTAACTGAAATGAGATAAAATTCTTTTGTTGTATTGCAATAACAGCTACGCGCGCATATAGTATAATGTAGATACAATATCTTATTAGTTTATGTACATATAACTACCAGCTTACGACCCACGTGGTAAATATGATTAAACATGATAACAATCCGCAATAGGTTGAATAACATTTCCGATTGATTTAAGCTGTTTGACAAAGAAACGTTGTAATTGTTGTCTGTATTTGAGAAAAGGGAACCGACTAACTTGTATGACTTGGGAGAGCAGATTTTGTTGAATGATTATAAGTTTGGAAATATTGAATATTGAGGGTAGCAGAAATTTTAAGTTGCCAACGCTAAGTTATGAGTTCTTCCTCAACGAGAAAATGGTATAACAAAAATTACTCCTAGAACAAAAGTTGCTCCCCACGATATAAAGATACATCGTTTAAGTTTTTATTTCGAAATATCGTCATTTTAGGCGATAGGCATTTGTTTGACTTACCATAATTGAATCAGATCGACCCGATAAAGCTCTAGAGAAGCATCGTTGAACCTGAAGCTAGACGCTATATGTTTATTTTATGCGATTTAAACGCTTCCATCTATCGCGTACACATCGTACATAATTGGGAACAATTAAATGTAGGGTTGTCTTTGTCGTACTTCAACACGTTTGGATGTCTTTTTCCTTGATTGTAGCTAATCCGCCGATGAATTTCTGTCCGAATTGTTTGGTGGAAATTTTGCTTGTGTTTATTTTGAAGTCACTAGAAAGGTTGAATTGTTTTGGGGAAATAAGCAAATGTTTCGATTCCCAAATAATCACTTAGAAACGCAATAAGATCATCACAATATTTTCGCCGTGTTCTTTCAGATTTTTCGCACAAAAACGTCACATTTTCTCAACTATTCCGCATTAGAGGTGTCGATTTAATTTTGCTTCAATTAAATTTGAGCTTCACCATAAATTTAAAGTTGTTTTTCTTAGTGCTATATTTCGCGTATCTTACACTCGAAAAGGGAAACATGAAAAAATCGTTTTTCGTACTACTCTACGTGATCGGAGCGGGCTGTGGCGGCCTTGCCTGCCGTTTCGCGCTAGGTTCGTCGCGTAGCGTGCACGAAATTCACCCCCACTTCGCGCAACTTATTGATCGGTTATAAGGGCGCAGTCTCTTCATTGGAATCGGTTTGAATATAAAGGCACCCCGTCGCTCTACGGGAGAGCGGATAATGCTGAGGAGCGATTTGAAAAGAGAGGATAAACCCTAAAATGATACGTCGGGTTCTAACCAGTAAAACGCCATCCAAACAGAAGAGTACGAGCAGACGACAATAATCATCTAGATGTAGAAAAGAGCAAAGGGAAAATGGCCAGAAAGAAAAGAATGAAAGGATAATAATAAAAAAACGCGCGGGAAAAATATAAATCAAGAGAAACAATAGAAAATTTTTCTTTGTATTTAGGAAAGAAGTATAACAAACTATATAGATACATATATACAAGCCATTCAGAAGTTACTATCCATAACCTTCTTCCCTTTTATTCATATCATACGAAATAAATGGCTAAATGGCATTGTGATGAAATGACATGTGATTCTTTAGCGAAAGAGTCTACCAGACGAGCCAATTTTGTTTAATATTCTGGAATTTCACTTCCATCATTCTCCTCCGATGAGGCAGATTTTAGAAGTAGTGGAGCTTTAAATCAACATAATACAATAAAGAAGATAACAAACAATAAACGGCAAGAGCAAACAAGAAAACATACGAAACCAACAATTTCAGAGTAAAACATGGGACGAAATCGAATGCAGAATGCGGTAGATATAAAGTCGAACATTTTGTTTTTTCCAATTAATCAATTCCAAGATTTTGAAACTCTCTCAATATTGTTGTGACTTTCAGTTCTTAGTTACACTGTAGGTGTTCGAATTCTTTTCGTTGATGTCTTTCTTAACATCAATGGTTCTTCCTCTTTGCCGAAGTATTTTCAGTAATGAATGCCAAAATAGGAAATGACCCAAGATATAAAGGTGGATATAGAATTATAGAATATAATTGATGGTAGAACTCGTTTACACAGTAAAATTAAAAAAGAAGTCAATTATTTAGCTGTTGTAGGGTCCTACGGATATTGTCCAATGTAGATTGATTTCCAGACTGTAACTACAAGCACGCGCTTTAAAAAAAGGAGGAAAATTTACCGGTTTACTATAATAACCAGTATTATCATCAAACACTCTATATGTGTTCAATTACAGGCAAAATTCATTTTCATTTTTTAGTACTTTAATTAATCAAATTTGTTTGTAAGATAAGTCCGACATGGAATCTATAAAATATCTTTATTTCAATGACAATATCTTTCACAGAACGTAAGAATTCCTTTGGAAGAAGGTAATGTGCATTATATTCATGTGAAAATGAAGAATTACAACCGACTTCTCTGAAGTCTATTATTCAGGAAATATTTGCTTTATTTCCAATCTCAACATAGAATTCGCAAGATTTTCGTCAAATATCTTTATATTGAAATTCTTACGATAACCTTTACCCCCATACAAAGTAATTTTTACCCTTAAGGCGTATGTATCTACAGATATAAAATTACCCCTATTATAGGAGCTAGAACAGCTGCCTTCTAATTTTGGGGCCATTGGCCTAATCTGTCGACGTTTCATTCTCAATTACATGAAGCGTTCTTCAGTCTATTGAGTTTAGTGATGCATGCTGATGGTCGACCTAAAGAAAGCTAGATGCAACTGACGGCGAAACCTCGAGAGACAGGCGCAGCTATACAACCCAGAAGCCAGTGGCAGCGTGGTGGTGACGTAAATGGG
Source organism: Marronus borbonicus (assembly GCA_902655005.2). Taxonomy (NCBI): domain Eukaryota; kingdom Metazoa; phylum Arthropoda; class Insecta; order Coleoptera; family Scarabaeidae; genus Marronus; species Marronus borbonicus. The sequence goes on along the minus strand of LR737380.1, from coordinate 24,566,012 downwards.
AAATCAATTACAGCGCTTTGATTTTGTCGTGTATTTCCGGTACATAGTACAATGTGCACTAACTACACGAGGAAATTGAAGCATTGTGTGCAGCTTCGTAGCCACAGCCCCTGCCAAAAACCAATCTACAATGATAATTTATTTACTTTGAACCAAAAAAAGTCCATGGTTCTTATTTGAGTTTTATTCAAATTCTAATAGATGGCGCCGTCGTTACTGTCATTTGAATTCTCTTAATAGTTATACAAGGTTTTTGGGAAAGTAGATAAGTTAAATAATTTAATATACGAAAAGTTTGAGATATCGCTTTCAAGAAGTGAACTTTAAACTTTCGCCGAAGAATACTTTTCCTCCGTACAAGACGGCATCGTGTCCTACACACCCATCCTGAGATATCCTTACCCTGCTTGCTATAATCGTAATTCTGCGAGCAAAACTTCGCCGTAGCGTAACCAATGATGTAGCCCTCGCCACTACCACCACACATGCACTCATCACACAAAAGATAAACATCGAACGGTACGAAAATCGTCCTCCTGTCGTGTGACAGATAGCTCGGACCCGCTTTGAATGCCGATGAACAATCCCACCCATTCGGCAGGCCGACCGCCCGAGCAGGTGAACGGCGGTTTCGGTTTTGTGTGCGTGAGTAACCATCTCTCATCGTCATTGCCGCGGCGTGCTATTAAAAGATACATATCGGAAGTCGAACGCTCGACTACACAGTTGTTGCTGCAACAACTCTTTGCGAGGCAGCTGCGGTGAAGTTTCTCTTATGCGACGATATTGTATTCAAAAGGTTTTTTTCTTAAATCTGGATAGACTACTGAGGAGATATCGGTAATGTACAGTCTTTTAGTTAGCAATCCTATAGAGATAAAGGTCGTTGTTGTTTTGAGGCTAAGTTGAGTAGGTGTTGTTGGGCAAAGCGTCGGGTTACAAAATACACCTCGCGGTTCTAAGCATCAATTATTGTGAATCCAGAGGTGTTCCACTCTAATCTTTAACCTGCCAAATATCGTATTAATATCGGTTTTACTTCCTTATAAAAGGCACATTTTGTTTTTTATCCATAAAATCATTCTAAAGACTGACAATTTTTGTCAACATCCCAAAGCTTTGTTATAGTTACCTATGAGTAGTCCCAGTTTAGCATGGTTGTATTGAACCTATGTTATATTTTTGTTTCCAATTATAAAACATGTAGCGGAAGTTGCGAACTTGCAAAACAACGCAGAAGAATCATCGCTTCAGTTTTCTTTGAAAATGCAATCATCGCGGCTAAATATACAAAATAAAGTAAGACAACGTTAGTGGGAATCAATGGAAACTTAAATTATCTCCAATGATTTTGTAACAATCGAGTGGGCTTGCAAATGAAATTAAGAGAAAACAAAAAAGGTGGTAGCATCTTTTCTGATTATACAGACGCTGTTCGATTCATTGAAAATCCTTTTGCTATTGCTTTTGAAGATACATTTACAATGAAAACATCTTAATTGCATACGATAGATCAGTCTTTACTAAAGAATTTGGAGTACCAGAAGTGGTTACTCGAATGAAGCTAACATAAACCATGGATTTTACCTAAAACCTTATCACTACCTGTCAGTAACGTGTCGTTTTGGTTACACAATTACGAGATATTGCAATATGCTTAACAGAATTCAAAAAACATAACACGTTACAATAATTTTTGGAAAAGAAATACAAAAAATATTGCTTGCACTATAGCACATTGCACGTTTTTACCATGCACGACATACGATATGGAGGTGATGAAGGTTAGAAGGATAACCAGCCGGAATTGCTTGTTTTATGTTTTCTCTCTCTAAGTCTGTTGGTCTTCTCCAAATGGAAGCCATGAGAACATGAACGTAATGTAAAAATTTAATACTTCGTTATTTTATAGAATAAACCTACTTCATTTGTTTCAAGAAGAAGTTGAAGGAAGGAACGTGCCAGCGAGAAGCGGATAAGACCATTGTCGTGTTAGAATAGTCCCGTTTCTTTTAAATAAAATAATTAAATACGTATTTATTCTTTATTCCCTTAAGTAGATTCTGAATAAAACAAAAAGGAAGTTAAGTTTTTAATTTATTGGTAGTATCAAATACATAAATCAGCTTTTTTTTGTAAAAGACTCCCCTACGATGATTTACGAGTATACTAATAATTTTTTCGAGTGTAATAGATGACTCCCAGAAATACGATCTCTAGAAGACTTCAGACGTCTTTCGCGATATAGAAATATCGGATTACGGCACCCTAGGTTCAGCTTCTAGAGCTTGCCTGGTTCCCTTTTCCCACCACACGGGGTCACGACAAATACGGCTTTCAAATAAGACGAAAAAGGTTTATTGAGGTAGTAAAAGTGAGATGGTCGAAAAAGAAAATACAATGTTAAGCATTGTACGGAACATTTAGTTTATAGAATGTTCAAAAAGTGCTTAAAAAACGAAGGCAAATCAAACAAGTTTATTTGAAGGTCGTTTCAGTAAGAAAAGGGTAATTTGGGAAATACATGAAAATATTTATTATTATTTAATAAAAATAGAAGGACTTATTTCTTTTGTATGAATTAGTTATTGGTTACAAATTAGAGTAAGTATAAGTTCTTATTTTTAAGAAATGCTCTATTGGACGACAAAATTATTATGCTTTATTGTTTGAACGTGATGCCCCTGAACTTTGTAGATAACCAACAGCTGCGGCTAGATAAACCTTCAAAGCTTTTACCTAAAGTTTTATTTATTTTCCTACAGTTCGAACGGCAACCTTAACATTTTGTGTTTTAGGAACAACTCCAATATAATTTGGATAATGAATTGATAGATATTGGACACTAACGTAACTTTCATATAGGCAACGCGTTCTACAATTTTGTATTTATGGTTGTCTAGATAGCATTAGATTCATTCTCAGCGTCTTGAGATTTCTATAAATTTTGCCATCGGCAGTACTACGCGGGTCAATACTATTGATCGCACCAGTGGTAGTTGTTGCACATTAATAGTAGATGAAATTGAAACTCTACAAAAACAATTCTTTGATAACTCTTCAAAATGGTTTATTGTTAATTTTAGTAGTAAATTAAATAACTTAAAAGTCACGCAAGATTTACTACTGGGACCAATTTTATTTTTCTTAGGCCCGTTTGTGACGATGGTATAATTTCAATAATTCTCAGGTTTTAAGACTATTTTGTATTAATTATTGCACAAAAAATTGCAGCTTACTTGCTACGCTATCATTTTCTGTCTTTGAAGAATTTTGCCAAACAATGTGGAAAATCTTATATCACTCAAATGAAGTTTCGATAATATTTTCAATACATAAATCTTGTTTGTGATGACTTGCGTTTAAATTTTAAGCTTCATTTTTGTCTTAGTTTCTTTATAGCTTTGTATTTGCGCTCTATTTTTAAAAAGGTACTTACAATTCTTCTCGTTCAATTTTCCTACGACTGTCCACAGCAACGCTGTGTCTTAAATACCTCTCCCGTTTTACGGTTCCTGTAAAAAAATTTAATAAAAGAAACACCTATTTTACAACAACATTTATAATATTACGTTAATATAGGGTTCTATTTTTGTTTACAATTCTTCAATTAAGCATTTTATGAGCATGCTTTACACAAATGTTTTCTTCTTTATTTTAACAAAAGAGAAACGATAATGTGAAGCCTGCTACACTTTTTAAAATATAGTTCCTAACTTCAATTTACCGTAATAATTAGCCTTTAGCGTAGTCAGATTGCTGACGATTCGAGCCCGGTGCGATGAGATTTTCACGCCCAAATCTTTGATGTCTCGTTCGGAAAAATCGATGATGTCTTCGACACCTTCGAATTTGCCGAAAAGAGCAGCGTAACGGTCCAGTTCGAGATCGGCTAGCCATTGTTCGATGTCGATATGCTTCCGTTTGGACTGGTTTTTGTTTTCCGTGTCGGCGGTTGTGGTTATCGCGATCAGGTCCGGTTGATGATGACGTTGATGTTTCAGCGAGTTTCTTGAACCGAAACGAGGCCATGTCATGTCTGAAAACATGAAAGCATTGTAGACTGAAGATATTGTTTTTTTTTTAGTTGTAACAAATAAACCTTTTAAAAAACTAAAGTTACTCGTGTTTTGAATTTAGGAATGTTCATTCAACATTCAACAAAAAAGAATAAATTTCTCCAAAGCACATAAGATTTTAAGCACTATAATATGATATAATATGTAACTTAATTAAAACAATTTCAGTTCTAATTTTTAATAGCTAAAACTTTTCCCTTTCTTCAGTAGAAAGTTTGTCTTTCCCATATTTTTCTTTAGAAAATCTATAATTTTTCTAAAAATTACAAAAAGAAAGTCGGGTAACAATCTTGGTTTATCTTATTATTTACAAAACTTCATTACATAAAACGTTCAACACTTTATTTTCTTCCATTGTGAAGTAGTAGAAAGAAAATTTTGATGAACTTTTGTTTCCACGAAAGAAATTTGGAAAAAGCTTGTGAAACAAAATACCGCCAAAATCTAACTTACAGATTTAGCTTACTGTAAAGCTATTTCTTGTAATAAATAAATAACACTTAAAGAACTACCACCGAAATTGTTTATTTTAAACGCGCTTATCACTCAAATTTGGTTTCGGTCACTAACCCCTTTTCGTCATTATACAGGTTGGGCAGAACTTCCGCGCGACTCGTGTACATGCTAGAGAGAGATATGTAACACAATGAAATCATCTGTGTGGTATGCACCTTACTATTCCACTGCTTTGCACCTCACTTGAAAACTTGAAAGTTAATATTACTCTTACTTTCTAATTTTTTATTTGTCGCGTTGGTAATATTTTAATTTTAATGAAAAAGCCATCTTACTCTCAGAATCTTCCATGCACCTAAAGGAATTCTTATTAAATGTATTGTATGTAAGAGGAGTTATCTCTTTTCATTTTCAATCATTAACTTTCTATTGATATCTCTACATAACGTTAGTTAAATCGTGTAAATTGAATTTTTTTTCTGGTTATGGGAAAGGACTATTTCTATTTCCTTTATATCTTATAAGAAAATTTGATTCCACTTATGAAACTTCAAATTAGGATGTGCTTTTTGGAGTCAGCAATATCTTACATTGTTCAAAATAATTTCTATCTATTAGATCTATTTCCTCTTATTTATGTTTATTTGAGAACGATAACGAAAAGCATGCGTGAACAAATATGATGGTATACATGATTCACCTAAAACCACTCAATATGGTTTCCGGATTTGTGAAATACGTATGTTACTATTGCGTTTGGGTTCCGCATACGACTCATCTTTCCAAGTATTCATCGCATATATAAAATTCAATGTTACCGTTGAATTCTCTTCTACATACAAATATTAAATATAATATTTCACGTAGATTTGTATTGGTCACGTACACTCTATATTATGGTTTGTTACAAAGTAAATGAAATAATGCTGTAAAATCTTTCTTTTGAATAGAATAATTGAAACGTAAAAAAGCATTGCGTACAGAGCACGTGTTTTTTTTTGTCGCAGAAACCTGTCGCGCAGTAGAAAATGCCATATATAAATAAGTATGTACGTATGTAAATTGCTGATAAGAGCAGGTATGCACATGACTTAGCTTAACAATGGTAATAGCCTAAATTAAATTGAAATTAAAAAGACTAATCGATCTTGGTTTGGTGTGGTATTTTAGATTTATCTACAAGCGAAAGTATGAGTATAATATTTTCAAAAGCACACATACCTGTACCCATTCTATTACGCCATATGTTCAATATACAGGGATCTTTCTCGTTAGATTTAAACCCAAAGGACAATTTGGACGATTAAAGTTATTAGCGTACCGATAAATATTTGTAGGTGTTGTACAATAAAATCGACAATACTCATTTGTAACGATCGATAGACGACACTTAGACGTCACTTTATGGATTTATATACGTAGAGTGAGCCTAGCTTAACATGGAACCTTATCTCCAAACGTACAGCGAAAACGCAACGTTATCGGAAGCAAATATTTGTGAATATCGACTCTGCTGAGATTGTTTTCGATATTATTCTTCGTCTTTACGCACGTACAGGGGGCATAATAAAATTGTACAGAATTTTTTAAAATTTGAAAATGACAGAGTTTTTTGAAGATTTGTACCATAAAAAATTATTTGATGTCCATTCTATTTTTGAGACATTCGAGAGTGAAAAGTGGTGGCCAAATTTAAGCACTAAACCTCTTTTAAAATTTGATATTTTGTGCTGATTTATTTTCTGCTCTCTCTATTCTCCGGATAATTGAGAAACAGGATGTAAAAAATAATAATAGCAATGTTCTGTGCTCGTTTTGCGCCGTGAATATTTTAGTTTGTGCCCATTCCGTTGTCGCAGTTTTTAAGTCAATGGAACTCTCAAATTTTGAAGAACAACTATACTGTAGTATTCTACTTCATTCGGGTTTTCTCCGCCCACGGAATAACATTGGTGTGGGTGAGTGGAAATCAACTTGTCTGCCGCAAGTGGATCTTTAGCAACATCTTTATTTTCAATTTCAATAACAAAACATACGTATGTCACTGTACATACGTATTTATGCATTCATTCTGGCCAGATACAAATTGTTCACTATTTAGAGGTCAATATTAATATTTTTGTGTTCATTGCGGTATTCCCTATACGGAATGTTCACTGCGTCGACATTCTTGTGGTGCCCAGTGTGCCGATATGTACTACATTACAGTTCTTGATATCGTAATAATTTTTTATTGGCTATACATTTACGCAACATCAAATATCATTATTTTTGTCTAGACAAAACAAAAGACAATACATACCAGGTGTGTCGGTAATTCTTTTCCGGTTTTTTCGCTAAAGAAAACACGTTACTTAGAATGGATAGTTAAAATTTATTTATTCAAAGTATTGGCCATTTGATTCTATACATTTTGTCCATCTCTCAGGCAATTTATGAATGCCATTCCAAAAGAACAGTTCCTCCTTTGAGCTAAACCATTCATCGAGCCATTTTTTAACTTCTTCGAAATCGGCGAAGTGCTGCTCTGCAAGCGCGTGCCCCATCGATGCGAAAAGGTGGTAGTCGGATGGAGCCAGGTCTGGAGAGTACGGCGGGTGCGATAAAACTTCCCATCCAAGTGATTTCAACATTTCTTTGACTGGTTTTGCTGTATGAGACGGCGCGTTGTCATGTTGCAAAATCACTTTATCATGTCTTTCAGCGTATTGTGGACGTTTTTCGATCAATGCACAGTTCAAATTGATCATTTGTTGTCGGTAGCGATCACTATTAACTGTTTCTCCCGGTTTCAACAGTTCATAATATACGACACCAATCTGGTCCCACCAGACACAGAGCATGGTCTTGCGACCAAAGCGATTTGGCCTTGCAGTCGATGGGCCAGCTTCGCCAGGTGATAACCATGATTTTTTTCGCTTGGGATTTTCGAAATAAATCCATTTTTCATCACCCGTTACTATTCGATGCAGAAATGACTTCCTTTCATACCTTTGAAGCAGAATTTCACTAACGATTTTTCGATTTTCCATTTGTCTGTCATTCAATTCATGTGGCACCCATCTCCCCATCTTTTGGATCTTTCCCATAGCTTGTAATCGTTCACAAATTGCTACTCGGCCCACATTCAACTTTTCTGCTAATTGTTTTTGAGTTTGTGTTGAGTCTTCATCCAATAGCTCCTGCAATTCCGCGTCTTCAAACGTTTTCGGCCTACCAGGACGTTCTTTATCTTGAACGTTGAAATCACCACATTTGAATTGTCGAAACCACGTTTCACATGTTCTTATGGTTGGAGCATGCTCACCGTAAGTCTCTACTAGCAAACGATGACTTTCAGCGGCTTTTTTCTTTTGATGAAACAAGAAAAGTAATGCGTGCCGCAAATGCACGTTTTCAGGCACAAAACTCGACATTTTCAAAAAATTATAAATCTATAACGCTGTTATTTTGGCGGAACGTAACTTGTGTAGTTTTAAGGTTAATGTCAGTAGAATAAAATTACATATGTATCAAATCATAACATTTCATACTTATGGCCAGTGACATCTGCCGGAAAAACCGGAAAGGAATTACCGACACACCTGGTACTTCCAAATGCTGCGGTTATACAGTTATCAGATGCAAATCAATCACTTGCTCTGGTTTAATCTACTCTTTTTTCTCTTAGTTCGTTTTAGAATCACATATAATCGAAATTATATTTTTACATCTTACTCAATGCTTAACGCTTTACTTTATAATCTCCAAAATAAATAATTTTAAATAATCACCCATTATATAAGCGATTAATCTTTATCACCATTTCCTTTCCTCACTTCTTGTCTTATATGCGTCCCCTATGACATGACAGTTGACCCGGTAATTCAAGAGAAGGTGCTGCATCTTTACAAGAATATATTCTTATCATTGAACTCGTAAAGCCATGTGGCAGAGAAGAGACGGCAGCGCGGCTTCTTGGAAGGTCACGGAATGCTTTTATGAATGAAACATTCCTCAAACATCCGAAGAAGGTAACGAAAAGGAACTACTTTACGGGAATGGAAAACGACTTGAACTCGTAAAAACGCCCACAAGATTCGATCATCGGATTATGATGTTTCGGTACAGTTTGGAACAAGATATTGCTTAAATACTTACAAATAGTTACGATATGAACACGCTAATTTCTATTTTTTAAGCGTTCCATTTGATTTCTAATCGTATCTAAGCGAGAGACCTACATATGCAAAATTCGGTAAACTAATTTTCAGTGTTACAATCAATAATATTAATGAAATAAATGAAAGCGCTCACAAAAATAGATAACATCAGGTGTGAGAAATGCGATACCTTTTAATATAACTATTTTTGATAACTAAAGTGGCAAAGGGAAGTTAAATGAAAGTATTTTTAAATTCCAAACATGACCAACAAATTTTAAATTAGCTACTAAATTAACTATCAAAATGACAAAACGTCGTCAACCAAAGTATGTCTGTAGGGTTGACCCTAGCAATTACGTCCCATTTAGTGGTCATGTTTGGAATTTAAGAATATCTTCATCAAAGTTCCCTTCGCCGCTTTGGTTATGAAAAAACTTTTCCCATAAGTCGTAACAGTTGCAATTTCCAAGATATCGCTGGTCTCCACCCATATTAAAAAAAACGCATCACATATTAAAAGGTGCTATAATTATAATAAAGCGTAATATCACTTATTAACATGGTGGTAAAGTTTATTAACTCACTTTTATTATCTACGTATATTTAACTCGATATTCTTCAAGTTTTCAACAACTGTTGACATGCGCATTAACTTTCGTGATAAATTTATGACCTAATGCGCATAAAATACTTTTGATTGTTTTATGTTATGCATAAATTGCATTAACCAGTGAATGTCATAAAAGTTGCCGAGACACGAAATATAAAAATTTGTTGCTCCTAGTGTACGCATGGATAGGTACGGAGCCGTTAGTAGGAATTGCGATCTGCTGTATCTGGTATAATGCACCGTGTTTCTCAAGCCTCTACGTAAATATGTGAAACGGAGAATACGGGTAAAACGAGTGATGCACTCTGCGCTTATTATTTACGTAGACATGTGCGAATGTAATAAGAACAGATATGACGATAACAGATGACACTACATGTGCATTTTTATATTTTCAAAAATAAATCGTCGTATATTTTCACATATAATGATATCTCCGCTTTGTACTCGGGAAGTGCTGCTTTCAGCCAATACCAATGCCAGTACAGTCAAGTGAAAAACGCTACGCTAATAGGTGGCCGGAAATCGCATCTCCGTTTCTGATACTTCACGGGGTTCAGTGGCAGCTCCTCGACGCTTCGATAACTTTTGATTTACATTGATGTACACAGTGTCCCAAAATGTACGGTCTAAATTTATACATGGAAAAAGATAATATGCTTCTTTAGCGTAATAAGTAAACCTACTTCAGGAGAATTAGTCCATTTAAATTTACAAATATTAGAGATTGATTACATTGGCAATGCTAATATGTATCCATAAAATTTAATATAATTTTCTTCCCAGTTATCTATTTAGGTAATTTTATGCAATATTACTAAATCGTGTTGAACAGTTTGGATCTTGTAGGACTAACAGTTGTGCAAATGTATCTTTCATGATTTGTGGTAATTATTGCTTTGCAATTATTAAAGTTTGAAAAATGTTATAGTCGTAGACAGGTTTTTCCATAATATTTACGTCAAAATACTTATTTCCAGTTTTTTTTTTTTTTTAATAGAATTATCTTTGTTATTGCATTTACAATAAAATAAACAAAATTTAAAAGATTACCTTTGGTATGAGTGTCATTTCACTAGAAATGTAAGTCTTTCTCATTTGAATATCGTTCCACTTAAATTAGGTTGGATAAATTCGAAGTTAATACTATTTATACACGTTATATATATGCTAGAAAACATGCAAAATATACTATGACGTAATCTGAACATTGAGAAACTCTTAATTGCTATATCTGGCATCTATTCGTTTAGATTAACAACAAATGTGGCTGTTAACATTTAACAAGCCATGGTCGATTAGCAAATTTTGACATTAATCAGCGCGAATTGTTGACATCATTAAGGAAAATATTTATATGAATGTGTGCATCATCTCATGATTAGCTGCGTTAAAGTGTTTCGTATTGGGCTCCTTGCACGCTCATAATTTAACAGATTTATTACATATCTATCATCAGCATATCTTTATGAAGCCGCCAAGGAAAGCTAATTCGTATCCATGCGAGGCACAAATAATCGATATATATATTTCGTTCTGGCCTGTTTTGACTTGTAAAGATATAAAATAAAAATTTTAATTTCATATCAATCAAACCTTGAATATTGAAGGTCAATATTTATGAATTTAGATTTAATCTTTATCGCATATTTTTATAGCTATAACATTTGCAAATTATCGACAGAAGTAAAATCTTGTTTACAAACATCGAAGGAAACGACCATGATTAGGTAATTCATTTGATGTTTGACAATGAAAGATCGTTTAAAATAAGTTTAGATGGGGAAAATTTTAAAGAAAATCATCGTCAAAAGCTATTCTTTAGCCACCGCAATTTTATTTGTAGCAACGATTCCCTCCTAAGATTGCTAATGTTAAAAAATTAAAGCGTCTAAACTTGTGCGAACAATGTTGTGCGTGGTTCTTGGTTCACAGATTCGTTTTACAGGAGTATTTACTTTTCTTATTTAACCGCTCATTAAAAACTGAATTAGCATTCCCAGTTATGTAAATATACCTTGCGGCGCGTAAAAAACAAACACTCGAAAGGCGGTGAAAAGTCAACAAGGTCAATGGAAATATTTATGTGTAACGTTTAAAGTATACATGGTTGTATGTACAGTGGATGTCAATGATATTCACTCAAATTGTTTTGAAGAATATAAAGTAGGGACGATTTTCTTTTGCTCGTGTAACTTCTGAATGATTCTTGGTAGCAACATTTTCCAACAAACTTGCCTTAGTTTAACAACATGACATTCAAACTTATTCCTGAGTAAAGCCATTGAAAATATGTAATTTGATTGGTTACCGAAATATTTTGCTCTTTAAATTTAGAGGCCCAAATTCATCCCAAGCAATATATGTACCTATGTATGTGTAGGTGACATATTTTCTTCCTAGTCTATCACGACTTTTTATAGCTTTATTTTTGCAACAATAGTCGTCTTATTAGTCTCAACAGATTCATTGCTCGTTATAACACATGAATACCAATAAACTGGAATTAGTTAACACAATGTACACGACAACATCTGTTCAACATACACGCGACCTCTAAAAAACTAAAGCGGATGCAGTAAGAATGTTGACAACACGAGACAGCTACAATATGGTTGTCTACACGCGGTGCATTCAAAAAATTCCGAAGTTGTGTGTGGTTTTCTTGTGTTATTAAATCTTGAACTGCCATAACATTACACCAAATAGCGTTTTCTGTTTTATTTCCAAATTAAGAAACTAAGAAGATCGGGAAATAACATTTGCAAGAGCTGAAATAGCAAAAAAAAATATAGGTAATACGCGGTTCACACGCATAAAGTCTAAAAATATGTGATAATCTCGCGCTAAAAGAATGGAAGAATGGCTGCTAATTTGAATCCATAACTCGCTTACCTACTATAGCCTTCGTATAATCTTGTTGACGTTAATTCCCAAATAAGAAACAAGTTTTAAATATTACGAGCGTTAAATGCTTACGTTTATAAACTAATAGATAGACATTATTTCAACAAGTTATGTGATAATACTTTCATACATAGTAGTAAATAGTACATACTTAAGATTCTATTTCTTATTTTGTAATTTGTTATTATGAATCAATTGAGAGTCTGTGTGTTCTTTAATTCCGCGAACCTTTGATCGAGCAGTTGCTTGAACAATTTAAAACGCATTTGCATTGCTTCAACTCTTATTCGAGCTGAGAGAAACACACCCAATATTTCTTAACTATCGAAAAACAGGTGAAAAATTATGAAACATTATTGTGAAAACAATGCCATCATAATTTTAATAGTACATTACATAAAACATTGCAATTATTGCAGTGACAAAAGTGAAAAAAGTACACATTTATAACATTCTTTCTTCGCTTGCATTGAGAGCAAGCAATTGGTTCATGCATCAAACCACCTGTGAGTATTGCACATTCATCTGTTGATTCAACTAAAAGTACGATTATAAAATTCCCTTCACACAACAAATTGTAAATAGAGTTCCAGACTTCCTTCTTTATTTAAGATAGCACACTCAGATTTGCACGATCGGCGTTTGTTTTTATTTTACTTCCCGTTTTCAAGGATAGTTAATTGTTTATGCACACGCGTTTATATTTCATTTTAAAGTTGATCCAATTCAAAAGGTTCAACCAATTATGCTTCATATGTTTTAAAACATATGGAGTGTTGAGTATATTTAACAAACAAAGTTGGTTGAATCAATCAATTTTTTTCTCAGTGGGCGTTGCTACTACTCCCTGAATGTCGCCTTTTCCAGCTAGAGATTAAAATCTTTTTACTTTTCCGTGAAGGTAACTTAAGCAATATGAATAACCAAGAAACAATGTAGAAGATCTAATCTCTAAATACTGTTGCCGCCACGTTGATAGGTAGGCTAGATAGCAAACACTAAAAATGACGATGTTGCTATTATATTATTTATGTGACAGTCGAATTTAATCTGAGATAATCAAAGCACTTACCTTTCGCGCAAAAAATTTAAGTCATTCTTCCTATAGTGGGAAGGTAGTGTAAAGTATTAAATCGAATAATTATATATATTGATATATGGTATATAATTTGTAATAAATAAATTGTAGAAGTCAAAGTGCATCGGGCAAAAGAGGAGAATCACATTGTATGCTATGATCAATCACAATTCGTATTTATAGAGGTTAATCCATAACAATGCCAAGCTGTTCCGTAACAAGGCCAAACACACAATCCATTACGCCGCCATACAATTAACTGATGACCAAAGTTTGATGCTCACGATATATATGTTGCATCCAGAATCAAAAGAGTACAAAAAGTGCAAATCGTTGTATAGAGGCGATCTATTGGGGAAAGCAGAAACACAGAAGTGTAGACTACAGATAACAAATCTGAGGAAAGGAGTGGCTCTGAAACTGAGATGAATTGACAAGAAGAGAAATGAAGTCGCGCGAAGATAACAATCCATGATATCTACAAAGCAAATTCTACGAGACCGAAAACTGGAGGTTTGGATAGTTAGTAGGAAGAGAGGAAGATAGACACGCGAAGATAATATGGAGAGCTACAAGAGAGGTAGAAAAAAACAGAAAACCTCGCTGAGAAAAGTATTAAGCGTGTAGTGGAGTTGAATATAGTAATGAAAATGAATTATAGTACGAAGTTTAACGATAGTTCTTTGTTAGAACGACAGCCATATTGTAATAACGCATTCTTCCCATCCGTTTATCACATTGCGACTTTATATTACGTCAATCGCGGCGTAGAACAGTAAAATAAACCATAACAGGATTCTCTATTTATTTGTTTGTGCAAGTGTGAGAGAGAACCACGTATGCATAATATGCTTCTTCTATATTGAATGAAATCGATCAGCCAGTCCAACAGTTAACAAAATATCCATCAATTGTGGTGAGGGATATTGACATCGTCTGAGCTGCAACTCGATAGGCATATTTACATCTAAACAATTGATCGATTTACCCTCCAATATGGAGATCTAATTATGACATTCAATAGTTCTGAAATAGAACGTAAAGAAATCCTCTTACAAATATATGGGTAAACAATTCATGCTTCTTAATATGAATTTAAGTATACAAGTTAGAATTGGTCTCGCGCAGTGCAGGAAGAAAAATTTCTGCTTAATTTAAGTATAAATACACTGAATCTAAATATAATTAATAACTACGTATGGGACAGAAATGCAGTGTACTTGGTGTAGATGTAATTTTATACTTAAATATATGTATATTATAGTTAATATAAAAAAAAATATATACATATTTGCTAATCTGGAGCGAAAGTAAAGGCCGGAAGCAGTGCAAAGAGTTATAGCAAATTAATCATATTACAACTGTTTTTTCCGTGTGTTAGAAACATATTTAGGAAATTAATTGAAAAAATACTGTCTAAATCTTAAATCAGACTAAGTTTTAGCTTAAATTAGGGTTACTAGTTGTATTACCCAACGATGGTAAATTCTTGTTAAAATTAAAAGGTATTTGTAGAGGAAAGGAAGGGTAGTTGTGATTGAAATGAAGGAAAGTAATGGACGAATCCGATATTCCAATGTTACCATTGGACACATAAATAAAAAATACTTTCAAGTGCAGTATTTGGTCTGCAAAGACCGCAAGATATGAAGGTGACCTCGCGATATCAGTTCTCATTTCGTTTCATTATCGGACTACACTTTTTTAGGAGAATCAAACAACAGTTAATAGTTACGGGTCAGCGTTATTTTGGCATGCCAAGTTTATGTTTATTTACACGTTCATAATTTCTGGAAGACCCAAGCGAGGAAGCAAAAAGACATAAAGGAAACGTACCGGTTTCCTAATTCATTTCTTAATAACCCTACAACTCTCATAAAACTCAGAAATTCAATTTCATAACGAATTGAAGATATTTAGCACGAGATCAAGAGGTACTGCTCGTAACAGGAGGAAATTTGTTATTTGTCGAATCGAGGCAGGATTGCAAAATGGTGTAGATTACAGTAGATTATACGTGTATTTAATTGCCTTTATTTAACCTATCCGCACTGAATTATAAACAGTTTTCTAATCCCAATAACTCAAATTGATAAGCGATAGTACAAATGTTTTTAAAATGATTATCTGTCGAGTCGATTTAGATATTTATAAACAAGTGGTTCTACATACGTTTTAAACAATTTACGGCACTTTTGAAAAAATCTGCAGCAAATGAATCTGCCAATATTTCATTGCGCGATTCAGTTTCTCGGTATAAACAAATAAACATTGCCGCTTTGTTGCGGGAATCATTTAAATAGTTAGTTTCCTCGTAGGATTCCGTTGCTTAACCAGTGTGGCTTTAAAAACATTTGATATGAAAGCATGAAAGTGCTCTAACAACGATTACTACAGTATTTTTTCCAGGTATTCATATAATATACAAATAAACGACCTTCAATCACCAGGTTTTTTGATGACATCACATATTAAGCAGTAGCAAATAACACTTTTTCTTGTTATAAAAGTATATATATATATATATATATATATCTTTATTTATTTCGTATAGGTACCGTTAGAGTTATCAAAGCCTATTGGAAGAATTTCTGAACTTGTATTGAAACGTTATTTTCGCTTGTATTACTTAATTTGGTGTGAAATAAATAAAAATTTTGTGGTCTCAGAGCTACAATCATACATTGATTGCTATATTAGCACTTTTTTCAAAAGATTACTAACTTTTAAAGATAAGTAAAGTCTTCCAAAATATATAATTTTTAACCGATAATTAAATATCAGTTATTACTTGATATCTGAAATGGTATTATTGGGCATTTTTTTCAAGAATCACAACAGCAAATAGGCTTGTTTCTATAAACGTAACTTTAGCAACAGATACTACAGAAGTGTAAAATATTGATAGAAGATTCTAAAGACCGGGCTATTCAAAAGAGTGACATAGATTCTTCAAAGAAAATTGTTTATAAAGAAAGTTTATCATCAAAGGAATTATGTAACTTTTACCAAATCATGGGTTTCTGCTTGCCTAGTAAATAAACTTATGCTTCATAGAAATTTGTGCTCAATTTTTTCACAAAAAAAACTTTCTATGAACGGGAGCATTTAGAATTTCTTTCTGTGTCTGAATAAGAGTACTTACAATCAGTAGATTTTTTCTTTTTCATTTTGCTCGACGATTTTCCCATTATTCCTCCTTTCCACTTTCAAAATACACTAAAATCTCACACTCACAAGCAAACTATTACGGCACAATTTTCAAAAATAAAAGAACACACAAAACAAGAAACAAAACTGCGGGAAAAAGTATAAATGACGATTGACCGCGCCAAAAACAAGCGCACTTACACAGCTCACTACGACGCGGAATATTGGCTGTTCAGAAACGATATTGTACCGCACTGAACTGGTCAGCTTATGTCGGAGTGTAAGTGGGGATCCGATAACAGATTACACAGTTTTGTCTATAGTATTATCGTGCGTTTGGCACGGATCTTCTTTCCTTTGAAACTGTAGATACGGACTGACTGTCTGTCAATTTCCTTCGACTTAACCTACCTGACTGTCTCGTCTTTGCTGTACGCCTACCTGGGTTGTTTACAAATGAAATGGGAAGCGAAGGGAAACTAGGCAATTACTGCTAAATGTGTTTATGTAACGTCTTCTGGCAACGAATGCACCGTTCTTTCTAATGCTTGGCGTATTGTATATACACTTCTTGCTATGTAATTGTTTCTTTCAATCCATTTGCATATGTTTAATTTTTTTATGATGAAAATCGCCCAGCAGTAGTTCCCGGTTTAAATTTAGTAAATTAAACACTGATTAGTTGCAAAAATATATCCGTGATCTGCGACTTTTAATCGCTTATACTTTGGGAGCCGGCAACGCACTTACTTCTAAACTTGCTATATTGAACAATGTTACTGATGTCTCATAAATATGGGATAAAGCGAAAACTTTTGTTGACAAATAAGCTTCAAACCGCTTTTAAACTATTATAGTTTAATAACTTCACTCAGTGTTTAAAAGTTATGCGGTAGGAAAAATTTTTAAATTTAAGTTTCAAGAAAATGCATTTTCTGCTGTATCAAGACGAGATATCGAATTCATTTAAAAAAAGGATTGTTTTCTGTCATTAGTATCATATTCTAGATGCGAAAAGGTCTTTTGCTTTCATATCTTTAGATTACACAAAAATTACTTATTTTGGGACGTTTTCCCCAATATCCATTCTAGGAGAATTGTCGCCATTTTAATGTATCCCTCGGAAGCCCAATTTTGTCCATATTTTTAGAATCATGTTCTCTGTTCCATTGCATTTTAAGTAAAAACTCTTTGTTATGGGCCTTATGATATTAATGTTGTAATATAAAAAAATTGATATGAAATACACACTACCGTTCATTGCAATTTGGCCAAGTAACAAAAGTTTAAAAAAATCATAAAATAAAGGGCAACTAATACCAAAAAATAAATTTATTACGGGATGTTGTTCCACAATTGTTGGAGAATATTAGAGACTTTCCTTGAAAGTAGGACCAATAATTCAGGCTTTTTGATCGAGCTCATCCCAGAGTAGCTCAACAATAGGATTAAGATCGGGACTAAGCTTCGGATTGTTGTCGTGCAAAAAGTGAAATTCTAACCGATTACTCGTAGCCTAGAAGGAATGACACGGGATTCTAATATTTCGCGGTAGTACTCTTTCCGCATTATTCCTTCGATTCGGCGTAACGTTCCTGTTCCGAAGTAAGAAAAACAACTCCAAGCTGGTTGCTATAATGCATTGGAGAAGCAATCCTTCATTAGCGGACTGTCTCACAAACACCGTCTTGCTTTGACCAAACATATAAATATTGATTCGTCGATCCATAAAGCACTTTTCTAGTTTTACCGCCCAGTTCCTATGTTCTGGGGTCGTCCACTGTAGCCTTTTCAATAGATGCACCCACATAGCAATGGTTTGCTAGCTAACTCGGGATCGTCTAGGTTTCTTTCCGTTAACCGGCGTTTGACCCTGGTAACTGAAATCGCATGCCAACATCCGTGATCGCTATTTCGGGTGCAGTTTTTCTGCGGTTTCTTTTACTTATTAATTGTCGTAGAGGATCATCTGCTCGGGTGGTTATTCGTGATGGATCAGGACAATCGCGGTCTTCCAAATCGCCTGTTTGTTTTATATTTTATTGCGACGCGGCTAGATCTTATTTTTCACCGATTTTTCTGCTGAAATAACATTCTTCATGCAAAGTTATTATGCTGGATCGTCTATTTTTTTCGCTGATTTCACGGTAATGATTATTGCTATAGTATTTAAACAAATACTAAAATCGCATTAAAACATTTTAAATGGTCATGTCGGGTAGGAAGCCCCTAAAAGAGAGAGGAGGTCTGTTTGGTGTTTGGTCCCATCGATAAGACGTGACTAATAAATAGATTATAATAATTCCAGGTCATAAACTGTGCAATTAAATTTTCTGTTCGTGATACTTTGGTTATTTCAGTTGCAGGTGTCGCTAAAGACGTTGTGGTTATGATTGTTGAATGCAATAAAACTTATTAACTTAAAAGTTAAGGCGTTCTAAAACTTTCTCCCTTGGCCAAACTTCCGAGAACAGTAGTGTACATGGGTGTGTATCAACTATCAATCTCCTATACTTTCAGTTTAAGGAGGGTGACATAATTTTAACTGCATTTAATATACCAAATGATGTTTAGTTATTCAAAGAATGGAGTTTTTCGAAATTGTTAAAATCTTAAGTCTGTTACTTTTTGAAAACTAAGCGAGATTTCAGCTTAGAATTTTTAGTTAGACATTACTCTAGTGCCTGAACAATCTGAAGGCTAGAAAAGATCTTTTCTTTTATTTCTTTAAAATTTAAAATTTTCGAATGTATTCAAAATTTCTCGTATTAGGACGTAATTTCATTTTTTTTACATCAAAACATTAAAGGCTTATAATTGTATTAAATAATTGAAATTCTTTAGTTTCCTTTTTATTTTGTAAAAAGTAATACTTTTGCATAATATTTGCTCTTTTTATGCAAGGAGTTATTCAGGCGAAGCATTTAATAGAAACAATTAATTTCTGTTTTAGGTGACTTCTAAAAGCTCTAATTCACTTATGTTAATGAATTATCTTTACAGAACCTTATAAATGTTATTTTACAGTTGTTTAAATGAGTCGATTAAGTTGACAAAATATGGGATGATCATGGAATATTTAAATAAAATTAATTAGTTTCAAGTTCGATAGAACTAAATTATTTTTTATTGCGCACATATTTTGAGATTTATTTAATTAAAAGAAAACAGAACGGAAATCCACGAACTTCTTAATATTTTCTTAGAAGATAAGTTATTTGTATATTGATAATATTTTTATCATTTGGGGAATTCATAACAACTTATAAGTCGCATAAATTTATTTTTGGGATAAGATCACCGGATAAAATTTATTAATGTCGTTTACCAAATTTTACAGGGACTTGAAATGAAGCCTTAAAATACACTAAGGTGAATCCTTTATTGAAATCAAAGAAGCAGTTTACACTAACAAAATTTATCAAATATGCTGTTTGGGAAAATGAAATATTTATTCCAAATTAGCAAAATGAATAAAATGAATAATAATAAAATTTGTAGAAGTTAGTAGTTCTAAGAGATATCTTTTGCGTGCATAAGTATACAAATGATATTTCGACTACAATTAAAACAAATTTGTTATTTATACTACATGGCATTTTCTCAATGCTATTATTAACGGTTTTAATTAGAACAGAAAATTTTCCAGGTCATGCTGTGGGAATTTGATTACCAGCCACCGTTAATACCATATATGAAATTATTTTATTGAAGTAGGGATTGTAAAAGAGTAAATCGATACGTGATTTCTCAATAGCTGCAGAGATAATATCGCCTATTCCGTTATTCCGTTCCTTTTCATCACTTTTTCATTCGAAATTTACGATTTTCTATGAATATCTAATAAAAATGAATATTTTTATTGTACACCTCGTGCAGACGTTAGACATCACTCAGTCTATATCAGTATACGTATGTACCTACGCACGTATCTAATACTAAGGTAGAGCTCTTAAAACCGGTCATAAACAGTTTTATCTTGTCCCATTTCTTTATCTCCCAAACAAGAGAAAAGAGAAGGGATTGTTTGTTTTGTAACTGTTATAGAAAGCATGGTATAGACTCACCTACATGTTTTTGTTCCAAAATTTTCACTAGAGCTTTCGTTCTTTCTGAACCAAACACCTACGAATAACATTTTTGTATTCGTACTTTGTTCACGAGACAAAAAAGGAGAATAATATTGGTACTGTGGCAGTTACTGTAATGCAAGAAACGAGCAACTAGAGGTTTCAAATTTTCTGAATACACTAATTGACAGATCTATATACACTCCCCGACAAAAACTTAGACGCGGTAAGATGTTTTATGGGTTTTAAGGGTTACAACATTTCTTTGCGAAACTAGCAAGATATCTAATTAAGTTTTTATTCAGAAAAGTAAAATAAACTTAAAAATATCTCCTCCAGTAATATATGAACTAAATAATAAATTATTACTCCCATGTTTAAACAATTTCTGCGACAAAAATTTAGACGCTCCTTTGCAAATGTAAAACAAAAATCAACAAATGAGTGATCAGTAATGCGTAGATCCTCCATTGTTCTTAATCACTTCCAATAGTCTGTTATTAATAGATTTATATAAATTTAACACATAATTTTGAGGGATATTCTGCCATTCAGTCATTATTGAAGTTTTCCTGTACCGTGAAATATTGACGGCCTCCGCCATAAACGCGACGTGCCAATTCACCCCACATGTTTTGAATAATGTTTAAGTCTGGTGACCGTGCCGGCCACTGTAAAGTTTTAATCTTTTTCTCTTTAAACCATTCAGTAATGGTATTTGCTTTATGAATTGGCGCGTTATCTTGCTGAAAAACAAAATTGCGCTCGGCCCATTGGTTTCCAAAACGTAGAAGATTGTCGCGCAATAAGTCTTTATACGTCACAGATGTCATTTTGTTTGTGCAAAACACTATCCCACTTTTATCGCGAAATCCAATCGCTGCCCATATCATCACAGATCCACCCCCTAATTGTCTGGCCATTTTCACTTTTGGTTCCTTTCTCAGATCATGATAATAATGCGAGTACCCATCCGATACGTCCAAATTACAACGTTTCTCATCGGAAAATATAACTTTTCCCCATTGTTTCTTCCAGGATATTTGTTCTTCAGGAAATCTCAACCTCGCTTCTTTGTGTTTCGCCGAAAGTGGCGGTTTTCTCAACATTTTCTTCCGTGATATTACCGGTAACGTCATTAAAATCCTTTGAACATTACGCACGTGCATTTGTACCCCCGCCTGTTCTGCAATAACTCTCGAAGTCGCAGAAGAATTGGATGCACACCGCAATATCATGCATTTATCCCGCTCACTTACATCTTTCGGTCGTCCCTGGCCTTTTGGTTTGCCGTAATTTTCCGGATCTTTTAGGAAATTTCTAACGGCATGATCGCTTCTTCGTAACCGACGAGCAATTTCCTTCTTACTAACACCATCCTGGTGCCAGGCTAGAACTTTACCCCTTTCTATCAAGGATAATTGTTTTTTTCTACCCATATTGCAAACACTTTATAAAATATAATTTCTCGCGGTGAAATATGTACACTTTACCAGCACAATCGCTGCATATAAAGAGAAGTATCAAATTAAAACATTTTTGCTTATATTAATGTAATAAATGCACAGGGTCTAAATTTTTGTCGCATTTAAAATTCCTAATAAAGCAATAAATACCCAGAAATATCTATAAATGGACTATTTACATAACAAGTATTAATAACCCTCATTTACATTTTATATAATGTCTATAAACTTTGTTTCGTAAATAGAAACGATACCGCGTCTATGTTTTTGTCGGGTAATGTACGTAGAAAATCAACCAGGACTGTTTGAACATCGAAAAATTGCTTTTTAAGATTTTCCACATCTGGATAACAGTTTTTAAAGTGATACATTCTCATTTCTGGTTTATGCTTCAAGCGTTATTCATGTTCCTTTCACGTTTAGATACACCCAAATATACGTTTACTTGTAACATTTGAAATAATTTTAATACTTATGCAAAACTATTTTATATAATGTCTATAAACTTTGTTTCGTAAATAGAAACGATACCGCGTCTATATTTTTGTCGGGTAGTGTATCACATTTACATAAAAATGCTGCATGTGGCAGTCTCGCAATGTAACATTCAACTGTCGCTTCCCAGCAATCAGTAAATATATCTTTTCAAAGGATCAACATTGCTGTAATAACTTTGTTTACTAGTTTTCAGTATATTTTCATGATTTTATATTGGTTTTTGTACAGGAGATATCCTTCAAATCAAAAATATGATTTTGCTTCTTCTTAAACGTCCAATTTCTAATTTCAATCTAAAATAATTGTTGCTTTCATTTACTTCTACGCAATAAAAATTATAACCTAATCGATTTCTTAACGAACATCCAGCTCGGATAATACGTGACTTATCAACTTTAGTTTCTAGCTTTCTTTGTCGGAATGAAGGCCTTAAAATATCTATGCAAATACTTCAATAGCCGACCAATCTCCTAGTCGTGAATTTATACATTCGCTATATCCCATAGACCTACTGAAGCGAGAGAATTAATGTGTTCGAAGAAGTCCGGCCTTGCTAAGACTTTCATATTGTCCGCACGCATGCATACTTTTGCAAGGCACTTTGTATGATTCGTTGTATCCGTTCAATAATAGCTACATACGAATATTTGAATTTACAAGAAGTACAAACCGGCATTCTAAGGAATTTACAGGATTCCATTTAAGGAAGTTTGTATTTGCGACATCGTCCACTAAAACTGAATCTATTTGGGATATTGAATGTATTCATTAATGCTATTCAGATCCCAAACTATCCGAAAATCAGGATCACGTTTTTTAATTCTCATTACACATCATACTTGAGTTCCTCAACTAACGAATTCGATCAGATAAAGACATCAAATTCAAGATTTTGGATGGCGAATTCGGATCACAACATTTCGAGTAATGGGTGTGGATCCAAGGTTTTGCATAACGGATTCGGATCTAAGGATTATTCAGATCTGGATAACAGCTGCAGTATTTATCAGCTTTTTCTATATGTAGGGTTTGTGACAGATCAATGTAGCGGAAAGGTTAGTCCAAGTACGATATAAGGGATAATCATCTTCGCGATTTAAATTGTTGGGATGTTGGAAGATTTTTGTAGATTAGATTTAGTTCGAGTTAAATTTGATTTAGTGACCAGTTTCCAGTCTATGCTCAGTTAGTGCGGACCTAGTACACGCAACCATCGCGTACAACACTCGTGTTTCACCGATGTATACACTACCACCTAAACATGTGATCTAGTAGTAGAAATGTCTTTCGGGTGATGTCGTGTAGTTATTATTTTACTTGACGTTTCACAGACCATCCTGTCAGCTTCTTCAGAAGATTTCTGAAGACTGCTGTTGTCTTTTGCTGCTCGTTATATATCCTATTTTTGTTCCGCTTTGCTGATCCATAACCGTTCCGTTCCGCTGAATCGCGGCGTTCGTTGTATGACGACTGCGCAGTGCTAACCTCCACGTGTTGCTGATCTTGTACCCATCTTCGCGATTGAAGTTGTTGGTGTCCTTCATTATTTCTATGGATTCGCGTATTATCCTCAGGTAGTAGTGGCTGGTCCTGGCTAATACCTTAACGTCGCTGTAGCTTATGCGGTGGTCTCCTTGTTGGTGCAGGTGTTCTGCTACTGCAGATTTTTCAATATGCCTAAGGCGTGCGTCTCTCTCGTGCTCTTTCACTCTGCACTGAACTCTCCGTCCTGTTTGACCGATGTAGCTTTCTTCACATTGGCATTTCAGTTCGTATATGCCTTTTGCTCGTAGTTTTGGTAACACGTCCTTATTTGGAGGGAGTAGCTGGTCGATTTTGGTCACCGCGTTGAAACGTGTGGCGACGTTTTTCTCCCCTAGGGTATTTTTTAGCCTGTCGGTGACTCCGGCTATGTATGGAAGGTACCCGTATCCTGCTGGTTGTTGTTGGTCTTCGTCTTTTCTCTGCTCTCGTGGCTTCCTTATATCTTTTGTACCGTAGCCGTTTTTCTGCAGGGCGTTTTTGACGTGTTGTATTTCGCTATTCCTGTGATGTTTGTCGCTGATAGGAATAGGATCTTGGATTTTAGGTTTCTTAAGGCCAGAGTTTCTGACTTAGGAAGGTTTGATTGTGAAAATCGTCACCATAACTTTTCCTGTTGATGGAACCGTTTTCGTCTTTGGTGCACTGGAAAAAAGCCATTTTGTCGACTAATCTTTGGTTTCTCGGCGTGTAGTGATGTATCCATGTTTCATTTATGGTCATACAACAGTGTAAAAAGTTAGCAGTATTACAACATGTAAAAAATATCACAGTGAAGTCAGGCGATTCCGTTTTTATCGTTAGCAGGCGCAGCTCATAGTTTTTCTCATACTTTATTTTTCGTGAAGAATGTTTGCACGTGCACGCATTCAATTGAGATGTTTACCATATTAGCAATCTCTTTAGTCCTCACCTGGTGATCTGTTAACACGATATTATGAACTTCACTGATCACCTTAATGGGACGACCTGGCCACTTCTCATTAAAGATGGACGTTTGGCCACGCTTAAATTCATTAAATTGCATCCAACTTCTCTTTGATATCTGCACACGTTTTCCTCCTTACTTTCAACAACCCTCAAAGATGAATACTTCCGAAATTTTGACGAACGTTGATTAGAGAATAGTCCCTATAGTCGGTATTGCAGATTTTGATACAAATTTGATCACCAAATACAAAACATATTTTACGTACAAAATTACGTGATGCTCCTTAATTATTATAGATTATATGAATGAAATACATAGAGAACATTAAGACGTCATTTCATATACCTATGTGCATACGTATACTTTCGATTAACAGTTGTCAGCATTCTCCTGCATCATGCGGAGCAGGGGTATTCGTCTCATCAGCAATTAATCAGACAGCGGTGGCCTATGATATGACGCTATAGTGACAAAAGGTTTATTTATAGACCGTAGAGTCGCGTATCCATCTGTCCATTAGAATCTAAGTTGTTTATATGAATACAATGTTTGACCTTCTTCCAATAACGTCCTCCGTTGATAGATTTGTATAGTATGTAAAAGTGTAAGTAACGAGAATTTTATTTTTTTATTATTTATTTTTTTATGAATGAATATTAAATGGTTGCATTTACAAAAGTGATAATGATAGTAGACAAGAAACTGTAAAAGGAAATTACCGCAGTTAGAGTTAAATTATAACGTACTAATTGACGAACATTGCGTAAGATCTAATTATGAGCTGGGAAGTTCATGCATCTCATATTACATATGCTCTTATTTATCATCTGTAATTCATTACCTAAATAATAACTTCAAGCGTTTCCGTTTCAGTGAAAAGGACAGGATAATTTCTTTTTAATAAAACGCAAACATTATACGGAATCTATTTCTAACCATTATATTATAACTTGTCAAGAAACATTTATAAATGCGTAAACTATAAAGTGGATGAAAAAAACCTTATTATATATATATATATCAACAATACTAGTATAGCTGCCTTGCTTGTTTTAATTTTTATTTCCACAAATATTTACTCTATAAAACTGGCGCGTACTTACAGCGAAATTTTAAAACGTCATATATGTACAGGCATCATACCTCCATAATTACGTGTTCTTATCTGCGAAATAATTTGGAAATATTTAATTAGAAATAAGTGTGAGACATTAAAAAAATCCTCCTTACAGATTCCAAAAAAATATGCGTGGCTTTGTGTAAATATTGCATTCCCAAAACTTTTAATCATCGCTTTAATTTATATTAACCTTTAAAATTACGCGTATTGCCATTGTAATATTGATCCCGAAATTTGTATTTTCAACAGACCAAATTCGGAAATTACCGGTGTTAGTACCACCATTCAAATGAAAATGTGCTTCGTCATTAGGATATATTGTAGAAAAGGTGACAGCTCCATCGCAATCGATCGATTTTGCTCTTACTACAATATAGATGGAAGGCAAAAATAGCCTAAACGAAACTAAGGATGGCGCTCGGAACCAGACTCGACAAGAAGCTTCATCCTCAGTCCTTGCCTTGAGCAGTGCACGGTTTCGGTTAAGAATCAAAAAACGTCGAATATCCTAGATTATGCAGTCGCATTGTATTCGCAATTAGCATAAAGTCAAATGGGATCTTATTTCTACAAAATACATTGGTATTCGGAGAATTCCCACATTAGATTAGTTTTAATTTAAATTTAAATTTTGAAACTAACCAAGTGTTTATGAGTTTTAGAAATAGAAACTTTGTTTGTTTTCACAATTTTTTCTGGAACTTCATTGCTTATGTACAGTACTACGCATCTAATATAATGAATTGCAACATCTTTGATTATATATACTATGCAACACTGAGAAAAGACCAGTTGTTGATGCAACAATATTTTTGGAATATTAAGAAGTTGTCTTGTTTGTACATGTCTGTGTGTGGCTCGTCTTAAAGACTGTGTTGGTTCCTACTGAATAACTTTTTGTTTAGTTGGATCCGTGAAGTTGGCACTTTCTTAAAATTTGAAAATATCCATGTTTTGTGACCGTTTTGTACCGTAAAAGTTTTATTTTGTGCTCATCCCGCTTTCCAGGTATTCAAAAAGCAAGGTAGACAGCAATGAGGGTTCTTCGGACACTTATTCGGCAGTGACTGCATCAATTTTCGGTTTTTGAAAATTTGGCAAGAGCAGGGTTTTGTGTTTGCTATATGCTCATTTGCTCATACCGTTTTTGGAACATTTAAGATATTTCTCGAGCACAAATTAGCATGAAACGTTGTTAAAAAAAAAAAAAAAAAACTAAAGTAAAGTAAAAACTTCGCTGATTTTGTTCGGTTAAACATTTAAATTGAACAAGTCAATTTAAACAAAGAAAAACGTTGGCGTGTTGTGAATAAATAAGGCTATGATGTGTATATAGTTTAAAACTTACATAGACAGGTCATGTAATACATAATAATAAACATCGATGATACACAAGCTACCAACATCCAGTACGTGCGGAGATTAGTACTGGTAATTGAAATTGTCGTACATTGGTTCATCCAACAAACCACGAAGTGTGGCACATTTATGTTAATTCAATTAAAAATATGTTCATTCAACACTTTAGCGAGTATATCCAATTTATCTTGCAATTTAACAAAACACATTAGCCCTGGTTAAATTATTTTTGCTAAATCAAACGGATATTTGCGTAGGTTGTGCTACAGAACATATTATTTTTAGATTAACCATAAAATTCCCTTCACACAACAGATGCAAATAGAGTTCCATAAAGACAATCTTCTTTATTTAAGATATTACACATTCAGATTTGTATAATCGGTGTTTGTATTTATTTTACTTCCCGTTTCCAAATATAGTTATTGCTTGATCCACACGCGTTCTATCAACATTCTAATGTAGGTTGGTTAAACATTCATTTTAAAGTTGATCCAATTCAAAAGGTTCAACCAATTATATGCTGTTGTCTTAAAACATGGAATGTTGAGTATACTTAACAAATAAAGTTGATTGAGTCAATTAATTCTTAGTTGGTTCAACCAATTTCTACTCTCAGTGTACCGAAGTGAGCAAGTTAGTAGTGTCCCACTTCATGCACGGGAATCAAGAGTCGAGTAGTGTCATCACAGCAAGGGTAATTAATGATAATGATATAAATTAAATACCAACATCCGCGCACATAACACGGGTAGACTTAGACCACCAACATGACAAAGATGTTTAAACTTGAAGCAGAGAAAGTCGGTGTTAATATGATACTATATTAAACATTTATGCGGTTAGTCTACCCACTATATTTCAAGTACTAAACTGAAGTTACATACCAGAGTCATATACTGATACAACTAGGGACACAAAATACACGTTCTACTCAGGTAGTAGACCACAATAAGTGTTTGTTATACAAAGCAGCGTTGGTGGCAATCTGCATTGACAACTCAAAGGTACTTGAGTTGTTAATGTGTTGCCAAGAAATACATGCCTACCGTTTAATTTTTTTTAGTTTTGAAGCTATATTTGTGGTCGTAATTTCTTCTCTGTAGATGTTGCTGGGTCTATTCTATACATGCGCCTTTACATTTTTTGCAATGTTTTTTGTTGTTTAAAGTAAAGTTTGTTATTTGCTATATGTGAAGAATCTGTTGTAATTTTTCAGTGGTTTAAGGGAAATTGTAAAAATAAAAGATTTTGGGTCGTTTTGGATTGATTCTGACAGATTTGGATGGTTTTTAAGCGTTCCATTTTGTCTAATATGCAATTTAATTTCAACATTTTTTGTTAAACGACATTTAAGCACAGCTTGTTCTTGCATTATTTTGTCGGTACAAATCGAGTACAAAATGGTGTAATTTTGTACTCGATTTCGCCTAAAATCGTAGAGATACCTTTAATTATATGCGAGCTGTCGAAACCTTTTTCCTTGCCGATATGGACGCGCGAGATTTGAATCGAGGTTGCATTATTCAAGATTTTTCTTGGTTCAATATGCCATATTCTGCTTGATGAAGTAATCTTCAGATTAAGTTTGGCTTATGGATTAATAACAGTAGTAAATTTAAGTAGACGTGTGTACAGTAGGATCTTCCTCCTTCAATTCAGTAGGTGAGAAATATGGCATATTGAAGTGTTAATGCCATGTGGGACTAATACTAACACATGGCCTGTCAACTTTTCCTAGTTTGCACAAGTGGTATTTGAGGGTTGCATGACCAGTCCAAAATCGCCTTTGCTGAACGATAGCACTATCTTTGCCGTTTTTAGAGAGCCTGATATGAGTAACGTAATTATGCTTTACTGACTTCAGTTACAATATATTTACTCCGCTCCGCTCAGTTCCTTCTCTTGCTGCTCACAAGTCTTCACGATACTTTCTAAAGCTGTAGATATGTCATATGTTTTATTAGTTTTCAATAATCTTTTCGACAGCTTCAATGGTAGTAGAAGACTTTTGGACGAGGAGCATCCACTCTGATGTCAAATTAAGCCTGTCCGAGACTCATTCGCACCTCTAAACCTAATTTTTCAACTGCAGCTAATATTTAACTACAAGTTCAAATTCATTAACATTCTTTTACTTTTAAATTCTCAGATGTTGTACTAAAGTGAACAAAAAATACAGACGAAAATGTAAATAAAACAAACGTTATTGTGTTACATGTACACTGCCGTTCAGAGAAGTTCGGTCGGTTGGTAAAAAACATGAAAAGGTTACAGAAACAAACGAAACTAAAAACAAAATGCAATTTTATTGTATGTACAGGTAAAAAAGACAAAAATAAATAAAAAGTTATTCTGGTCTAATATAACATACTGAACATTATATTTTTTTTTTCATCGATGGCACTGCATGATTCTGGAGTATTGCAAAATAATTTTCCTTCCTCATTACACCCTGCACTCTGTATAAATCTCCCGTCCCAGCAAAGGAGAAACATCCCCACACTAACACAGAACTACGCCCTTGCTTCACTGTAGGCACAATGCAGTTCGGGATCACTTTTCGGTTTTAGATCTTCGGACATAAACTCGTCGATCTTGCCCAAAAACCTCAAACTTTGACTCGTCACTCCAAAGCACGTGTTTCCAATCATCTAACGACCAATCTAGATGAGAACGGGCCCACTGTAGCCGTATTGCTCTGTTGCCGCGACATAATAAGGGTTTTCGAATGGCAATGCGTCCATGAAGGTCCGCTTGTTGAGGTCGACGTTTTACCGTACTCGCCGAAACTTGTTCTTCATGGCCGCGATTGACTTCGGCTGCTATTTGTGGCGCTGTTAATTTTCTATTGCGTTTGCTTAATAGTACAATTCTCAAATCTTCAGCTTTTGTTGTTTTCCTAGATACTCCAGGACGAATACGATTTTCTATAGTTCCAGTTGTCCGATATCGCTTTATGATGTCATTTACTGTTGAACTTCTCATATTTATTTTTTCAACAATTTGTCGCCTCGAATATCCTTCTTCAAATAGCTACACTAGTAGGCTTGCCGCGTGCCATTTTGAAGTAAATTTTCTTAAAACTTTCGCGAAAAAACGACAGATGCACACCAACCTACGTTCAACAATAAAACGAAGCAAATTTATATCTTTACGCCTGCGATAAATAAACAAGAATGATACTGCGGTATATTTCCTAAATGTATTGTTCATTAATAATCCCCAAACGACTCGTTTCAAAAGATCGATCCTTCCGAGAAATTCTTGGAATGATAATAAAAGGGACTTTATTGTGGTTGTCGCAATATTTCTACTTTACATAATAATTTATAGCTTTAATGCTTTACAAAAGAGTGCCTAATATTTTTCTAATTTTATGTATTAATAATTGTATACAGTGTGATATAATAGATTTTTATTGTATGACCGAACTTCACTGAACGGCAGTGTATATGCAACTTCATTCAACCCACCGAATCCTCGGATCTTTCGAGAGTGAAAACACAAATAGTATCACGCTTTATCCGGATAATGCAAAGACCTTATTTACATATTTTTTTATGTAGGAAAGTTTCGTAAAACCCTCGGTACAGTCACAAGTCTACCGCGGCATATATTTGATAAGCAACTTTATTTTGAACTTACCCGATATGGTAAGATCCTCGTGATGATTGCTATCTGCTTGATGAAATGGTAGGTCGTTCGTACAGCATGCCCACGTGTTACGATCACCCACGTACGCTTTCCAGATATCACGTGCGCCACTTCCGCTCCTGTAATGGCAAATTGAACTTTACTGTTTACTTGGAGTATCGATGGAAGGAGAGGTTGTTCTAGATGTGAAATTAATGTTCAAACAAACACCGTAAAGACATCTATATTTATATAGTTGTTATTTAATTCATAAGTTTGTTCGAGTATTTTTTGCATGGTGTACGTTATTAAACTTTTGAACGATACTGTATGTTTAGAAAGCGCATTTTTTATAAGTACACTAACAGAACAATCTTAACAACAACTATACATTTTGAAATTTATACTTACATTCAATACAAATTGCATTCAAACACAAACTTCATTCTTTACAGCCTTAAACAAGGTGGGCGAATCTCTTTTTGCGATTCGAAAAACCGCGCCATATAAAAGTATTGGGTCAAAGCACTGTTACTAGATTGACAGCTATTGATAACTGAAATCGACATCATGGAGAATGATGAATGGAGGTGACCAAGGCAGGTGAAATTATTACTTTTTTGCAGCACCTAGACAGATAAGAAAGGGTTCGTGTTGCCTACTGGTTTCCCCGAGAGTTGACAAAACACGAGTCTGTCTAGTCGCTGTAAAAAAATAATAATTTCATCTGCCTTTGTTATCTCTAGTGATCAATATACAACGATTAGTAGCATTAAGATGGAAAGACATTAAACTAACTAGTGAATAGAGAAAGCAGATATGAATGTATTAGTGATACTAGTAACAAATAGAAAGAAATCGGAGTCTTAGAATTGGAAAATGAACATATAGAGTGTGGTTAAAGAAGAAACAAGAGCTGCTGCTGAAGTGGAATGCATTTTACATAGAGGGATAAAAAATAACCTGAACAGATTGGAGGTAGCATATGAAAGGGTTTTAATAATAGAACTGAAATTTGACCACCATGTAAAGACAATTGTAGCTGCTTATGGTCTTTCTGAAGATGCGAGCGTAGAACAAAAGGAAGCATTCTGGGAAGAACTAAGCTTAGCGGTAGAAACGACTGGAGGAAAAAATATACGTCGTTGGAGATTTCAACGCCGGGGTTGGAAAGAAACGGGAAGCTTACGTGGTAATTAGTAAGCGAACATGGAGAAGAGCTAATAAACGATAATGGGGGAGGAAGAATACAATTTTGCGTGGACAACAATCTCATAGAGACGAATACTTTCTTTGTTAAAAACGACTTACTGAAAACGAAAAGATATACGTAAATTGAGAAGGAAATACCCAAGTAGAGGAGAATATTGTAGTAGAGAGAAAACAGAACGTCAGTCCTAGATGTAATAATTAAAAGAGGTCGAGAAATAAACAGTTATTATTGTTTGTTAGCAGCAAAAACAAAAGAAGACGAACAGAAAAATTGGAAGGTCCACACGAGAATACATAGGAAACAAGACCGGCGTCAAAAAAGCTGCCAAAGATGGCAACCAGCTTCTACGATGATCCCGAACGTCCAGTGGCAGCCATAGTACAGCAGCAAATTGGAAAAATAGAAAAGAAAATCATATGACCGATTATTGAACACAGATGCGACATATGAAATAAACGGTATTCCGGTGGTAGAGCTGCATGTGAGTGGATGTTGTGTATGTCGAATCTGCATGTGATAACTACAGTGAGGAGGTTCGGTGCAGTTTGCTAGCGAGTGTTAGTCAGCCAAGCGTCGATCGAGTATATGCAGTAGCGTACCTAAATTGAAAGTTATATTTCGTTAATCGTCAAGTGCGTTTTCGATACGATTTTTTTTACTGAATGCATAATTCTGCTTTGAAGCTGTACGCCATAAATGAAACCTTACAACCGGTTTCACTATTAAAAAAACCAATACACAAAAATGTTGTCTTTTTTATTTCCATCCTCTATTTGTTTCTAATATTTCATTTTCGTGTTTCGCTTATACTCCGTATACAGATCTCTATAACGTTAATTCTATATCTAGCCATGATTAGTGTTACGCCTCACACGATTTCTATCGTAATTTATGGGCAATTATCCATTGCAAATGCGATTAATCATTACTTACAGCAGGTGTAATATACAACGTGAAGTTAATTAAGCATTTCGTCCGAGATTCGCCTAATAGGACTTTCGTCTTGGACGCGCCAATCGTAG
Organism: Marronus borbonicus; assembly: GCA_902655005.2. NCBI lineage: Eukaryota > Metazoa > Arthropoda > Insecta > Coleoptera > Scarabaeidae > Marronus > Marronus borbonicus. The sequence continues at coordinate 24,532,730 of LR737380.1, read as the reverse complement.
CAGGCGTTCAACTAACTATTTTATGATTTTTTCCACGTTTTGCGATCGATTTGAATATACTAACTGCGTGGTTTTAACGGCGGGAAGTGCTTTTATTTTTCGTACTCGTCGTTTTGGACTCCTATCCAGCGCTTTAGTTTTAGTTGCTTTTGTTCTCGTATTCTAAATTTGCATATCCTGTATATTTTTTTTGCTTCACTTACGTGGGATAGAGTTGGGACGTATAACTTGCATATGAGGCTCTCAGACTTGTAGAAATATTGATAGTAATGAGTGGAATTGCAACTCTCGGCGGCGTGACAGGATCGGATCTGTTGTTGTGCGTTGGGCCCGATTGGCCCATCAAACCCTTCGTAGTTAATTTTATAAACCAATAATTTATACAAGTGAGCGCTACATTTAGAAACGTACTAGAATATAATTTAATAATTAATTAATAATAACAAAGCGCTTACTCGTATAAATTATTGTTTTTTTTTTTAGTAATTTTTAGTATACTTGCACTACTACCAATCGAAATTTTGTTCAGAAACTTCGAACATATTCTAGAAACAGCATTTTTTAAACGGAGAATGCTAATTTTGGACCTAGCGAAACGCGGGTTTTCCGTTAATGTCCGTATAAATGGTCAAATTAATGGGCGCTATTCGTAAGTACAACCGAGATCATGATAGCGGCGAAAAATCCAATATTTAGGAAATTAAACGATGTTTCTGCTAACTTGGATTTGATGGTTGAATAATGCTAGTGATTTTAAAAGAACTTCAAATACAATGCAGAATAAAATTTTATATTCTACGCTTGCTGTTTGCAAAATAGAAAATTCGATATCATTAAAAATTCTGACCAAACTGTAGTTGTAACAAATTGGTGTCGGACGGTAAATTTATTTAAATATATCTTTAATTGTAGAATCTATAGGGGGATTTGGAATTTAAACGAATTAGTTCAGGAGCACATTAGAAATACATATCCTTGTGCATATTATATCAGCTGCTGTATGCGATCAATACAGTGCACGTATTCTTTAATAATCTGTCAGCAATTCCAACTTTTTTCAAGGATCATTGTGAGACTTTTTTCATAGTCGCGGCTCCTCTTGTTAAATGGTCATGCACTGCCATTGATAAAATACAATACTTTTCGTTCGAAATGGAACTATAAAGAAGTAAATAATTACAAACAACAGCGGGTTTTAAGCCTATTTTCTGTTCAGAACCATGTACACTGCCGTTCAGTGAAGTTCGGTCATACAATAAAAATCTATTATATCACACTGTATGCAATTATTAATACATAAAATTAGAAAAATATTAAGCATACACTCTTTTCTAAGGGATTAAAGCCATAAATTATTATGTAAAGTAGAAATATTGCGACAACCACAATAAAGTCCCTTTTATTATCATTCCAAGAATTTCTCGGAAGTACTGATCTTTTGAAACGGGTCGTTTGGGGATTATTAACGAACAATACATTTAGGAAATATACCGCAGTATCACTCTTGTTTATTTATCACAGGCGTAAAGATATAAATTTGCTTCATTTTACTGTTAAACGTGTGTTGGTGTGCATCTGTCGTTTTTGCACGAAAGTTTTAAGAAAATTTACTTCAAAATGGCACGTGGCAAGCCTACCAGTGTAGAAAAACGTTCATGCATTATTACGCTGTTTGAAGAAGGATATTCGGGGCGACAAATTGCTGAAAAAATAAATATGAGAAGTTCATCAGTAAATGACATCATAAAGCGATATCGGACAACTGGAACCATAGAAAATCGTGCTCGTCCTCGAGCAGCTAGGAAAACAACAAAAGCTGAAGATTTGAGAATTGTATTATTAACCCTCAAGTGCTATCGTGGGGTGTTTCGGAACCCCAGAGGTCATTTTTTTTTAATTTTTTCTAAAACTATTTTTGTCACATTTCTAAGGTTCCAGGTATTCGCCTATGCAAATGAGATATGTAATATAGTGTAATTTATTATTTACCATATTCTACAGTTTTAGCAAAAAATAGCTTTTGGGGTGTCTCAACACCCCACGATAGCAATTACGTTTGTTTTTTTCAAAAATAGCGTAGTGTATTCTAACCAATGATTTAGAATTTTATAGTGATAATAGCCCTCGTCCTCTTTTGGGGAAATCACAGATGTTGTTGTGCATGTAAGTATAGGGGATTCACTTATATACGTTCCAATTCGGCGATTTTTATTATAGTACCTACATGTACAGGGGATTCACTCATTTATGTTCGACTTCGGTGATTTTTTACAAATCAAATAGTGGCATTTCCCCTGATTTCTGTACGGCGTATAAATATTCGACTCAAACAAATTTCTTACTCAGTTCCTCACAAACCAGAGCGTCGTCAACTTGTTCCTTATTTCCCTTCTATAATACGTGTATTGAATAGTAAAAACAGTTCGTCTAGGAAGAGAACTCGTCAATGACCACGTAAAAAGACGATACCAAACAAAAGAATTGTCAACTAAGCTAAACTCAATTATCAAAAATTTACTAGGCTTAGAAACACCACAACAACAGCCACAAGAAGCAGAACCTTCAAGAACCTACAAAAGGTGTCACATCTGCGGGCGAAATAGAGACAAGAAAATAAAAACCACGTGTCATAGATGTCATCAGCATGTCTGCAAGGAACATTCTGAGCAACTTGTAAAATGCGCAGAATGCTTACAAAGGTAAATTGTAAGAAATTTATAAAAATCTGATTACATGAAATAACACATTACATGTTTTTTGTCAAATAAAATGTACGCCTCACAACGTCATTGTCAGAATTTTTATGTGAAATGCTAATGGCATTTTCTTTTACAGGGAGTAAGACCATAGTTTCCAGTAACAGAAAAAACCAAGACATCTTAACAATACAGAACACAATTTTGTAAAAAGAAAAAATTGTACGAAGAAATACTTTTTACATAATTTTTATGAATGTAACATTTCCTCCTAATTTTCTGTTTTGCTTTAAATAAAGTTTTGTTTTTCCTTACAACAATCGCAAGATAAAGGTCTAGTTATTACACTGTGGGTTTAAAAGTGAAAAAAAAAAGATAACTAACAAAAAAAAGCTAAATTTAAAGAGTGGGGTGTAAAACACCCCACGATAGCAGTTGTGTTACCTGAAAACACGATAGTACTTGAGGGTTAAGCAAACGCAAAAGAAAATTAACAGCGCCACAAATAGCAGCCGAAGTCAATCGCGGCCGTGAAGAACAAGTTTCGGCGAGTACGGTAAAACGTCGACTTCAACAAGCGGACCTTCATGGACGCATTGCCATTCGAAAACCCTTATTACGTCGGGGCAACAAAGCAAAACGGCTACAGTGGGCCAGTTCTCATCTAGATTGGTCGTTAGATGATTGGAAACACGTGCTTTGGAGTGACGAGTCAAAGTTTGAGGTTTTTGGGCAAAATCGACGAGTTTATGTCCGAGGATCTAAAACCGAAAAGTGATCCCGAACTGCATTGTGCCTACAGTGAAGCAAGGGCGTAGTTCTGTGTTAGTGTGGGGATGTTTCTCCTTTGCTGGGACGGGAGATTTATGCAGAGTGCAGGGTGTAATGAGGAAGGAAAATTATTTTGCAATACTCCAGAATCATGCAGTGCCATCAGGCTTGCGTATAATAGGCCGTAACTTTACATTCATGCATGACAACGACCCAAAACACACTGCGTTAGTGTGTAAGAATTATCTAAAGGTGCAAGAAGAACAGCACACCCTGAAAGTAATGACATGGCCCCCACAAAGCCCAGATTTGAACCCTATAGAGTTGTTGTGGGATGAACTGGACAGGAGGATCCGAAAAATATGCCCAACTTCACAAGAACATTTACGGAATATTCTGCACCATGAATGGATTAATATTCCGTTTTAACAAAACTTATCGAAAGAATGCCTAGAATAGTTCGAGCGGTGATTAACAGCAAAGGAGGTTTTTTTCGATGAAAAAAAAAATAATGTTCAGTATGTTATATTAGGCCAGAATAACTTTTTGTTTATTTATTTTTGTCTTTTTTACCTGTACATACAATAAAATTGCATTTTGTTTTTAGTTTCGTTTGTTTCTGTAACCTTTTCATGTTTTTTAGTAACCGACTGAACTTCTCTGAACGGCAGTATGTATATGAAAAAAGTATACATTTTTTATATGTATTTCCTCTTACATACATACAAATACGCCGACGCTTTCTTCCATAAAAATGGTAATCACGATTACCTGGTTTAAAACAAATGGGAGAATGCCGACGTTGTGTTATACCGCCGTGAAGGTCATTCGGCTATGTTACGTGTGCGTGTACGCAGCTTATCATTATTCATCGCATTGCTTCTTTGGGAAAATGTGTAAGCGTAATATTATGAATATGAATAAGACCTCTTTGAATTTGAAACTATTTATCAACCAATTGCAAATATTAAATTAAGAGGATCAAATTTTTTCCAAATTACTTATATCAAAATAGAAGGATATTTTATAGCCATTGTTAGAGTTTGGAAAAGCTCAAAATTGAGAACTCTACAATAATTTTTGATTTAGCTTTTAATGTATTTTCTAGTTTTTTGCATTTTGATATTTTGTACGTTAAGTATATATGTGTTTCGAGAACCAAGACTTGACGTTCTCCTACATAAAATCCTACTAAATGAAAATTGACTTTATATTATCAACTTCACAAAGCAATAATCTGCCGTTTATGGATATTATCTTAAGGATATCGTTATATACGTATTTATAGAATTAGTATTTTGAAGGAAACGATTCCGATCCCGATGAAATCTTAAGTACCCGCTTGAAATCATGACCAAATCGTAAAATAAAACGGAAATTTACATGTTACACACGCGGTAGATGCGAGAATTTGCATAACTCATCTCGACGCAGATTTTTCCAAGCTCCGCGGACGAAAAAGAATGCGGTGCTATTAAAAACTTATACGAAGAGAAACGTCTTTATACATACAGATATCGATATTAGGATTTCATAGATGGTTTGTGTCTGGTTAATTATAATCTTAGCGACCGCTTTTAAATTACCGGATCATACATGAAAATATGAGACAGCAGCAAAAAATTATTTTTCAATATAGACGAAGTCGTTCACTTAAATTTGAACTCATTATTTTTTCAATAAACAACGGTTTATTATGAATAGCTGAATAATAAGGGGCGACAAGTAGCCAATTCAAATTTTATTAACTTAATTAGAAAAGCAACTGGTTACTGTATTATTTTAAGTATCTAAGTAGCCATCCCGTTTGCCAGCGTCGACCCACCAGCTTCGCCGTCAGCTTCGTTGTCAGCTGACAAAAAATGGTGAAATCCGTTCAATCCTGAAATTGCCATAACTTTTTAACGAATCGAAATGTACACTACCGTCCATATTAAATAAATAACATATTTATATTAGGTCCTTTATGAAGTTTATAACTAATTGTACAGGCAAACTAGAGAATGGTTAAAAACCTATTATATTTTATGGCCCAATATAGTAGTTTTCAGGATAATCCATGACACAAATAGGACACAAAAAGGATTATTTTTGAGACAATACTGCAGGTAATAAATTTACAATACTATTTGGGGTGGGTGGAGGCCACCCGAAAGTTTATTGTATATTGATAAATGCTTTAGTTTCTAAATAAACCTCCTTGTGCGTGCGTTAGTGTTAATAGCGTATCTTTTTGAGTGAACCTGATTAAAGTTATTAAAATGCCGAGAGGGAAACCGACAAGTTTAGAAAAGCGCTCTGTAATTGTTGCTTTTCATCAAGAAGGTTATTCAGTGCGTCAAATTTCCGAAAAAATACAAGTTAATAAATCGACTGTTAGTGATATCATTCGGAGACATCAACGCACGACCAGTTTAAGAGATCGGGCACGTTCAGGTCGTAAGAGAACAACAACTCAAGCCGACAGTGAACGTATAAAATTGCTGAGCAAGCGAAATATGAGATCGACAGCACCAGAAATCGCCGCCGAAATGAATCGCGACCGTGCAAGAAAAATTTCTGTTATTACAGTGAAAAGAAGATTAAAAGCTGCAACTCTTCACGGCCGCATTGCAACAAAAAAACTCCTACTTCGACGAGGAAACAGGTAAAAACGGCTACAGTGGGCAGAAACTCGTAGAAATTGGACAGTGGATGATTGGAAAAGGGTGCTATGGACTGATGAGTCAAAGTTTGAGGTGTTCGGACAATCAAGTCGCGTTTTTGTAAGAAGAGTGAAAGGCGAAAGAATGTTGCAGGGTTGTGTAGTGCCAACTGTTAAGCAAGGAAGAAATTCTGTGCTTGTTTGGGGTTATTTTTCCTACGCCGGTACAGGAGACTTGAAGCGAATCGAAGGTATTTTGCGAAAAGAAGGTTATTTAGAAATACTGCAAGAAGATGCAATACCATCGGGGCAACGTCTAATCGGCGAAAATTTTGTATCCATGCAGGACAACGACCTCAAACACTCAGCAGTGATATGTAAAAATTTCTTAAATGAAGAACAAGATAATGGCAATTTACAAATAATGACATGGCTCCCACAAAGCCCAGATTTGAACCCTATAGAGTTGTTGTGGGATGAACTGGACAGGAGGATCCGAAAAGTATGCCCTACCTCCTTTGGCCACTTATGGAACATTTTACAAGAGGAATGGACTAATATGCCAAATAGAGTCCTTGAAAAACTAGTGGAGCGGCTGCCTCGGATTGTGAAAGCTGTTCTTCGCGCAAAAGGGAGTTTCTTTGATGAACGGAATGTTTAAGAAGTTTTTGTTTATTTTTCGTTAGAATGACTTTTTTTACGTTTATACTTTAATTTTAATCGCTATTAATAAAATGTAATAAAAATTTTAAGTTTTGGAAAAATGAGTTTGAATATTTTCTTTTTTTTTTAAATTTATTTGCGGGTCCGAACTAATATGGACGGTAGTGTACACTTAATGTTTAGTACATTGTCGTGCGTTCAAATCATTGAAAACAGTATTAACATGTTTTGGGTTAACTAATTTCAATTTTCCTATTCCTTGTATTAAAGCATTAACATGATAAGCAGTAATTTAATCAATTTTTCCCCAGTAAAATGTTCGTTGGTTGAATAACTAGAAACAAACAGCCCTTTAAATTGTTTAACAGCGTTTATTCATGGACTCTTTTAGTCGCTGTGCAAACTATACCGGTCCAAACATAAATTATTCTTTGTTTCAAATTTTCGTATGGCTTTAGTTAAATTTCACATGAGTTCATAATAATGCTGTACCAGACCAGCACATAAAAAAGTGAATGGCTATTGCAAATTTGAAAATGTAATATTCTTACGGCTCACCGTATACATTGAGAGCAAACGCTATGGCGTAGCTGGAGAACAGAATAGATCTTTGCTTTTCTTTTTACGGCGACCATCATACTCCAACACATATTGTACGGATATAAACCCAGAGTTTAGCAAACTAACATGATGCTATTATGCATACTTTTACATCGTTACTGCTACACTTCCACTGGAAAGTATAATCAGAAACAAAATGTTGGATTGAAATTATGCGGGTTTGGTCTTTATTTCGTGGGAATGATAAGATAAATTCATATTTCATCATCAGAAATGTTCCGCATTCAGAAAGTCTTATTGTAGAGGACATTATTATACGTGATACATTATCTAGCATAATTCAGCATTTTTTGTTTAATTTATGAACATATGTTTATGTAATTTGAAACCTCTATTAGTTGCTACATAAACAGAGGCAGAAAGCCAAACGTTCTTTTGACGAGTGTAACTCAATATTATCTGAAATCGATTCATATTTCAAAAAATTTTATTTGAAATGCTATGCGATAATTTCAAGGTGCATGATCCTTGTAAGTCTTACCTAGATTAATTTATACTCCAAGTTGTATTAAACTAAATTCTAAGTCGCATATGAAGGCAAGTTGTTACGGCTACCAATGGAATATGTTCAAAGTTGTAGGCTTCATTCTCCAATCTAAATTAGATTCCGTGTTGTTACTAATCGATGTATACGAAATATGCTGTTACTGTAGCAATTTACCCATAGAAAAATAAAAATGAAAGTATTACATTAATCGATTGTCATCGTCTAAATGTACTCGCATATGCTTCGTGAAAGAGCGACTATATACACTCCCCGATAAAAACTTAGGCGCGGTAAGATGTTTTACGGGTTTTAAGGGTTACAACATTTCTTTGCGAAACTAGCAAGATATCTAATTAAGTTTTTATTCACAAAAGTAAAATAAACTTAAAAATATCAGCTCCAGTAATATATGAACTAAATAATAGATTATGACTTCAATGTTTAAATAATTTCTGCGACAAAAATTTAGACGCTCTGTTGCAAATGTAAAACAAAAATCAACAAATGAGTGATCAGTAATGCGTAGATCCTCCATTGTTCTTAATCACTTCCAATATTCTGTCATTAATAGATTAATATAAATTTAAGACATAATTTTGGGGGATATTCTGCCATTCAGTCACTATTGAAGTTTTCAGTTCCTGGACCGTGAAATATTGACGGCCTCCGCCATAAACGCGACGTGCCAATTCACCCCACATGTTTTGAATAATGTTTAAGTCTGGTGACCGTGCCGGCCACTGTAAAGTTTTATTCTTTTTCTCTTTAAACCATGCAGTAATGGTTTTTGCTTTATGAATTGGCGAGTTATCTTGCTGAAAAACAAAATTGCGCCCGGCTCATTGGTTTCCAAAACGTAGAAGATTGTCACGCAATAAGTCTTTATACGTCACAGATGTCATTTTGTTTGTGCAAAACACTATCCCACTTTTATCGCGAAATCCAATCGCTGCCCATATCATCACAGATCCACCCCCTCATTGTCTGGTCATTTTCACTTTTGGTTCCTTTCTCAGATCATGATAATAATGCAAGTACCCATCCGGTCCGTCCAAATGAAAACGTTTCTCATCGGAAACTATAACTTTTTCCCATTGTTTCTTCCAGGATACGTGTTCTTAAGCAAATCTCAACCTCGCTTCTTTGTGTTCGCCGAAAGTGGTGGTTTTCTCAACATTTTCTTCCAGGATGTGTTCTTCAGTGACGCTTTTAAATTGCCGTAATTTTCCGGATCTTTTAGGAAATTTCTAACGGAATGATCGCTTCTTCGTAACCGACGAGCAATTTCCTTCTTACTAACACCATCCTGGTGCCAGGCTAGAACTTTACCCCTTTCTATCAAGGATAATTGCTTTTTTCTACCCATATTGCAAACACTTTATAAAATATAATTTCTCGTGGTGAAATGCGTACACTTTACCAGCACAACCACTGCGTATAAAGAGAAGTATCAAATTAAAACATTTTTGCTTATATTAATGTAATAAATGCTGTAAATTTTTGTCGCATTTAAAATTCCTATTTTGATCTGGGAAAATCTCAATTACCCCTCATAAAGCAATAAATACCCAGAATATCTATAAATGGACTATTTACGTAACAAGTATTGATAACCCTCATTTACATTTTATATAATGTCTATAAACTTTCTTTCGTAAATAGAAACGATACCGCGTCTATGTTTTTGTCGGATAGTGCACGTAGAAAATCAACCAGGACTGTTTGAACATCGCAAAATTGCTTTTTAAGATTTTCCACATCTGGATAACAGTTCTTAAAGTGATAAATTCTCATTTCTGATTTATGCTTCAAGCATTATTCATGTTCCTTTCACGTTTAGATAGACCCAAATATACGTTTACTTGTAACATTTGAAATAATTTTAATACTTATGCAAAACTACTGTCGCTAGTTAATGATATATACCGAGAATATCTCGCTATCGGTCCAATTCAATTATTGTTCTAATGTAGATCGCTGATTGTTGTCTTATTCATCTATTAATATACCGCATCAAGACATACAATGCGTTTCTAACAAGATAAATGAATTAAGTATTCTTTTAAGTAGCTATGAGCGTGATATTCATGTTCTTCCGCTGTCAGAACACTGGTTGGCTGCTGCAACAGTTAATTCCTTGCAAATTGATGGCTACTCTTTGGCGTCTTGCTATTTTCGTAAAACAGAACCGTTCCTACTTATACAACAAATGGTAGCAAGGACTGGGGGGTAGAATGGCAAACAACACCAAAGTACCGGTACACTCCGCACCACACAAGTTTAATTAGCTAATCCGGGACAGCTATTTCGAGGATGTGTCGATTCTCATTTTCAACCGTATAACCGAACGATGTGAGAAAAAACTAATTCTAACACGCGTCTACTCTCGAGGTGCCTACTAATAACGCTCTACTCAGCAAGTGTGTCGGACAAAATATACTTCCACTATCACTAGTGATGACTAAAGACGAAAGTCAATTAGAATCGTCACCATTGAGTAACGATAGAATATGCGATGCTGCCTCTCTGTCCGTACTAATGCTGTCATATTGCTGTGACGTTTTAAGTCACGCCTCGATCCTAACGCACTTTCGCCTCTAACCGGGAGGGTACGTACAACAATTTAGTTTCTTCCTGTATTTTCGTTGCATAATATAATGTATACAATATGCAAGGAAAATAAACGAGGGAATGGAATCGCCGCCCGCGCTCTCCCGTTTACGTCGTTACCCACCGCCGCTGCATATCCGAAAAAATCCGTAAATCAACTTATAACAAAACTGGCTGACTAATAAGATCAAACAAAAATGTCAACCAAAAAGGCAAATGTACGAAGACGTTAAGCAAATTTGTCAGCAAAGAAAAATATAGTAATTTGGAAAAACCTACGACAAGAAATAAACAAATAGAAACATATCGCTAATTCAAAATTAATAAAATAAAGTTAATGCCATGAGGTCATTGGCCAAAGAAATAATTTCACCTGCAAGTATTTCTACTAGAAATCACGGCAACGACAAATTATCATTAATCAACATCCACAAGTTTCGAGCGATTCATATGACGGACAACAAGTTGTCTGGATACAAAAATCACTGCAGGATGTTTAACTATTCACCAGGAAGTGAATGATATAATTCAGAATTTGTGAAATACTAAAGCTATCGTGAACGACGACATTCCCGTAAAACTTATTAAAGCTTGCTCTTTGCGTCTTGCGTATATCCTCTATCGTTCTTAATCATTTTAAGTTTAGAATCTGGAATATTTCTAGATGAACTAAAAAAATGAACAATTGTACTTATCCACAAGAAGGGAAATAGATCGGATATTAGTAACTACATACCAATATTAATTTTGAGTAGCTTATCGAAAAAATTTCAAAAAATAATATACAAAAGACTTTACTTTCTTAAAAAAACACGCAACCTGCAAAATGGGTCCTTGCAAGGAAGGAATATGAACAGAACAATCTACTAAGCTTGGCATAGCGTGATAGGTGGCATTAATAAACGAGAGCAGACCACTAGACTAGAAGTATATTCAAGTTGGCAAGTGATAAAAAGAGGAGTTCCTCAGGACTCAATACTAGGTCCTCTGGTCCTTTACTACCTAGATTATAAAAATCTTAACTAAAATTAATTCGTCGTTCTACGAAGATAATTAAAAACTAAACAAAAAAAAATAAATGTTCTACGTTACTTTGATTACGAAAATACGATACTTGCCTCCGTTGAATCTGTAAAGTATGATTGATTGGGAAATCTCGCATGGATTCCTAGGCCATAAATTTATCATCTTACAGTACAGTAATTTTTAGCGCCTCATCATTAATAGTTCCTCTAAACATTAAATAATTATACGCTGACGCACAATTTACTTAAGAGAAATAACTACTTTGAAGAGAAAGATTAATTGATGCAAAAATTGAAAATGGTGGATTTTTCTAATAATGCCACCACGACAGGTTAATAATCCTTCATGTTTTTTTAACACAATAAATTGACTTAATTAGAATATCAATATATTAAAAGCTGCTTAACAGCCATTGTTTATGGAATAATCAGATGACGCATCAAATTAATACCATTACAATAATTAATAGTATCCTAAAAATGCGGAAATCGTGGTCATTCTTAAGGAATTTATTCTAAAGGAAATTGAATAACAAAAGCATAGTGTAATTCTAGATACACATATACTCACATTATGTAACTAAATAATTTAACGACTTTCATTTTCCAAATCAAACTATTACGGTGAAGCTTAATACTTACATTTGTTTTCCGAACGATCACAGCCTCATTAATAACGAATAACTCACTCAAGGAGATGTTAAATATTAAAGGAGCGTAACTGAATTGGTCCATTCTTTCGCCAACCTCGCGCGAACCTGTACTGGACGGGCAGCAAACGCGATATTAATCGGAAGCAAACCCCCCAAGAAAGAAGTGAAGCTCAACACAACTATATACAACGATAGAAACACCTGATGCAATGTATGCAGATTCTTAGCTCTAAACCACCAGAAGATAAGCGAACGATCGTCATGATGTAAAAGACCTTGCACTTGAAATACCACAATAACTGCTTCGCCGATGTTAAGTACACGTACGTCCACCAAGGATTCGCTTGAAAGTGAAACGTATTACACATTTTCATAAATCGTAGGAATTTTGGACTCATTAATATGTTACCAGCATTTAAAAGGTTGTTATAGATCAATACATTTCTCAGAATCTATACTCCTGTGTTTCCGACATTCTTAGCCAAAAAAGAGGTTTAATTTGGAAAAGCGTCCACCTATTTAATAAGCCAGCGAATTATAATAATAATGCCTGCATTTTCCTTTTTTAGCTCAACGCATAATATAAAAAGAAAAACAAAAAGAGGGAAATCGCAAGATGATCAATGAATGGCATAGTTATCAAATCTTGCTATGTTACATCGTCCATGTTTCTGAGCAATCTAAATTTTTCAAATTCGAAAGATCTCGACGAGCGCTTTAAAGCAAAGAAAGTTTAACTCCATAGCTCTAACCGTCTTGATACTACGGCGTCTCAAAGTTGAAAATCCTCTTTTTCAAGTTTGAAGCGCCATAGCTTGCAAACCAAAAGAGGTAGAGGGTTCTGGTTTCCTAATTTAACTATTACAAAAAGCAAAATATTTCAAATATGGCAAGAAACAGCAACACAATTGTTTTTTCGTCTTAAGTCCAAAATTGAATTAGAAATTCAGAACTGTAATATATATGTTCCATTTGAAATAACAAATTTCACCGCTGTTTCCGGTATAAGCGGAAGTGTTAGATTGTTAAAAATATTTTAGTTCAGTAATGCGCATCGATTTTAGTGTACTGCCGAGTTTTCAGAATTTTTAAGTGTAAACTCGGTGTAAATGTTGGTCGGTGCAGTACCCGGTGAGATATCTTGTGTGTAATTTCTCAATAATTTTAAGCAAAATATATTTTTTCATCGAATAAAACTATGGTAGCAAGGACTGTGGCGTAGTATGGTAAACACATAAATATCGGCAACCTCCACACTACACAAGTTTAATTAATTATAACATAATTAATTTCCCTATACATATCCTTTAAAGAGGAGGATGATTACGATTTTAGTCTTGTTGTGCTTCCCTTCAGTCTACTAAAACTATTCGGAATTAAGTGCTCTTAATGGTACCCATAAGAGCAACATTCGATCAGAAGATTTTTAGCATCAATCCCGTGGTCGGAAAGCGAGCATATCTAGTTGGTCTTCAGAAGTGCTCAAAAATTTAATCAAAATATGCACGTATTTGAAATGTTGAACCGCAAACGTGTAATGCAGAAATAAATTTTTGCTCCACCATCGATGTACTTAGACTCAGAAATAATTTACATGTATAGCTTGCTCAAATTTTATGTCAATCGGTTGATACTCAAATTAATGTCAAAAAGATATAAATGTAAATATCACATGAAAAAATTTTTCGTATAATTTGAAAACTTTAACAAATTTCGTCAATCAACAAAATGAGGAGGGTTGATGGGCCTGTTGAAGATGACGAAGCCAAGAAGGCCGAAAGACGCGAGCAAACCATCTCGAACCTTTTACTTTTTGGAAGCATCGTGCTTGTGGTGAGAATATTGCCGTTCGTTGTACGAATCCTTACACCATCTGAAGAATGTTAACATCCCCAATATGCATTACACATAAATTAACTTGTAGACAATACATTTTTTACTAAAAAAATAACATTGGTTTTACTTGATTGCTTACGAAATCTTATGGAACAAAATTGAGAGGTATCTTTTTATAAGATCTATTGAGTTTTATGCTTACAAAGAAGTTTTGTCTTTTGTTTATATTCTTGTTTAAAAAAAGAATGTATAATTTTTTGGAAATTAATTTTCGCCGCAACTTCCCGCAGCGATTGCGGATGTGCAAGCAGCAAACTTGTTAAATTTACTTGTAAAACGCTTTAAATGTTTTTAACAAATTTGGTTTTTCTAATGGAATCTTTAAATATGCGATATTCAGATTCTCTGAAACGCATGTAGTTGCCTAATTTCCACACCTACAAGATAATTGCGTCCAGAACGGAATAACGCAATAATGAGATAGTAAAAATCCAAAGTATTTGGACATTTTAAGTTCAAAACGATGTTTTATATTCTTTTTCTTTCATGTATACCTAGTTCTGAGATAAATGAACGTCAATAGTGATTAGTTCACGCCGGTGTCGGCCGCAAAACTTAGTACTTTACCTCATGGATATTGCTGTAGGTATACACGTATTCGTACTTATTTGTATCTGAAGATAAATATTTGTTTTTAGCAAAAAAAAACGAATGAAAAAGTGCGAGGTGTAACCTGACGCTTCGCCGAACCCAAGTTTGCAAATCTACAAAAATTGTTTTGATGTTTGTGGTAGTGGTGGTCTTCAACTCTTGTTAACTACATCACACGGTATAGAATATTTTGTGTGGAATAACACACTTTCATTAACTTAAAGTAAATCAAATAAAATTAATTACTTTCATTTTTACAGTATTTACCAATAGAACACATCAAATTTACTAAATACTCGACATGCCAAAAATATTTATAGGACAGCTTTTTTGATAGACATCTTATGTATGTCTATGAATCAAATTTTGATGAAAATGCAGGAATGTATTAAGCAATTTCAAACTAATAAATTTTGTATTTTTTTAATGTATAAAAAGTTTCATACCATTTTATTCAACGTTATGTATTTAATTGCCTGCCAGTCTTTTTGGTTCCAGATTTTTTAATTGCTTCAGGACGGATATATTAATTTTACTCTTTGCTTTATTAAAACCTCAGTCATAAAGTACGAATTTTAACTTGATGAATAAAACCTACAATTCATCGTTTTTCATATAAATAAATATGAATTTAGCAATTAATCCAATATCATTTACCTAGATAAGATGATATAGAATACTAAATACTGACAAAATGCAGCAAAAATAATTATGATTCATCACGCAAGAGCATACTAGATATGTCCAATTCTATTTAAAAATAAGGAATTTTATTAAATTAAAACTGTGTTACAAATAGTATAACAATGCACATAGTACAATAAGGAATTATACTTATATTTTCTTTTTTCTATTTCTATTTTTAACATTCGCTACCTCGTAGAAATTACTTCCTATCTTCCTCCTTTTCAATGACCTCTCTATAGCGCGTCTTTGTCTACTTGTTAACTTTTTATCTTTACTCTTTGCGTTTGACTCCACCTTTTGTACGTGGAAATCTCCACAAGTTGATGAAGCAAATTCATCTCGACCTAGATCGGTTTCCATATCAGAATAGAAGCTTATGCTTGAAGAATCATCTGAATCAGTATCCTCTTCTTCATTTTCTCCACTTTTTTCAGAATCATTTCCATCATCTGTATTATTTATGTTTTCCTCTCTCGACTCGTCATCACTAGCTTCATCGGTAATTTTAGAATTCAATTGTGGGGGTTCTTGTGAACTTTCCACCAGGTCCAGTTCCTTAACATCCTCGCCAGCATATTCCAAACCAACTTTGATCTTTGTAAGGTTTTGAATCATGTTCAAGTTCTCATCTTTGTTGGTGCTGGTTAATGGTTGTTCGTACCCATCTGGAACCATGTAGAAAGGCAATTTCCCCCTCTGCCAGTCATTTAATACCATTCTAGCTACAATTCCTATATCCGGTTCACCCCTCTTCAACAATTTTCCTGATTTAAATGCTAATTTCTCCAAGAAATCTGTTGGTGTACTCCACTTAGGGAGTTTGTATGTTTTTGAGATATATTCTGGCTTTACTCTTTTGAGAATTGCACCAATGTAATCTTCTGGGTTGTTCACCAATTCCACACGTACTACCCCTTTCAATACTTTCTCTGTATCAGTCTCAGTAGAAGGATAAACTACACCAGGACAATCTATCAAGTAAATACGACGCATCAACGTAATGTATTGCCAAACCTTTGTTTCGCCTGCAATGGGAGCAACTTTGCATACTTTTTTGCTTCGTAATGTGTTAATCACTGAGGATTTTCCAACATTGGGATATCCGATGAATCCAACTGATATTTGTTTCTTATCAATGTGTAATTTTCCTGAAAAAAATATCATGGGTATCATAAATAATACAAACTTACTTAATGAAGCTTACCGAACTGTCTTAGTAAGTTTATCAATGATCCTTTTCCAAAGGGATGGGTTAAACTAGCGTGGAATGCTACAGTCGGATACTCCTTGCTTAAGATAGCTATCCATCTTTGTGTAACCCATGTTGGAACCAGATCAACCTTGTTTAAAATGAAAATTAGGTGCTTGTGAGGTTTTTCTATTTTCAAAAACTTTTCCAAGTAAGGTGATCTGGTGCCATTAGGATCTCTTGCATCTAAAACTTGCAATAACACATCTGAACTATCAACAACTTTATACAACTCATTCCAGATCCTTTTCGATTGTCCGGCCGCCATCACCCAATCTCGAGGTATATCTTTGACACCTCCATCATCTTTGATGATATTCGTATCTTTCTCCTCATTATATTCTTCTGAGGATTTCTTTATTGCATCAGAGAGCTCTGTAAGGCCTCTCACAGATAGATTAGGACGTTTTCTGGTCTTTTTTGGTCCAAAAGTGCTTTGAAAACTTTCTGTATCTAATACATGAACTCTAGCATTCTTAGCTTTTTCTGTTAATAAGCTGGTTGGTAAAGTAGTTGGTTTCATTACAACTTGATAAGGGTTTTTCATAGCCGCTCCTAATTCAGTTTGAAATTTTTGTAACATATTCTGAGAGATAACTCGTGAGTTGCCAAACCATTTTTGGTTGGGTTCAACACGTGCTCTGGTACCTGATGGTAGACGACCCTGAAACGGCGCTGGGGTTAAAATTTTCCCTGTTTTATCTCGTTTAGCTTTAAAATTCCTATACATTTGCAATCGTTTGATTGTAGATTTGGTCCTTGGTTTTGCTACACCTTTCAACCCATCTTTAGGCCTCTCCGGGTTCATGGAATGACCAGACCTATTGACTCCCTGTTTACGAGGTGGCCCGCTCGTAGAACTGATTTTAGGCATATCTGCAAAAGAGAATATTAAAGACAAAATTGGTAATAACATAACCTTAAAAATTATTTTCCAATAAATTATAATTAATCCCAAAAAATATAGAGAGGAAGGACCCTTTTAGATTCTGAGAAGACCAAGAACAAAACTTACTTTTATTTTTATTTAAGTATAATAACCAAACAAGTTATATTTGTAATTCTTAATAAAGAAACACGTGGTTAACGATGCTGGATGGAAACGTCAAATTTAAAGTTTAAGTGTGATCATGTGCCACCAACCTAAGAATTGTACAATCACCAGCCACTCCACTTGTTAACAGTCGGTCGGCATGGAAGTGAAAATAACAAAAAAAATTTCAGTTTGACGTTTTTCTTGTCAGAGCCTATAAATTTATTAATTTTTTTCGTTAAATTCTGTTAAATTCTGTTAAATTTGCATATTGAACCGTACATGTGTAGTAACTTTGAAGTCGGCCGTGCCGTTGGCTAGATTGAACTCTTTCTTTACGAAGGGACCATGGCTGCCGATCAAGAACAATTTTGCCAGCTTTTGTTGACTTTGTTGTCAACAGATAATAATGTTAGAAGTCAAGCAGAGGTAAGTATTGCCTCGATATTTTAATAAATCGTTATCGTTAAGGTTTTCGTTAATTTTATTTGTAAATTCGCCGTATAGAGTACTATTTATACATGTGAACTTTGTCAGCAACAACGTGTACTGTAAGATGTATGGCTTTTTCGGGAATTAGTATGATTCACTTGCCAAATCTCGTTACGTTTTAATACTACATCTCTAAAGTATCAAAATTGACCATATATCTGAACTTAAATGGGGGAAATTGAAATTGTACAGCCCAAACCCAAATTTTACAGTAATTACAAAAAAAAACGCGCCAAAAAGTTGCGCTCGTCTTGAGTAGACGTTAAAATTTATTTTATGGCCACACAACTATATCTATGACGCTTGCATTCGGTTTTTCAGGAGACCTATTCAAGTATTCCGATCGAAAACAGAGTAAGTTATCTCCTACGTTCTATTCACAATGTATCTCTCAGTGAAGAAGCCAGACAGATGTCAGCTGTTTTATTGCGAAGGTTGTTTGCAAATGATTTTATGGACTTCTACCCAAAATTGCCAGTCGAAAGTCAGACACAACTCAAGGAGCAGATACTGCATGCTATACCATTGGATCAATCAAATCAGATGAGGCATAAAGTGTGTGATGTAGCATCAGAAGTCGTTAGAAATTTAATTGATGATGATGGAAATAATAAGTGGCCTGAGTTCTTACATGTAAGTATTTGATAACATTTACATCTTAACAAACTCCTTATGCAGATCAATGCACTTAACTAAATACATACTTGACATTAATTGACATTTGCTTGCCGTTGCCACCTAATATCGGTGTGCGCAATATTTGTTACAGTTGAAATAGAAGATACCCATTCTTCACAACAAGCTATAATGATTCTTCTTTGAGTGCAGCATTATAATGAATTGAACAATTACATACATATCTTTAATTTTAATGTTATTATTATAAACTATCAATTTTTAACCGATGATTTTGCGACACAGTGGCATATCTACTTGAGCGAAATGACCTGCACATGAAATGATGTGGTAAAATACCTGTCCCATAAATTAGAACATTCGGTAGAACAAAATTCAATGGTCAAAGATGTTTATTTTTATTATAAAATTTTTCAATCTCCATCTTATTGTATTTTTTATGCAACAAATCTTATATCGAGCGTTAGAACTTTCTAAGTTTGATGTTACAATGACTATTCTCTTTACCTACTTTTAAATTTTTGTTTTTTTACTTCTTGCTGGATTGTTAATCTACGTACCTAGAAAGATGAAAACAGAAAGCAATGCCATTCGAAGGTTTTTACAACTTCAACTTAGGAAAGTCGTGACGCCTTAATGGCATTCTTTTTGAGTCTGGCTCATTTAGCCAAGTTACTTCTGTTACTGCGAAGAATAATTCTTCCCACTTTTTACTGCATATTTTTACAGTATAGATGGTGTCTAAAAAATTGTTTTTGTACTTTAATATGTGTTTTGGTTTGTTAGGAGAAACAAAGAATATCGTATTATTTCTAACAGTTATCTAGTTTTAAAAATAATAAAGTATACTGAACTAGAAGTTTCAGATAATTTACTATAGTTTCCACTACAATATTGTTTCGCCACACTATGTCATCATCAAGTGGATGAATATCAAGGAGTAACAAAAAGTAATACAATTTATAAACTAGGAGGATAGTAGTGGAGAGTGGATAAATTTATTTTTTCATTCTAAGCTAATCTAGTACCTCAAAATTAGTATTAAACCTATGAGTTTACTCTAAACAATGGTTGGCAAAAGCGGAATACTTTTTTTAAGTGTATAACAGAATAATAGAACACAAAAAAATTAGTTATGCTCACAAAAGTGAACTCCACGTTTGCCTTTACATATTCTATAAAAATATGTATACAGGCAAAATATGATTGTTTCAAGGCTGTTGAAGGAACAAGCAAAGCACTTGACAGTGGCAAAGGAGTAGAATGCACCGAAAAGAAGACAAAACTTGCTCGCAAGTGCTCGGTTTCTATAGAAAAATATAAATATGAAATATATATTCGATGAAGGAGTTATTGAAATGGTTTATCACCTTATTATTGTGTGTTAAACTCGATTCAAGTGGTGTGGATATATATGCGTTGAAGCCACTGCGGGGAAACAATGTTGTTGTGTTTATTACAATTAGTTATTTTAAACGTCTAGCTCATTATTGCATTATCGAATTACAACAAGTATCTACCTTATAAATAAATTAGTTAAAAAGTCGCGTACACCATAACTCAATCAAAATTTAATAAAGCTATCGTATCCACTGTTTTTTTTTCGGATCTCAGTAAACTGACATGAATGTAGTTGTGACTGGTCGTATCTTTTCGCATTGTGCAAATGCTATAACTACAACTTAATTTTTCGTACTAATCCTATTTCCAGTTCTTATTTGAATGTACCAACGCTACGAATCCAGTCTTAAAAGAGGCAGCATTGCAAATGTTCACATCCGTACCGGGGGTATTCGGAAACCAACAGAACAACTACTTAGCTCTGATTAAGCAGATGCTGCAGCAAAGCTTGAACCCTACCGAACCGTACGAAGTGCGCTTTCAGGCGGTGAGAGCGATCGGTGCCTTTATCATGATCAACGAAAAAGAAACACAAATTCTAAAACACTTTTCCGACCTATTGCCCGCCATGCTGACTGTGATCATCGAGAGCGTACAGCAGCAAGAGGACGACACGCTCCTTAAGGTTCTCATAGATCTTGCAGAAAACGCACCAAAATACTTACGACCTCAACTCCTACCGATCTTCGAGATGTGTATGAAGATTTTCGGTGATCCGAACACTCTGGATAGTTGGCGGCAGTTGGCCTTGGAAACCATGATTACGCTGGCTGAAATGGCGCCTGCCATGGTGAGAAAGAGCGCTGGAAAGTATATCGTGCAACTTGTCCCATTGGTGTTGCAATTTATGGCCGATGTCGACGAGGAGGAAGGCTGGTCCGAACAGGACGAACTGTTAGATGAAGATAACGATAGCAATAATGTGGTCGCCGAAGCTGCCTTAGATAGATTAGCGTGTGGATTAGGTACGTATGCCTCTTTTCGTACGAAGTAACAGAAACATTACCAAATAATTAGTAGACACTGGTCAATTCATAATTATGATGGAATGTGGGAAACATATTTTTGAATTAAACTATTTTGATGTTTTATCTGTTCTTACCGCTGCCAGAGTTTAGTAGACTTGTTTTATTAGTACAAATATTAGCTTCTAGATGACGTTTGAAAGTCGTTCATATGATTGTTGTTGGCAAAGTGTTTAGTAGAATGTTTGTTAATGATTCAGATCGAAAATAAACTTTAAACTGGTAGATTTATGGACACATTGAGTCCTTTTAAAAACGGCCGAAGTATTTTTAAAGATTCGCTTTATTTTAGGCGGTAAAACGATATTACCTCTCGTAACTCAAAGTATTCCCGGCATGTTGGCTACTGGTGACTGGAAACAAAGGCATGCTGCGCTGATGGCGCTCAGTGCAATTGGAGAGGGTTGTAATAAACAGATGGAGGGAACGTTAAATCATATTATGGACGGCGTGCCGGGCGTAATGGACGGCGTCTTAAGGTAAGCCGTTTCAACAACGATAAATTTGATTGTCTAGTAGATCATTACAGATATAAGTGATGATGGATCATACATTTTAGCAAAAAGCTTATTTGCATAGCTTCATATTTAATTTTCTTTTTGTAAAAAAAAGAAAACAACAGTTTTGAGTTGCAAAAAAAAAATTTCATATGTATCATTTGGAAAGAGTGACATAGCTATCGTTTAATGTTTACAGATACCTACAAGATCCACATCCTCGAGTCCGTTACGCTGCATGCAACGCGATCGGTCAAATGTCGACTGATTTCGCAACCATCTTCCAAAAGAAATTTCATGATCGAGTTATACCTGGTCTGCTTATGTTGCTGGACGATAACGGCAATCCTAGAGTGCAAGCACACGCTGGTAAGGGCGAAGTCTAAGTAGAATAAATCTGACGATCTATAATGACACTTATTTCTCGTAATTTCCAACAGGTGCCGCTCTCGTCAATTTTTCCGAAGATTGTCCGAAACACATACTCACCGGTTACCTTGATGCTATAATGGCGAAACTAGAAGGTATCCTCACCGCCAAGTTCAAAGAGTTGGTAGAGAAAGGTACCAAACTGGTTCTTGAACAGGTCGTTACAACGATCGCAAGCGTTGCTGATACGGCAGAGAAGGAGTTCATAGCCTACTACGACCGCCTAATGCCTTGCTTAAAATACATAATACGGAACGCGAACAAGGACGAACTCAAATTATTGCGCGGAAAGACGATAGAATGCGTTTCGTTAATAGGTCTGGCAGTAGGTACGGATAAGTTCTTCGTGGATGCGAGCGAGGTGATGGACATGCTGCTGAAGACGCACGCGGAAGGTTCGGAACTGCCCGACGACGATCCTCAAACTAGTTACCTGATCTCTGCCTGGTCGAGGATATGCAAGGTGATGGGTAAACGTTTCGAGCAGTATCTGCCACTAGTGATGGGTCCCGTGATGAAAACCGCCTCTCTCAAACCGGAAGTTGCCTTACTAGATAACGAAGATCTGCAGGGAGTGGAAGGCGATGTGGATTGGCAGTTTGTATCGCTTGGTGAGCAGCAGAATTTCGGCATTCGGACTGCTGGTAAGTTAACGAACATCTAAAATGTTGAACATTCAAAATGATTTTATTGGACTGTAGGGTTCTGATGCAGTTTTTGCCAGAATCAATTTTTTCCGAAACTTCCGACAGAATCAATAGAATGTCAAAAGAACCTATTACACTATACATATAAAACGCAACAAAAAAGAGTAATAACATTTGAGGGAATTTTTAATTATGTAACTTTTTTCCACTCTCCAACAATATCTTATGGAATGGCCACGGTACGACCTTTATTACTTTCCTGATTTGTCGCTTTGTGTGCAGGACTTGAAGATAAAGCGGGGGCGTGCATGATGCTGGTATGCTACGCGCGTGAACTGAAAGAAAGCTTCGCTGATTATAGTGAGCAGGTAGTAAAGTTGATGGTGCCGATGCTGAAATTCTACTTTCACGATGGAGTCCGTTCAGCCGCCGCCGAATCCCTGCCATACTTACTTCAGTGCGCGACAATTAAAGGGCCGCCGTTCGTGCAAGGTATGTGGGCATATGTCTGTCCAGAATTGCTGAAGGCGATCGATACTGAACCGGAAACAGAAGTCCTGTATGAGCTGCTCGCGTCGCTATCCGGCTGCATTGAGGCGTTAGGTGCAAATTGCTTGGACGCGGCGGCGATGGCCGAATTGCTGCGTATTTTAAACAAGTTACTGCAAGATCACTTCGAACGGGCGCAGGATCGTACTAAGAAACACTTGGACGAGGATTACGATGAAGTAAGTACCAGTACTTTTTTTTTATCACATACTGTAAGGATTGTTAAAGTGCGTAAATTGTTTGACTGCAACTATATCATATTTAACAACATTTAAATATTGACTGTTATACCTATAAGATCCAGAGTGGTGTGTAGTAATGAAGAATTGAAAAAAATTATACTGTACACTGAAATAATTTATTAGAATAGGAATATATAAATGTAATTTCGGTAAATTTTAGATAAAATTCCTTGCCTGGCTGTCATATAATTATGGCCAAAAAATATTTTCTAACCTGAGTAATAATACCAAAATGAAGTATAAATAAATACTTTCTACGATTTTCTACTTTTTATATTTCTTTCTCTTAACGCCATACGCTTTTATTGTTTAACAAGAACATTTATTCTATTGCAGGTGGTTCAAGAGCAATTAGAAGACGAAGAATCAGACGATATCTACGTTCTCAGCAAGGTCGCGGACGTTGTTCACGCCCTTTTCACGACGTATCGCGAACACTTCTTGCCGTTTTTCGATCAAATTTGTTCGCATTTTGTCAGCTTGTTGTCGCCGGAGAGGCCGTGGGCGGATCACCAATGGGGCCTTTGTGTTTTTGATGACGTCATCGAATTTACCGGCCCGGCGTGCGTTAAATACCAAGCGCTGTTTCTGGCACCGCTTGCGGTGTACATTAAAGATAAGACGCCAGAAGTAAGGCAAGCGGCTGCCTACGGTTGGGGAGTACTCGCGCAGTTCGGCGGGGAGCAGTTCGCTGCGGAACTGGCGAAGGCACTACCGGCGCTAGTCGAGGTGATCAGTAATCCAGAGTCACGGGAGGCGCGTAACGTTAGCCCAACAGAGAACGCGATCTCAGCCGTTACGAAGATTATGAAGTATAATGCATCAGCTGTCAATATCGACGATATATTGCCTGTTTGGTTCAGTTGGTTGCCGGTGGTTGAAGATGCAGACGAGTCGCCACACGTTTACGGATACCTTTGTGATCTAATAGAACAGAATAATCCAACTATATTAGGACCTGGTAAGCGGTTTTTTTTTTCTTTTTCTAAGCTGCAATAAATTAAATGCAATAGGGTAGACAGCAGCTTGACGACTTTGTTAATAAGTCTTGGTATTTGCACATAATCTTTCTGATTACCCGTAGTTTCTTTTCAACTTGCGGAAAGTTAAGTTTACTTAGTTCTATCATTGTGCTCTCTAACTGTTTGCCTCTGTTAGACATCATTAGAACTGGAATATACAGCGTGTTTAACCTAACGCTGGCCGAACTGCACAAATATGTTCTACGAATGATAACAATAAACAATTATTCAAATTTTATACGGATACGTTACCATACAATACGTATAATAATATTTTGAGATTGAATGGTTTCTTTCTTCATTAGGTAACGGCAACATACCCCGTATAATTAGCATATTCGCTGAGGCCTTCTTCAGGGACGTAATGGATCCGACAAGTCAGGAGAGCCAACGGATATTGAACATAATTAAGCAGGTCCAGGCCAATGCTACACTATTCCAGAACGTCGTCTCAGCCCTAAGGCCAGAACTGCAGCAAGCTTTGCACGTCGCTTTGAACAATCCTTGTTAAAGAAGGAGAAACATTAAGCAGCTTGTCTATCGCCAAATATCGGAATATCCCTCCGACAACGATCCCTTTTCCTCGCTTCCCCTCTGCTCCTCGTGCGCATGCCTACGTACGTCATATAATAAAAATAAGTTATTTTATATTTACATAAATGTTCGTACGATGATAATTAGGATATTTTAATAATGCTAATGAACCTTACTTTGTATATTTTGCTTTTTTCCCCCTTTATAATTATTACAGTTGCACGACATTGAAGAAATTCGTAATCACGTTTATACCGATACATAATCATTCAAACAAATAAACCAAAACGAAAAAAGAAACGAGTAATAACTCTAAAACAAAAAAAAACAATTGCAATCGAACGAAACGGAAAGGATATCCCGATATGTCGATGCAAAGATGGCGAACTGGGATACGCGCTTTTCATCCAGAGGACTGTATGTGATACTTCTTTTGTTTTGTCGGTTATTCAAGATACTGTGTCTATGACTTGACCTTACTGATTTAACGTTAGTAATGTATTCTTATATATTAATCATATAATGTTATTATTGACCCATTAAAGATCTTTGATTTTGTCTAAGATGTAAGTTTTTTATGCTAGCAACACAGAAACCTGTAAAAAATCAACTTAGTAAATACAAGAACCTCAGTAATTATCGCCACGCATACAAAGCTACACTACTAAAGATAAGCTTGAGGTTTAGTATTTTATCTTTATATATTTAAATAAAACAACGGAGCATTTGGTAAGTGTTTTTGAAAGCACTGATAAAAACGGAATTAAATCCGAACACCATCTCAATTTAATTTAAGTGATAGAAACAAGTATATAGTGTGTCCTAGATCGATTAGTTATTCTGGGTATCTCCTCCAGTGCTAATTAGCAAGGATACCAGGCGAAGGTTCTTCATCGATTTAAATTAAACTTTGTTTGTTTATTAAACCGATGTAGTGTAAAAACAACGGTTACTTTCTTAGCTGCCCAATCTCACATTAGCTGGATGTAAAGCTGTATCTACAGTAATAAAGAAAACACGCAGGTAATAAAATTATTTTATTAATAACTTGTGAGTTTAAAGTTTAATCACGACTGTTTAAAAAGTACAAGGTGGAACACTTTCATAATCTACTGCTTGTAATGGTCTATCGTCACATAGTTACTACAATAATAGTAATTTGTGTAGAAATGTTGAAAACAAAGGAATTGCTTAGACCATACACAGTGAATAAATACATTCAATTAAATTTTTTTATAGAAAGTGTGGGCATAAGTAAATCAACAGTACAGGAGATACTGAAGTTTCGCAAGTGTCCTTTGAAATTCGTTTGCTGCAAGATTCAAGACATACAAGGCGCCAGAAAATCTTGATTGGATGTGTGAGACTCATTTTTAGATAATATGTGGTGTTAACGTTTGGTGTATGGACGTATTATTGGTCTATACATCTTTAAAAGGATGTTGTCTGGGATTCTATACTGCTCAACAATGCTCCGTTTTTCTGTTAAAAATTCTAGAATTGGTAAATTTTGATTCATCTGATCCAATCATATTGTTTAAAAAATATTCCCCTTCTAGTCTTCCCACTAACTAGTTGCATTATTTCAGTCGTCCTAAACTATCACCAGGCTATGGCTAACATTGCTTGGTTGAAACATAACATGAAAAATAAATCTCACAGTTAAGCTTTGCAAAAACACACATTTGATTTATCATTTGTAAAATATCCCGTTGATTTTCATTCAAATTCCTGTTAGTATAACGATTACGCGGCTCGGCAAATGACTCACTATCAACCAAGTTATGTTAAATGATACGAGTTGTCGTTGTGGATACAACAGAATATCTTGTACTCGCTATTGTTTTTCGGTTCGATGAATAAAAAGTACTTAACATATTTAATTTTTTTGATTAATTCAAGGCCAAATAAAGATGTTACAGCTAATAGAAGAAAATGAGGTTTGTTAATTTTTTTTTTAAATTTTGGGTTAATTTTTTCTTCGGATTCATAACAAATGCAAAATTGCGAGGGTCGATAATGATTCAGCCTGTATAACGAATAGGATGCAAAGCAAAATACACATGTTAAAAGTGTATAATTTCCTAATAATCAAATGAGCTCATAATTTAATTTATAATTTACTTTGAGGGATACAATCTATGATTTACAATTATAATTTCAACTAAAATATATCACATTATTCGCAGCCGTTTACATTTACAAAAGGTTAATTGTACAACAGCAATGGTACACTCGAAATAAGCAACGTTATCGCTTAGAATAATTGTCTACATGGCTTCTTTTATGGAGGTACATATGTAGGTATCTTAAAAAATATAAAATCACAAATGTAATCGTTTCAATTGAATCAATAAATATATCGTATGGATTTGCACGTTCTTATCCAATGTGAATAAAACGTTAGGTACAGGATTAACTTCATTCAAACTAAAAAATCCAAGGTAAACAACCGTTTTAGAAACGACCAAAGCAAAAAAAAACCGATATTTTTCCACATGCGCTGCTCCGTAATGTGAATTGGTACTTTAACGATTAATTATAATTTATTTCGAGAAAGTTTCCGGATGTTATATTGAAGCTTTATTCAGTAAAATTTAGAGTTTGAAATTATGTTGACAAGTTTTAGCTACAGTAAAGAGATGTAAAATGAGATGGTTCCGTTATTATTGTTACCAAGTTGTATAATCTTAAAGAGCAGCCAACATCCATACAACTTAAAATTAGCATGAGATGAGATATTTGGATTAAAAGAAATAAAGAAAAAAAATAGTAAAATGTCGCCAACAATACAAGTAAAAAATAAAGATAATTAGAAAATGTTAATGGTAGAATTATGGTGACATATCTACGAGATTGTTTGAATAAGATATGAGATCAATGGCTATGTAGTTACAAACATTCTTTGAGTTGCTCACTACTGCTATTTATAACCACCACGTGAGCTTGCTACTTCTTCCTTCCGCTATCATGACTTCTTGAAGATGTTTTGTGGAGCAGCTGTTATATGGTATCAGTATGATGGGTGCCCATTACACCTTTTCATTATAGCTCGCGAAAGAACATTACATAGAAATTACGCTGGTCGTTGAATCCGAGAGATTGTCTACTCATTCCTCCAACTGCATATGCTCGCCGGTACTTTGATTTTTATCAATTTTTAGTTTTTATTTTTATAATTCAAAATGAATCGTTCTTTAAGAGTTTACAAAACAGATTTGACCCTCATTTACCTTTACGTTTATATATATTACGATACTTTTTTCTATAAAATGACTTTATAAAAAAAAATTAAAATAAATTTATGTGCGTCAATTGAGATGAACCACCCGGTATGCAAAAAAATAACGTTTTCTTGGATTCTGTCTGTACCTCTCGTTTTATTCATGATCGTATATTTAATACTTGTTTCCTAGATCCTAAACTAATAGATGATCTTCTTCAGATTTTCGTAAGCCGCATTCATCACGCCCCAACTTAAGAATGATCGCGTACAATTCGCATGCACGCCCCTGTATACGTAGCGAAGTTTCGAACCCCGCTCTCGATATATGTTCGGCAGAACCGTAAACAGTGTCTTATATTCGCCGCCGAGCTGACTCTGTATCGCCACTTTCGCAACGTTCAGCGGATAGAATAGCGATGATATGCAAGCGCCGATCGTGGCGCCACAGATGAATTGCAGCAAAGTGCTTGAAATCACCGACTCCGTGTATGGCATGTAGCACTGGATTTCTTCGCGCGCGATGAAGAAACAAACGTTTGCCGGACCGTTCCTTAAAAGTATTGTGTGGGCGCCTCGGTAATACTCCTTTAGTCCGTACCGGAAACCGATCACTTTGAACGCGTGAAACGTGTTGCGAAAGTTGCGATGGTATGTTGAATCCTGCAGCAGCGTCTGTATCCGTTCCAAAGGCGTGAATATCGCCTCGACGGATCCGGCGATGAGCCCCGACAACGCTCGGACGACAAAGGAGTTAAGGTGCGTTCGCATGAGTGTACGTTTCGCCTCTTCGTAAACGCCGAACATTACCGATAATGTGACAGATTTCTGGAGTAGCGGAGGTAGTATGCCTCTGTATAGGTAGTGGAGACCTTCGTGGTGAAGCTCCCGGAATGCGCTATGTACTTTAACACCATGTAGCATCTAGAAAATAAAAAAAGAGCAACGTTATGTTTAACATACATCGGATACTTAACTAACGGAATTGAAAAATGCGCATATAATTTGCAATAAATCAATGGAAATATACAGGGTATGACGATGAGTCGATTAAAAGTACAAGGGGATGTGACTAAAATGAAAATTTACATGCAGAAGTTATCTTTTAAAGCTAGCTCCGCTAAAATATTTTCAAGTGCCGACATCTCTCTTATACCGGAAGTGCGCAAATAAAATTTAATTCGTATTTCATTATTACAGTAAACTATCACCACTTTGCTCCGCGCATGCTGTTACTTTTTGCATTCATTCCGCACGATGAATAGATCTCGCATGTATTCAATTATTAGAACATACTGTATGGGGTCTATTATATCATCGGCAAATTTTATATGACTCCGAACTAAAGTAAATTAAACAGATTGGACATGATATGAGATTGGAACCTTATGTATCTGCGGAGAAAGGTGTTTAGATTGTTCTCATTGTGCGTAGGATAGGGACCCAAAAATGTGCACATTATATCGGGCGATCCAAAAAGATGTGTCTTTTATTTGCATTTTATTAGTTTTTCCTGTTTTCGAAAAGTATTATTCTGCAATTTTTAATTTATTTATCGGAATATTTTTCTATGTCCTGCCTTTGCAAATGAAATAAATGTCTTAATTTTTTATATTTCAAACATATTTAAGCTACTCTCCTTTTGAACAAAGTAAGGATACCGCCGAAATCAAATTTTAGTGAAGCGACAAATCTGAATGCTAAAATATAAATATGAAGTCCATTAAATAAGCTGCAATATGTACCTCATTAATAAGCGGTCGAAAAAAGGAAAAAGGCAAGAGAAAACCTACACATCCAACCATGGGTATCGTAAATTACTTTCTTAAATTAATTTAATTAACTTGAAGAGATACAATACAACAACAATTGTTGTTAATTACAGCGTTTCGGGTGTCCTAGCACCCAGTATGTACGGCGCAAGAAAGGGGGAGCATTTTACCCCGATTGCACCGTACATACAAGCCCCGTGGTGGAAGTGTGAAGATTACACCAAGTATTTTAATGTCCCGAGCCGGAGAAATTTATATAAGCGACGGCTGTATGAGTACAACGACGCTAAAGTTTTGCAGCCAATTATTTGAAAATGAGCATCCCGACTCCTACTTTCAACAGGACATTGCATCTTCTCCTCGTTCCAAGGATGCATTGCTTTGGTTTTGGGAAAATAGGAGAGTGGCCAGCACGGTGGTCGCATCTGTCGCCCATTGAACATCCGTGATCCACTATAAAAGGCAACATCACCAAACATAAATGCCCATCATTAGCAGTACTAAAAAAGAAAATTAGAGAACGAGAAGCTACAACAGCCGACATCTACCAAAACCTTATTTTGATAATGCCCAACTTAGAGGGCATGGTGGTGCCAAATAATATTAAAATATATTAATTGTTGTTTAACATACGTACCAATCACTTCTTTTTTACATACATAGGTGTGTCTACGACATATGGACAAGGCTGTACGTTATCCGTTTACATGCAAAATCAAGTAAATTCTTTATTTATACAGAGTTTTCTTTTTAAAATACTGTCGGTGATAGCTTGTAACTTAATTGTTATTTTTATATCGGTTATACTTTTTCTGCAGCAAATTATTAGCTCTCCTAAAAGTTGTGAAAATATATTTAGTCTCTTGTTTGGTGACTCATTATCATTGATTGGTATGCGTGGACTTATCTTACCAGCTACAGAAAATTAGAATTATTAAGACCCTTTTCATCATATTGTTTGTTTTTGTTATGTGACTGTCAATACCTACTTATAGTTTATGTAAAACATTCCCAAGAGTTAAACATATATTACCAATTGTAACAGCTATGGTACTTAATTTTGGTTAATGGTTAGATAATTATGTATCGCTGTAGTCACAAGATTCTTTATAATAATTAACACCAAATTATCTTGCATAAGTACGTATGGTCAAGGAGCAAAAAGAAAACAAATATTACAGAGTAAATCTAGAAAAATGTTATTTAAAAGCAGCACTAAATATAAAATGCCGTTCACTTTTCTATAAAATGTAGTTGCTATTACGCAAAGCAATAGCAACCTATTATAAAATCTACACATATAATTTACCTGCCGAAAGATGAGTTTGTTGATTGGATAAGTTATAGTGATGTTGATAAAGGCCGCACCACAGCCGCAAGCAAACTCCCTCCATTCCGGATACAACGATTTCGATTTGTACTGTCCAACGTCGTGCGAATTCATATTAGCCTCTAGAAAATAGTTTAACATCTTTGTAATTCATTCAACATGCAATGTGCGTCAAATGTCAGAGTTTTAGGTTATCCAATGACTTACCCTGCTTACATGTTATATCTACATTTTTTATTTTTGTGTCGAACGCTGACATGTTCGCGGCCTATTACTTAACCCTATCGTCCAAATTTCGTTTTCGAATGTTCATCGTATTTCCATCATATCGGTTTCAACAAATGTCTTGTTATGTTGAAATTTATTGCTTGTTTACGGGGTTTACACGCATTGATCAGCTGTTTAGATGATTGCTGTTAAGTTGACAGCAAACTGATTATTGACAGGTATATAAAAAACGTTCAGCAAAACGATAGATTTATTAAGGAGATTTAATCTACCGAATATCAAGCATAACAGCTCCTATAATTTGTGTAATATCCCCTATAATTTATTTTCGGTTAAAATTAAGTAACAGTTTTGAATTTCAGATCAATTCCTTAAATCACCAAGTGTGTAGTGAATTTAATAAAGCATCAAGCGTATTGCGTACTTACCATTCTTTAAGTATGCTTTATAACAATAAAATATTTAGCTAATAAATGTTGTACTTCTAAGAGGCTATCTTTTAAAAACCCGACTATTCACATAAATCATTTATTTTTAAAACGTGCTCTGTTAAGGGTCAAAGATCGCTTCAGTTTTAAACTTCTATTTATTAATTTCAATTTTAGAATAGTTAATTTTGCTGTTGCTCTGACGGTCGTTCGAATCTTTCTCATCATGTTTTTTTTTTGTACGACTCGGTATCATATTACATGACTTGCATTGGTTGGCAAGGTAGTGGAATTGACTTCATTTCTGCCGCGACTAGATACGCTCGTGTTTATTCGTCTCATGAAAAAAGGTACATGTTGTTTACCGAACCGACAACATACGAGTGTCTGGTTGCATTGGAAATTTAGTCTTTGTCGCTATCTGTCCAACATTACTATCTACAAGGGTAACTCATCGGGTGTAGGTAAACTATATTACAGCGCCTCTCGTAACTGTACCGGAACTAGAAGTAAAGCGCGACTTTTGAATTATAGGTAAATAAATATAATAATTCAAATTAATGTTATTAAAAAAGTGTTTTCACTCGCAATTGTGGTATGAGTAACTTTTAATTTAGTTGGACTTTAATTAAATGTTAGATACACACAATGTTTGGTTAAATGCGTCCAATAAAACGTCTTATTAAAAGAAAGTAATCTAATTTTAATATTGAAGAAAGAAACCTTCATAACAAATATATAATGTTGTTTGTTAGGTATTGAGACATATATTGGTCTTATGAATTTTTTGATTACTATTATATTACAGGATATATGTACATTTCACATTAAAAACCCCGGTACACAACACTTTTTGAGGTATGTTGCCCCCAGCACATACTTTATACTCTAGCTTTTTTATTTAACACAGCACAACTAACCTAAATTCTAAAACACTACCTAGAGAAAAGTTCAAAATAGTCTAATTCTAAACGAAATAAACGAAGCAGGTTACGAAAGCTAAAATGAACACAACTAAACAAGAAAATATTAAAAATACAACGAAAACACTTTAAGCAAAACTTCTTCGGTAACCCGTGGGATACAAATAATGATAGCGGATTATCGGATTGTCGGATGTAACCTAGATTGAATACTAATGGATGCAACCATGGAATAATACAAATGCTGCTCCTCAGAACATAATCAAGCTCTCAATAGTTACTCCAAAGCGAGATAAAATAAGTTTTCCTCTACTTTCCTGTTGCAATAAGCTGTATATGTTTCTTTTTGCGACATTTAAATAATATTCACAAAATTTCTAACAGAAAGGTCCCATTATCTTTTAACGATATAGCCATTCTATTATATTCTCATGCATTACCGACTGTATATGTTCTTTATCATTATTGTCAATAATTAGTCTTCACTGTCGGCTGCCACATCTCCTCTTGTCGTTTTACTACAACATTATACAAAGATTATCAAGTAGACCACAGTTTCCATGTATGGACAAAGATACTCGGCGTCATACCAAGCTTTTCGTAGCTTGTAGATCGCTTGAAACTGCTTGGTAGAAGGATTATTTGTCTAACTGGAACATTTTAACAATAATTAATAACATAGCTGAGTAGTAGTACTTATCATATGGAGTACTGGAGTATTTGCATAAGTTCCTGGTTCCTTGGCAGGATATAGCAAAAAGACATAACCGCTTGTTTGGCATGCCGTGCCATAATCATCGTGTTTAAAATGCTTAGAACAAGCGATTGAGTTCCATAAGTCTCTCTTGGCTGTTTTATCTGGCCAGTAGATTTTAAAAATCTTCCTTAATGATATTTTTATGAAGGTTGTAATTTCGTTGTTGTTCTATTGTCCGTTTTTCAGGTTTCCGAGCCATATAGCAAAATGCTTTTGATTGTGCATCTATGTATATATTTACATTTTCGTATATACTAAAATTGAGGTTGTTCTCTATATGTCTCCCAACCGAATTCTTGTTGCACTTTATTTCTTCTTGCTAGTTTAACTGTTTTGCTTTCTCCATTCTTTTTCATTATTGCTCCTAGATAATTCTTCCTCTCTATTTCTTCAATTTCGGTGTTTTCTATTTTGATTTGATTTGTCTGGCCATTCCTGTCCCTCAGGATCTTCATTTATTTTTAGTCTTATTTTTCTAGACTCTGTCACCAACGTCGGTATCTTTCTTTGCATACGGCTCTCTTTCGGTTAGCACACGTACATCATCGGTCTTCCAGTTTGTTCTGTAAATCCCACGTTATTCCAGTTCTATTATCTACCACTGTCTTAATTACCCGGTCTATTATAATGAGAAACAATGTGGGCGACATGACACAGTCTTACTTTACTCCGCTTCCTATGTTCTCCTCCTTGTTCCTCCTTGTTCCACTCTCGTTTTGTATAATCTTAGTATTTTCACATTTTCTCCCTGTTTACAGTGTCAAAGGCTTTTTGAAAGTCAATGAACCCAATATTTACGTTATTTTGCCATTCTTCGGTTTGTTCTTGGATTATTCTCAGCCTACAAATATGGTCTGGCGTGGAGAATCTGATTTCAATCTTTCTAGTAGTATTTTTGATATTATAGACAGCTCTCCAGTTGTTACTCTTGGTGCGGTCGCCTTTTTTTTGGTATTTTTATAACTGCACTCTCATTCCATTCTTTTGGTATTTCTTTCTTTTCCCATATTATATCGAATAAGTTCTGTAAGATTTCTATTATTTGTTCATTGTCCGCTTTTAACAGTTCTATTTATACGTTCTCTCCTCCTGCTGCTTTTTCATCCTTCATTTGTTTTAATATTGCTCTAATTTCGTCTTTACTAATTTTTCTTGTATTTACGTTTGGATCCTCTGTTCCGCCTTTAATTTCAACTTTCCATGTAACTTCTTATTGTGAGTATATTTCTTCAAGAAATTGTTGCCATCTATTCTGCCTTTCTTTGTCTTGGGGCAGGTACAAAATTCTTTGTTTGGCCAAATAAATGCAAATAATTTCAGAAAATTTTAAAATGTTTTAATTAAAATAAATGTATAATTACGTAGCTATCTAATAGGGATTGATTTACAAAGAGGCCATTACATTCGTAAACGGCTCTTGCAGAATAAGATGCCAGCCACAGTTTGGATTAAAGAGATGGGAACATCGAAGCAATGTTGCGGAATAAAACTGAATTTGACAAAAAAAACTTGTTTCTACGTTAGGCTGGTAACTTTTCAGACTTTTACTTGTCATTTTAGTGCAATTACGCCGAAAATATTGGTGAATGTAATGTAGCCGGGCTTGGTTGATTTTGGTAGCTGGCGTTTCTGTAGTTACATAGAACTTTGTTAGTTCTTCTTCAATTTTACTTTCAAATAAAAATGAAAAACCTACATTTATATAAATTTAGGAAAGAGAAAAATATGTCGTCTTCCTTTAGATGACTCACCTCCGAGTTATAAAATGTATAATGTAAAATTTATCAATAAAACTGTTCTATTCTATTGTCTGCTATGAACACCGCACTTTTATTATCCGTTCACTACGCAAACATTTTTTTTTTTATAGAAGTAGCACTCGCAACTTGCGCGGAAAATGTTTGTTTCGAGCGCGAAGGATATTCAACGTATTTAGTCGATGCTAGGATGTTCCGGGTTGCGGATCGGGTGTCCTAAACGAGCTTGTAAAAGACGAACCAACGCGCATTATTCGAACGTAAGTTTCACGAAAGGCGATAGAGAATCATCCACGCGGAGTTTATGAATTGCTTATAGAAATCTGTTTAACAAGTGAATCACTAAAGAAAAAAAAATAATTACGATAGCAATAATCGCTATAAATGGGCGTTCAATGATTTTACATTATCATCCTTATTATTAAAGAAATTTAGATAAAGGAAATTATGGTAAGGTAGCTGTTAGATGTACACATCGCATCTGTATATCAAATATGCAGATTTTACCGGTAGATAAAAGGCAATAGTAAATGTTGTTGGTTAATACGATTAGAATATATAAAAAAGCAAAAGATCAATTGAATGGTTTTATTGTATTGATGGTTATTGTTACGAAAATTTGCGAGTCCCAAAATGACTATAATAAGCGAGACCTACTATGGATTAAGAAAATCGACAGATAATACGAAATATTATCGTCGGTAATGCGAAACGTAATACAGTGAGAGGAAAGGATTGATTTATTCAATTGGATTTAAATGTATCTAAAATAGTGAACATTTAAAAACATTTAATAACATACCAAATATTTGTTAAACAAACCGCAATGATCTGTAAATTATTACTGCAACTAACAAATGGTTTACCTCAAAACCTCAAAATTGATTAAACGGGTATCAATGAGATGTCCATGGAACTTGAAGAGCTAATACAATTTTATCCAATGCTGAAATACACAGCTCTCTCTCTCAAAAGGATACTAATCCCAATTTGGAGTGAATGTATAAGTGGCACTAGTGATTAATACAGTTAAACTAAATGCAGTATGTTCACCTAGTGCATGGGCTAGTCTTGAGCATGTTTATTTCTTAATGGAACGCCTACAGGTGCCCTCTTAAATTCATTTCAGCTTTCTTCAATATTGCCCATCTAATTTAGTTTTTGAGATGATTGAAGTAATTTTACTGTTTTACCAAATCCCAAATGTTTCTTTAATGGCCACTATCTAACATTCGTAGTAAATTTAATATGAAGCAATGCTGATAAGTTTTTTGTTTAAAACAGAGTTGCGATTAAATATCATAAACTTTAGCTTCGCTAGCGATATTTCCCAAAGCGTGTGCAAACGTTATCTTTTCTAAAATAAAAATGTAGGCTTCCACGGCCAGAGTCAGTTGAAACTAAAGGTGTTCCGGGTTTGAACCGTGTCATGTCGTTAGTTTTTTTTTTAACCAATCCGGAACACGTTTAGTTTCAGTTATCTTTTCTGGTAAATTTTCCTGCATACATTGTTTAACGCGTTAACAATCGCGTATAAATAATAAATACCCGAAGTAAACACAAAAATGCTGATTAAAGTTCACCATAAAATTAATAGATTTATTAAATCATCGCATTTTTTTTTTCTTCAGTAGAAAAAAATATAAGGATATTATAGAATAAGGAGCTAAATTGAAATGTTTATGAAACAAAGTTTTGGATCAAGGAATCGCATTATAATTTGTAGGAACTAAAGTGGTGCTTATTTCGAGTAGATGTTGAAGTCGTAAATGCATAAATTTACAACGAATGACTTCGGGAAAACAAAACTTTGTAGTATCTCGTCGCAGAATTTTGGGGAATTTCGCAAAAAGACTGACTGGCATGGTTTCATACTTAATTTATGAAAACAAATGACACGGGGAAATGTTCATAAAAAATGTTTAAAACAGCTTCAGTTTAATTAAAAAAGAATGAAATAGCGTTGATCAAACATAGTAATGATTTTAGTGGCCATCTCGATATCTTTTATATGAACATATTGCCGAAAACTCAATCAAATAAAATTTGGATCACCCCTTGAACGTAAAAATTGTTCCGTTAAAGAAATAGCGGTTTTTTCGCAAAATGTTCAAAAAACGGAGCGTCCTAAAGTGTAGTAATATACATAGTGATACGTTTAAAAAAGTAAAATTGTATCGCGAAAACATCCTGTATAGTTGGATATAAGTTTGCGTAAGGCAATACTTCTCTCCGAATGTTTTTTATTTGAAAACTTTTTCTGTAAATCATTCTTCCACTTTCGTACTTGGTGGATCTGCTGATAACATGAGTTAACCTTAGAATTCTTCTGTATTACGAAAATATGAAACTTGAAAAAAGGAGCTTCCATCAGTGAGTAGTCGACTTGTTGCCGAACAAGAAGGGAGGTTTATTCTTGAGATAATAACGAAGTTCAAGTATTCATGAAAATATATCCTATTCTGTATTGCTCTCCGTATTTATCGAATTTCCTCCATTAAAAGTTAAAAGAGAATAAAAATTGACGTCTGCATTATTACTTTGGTCTTTTCTCTTGCTTTACGAGACCATTTTCGTAAAATGTCAATATCACGATGTTAACTGCGTCCATTAAAACCATGCACTCTGTAGAATTACGCTAAGGTGATTGGACACTTCTTAGGTTTAATCTTGCGAGTAAATATATAAAGTAAACAGTTTCTTTGAGCAATTATCTTCCAGCGGTTGGATGTAATTTTTATTGCCATAATCTTTTAACACCGTTTTATTAAATGCGCAACAGTTGGTTCGTATAGTGGCACTCTGTATCTACATCTTACACCGCGTTGTTACAGTGGCATGAAATACCTAATAAAAACTTGTACACACATTCCCAAACGTTTAAAAGTTGCTTGGTCAACTCATATTATTATCGTTATAGATACAAGAATTTACATAGCATTCATCTTATAGTTACTAAATGGCTATACCAGCCTTATATGCATACGTATGCACAAAACTATTTTCGCTGTTTTATTCCCAAAATATATATATACACCATATCGAAGAAGTACTTCATTAACACTGATCCAAATAAATTAAACAAATAAGCACTTAAACGTTAATAATAACCATGATTTGATAATAATCACAATTTAAACCATAGTGTGAAGTGGACACTGTCAACTTGGACAAAGCATAGAAGAATGTGAAATAACACACTTGAATATATCAACATAATATCTCCTAAGCGTTTCGTCCAAGAGAAAGCATAAAATGTAATTTAATCGCCGCAGTTTTGAGTTAAAAACGATGTTCCCAGTGAGGTTTCTATTAGTGCCTGTGACTTTTATGGTTGTTTTCGGAAATGGAAGAAC
The DNA here is from genome assembly GCA_902655005.2 of Marronus borbonicus. Taxonomy (NCBI): domain Eukaryota; kingdom Metazoa; phylum Arthropoda; class Insecta; order Coleoptera; family Scarabaeidae; genus Marronus; species Marronus borbonicus. The sequence continues at coordinate 24,493,856 of LR737380.1, read as the reverse complement.
TGGTAAGTAATTAACTAATCAACTTAGAAAGGACACACGCCCCAACAGGGGAAAGGGAAGTAAATTGTATACCGTCGGCCAAGTTGTAGCACCCCGTTATTTCAAGTGTGATAGTAAGAAACTACCACTTCCATTCAAAATGATTCAATTAAGAGGAAATAGATTTAAAAGTACTTATAGGTATTAAAGTTTGGTACTTTCGGGAATATGATCACAATTATTTGATTCTGTCGAACGAATTGTAAATAATGTAATGTTAAAAACACCGCACTTGAAATCGTTACCATTAGCGTCACGACGACTAGCGTTCAGCCACGAACGCTCTGGCAATATCTGTTAAACTGACGCTTTTCCGACGTCTTTTTCGACTCTGGAGTAGCTACAGCCGAGATTCCTCTTGTGGCTGCTTTCTCTCTGTCCTATGGCTTTTGATTGGTAAATATATCTCTAGCCAACAATGATCCTGGGAAAACGACAATGTAACTTCTCTTTGCTTTTGTTTTTTTTTCTGTCCCTAATTTTCATATTTACCATAACTTTTTTCCCATAAATAAGTAGAAAATAATTCTAATTCGTTTTCGCAATAATTTCCCAAATTAAATATCGTTTCTTAACGAATCGTCGAGCTCACAGGGAACGTGGTTATTTCAAGCTTACATACACTGCCGTTCAGTGAAGTTCGGTCATACAATAAAAATCTATTATATCACACTGTATAGAATTATTAATACATAAAATTAGAAAAATATTAAGCATACACTCTTTTCTAAGGGATTAAAGCCACAAATTATTATGTAAAGTAGAAATATTGCGACAACCACAAGTCCCTTTTATTATCAATCCAAGAATTTCTCGGAAGTACCGATTTTTTGAAACGGGTCGTTTGGGGATTATTAACGAACAATACATTAAGGAAATATACAGCAGTATCATTCTTGTTTATTTATCACAGGCGTAAAGATATAAATTTGCTTCATTTTACTGTTAAACGTGTGTTGGTGTGCATCTGTCGGTTTTGCGCGAAAGTTTTAAGAAAATTTACTTCAAAATGGCACGTGGCAAGCCTATCAGTGTAGAAAAACGTTCACGCAGTATTACGCTGTTTGAAGAAGGATATTCGGGGCGACAAATTGCCGAAAAAATAAATATGAGAAGTTCAACAGTAAATGACATCATAAAGCGATATCGGACAACTGGAACTATAGAAAATCATGTTCGTCCTGGCGCATGTAAGAAAACAACAAAAGCTGAAGATTTGAGAATTGTATTATTAAGCAAACGCAATAGAAAATTAACAGCGCCACAAATAGCAGCCGAAGTCAATCGCGGCCGTGAAGAACAAGTTTCGGCGAGTACGGTAAAACGACGACTTCAACAAGCGGACCTTTATGGATGCATTGCCATTCGAAAACCCTTATTGCGTCGGGGCAACAGAGCAAAACGGCTACAGTGGGCCCGTTCTCATCTAGATTGGTCGTTAGATGGTTGGAAACACGTGCTTTGGAGTGACGAGTCAAAGTTTGAGGTTTTTGGGCAAAATCGACAAGTTTATGTCCGAAGATCTAAAACCGAAAAGTGATCCCGAACTGCATTGTGCCTACAGTGAAGCAAGGGCGTAGTTCTGTGTTAGTGTGGTGATCTTTCTCCTTTGCTGGGACGGGAGATTTATGCAGAGTGCAGGGTGTAATGAGGAAGGAAGATTATTTTGCAATACTCCAGAATCATGCAGTGCCATCAGGATTGCGTATAATAGGCCGTAACTTTACATTCATGCATGACAACGACCCAAAACACACTGCGTTAGTGTGTAAGAACTATCTAAAGGAGCAAGAAGAACAGCGCACCCTGAAAGTAATGACATGGCCCCCACAAAGCCCAGATTTGAACCCTATAGAATTGTTGTGGGATGAACTGGACAGGAGGATCCGAAAAATATGCCCAACTTCACAAGAACATTTACGGAATATTCTGCAACATGAACGGATTAATATTCCACAATCCGTTCTAACAAAACTTATCGAAAGAATGCCTAGAATAGGTCGAGCGGTGATTAACAGCAAAGGAGGTTTTTTCGATAAAAAAAAAAATAATGTTCAGTATGTTATATTAGGCCAGAATAACTTTTTATTTATTTATTTTTGTTTTTTTTACCTGTACATACAATAAAATTGCATTTTGTTTTTAGTTTCGTTTGTTTCTGTAACCTTTTCATGTTTTTTACCAACCGACCGAACTTCTCTGAACGGCAGTGTACATACTTCGGGATGCCATTTTACATAGGCGGCAAGTATATCAAAAGAAAAAGGAATTTAAATAAAACGTGAGAATATTACGTATTGTTAAAAATGAGAAGTGCATCATAGTTCTCTTGATAGATGAGCGAAGAAACGCTTAGACAATCGAGGGCTTTTAATTCATGAGAAGATATATTGAGCTGTGTGTTGTATTTTCGAAGTAATTTATTGTGTTAATAGTATTTGAAGTTCAAGTTTAAATTAAATTCGGTCATTTGAAAGAATGTAGTATGTTAAGGCATAGCGAGGGCACGTAAACGTCGTGGCCTTATGGTTAATCTCTTTTCTGTCATTACTTCATTATTCCTAAAAGTTATTTTATGAAGTGAAGAGTATTTAGTCGATATTCTCGAATTTACGAGAGAAAAACGTCTATAAAATAGATACAAATTCAAAATGTTACATTGCAGTAAATGTTAGATTAGATTAGTAACCGATACGATTTATCTATTAATCTTATTTTGGATCTACTTTAATGCTTATTTTCAAAATTTGCAGGCAATTTAAGTTCACACTTCCGACAATCAGGATCAGATTCATATGTAGTACGTCAAGAAATTAACAAACATGTGCTTTATTACGGGAATTATACCAACTTAACTCTAACCAGCGTGAAAGGAGCTGCCAAAGATAGCAGCCAATTACTTTCGATGCACACATCTACCCACACGCGGTTATACCACTATTTTGGTTCTAAATAGACAACCAAATTTACATTTCCTTAACTTATTTATTTACATATGTTAGGAACAAAAATACATCGCACGTTTTAATATAGCCTTCATGACGAGGTAAATACTGGACAAATAAACGACTCGAATATATTTATTTATGTTATTACTAACTTTGATCAATTTGTCAATATTGCCAACATAAACCTGTAACTAATAATTACTACAAATTTGCTAAGAAAGTTGTAAATTTGTTGCTGCAGGAAAACATGTTTTCAGTAACAACAGTTTGGAACTGGTTAAAAACGTATTCTAGCAGCATTCGATTGTTTTACATTTGTGGTGTTATAATTTTAGACAATAGCACTTATTTCCACTCAAAGAAAGTAATTTCTTTATTGAAGAAAAGCAACATAATTACTACGTTTATTCTTATGAGGCATCCTCAAAGCTCAAAGCAATACTTCCGAGAGGCAGGTAATGGTTATGTTGCATTTGTGTACTAGGCAATCACAGACTTTGTAGATGGAGTGTTTACGTAAAGAAAAAGAGCTGATTAAAGGAGAACCTAAAAAGTCTATAGGAGACATGGTTATTTTGAAATTGTCCAGAGTAAAGGAGTTGAGGGAAATTTAGTTTGCTTATATAAAGGATTTTATATTGCGAAAGACGTCTCATGTGCAAAACCACATAAATTAGGTTATATGACCTGCAAACGAGATTGTGACGCTTTCTTAGTGGAGTCCGTTTACCCATATAGCGACGAATAGGACGCTTAATCACTACTTAATTTAATTAAACTACGTCTCGATTTTCCTTAATAACGTTTCTTCTTTTGTTGCGTCACGGTTACTATTTTATTAACTGCAATTAAGATGTCTGTTATATCTTAATAACAGTTAGCAAAGGAATATTGTTATGGTGTTAATATGTCTAAACGAATAGTTTCCAGAAAAGAATTTTGTAATCGGAGTGTTACCGACTCTTCCGTCGAAACTTGCTTGTTGCTCGTATTTTTATTATTTAAAAAAGTCCAGCCAATAGCAGTGGAGGAGTAAGTCAAAATTTCACCATTGTTTTTTTATCTAGCTTAGAAATTTAATTACAGCGAGGAAATTAAACATCAAATATAAATTTTCAACACAGTAATTCTCAAAAATATCCTTACAAAGCTGACGTTTTAATTCTAAAGTTATTAATTATCTTTAATGACAACAATAAAGCTGATATAATCCTCTGCCAAGCCTTACAATGAAAGTGGTGTTCTTACGCAAAGTTTAACAAAGGCGTTTGTTGCGGCAGAGAACCGCATCTATCATCATCCTGTCACCCGTTGAGAGATATTTCCTCCGTGTGTTTTCCTTAGTAAGCTTCGGTTTTAAAAGATCACATGTAAACGGTTCGCCTATAAGTACGCGGAGTTAATTTAATTGTAAAGCACCAGGTCTTCCGGCAGAAAAACCAACATAGAAAATAATTTCCGAATGGAAGCAATGGTGGATGTTCAGAAGTTGCTAAATGTATTACGTCTATAATTAACCATAATATGTTGGAGATGTGTTTTTTAAACAAATCTATAAACAATGAGGTGAATTGAAAAAATTTCAGAGAACTCTGTAATAGATATCGGTTTCGACCTATGCACAGCTTATCTTCAAGCCAGCAGAAAGGAGTTAACCGATTTTGCCCTACCGACCCTATTTGTTGTTAAAAATGCTTAGCACCTGAGCGGAGGCCAAAGAGCTATGAAAGCTGATTAGAAAGATCACTAAAGAAATTTGTTTAATAAGAGTTTTCTAAACAAGTTGAATTCTGCAATTTTTGCTAAAATTAGTAAATTAAAGGCCGAAGTCGATTATTTGAGGAAAGAAGTAGCAAAAAAGCTTGATGGAGCTACCAATGTAGAACACTTGGAGCATTATTAACGCCGAAGTTGCTTACGCTTGTAGGGCTTGCGCGAAATGGACGGCGAGAATAGCGAAACGAGAGTAGTTGACGTTTTGAAATCGATTGCGCAAACAAGATCGATGGATGCCACCGTGGACGAAGTTAGTTCTAATAAGAATCGTGTTATGATATTATTATAGAAACAAAATGTCTCTTGAGGGAACATCCTACAAGGTTTGAAACATTTAAAGATAATATTTCTCTCCATATGGGTTCGATAAATCATTTTCTGGAGTGGCACATAATTTTAAAATTAGGTCTGAAAATCACATGGTCAATTAGCAAGTGCTACATGGATTTGAGTACTGTGTGGAGTTATAGATACGGCTCAATATTAGTTTAAAAAATTGGAATTATGTTATTCACATCGCAATCTTTATGCAGGAACCAAATTTATAATCTAGTCAAACAATTATTAATTATTATAATATGTAATAATATATAATAGACGCGTTTGGCTAACCCATAGTAAACAAGAATTGTCCTAAAACTGGGCTCGCACGTTCTTTTGATTATTGCACTGTTTTATGAAAGGGGGAAAATAAATTTTCGACATACTTAACACAGAAATTGTGATTTACAACAAATTGGAGATACCAACTACAACGACAAGACTGTTACAGGAAATAAAATTATATATATGTGTATAAGAACTTTAGAGGCCACAAGAGGAGCTAAGCTACAAGCATTGCCTTCTTTGTCTTCCGTAATCGAGAATTAAAAGATAAGGAAGGTATAAGGATGCGAAACAAATCCAAGGAATAAGCTATCTACCTGCCAACTCTTGTTCCGTCGTTGAAATAATATCAAATTAAAGCAGCGGAAACTTCAGCAAATTGAATTTCTGGAAAAGGATTTGATGCTAGAGTAATATTTGGGACGTCGTATTTATTTGTGTTGATATTTTGCAAAACAAATATAGGAAGTTGCTGAAAAGTTATCATTGAAAGAGTTATAAAGTTCTATATGTTGTAATGCTTGTAATGATACAATTGCAAGTTTACGAGGTACCTCAAAATTTCTCTGACTTATTTAAAAAGCAGTCAAAAGCAAAATATCCTGTAAATCGAACTTATACTATTTTTTAATTTAATTATTATTTTTGAGATTATTTTTGGTGAGGTACTATATATCGACGGTCTTTTAGTTGTGAGCTATGAATATTCTATTAACTCTTGCAAATTTCATAATAGCTACTCTTAACTCTGTGATACTGCAAAAATTAGAATAATGGTAGAATTTTTTTTTATTTTTTTTTTATTTATTTAAAAGGTCGTGTTTCAAAATATTAAATGTCGATTTTCCACTCGTATTTAACCTGTTTGGCCGTCGGTGCGCTTACTTTTGTATGCCATGTCATTTTACATTTAAATAGTTTACTTTACTGTACCATATCTAAAATCCATATCTGAAGCGATTGTTGAAGATAATACGCTAACTAACGTAAAACAGTCAATTGTCTAAACTATCAAATGCATTGAAGCTGATGCTGGATGCTGTCAGTGTAGCGGAATAAAGTTAATATAGACAAAATATAAATTCCAGTAGCTCTTTAAAATTACAAAGAAAGTAATTAAGGAATTCGTAAATGCAAAGCACATACATTGACGCAATTAAAATAGGTGGAATAGTTACACTGCCACTGAAAATTAAGCAGTGAAAAAGGATTGTGCGCGCTGTTTTAGGAGGCAAGCATAGGAAAACAGAACCTTTCGTGTGCATCGATTTTGATGAAAGTTGATCTCAATCAATGGTGTCTTGTTTCCCAGTTATGCATGTTGCGAAACTAAACTAATTACTCGAGAATAAGTTGTGCCATGAAAATCGATGGTAAAAGCACCTTGTCGGCTTTGTGATTGCTTATTTCGTATTTACGTATACGCTCTATAGCTGCTAGCAAATTATATACCCACTGGTACGGTCTTTTTGCCTCTTTACATACTACCAACAAAATCGACGCTGGCTCCAATGTTGTCATTTAACAAGAAAGTCTTATGTCGAAAAGGACTAATAATTAGGGCTTTGTAATCACGTTTTCGCGTAGGTATTACATTTTATTAAGGCAATTAACCTGTCCAATTTTGTCGTTGAAATTAGTTTAGCTTCGTGTCGGTTGTATTTAGAAAGATTAAGGTGTTTTTTCGCAGTAAAGTACGAAGTGAATTTAAATTTTTGACAAAGCCTAAGAAACGATAAGATGTTGATGAATAAACGACGACAGATCTGAAGCACAAAACTGTAAGGGGTACACACTTATCGATTGGTCACAGCATAATGTATCTTAAAATTAAATCAATTATTTATAGTGTGGCGCAACTAACAAGAAGTGATATGTTATGTATAAAACTACCATTTCCGTGCGTCGTGCTACAAACAGATTGCCGATGGGAGAAGAGAATACTAACATTGCGTGCCGATCGGAGATGCATGATGGATATACATATTCACACATAGCACGTATATATATGACAGTGTAAGGTCGCGCACTGTGCGCGGTACAATAACACGTAACAACGTAAATAATAAAATAAACAATTCATATTATTTAAAAACATTGTAAAACACTTGCCTTCTTAACAGCTGTTATAAAATTAGATACCACAAACTGAATAAGATTCGGGGAATGTTTGCAACATCAAGTATGTTTCCACATATTTGTTGTGTTCTTATATCTTGAGAAAGATCGTTCAGCATCTACCAATGTAAGGCTGGCACAAGTGCATAACGCAAGAGACACTTATGCATTGCGGATCGGCGATCGCCGCTAATGTTAACTTTACATATTTAGCAGCTTGATACCTTTGTACAGACAGGGTGCTCAGTTTCCACTGCGCGCGATACAAGCTTAGTTTTTCTTCTTATAAAAAAACACTTAGCAAATTAATAATTACATGATGAAAGAGAAAATGAAGGTTATTAGTAAGAAAAGAATATTTTTTTTATTAATATGACAAAAGTACAGAAATTACAAACTACTCAAATCTTAGCATACTACCAACTGGTGGTTTAGCTTACACCAAAATTTCAATATTCACTTGTCTGATTATTTGGACCAAATCTTGAAATACACGACCACGTTAGTTATTTGGGCTGCAAGGAACAAAAGCAGTTGGAAATATAAATAAATACACGATATCATCAACATAGAACTAAATCACGCTGAGAAATACAGTGGATGCTTGGACTTGAAAGAGAAATACCTAAATTAAGCTGAATGTAAACGAAACTCAAATGCTGGTTTTATACAAAGTTAGTGCAATAAGTGTATAAGTGTAATGAGTTAGTGCAACCGTACGGAATGTAATAAATAAGGAACTAAAGGTAGCAAACAAACATAATAAGGGCACGGCCTTTTTAACTGCAGATAATTAGAACGGATACTTTAGTAAGGTGGGCTAAGAGATGCACAGCATACGTTCCACCATTTCGTTTAAGGATTTGCTTACTAAGCACCACTATATAATAATACTGCATCCTATTACTTTACTCCCGTGTTATTTTGCGAGATAGAAAACACTATTGCGAATTTGAAAAAGAAAAAAACATAAGATATCAAAAAATTTGTTAGGTAGAGTTGTTCCTACATATAACAAGGATGACCATATTCAGTCAAAGAATTACCGTCCTATTGAACCAGTTCTATCGTCGAAACTTATTAGATATCTGGAGGGCCAAAAGTTTTTAACTCCTAATCAACATACTTACAGAAAAACAGCTGATGACAATAACTGGCATACTAAACATGGCAGAGCAGATATACGACGTGTTTGGTAGCTACAGATATGCAAAAATAAATGTTAAACTTCGCAAAAGTAATTGGTTCTGTTAGTCACGGGATCTCGATTAAAAAGTTAGAATATTGCGAAATACGCGGAAGTACTTTCGACGATGAATATTAAATTTGGCGATCCGCAGCGCTTCATTCTTGTTCCTCTCTTATTCTTTATACACACAAATGATCTTCCAGCAGGTTTGTGTGTACGCAGACGATACGACTCTTCTTCTACGGGATCTTGAACACAATGTTCTGCGATAGAGGTCCGGCATTGCTACTGCTGATGCCCAACATCAGTTCTATGCAAATAAATTGAAAGCCAATGTGGAAAAATTCAACAACTGGTATTCTCCATCTCAAATTAAGAAAAAGATCCAACCTCGTCAGCGAAATTTTTGACCTAAAGTGGTACCACTATACAGATTAGCTGATCAGAAAGATGTCATCTGGCCTGGGGAATATGGTCACTCACGGAGCTGCAAATATTTTTATCTTACAGAAGAGGGCAATTAGAATTCTCAATAATCTGGAACATTGAAAAAGCTACAAAACCTACTTCACAAAAGAAACTATACTCATTTTACCTTCTATGTTCATTGTGTTGGCGGTCGTACATGTCCATCAGAATAAGCAATTAGCATTTCCTGTAAACGGAGGCAATCACGTCTACGCTAGTCGTTCGCGAAACGACATGCGAGTGCCCGAGTTTGATCAGTTCCCAAAGGGGCATCGATTACTGAAAATTCGAATTATATAATCACCTGTTTTATCTATTTATATATTTCATTTATACGTTTATTTTATTAATTTATTTTGGCTAAGGCTATTGTACATTTTTTTACAAACCAAAAAGCATAAACAAGACCAACAAAAATTTTTTGTAATCGTAATATAACAAAAGTAATAAGATATTATTTATATTTATTTATTAATTTATAGCTTCAAGAACACCTTTATAACACGGAAACTGCTATTTCTATTCAAAATATCTGATAAAAGACAAAATGTCTAATAATTTTCGTTTAACATGGTTAATTAGTACACCATAGATGAATTTCACATAATCTGATGAATCTAAATTGTCTTTACTAACAATAAGTTCGCAATTTGATTCTTTGTTTTATTGTAGATTATCTGAAAGGATTATTACACGTTTTGAACTAATTAACGCTTTAATCTAACTCTTTCTAAACTTACTTTTATATTCAAGATAACAATGAAGTTAATGAAATCTTAACCCTCCGTGGGAGGGCTTTGTCAAGTCGACAAGTTGCTCAAGCAGTCAACTCATCGATAAGATTCAGCTTTTCATGGTTAATTTAAACCTACAATCTCAAGTTAATTAAGTAAAAAAGAAAAACCATTGGTCTTAATCTCACAAGCTCCATTTCCCTCTTCTTTATTCACCCACACAGCGTCGCTATGGATTATTTAATTTCATGTTATATTATATTTCTTGGACGAATTTTTCAAGTAGTTTCCACGTAGTTTACTTAAAGAAATATAATGTTGTTCTTCATGTCAAAATGTTGTTTGTGGAAGTAAAAGCTCCGTTCTTTGGAAACATTGTTATTGTCATTTCGGAAAGCGTTTTCCTTCGTATAAGATTCGATTAGGTTATGGAAGCAACCATAAAATAAATAAAAACATACAAAAATGTCAGTATATACGTATTCTTTTCAGAAAACACAAGTCGGTATTGGATTAGACAATAATAAGCATATCAAACTCTAATATGAATCTATATGAACACCCTGTAAAACTTAGTAACGAAAATGATAAGGTGTGGCATTCATGACCTTCCATTTCGATACACAAATGTAAATAACTTAATCTTCATTACATGCTCAAATATTTAATTTCAACAACAACGATGCAAGTGCTACAATTTCTATATGACCGTAAATATCTCGAAAAGGGTAAGGTCCTGTTATCGAAATTATTTACATGCAATGTGTACAATGATTAAGCTGATAAGAAGTACACCATTGCATTTAAAATAAGAAAGTTGGTAACCACTTCCGGTTCAATCGAAACTGAATTGAAATTCTATAATAAAGCGTTTTTCAAAAAACCAGGCGATGCACTTTGATTTTCAGGCAGTATATTTCATATCCATAACATTTTATCTGTATTACGATACTTTAATCGGAAACAGAGTCCGCCACTGTACACTGGGGTAAGGTCAGATATAGGGCCTTCCGTGCAGTTTCGAAACGCTCGGATCTAACTGTGCTGTGTTTACTATTACTGGCATTTTTACGTTCGTTCAGGGGCAACCGCGCGGCATCCTTTAGATAGACGGGGAGACCGCACGACTATATTTTTAAGCGTAGTTCTATATTAGTGAAACTGAAAAAAAAACACCAACTCGAGAAATGAAATATGCCGAATATTCAAATAATTCCCGTAATATTAGATACACCCACTATTTTCTTATTTTTTTCGTTCATAATTTTTCTTATATAATAACAAAAGACTAACTTCTTCCTCAATTTCCTTGTTTAAATTCCAAATTTCCGAGCGGAAGCAAACGCGCGGAAACTGCTATGTCTGAAGTTATCCTTAAGCGGTCCACACACACGGAAGCACGCAGCGACTCTTAGGTTTCAAGACTCGAGCTGTAAAGTGGTACGGAGTCAAGAGAGTGGCGACGTGGTATCCTACAGTCTCGTACCGAATGGTGAGCCGAGATGCCGAATCGACGATTCAGGCGTAAAGTGCTTAGTGGAAATAGAAGATCGATAGAGAATTATAGGAGGATACGAAATGGAAAGATCACGTATATAAATCGAGATTTTTACACAGATGAGGTTGAATTCAGTTTATTCGGTTTATTCAGTTTTATTGTTCTTGCCAAGCCGATGCTGATGCCAAGCTTTATGATTCCTGGAGTCCTTTAGTATATATGAACCTTTTTATTAGGACAGCAATGGATGACCGTGTAAAATGCAGCGATTTTTGAAATCGAATGGATCTTACATAAAAAAACAACATTCCTGACTTTACTCAGGCTGGACACATTCTTTTTTCTCTTAGTGTACTAGGTGGACACGTTATATAACAACCATACACCAGACACCGGATCATTCGACGATGAGTCACCGAAACGAATGCTGCTTTTATTTACCACAGAAGTAAACGAACCGTTCGAAAAAGTTCTCCATGGACCACGCCCAGGGGAATTACATTCATTAGACGTAGACCTGGAAAACTTACAATCTGTAATTTGATAACACATTTCAAACTTCTTACAGAAAGAGTCGAATAATTGCAATCATATTTGCCGTTCTATAATACACATATCACCTTTTAATGTAAATATTTCGATTAAATATCCACAAGGTATTTGCTATAAAAGAAAATGTCTGACTCACATCTTAAACAAAATAATGTAGTTCGTAGAAACAATATTGCCTCAAAGTAATCAGTGTTACATTTTTGTATCATGTTTAATTTGTAATACAGGAAGTATGAGAACTATTTTCCTTCGCTATTTCTGAAATAGCCACAATTTTTCTCAACCGACTTACTACATAAAATATCAACAATGTTTCTATGAATTTCAGATACTGTTTATTAGGTTGTGCATTACGTTTAAAGCATTTACTTCGTAATCCTGTTTATTGAGAAACTAGAAAATGAAAGAATTTTGATTGCGTTCCAAACTTAATTAACTACAGTTATCCTCCAATTAGAAGTAGGCACTTCTTGAGCACGTCCAATTTGTTTTAGAATCTTGGCACGGTTAGTGTTACGTCTCATTTTCTAAATCAAAGACTACGTCAAACCCGTGTAGTAGCGAAAGAAAGTTCTCTAGAAATTAACGCAGAAGCGATTCTTCCTCGTTACACTCGACGAAGCAATTCCTACTCGAACGGAACGTGAAAACTTCTGAAGAGTAATGATGCATTTACTAATTGCAGTGTCAATTAAGACGATTAAATATTGATTTCCTATTAAGGGTGGCTGCTAAGAATCCAAGCTCCTTAGTTATTACTGGCTAAATTGTATCTTTGATGATCAAAGCAGAAGTTCTATTTGAACGTTTTTGCATTTGCGAGTTTTTGCGCGTGTACGAGGATGTTATGAGAAATACCCGAGTTTGGAGACAGATGGCGTTTGTGCAAAAAAAATTGAGTCGATGTCTGTCAATACTTCGAAGATATTCATTAAGTAGCGGTGTTTTGAGAGCTGTTCAAAATGAGCAACTTTTATGCACTTGTGGAATCATGGAAAAAGAACAATACTTGAAAAAATGGTTTCCTGGAAAATAAAGAAGTCGCTGCCGAAAAGCAGTAGCGCTGGTCTACATCGAGAAACTTACTAAATGTAAAACAATTGCTTCAAATCTCTTAGCACATGTATTTGTCATACTATCCTATGTTTTCTAAAAACAATGATAAATATATAGGAATGAGTCTTTCTATGCTATTGTAGTCGGACTATGGGACTGATGCCTTTGGTCAGCGACCTTGATAGATCTATTGTAATAAAATGCCCTTGTGTATGTTAGAATAGCTGAAGGCTTCTAATCTACTTAGCGCTACTTTTGCGAGCCTGAATGCTATCGCTAATTATTGCTCCAGAACACTTCCCAACATCACATTTCGAATGTCTCATAGCATACACTTCCGTTGTCGTTTCCTCGAGTTTTGTCCGCAACAAAAAAATACTTTTATGTAATAAAAACGACTGTTTGACATGTAATAACGTAAAGTTTGCATAATTGTAATGGTCTTTGAAGCAAATTAAAGATATCTGTAGGAGCACTGTTACTATAAGTCTGTCTTAATCTAGCCAAATTAATAAACGCGATTGTTAAGTTCCTTCCCTCAGGTACATACGTGCCTAATACATGTTTTCGTTCCCACAGCAAATGGTACAGATACCTGGTACCGGCTGTACGAACTTTAATAAGATGTTCCAGATATAACGGTTCCCAGTTCATGTGTAGAAGGCATTAGACAATTTTACGAACCTATAAAAAATACTAGTTATTAGAATGGATTACCTTTACGCCTTTTTATAGCTCCAACAAATTATAAACAGCATGTTACATCTTTTTCGCAACGTTGGACGCCGACGTTGCGAAAAAGATGTAACATGGATGGGTTTAATAAAATAATTTCTGGGAAAGTATTGTAGTGTACAACTTTGAACTTATCGGGTAAATTTTGTTTGTAATGAGAAGCATTTTGCAGGATAGTGTTAGATATAAATGACGTAATTTACAGGAAAACACTCATTAACCCTAATTTCCTGTACGGTGGTATCAGTAACCGAGCTCATCAATTACAGTCTTTCCATTGTGGACTTTGTGACAAATTTGAAGAGCTTAATCAAACTCTAATACCTCCGGAACAAAAATCCCACGATACAACAACGTTGTACATTGTTGATTACGGTGCTAATGTACGGTCGAGAAGATAAAATCAGGCGATGCGATAACGATAATTTAGTTATTGCTCCTACTCACGTCTATTACTTTTTACTACTAAGTACTAACTGCAATCGCTTTCTTGCTGATCTAACTTCATTCCATTTTAATATGCATTTCGTCCTAGTAACATGTGTATTCTTATTGTTTAGGTATAATACGTGGTGTTATTTTTGATTGTTCTTATACTTGTGAGCTGTAAATTTTCCAAACTTTTAACTTAACACTTGTAATTGTTATAACTTGATAAAGACAAAAGTTATTGTCGAAACGTCGTAAGTTGAACTAAATAAATATTTCAATTGAAACTGCTCCGTTTCATTAATTTTGAAGATTAAAAATTTCGAAGCATTTAAACTATATCCCTTAAAATAATTGCTGGACTTTTCTGGGTATCGTATAAACTTTTTGGTCTTATGATTATCTCCTCGTTTCTTTTGTATTTCATATAAACTGTTACACTTGAAGTTGTTCTTTCCTTATTTCAGATAACGTTACATCAACTGCGACAATCTGTCCAGACGGTCATTTTCTTTGCTTCAACACCAGCAACGTATGTATACATCAATCGAATAACTGCGACGGACATGCTGATTGCCCATTAGGAGAAGATGAAGACCTATGCGGTTAGTACATTAAAAAAATTATGTTTCATTTGAAGCGAATAAAAAATAACGAGATTTAGATTTGTTTTTGAAAAACAAAAGTAGTTCTATGTAGTAATAGCTTGCGAAAAATATTGTTTTAGATGACTTTCTCGATTCCTTGCATTGGGACAGTATGTTCCGTAAGAGACCGTCGGCCGAAGATGACCACGATGAAGGCGAAACCTGTAGTAAGTAAACCGAAGCTAAACAGCCGTTGTTCAAGTCAAAAGGGGTGTAATTGGATTCCAGAGCTCACCTACAGCGGGGATTGCACTTGCAGGTACAAAGACCTACTGTGTCACCACAAAAATTATGTTAAAGCACCAGACGATCTCCCTAAAGAATTCATTTATCTTTTGTAAGTATCACTAGGCATCGTTTAACATCCCTTGCTGGGTATTTCTCGAAGAAAGTAACTTTGGAATCTTATCCGTAGGGACTTTACCGGGAATTATTTCAAAATTGTAGGACCAGCTACACTTGAAAACATTCCACATCATGTAATGAAATTGTACGATTGATATTGATATTTAAGGTTATTCGAGAGAAGGTTACATTTTCGCACTGCTATAACTTTCTAATGAAATGTTAATGAGGCAATTGAAAAGGGCAAGCATATTGGTGACATAATACTTTATTAAAATTTTATTGATCATCAAGCAACAACCTAGCCTTTCTTCCACGTTGTATACTGCATTTTTCAGTTGGGGTGTTGAATTTATTCGATTTGTTATGAAATTGAGCACTATTGAGCACTATTTAGAAAAACTTGTTCCTTAATATAGACTCAAAGTATTGTAGGGTGGACTGATACCACGAATGCGCTAGTTAAGTATAAGAATTTCTTTAAAACGACATATACATAATTATGTAATGGAAAGAGAAAACTACGATTCAAGGGATATAGTTCTTACTCATTTATTATTTGTTCGTAGTCATCACATACCTTAATAGTTAAATTGCAGGCGGACTCGTAACTGCATTACTCGAGATCAACGTTAACTTAAAAGTTGTAGCAACTTAAAAATGCAGCTCTCTTGAGAATAACCTTGTACTTTTCTTTTGTCACAAGCAACGTTCTTTTAGGGTTCTCAAACACTGCAATATCGAAAAGCTGTTAAGTGGAGCTTTTTATAATATGACGAAGATGAAAAAGTTGTAAGTAGCATTAGTTATGTTCTTTGTTGAATGCATATCCTATATTCATGTACAGTGTAGATAAACAGAAATGTGATGCAGGAAGTTTGTATCTTAAATTCGTTGATTTTTTTTTAGCCAATTAGTTGAATCCGCTCTTTTATGTCATTCATTTTGCTAGTATTTACTTTTACTAGTAGCTACTTAAGCTTAACATTTAAGTTAAAAGTCAAGTAACATCAGTATGTTTTGGTTACTGTTGCTGTGGTAGCGAAACGAAAATGATGCAGGGACATTTGGAAAAATGGCGTGTCCAATACTGAACACCTCGTAGACATTCTAATACCATGTCTAGATAGAGCCAATTGCGCAATTTAATTTAGTAAAAATTAACACTCAACTGTCTTTGCATTGCAGACTTTTGAAAGGAAATAAATCTACATTTAAGTGTAAACTGAAAATAAAATTATGCTGCTAGAAATAGATATATGAAAGGAATCCGTTGTTTTCCATATATCACATAACTGTAACATACTGTAACAACCTACCGTATTTGATGTAAATTTTGTTCACATCGCTGCAGTGCAAATAATATTGCCAACTACGTAAATTGTTTCACAAATTTGCAAATTTCTTTTTCGACGTATTGATGATGACATTGGTTCGCTCATAGTGTTTGTTACATTAACTGAAAAATTTGACTTACCACACAGTTGACACAATTTCCAGAAGATTGATAATATACAACGTCTAGATACTACTAATTTCCTTTTCGGGCTAAAGTAAATATTTGCGTCGTTTGTCGACGTTCCTGCAAGTAATCAAGATGGTTTAACAGGCAATATTTGACGAAATTAATAGCTTCCTCGGGCTTGAATAGCTGTATCCAGCAGTAATGAAGAAGCTGGCTCACTTGTTACTCGTATCAGAAAGTTGAAAGCTAAGGCTCGATTTCATGTTTATTGTTTAACCAAGAGAACACACTTTGGAATTGTATATTTTCAGATTAAGTGATATTTGCTTTATCAACAATTGCGATGCGAAGATACAGGGGCATAAACACAGGCTCCAGTTATATGGACATGGAAAAAAAATTATATACGTATATAGTTTAAAATGAATTTAGCAGGGTAATATGTAATGGGCTGGCCCTACGGTGGTCGCTAAATTACAACAAGGCTGATGGCAGACTAAATGAAATTTTAATGAAAATAACTGCTTACTTTTATTTTATTTATTTTATTTTAATTATGGAAAAATAAGATTTATTATTGAAAAAGGGGCCCTCGAGGATAGAATAAAATGAATATTAATTTTATTAAACAACTAAAATCTGCGACAGAGGAATATATAATTTAAATGACTCATCTTATGAGTATAGAAATAAATGTGAATACAAGAATAAACGGAAGGAAATGTGTGACTTAGCTCAATGGGTGCGGCTCGTTGGCGGAAAACCGACAACCGTCTTGCTTCCCAGGCGGTAAAGGCTCTGGCTCGCTCTTATAACATTTCTTTTTATTTTTACCATTTATTTGACTTCTTGAGCAGTTGGCGTTTGATCCAGTCAACCGCCTATACTTAGGCGTAGGTCACGCGTCCTCTTACCGTGACCGCTGGGAGAAGACTTTTTTATGACGCTGCGGTGTGTGAAATCATGCTATTAAAACATTCACTTAGCATACAGGTGTGAATTATAAAGTAATATACACAAAATAAACACATTCACTAAATTAAATAACTGAAACTGATGTGAAAATCAATAAATGTAAATTAAAATAATGTTTTAAAGTGGGCGTCCCGCTACAATGAATAGCATGTTATTTAGAGATTTTATTTCTTGGAATGCCCTTTTTTGCTAATTTTCATTTTGTTTCATGAAAGACATAAGAAGAACGTTATATGGTACAAAGCAAAAACTAACTTCTGATTCGACAGTAAAGAATCAAAATCAATTTATTTTTAGTAGTTAAGCAAATACAGGGTTGAAGACCATTCAAAAGAAAGTTACATTGTGAAATTGCTATAGCTTTTTCACAGAGCAAAAGAACAATTTATCTACAGCAACTTCAACATGTAACTTTAATAAATTTATTTTATTTTCTTTGTAGCTACATATATATATGGATAATTTGTTAACTAAACCAAGTTTACTTATTTTGAAGTTATTAACTTCAAATTGTTGGTACACAGGTATATGGATAACAACAGAATAATAGATATCCCCACTCATCTGTTTGATCCAACTAATCAACTGGAAGTACTGTAAGTATTGCTTAAAATCAAGCGTTTGTAACGCAAAGAAAATCTAAATTTTTAGGATACTATCATACAACCAAGTGGCTGATATCGACACTAATGCTTTTGAATACCTGAATGGACTCACAGAACTGTAAGTTAATAATTATTTTTATATTTTTGGATGATAATTATTTGGATGATAAATTAATATATTAATATACTATTGTGCAGTACCATTAAAAACAAATTGTATCATAAAAATAGATTAAAGCTTGAGCATTATGAATACCTGTTTAAATACTGACGACGCTTTTATGGGCAACTTTATGATTGCTTATAATGCCTTATTTATCATGAAAACTTGAATATGTAATCAAACAAATAGAAACTACGATATCGCAGTAGGGAGTGTTTTTTGGAATATTTGCTGGAAGTGTTCTTTTACATTTTATTTGTCCGTTGTTGCTATTTGTTGAGGATTTAGTTCGTCCTTATTAATTTGACTTTGAAAGTACCTAACCTGCAGAAATAAATGTATTATCTTCTTTTTTAATTATAAAATAAAAAGTAGCGAGCCTCTGTTAAAAACAGGACTGTTGATGCCTACACTCATTACAGTGCATGTGAAAGGAAGTGTATACGAAGTGCGGAACTTTCCAACTAATGACGCATAGACCAAATCGCCCACATATAACATATTACATTTAATCCTTCACTGCAAATACATCATATAATATTCATTATATGAGCACGGCTCTCGCACTGCACTGACATTACTAGAGAAGCATCGAGTGGGGTCTTGTTAATTTTTTTTATTAATTTTCCTTTAGTTCTATTTAAAATACCTATTAATTATTTGTGTTACCTACTTTTTTTTTCATTCAAACATGTTCGTATATCGTTTGTTTAATTCATTGCAGTTTATTTAAGCAATGATAATTTTTTTTTTTTACTTTTCTTCGCCTTGAGCCAACACCTTTATTGATTTAATGTACGTTTTACAATTGTATTTGTAGTTTAGTTCTTTTGTTGTGAGTATTCCTTGTTACAACTACTTCTGACTTTACAACTACAATTGCCCAAACGGCAACTTTCCGTTAGAATAATATAATAAACTGAATTCACTTAAAATACAAAATATAACATAGGAAATGAAACGTGCGCCACTGGTGCCGCACCAGTGGCGCACGTTTTATTGACGAAAAACGAAAAAAAAAATTGACGTTTATTGACGAAAACGGAAACTGCGTACGCTGTACATGCTTGCCAAATATACAAGCTGATGTTGCTAAATACAAATAAAATTGTATACTATCTATTTGTATTGATCTACGTACATTTCGGTTATATTAATCAATTCTAAAAAAGACGTTACGGCACAGTGCCGCGATTTATTGAGAGTCGGATTACTGAGACACATATTGAAGTTCTATTTTAAATGATACCAAATAAGACTGTAGGTTGTCTTCGTCTTCAATAATCTGGTGCAAAATTCCACTTCGTTAATAAAAATCGCTTTGGTGAGTTTCTATTTACTAATACAAGACTCCGAACCATTCCTAACAAGCAGTTCTCGAAATGTTATCGAAACTCTTCAGTTCGATTCATATTTTACGTTGTTATGCATAATTTGCATAAAGAACATGTGCAAACAATTTGTTCTTTTTACGGGATTGGGGAGAAAGCAATAACCACTGGTGTCTACAGCACTATCCAAGTAGAACGCGAAATATCCGTAGTGAAAGCTCCTAATATTAGCAAATAAGTGAATTTGGAACAGGATATATTGTAGACGTACGGGAATATACATGTGGGAACAAGATGGAAAAACTTTCTTTGTTCAAGTGACACTGTTGGTCTGCAGGTGTGGATTAGCAGGATGTAACTTTCCATTTAAGTTTGCCAATTTAAACATCAAAGCCAAAGCTTTTCGTTAGGTACCGGAACAGAGCTTTCCAGAGAAGCTACGCTAATTCGTTGGTATTAAATAAACTTTCTCAACGGACTTTGTTTCCAAATAGTTTAGAACATATTTAACCAAAACGAACATAGTTTACTAAATAAATATAGAAGAGATTAAGGATATTTGGTATTGTACATTATTTGATGTTATTTAAGATTCCGACAATTTTCTACCCTCTATATCGTTTTAGTTTCGGATTTGTACAGGTCCAAAATTTAAAATTTTTCGGGCATAAAGTGCAAGAAAGAAGATAAATGTTAAATCATTTTGTAACATTATCGAAACTCTAAAATTTTATTTTAAAGTAGGCTTTAATAGTCCTAAAAGAGTTGAAAGAGTCAGCAAGTACTTCATTTAATTTCACTGTTAAAAACGAAACATCAACATTTTCATCAACAACGAAACACAAAGAACTAAAATGTTAATGGGGATTGCTTATGGAGATAGAATGCTTACCCAACAAAAAGTTTAATGAAATGTAGATAGTGTGCCGACTGTGCAATAAAGTGTAAGTAAAATCAAACAAAAATTCAGATGTTAAGGATACTTCTAAACCGAGTCGTCCCTGTATCAATCAAGATAAAGAATTAGACTTATTACTAAGTGTCCAAGAGAACTGCCATGCAAAAACTAATAATTCGGCTGGAAATTTAAAAATGTTCTGGCAAAATATGCGGGAGTAGTTATTCGCAGTATTGACAATATTTTCGAAGATGCGAAGAAATGAGAGAAAACTTCGTTCATTGTGAGCGACACTGCAGCTTATATGCTTAAAGCTGGAAAATTCCTTAGACTTTCAAAAATATGCTGAATACTACAAGCACTGCCCACGCCCTTCATAAGAGTTGTGGAATTTATTAGAGAGCAATTTCCAAATGTTAATGAATTAATTAATCACATCAAAAAAGTGTTCCTGAAGCACCTACAAGAATTGCTTTATACACTGTGTCCACGGATTTGGTGCACAAGAGGAAACACTTTTTTATTCAACGTTTTATGAAAAAAAGTTATTCTTTATGAAAGTTTTTGCTTGCCTTAAAACCATTAGAAAAAATATTCAAATGCACTGATTACCTTCTGTATGCATTTAAATGTTGAAAACGTGTTTGCTTACTTTCAAAAATTTAACTAAGTTCAAATTATTGTCGATAATCGTATTGCCTTGAAATCCTGTTGACATTTAATTATTTGTCTGTTTCAAATTTAAATGACACGACATTTGCAATCACGAAAATCACAATTATGCTAACATTGCAACAACGAATTTATTTGATTAAGTGTTATGGAATTGATGATATTTCATATCGTACAGCGATCAACAAATTTAACGCTAAATTCCCCGGCATTAATATCGCTATTAATTCTTTGAAAAAAGTTGTTAAGAAATTTGATGAAATTGGCTCTGTTGTTACAAAGAAACGATGCGTTTAGATTAGAATGTAGTACTTGGATTGGAGAAAAAGTTATGGTGGATCAATAATTTTCAACATAAAATTTTGTTTCCGAATCAAGCTACTTTTACCACTAATGCACCATCCCAAAATTGCAGATAGTAGGCAGAAGAGAATGCAAATTTTCGTATTAATCGGAAAAATCAGCGTTGTAGGAAAATAAATGTGTGGTGTGGAATTTTATTCAATAAAATTATTGGCACTTTTTTTTCGAAAACAATTAAAATCAACATAATTATTTGGATATGTTACAAAATTTTGCTTTACCATCGTTGGAAGATATTAACAGAGATGCAGTCTACTTTCAGCAGGATGGATGCCCTGCGCATTCAACTAATTTAATTAGAAACTGACTTGACGACCACTTTCCTGAAAGATGGATCGGTCGTTTTGGACCTATTCATTGGCCAGCTCGCTCGCCCGATTTAACGCCGATGGATTTTTATTTTTGGGGACACGTTAAGCAAAGAGTGTACGAAAATAATAATTACGATGCGAATTTGGGAGCACTAAAAGACAAAATACAAACAGTAATTAGTGAAATTGATGTAAGAACATTTAGGAACGTTTACAGAGAATTTAGGTATAGGGTCGAAAAGTGTGTGGAAGTAGGTGGAGATTACGTTGAATAAATTATTTGTTGTTTTTTATCACGTTCGAATTTATATGCATTAGAAAATATTTCATAAAATCTTGTATTTATAATAAAGAATTTATTTTAGTTAACCAGAATTTTATTAAATTGTTTTACATCTATAAAACATGTATAAAAAAAATTAAACATAAAATGGTTTCAAAAATGTAACAACGTTCACTGTTGTATAGGTTTGCACCAAATCCATGGACACACTGTATAAACATAAATGGCCAGCACTTTCCTTACCTCCATCTCCAGTTGTAACAAGATGGGGGACATAGTAAGAAGCATTTTACGTAGATAATTTGGAGAAAGTTGCTAAATTCTGTTACTGGATCCACATATCTCAAAAAATAAAATACTTTGAATCACAAACAATACAACTAAAAGATGGACTTGAAATATTAAATGTTATAATAAACAAATTAAAGAATATTTTTGGTGCTTCTAGAGAGACGTAATGTACTAATCTTTGTTCTTCTTGGGATGCTACATAGCACAGGAATTTTGCAAACACCACAAATTACTAAAATCTAGCTCGAATCGATGAGCTAACTACAGACTAATGGAATAAAGCGCGATTTCTATAGAGGATAGTGTAATGTTGCATTCTACAAACAATTCCTGTTCCTTCTTGTTTGCGTCTCTTATCCGGCTCTCTCCTTAATCCTCTTTTCCATATCTGCCGGGTTTCGAATCCGTCAGAATTGACATCCGTCGATTTCTGACTTGAATACTAAAAGTAGGTCTCGTTGAATAATTCAGTAGCGTATGCTTTTCGTATTAAGCACAAAATGATATCCCTCCTAGCTGTATACAAGCGATGAATCGCTAATCAGTAATTGAAAACCGTACATATAGAGTTCACAAATAAGCTGTTATACGTTGCTTTATTATTACTTCTTTGGAACACGTTAGAACTTTCTATGCCGATAAATCATTTTGGCGTAACTTTTGACTCTACCATTCTACATTTAATTACATATTACCTTCTTGCTACTAGATGTTAAACTCGCGTTTCATATACAGGGTGTAACAAAAGATAATTAATTCAAATGGTATCATTTTTTTGAGAGTGTTTGTCTATGATTGGGGAAGCAAATAATCGATAGTTTTTGTATTTATGATCAGGTGTACGTTCGTGGATGTAGTAGGATCAGATTTTCTATTTGTATATGTTACGCGCTGTTGTGCTGCTGTGTTTTGTTTGCTTGCCACAATGCCAACATTTATTTTTGATTTGAATAGGAGGATTTATGTAACTACAGAAGGGTGTACCGTTCTATATGAATACTACATATCTACTGGGATCCGAAAAGAAAAATCATCTCTCTCGTTGAGTTATCAATTTGTAATGTGTCTCAACTAGAGACGCTTTATTGTTTACATTAACAATCAATACCATTAGCTATTTTCGATTCTGCAGGTTTTGTTTCTAATTCGTGCTAAATTTGTCGATTAATTTTCTGAAAAGTTATAAACTGCGTGACTCCCAGCATATATTAAATTTATTACCTTCTGTTGAATGGCATTTTTAGCAATCATCTTCATTTTATATTATTTTATTTTGTTACATTCTGTGCAAACAACCTCGTTTATTATTAGCTTAAGTAATTTTCACGTTATCATCATTTGTTTCCCCCCTTTTTGCAATTTCCGAAACCGAAAAGCTTTGCGGCGATTGAAGAAGTCAAAAAGAAACCATTAAATATTCAACAAACATCCAAGTAAAAAAATAAAATTTCACTTGATGTAAGTTCTCCTAAAAAAAAAGAAACTCCTTAAAAGGAAATTCTTTAAACGAACTGGAGATGAAGCTGCTGGCCTTGTGTAACGAAAAGTTTCTTGTTTCAGGGACTTGAGCTACAACAAACTCAGGGATTTGAAGAGAAATGTCTTTGAACCGTTAACAAACTTAAGCGAGCTGTAAGTATATACGCGTATATATATATGTTAGTACACCTAACACGTTGTTCATAAGTATTTAAAAATGCTGAATATTTATGTACATGAAAATGTCAAGTGTTACAGAATACTTCGCCGCACATATTTCTCGTGAAGTGATGTGACGTTTAAGTTAGGATTTTGTAAATAGCTTTGATCATTTAATTGACAGCCACGTCACATATGTAGATATATCTATATTCTGTTTATATTAGCGTGCGGTGATTGGGGATCGCCCTTACATTATACATATATTAATTTTAGTTTGGCTAATGGAAGCAGATGTAAAAAAAACATTGAATGCTGGTGTTGTTTATTTATATCTCCGCAAAGAAATAGAAAGGTTTGGTTGTTAAAATTTCATATAAACTCAACCGAGACGTAAAATTTTTGTCTTCGTAAAGCAATGGGGCAGTTGTGAATGTATTACTTCTTTAGATTTAATTACTAGAGTGATAGCTGTAATAGTTATTTTATTTTGCCCGAAATGGTACTTTAATAGTTAAGAATAAAGGTTATTCCGAGGCGCGACTTTTTCTGTTGCATTGTACAGGAGCGGTAAGGTTCATGTTGGTGGTGTGTTAAATAATAAAAGATTTTAGTATGAAATGATGATGAAACATGTACACTGCCGTTCAGAGAAGTTCGGTCGGTTGGTAAAAAACATGAAAAGGTTACAGAAACAAACGAAACTAAAAACAAAATGCAATTTTATTGTATGTACAGGTAAAAAAGACAAAAATAAGTAAATAAAAAGTTATTCTGGCCTAATATAGCATACTGAACATTATATTTTTTTCATCGAAAAAACCTCCTTTGCTATTAATCACCGCTCGAACTATTCTAGGCATTCTTCCGATAAGTTTTGTTAAAACGGATTGTGGAATATTAATCCATTCATGTTGCAGAATATTCCGTAAATGTTCTTGTGAAGTTGGGCATATTTTTCGGATCCTCCTGTCCAGTTCATCTCACAACAACTCTGTAGGGTTCAAATCTGGGCTTTGTGGGGGCCATGACATTACTTGTGGGGTGTGCTGTTCTTCTTGCTCCTTTAGATAGTTCTTGCACACTAATGCAGTGCGGTTTGGGTCCTTGTCATGCGTGAATGTAAAGCTACGGCCTATTATACGCAATCCTGATGGCACTGCATGATTCTGGAGTATTGCAAAATAATCTTCCGTCCTCATTACACCCTGCACTCTGCATAAATCTCCCGTCCCAGCAAAGGAAAAACATCCCCACATTAACACACAACTACGCCCTTGCTTTACTGTTGGCACAATGCAGTCCGGGATCATTTTTTTCGGTTTTAGATCTTTGTCGATTTTGCCCAAAAACCTCAAACTATTACTCGTCACTCCAAAGCACGTGTTTCCAATCATCTAACGACCAATCTAGATGAGAACGGGCCCACTGTAGCCGTTTTGCTCTGTTGCCCCGACGTAATAAGGGGTTCTCGAATGGCAATGCGCCCATGAAGGTCCGCTTGTTGAAGTCGACGTTTTACCGTACTCGCCGAAACTTGATCTTCACGGCCGCGATTGACTACAGCTGCTATTTGTGGCGCTGTTAATTTTCTATTATAATACAATGCTCAAATCTTCAGCTTTTGTTGTTTTCCTAGATGCTCCAGGACGAACACGATTTTCTATAGTTCCAGTTGTCCGATATCGCTTTATGATGTCATTTACTGTTGAACTTCTCATATTTATTTTTTCAGCAATTTGCAGTCCCGAATATCCTTCTTCAAACAGCGTAATAATGCGTGAACGTTTTTCTACACTAGTAGGCTTACCACGTGGCATTTTGAAGTAAATTTTCTTAAAACTTTCGCGCAAAAACGACAGATGCACACCAACACACGTTTAACAGTAAAATGAAGCAAATTTATATCTTTACGCCTGTGATAAATAAACAAGAATGATCCTGCGGTATATTTCCTAAATGTATTGTTCGTTAATAGTCCCCAAACGACCCGTTTCAAAAGATCGGTACTTCCGTGAAATTCTTGGAATGATAATAAAAGGGACTTTATTGTGGTTGTCGCAATATTTCTACTTTACATAATAATTTATGGCTTTAATCCCTTAGAAAAGAGTGTATGCTTAATATTTTTCTAATTTTATGTATTAATAATTGTATACAGTGTGATATAATAGATTTTTATTGTATGACCGAACTTCACCGAACGGCAGTGTACATATATGTATACAAACAGACATTGTAGGGTCTATCAGCAGGGTCTGAATAGCACCTTGTACTAAGTAAGTCAACGCGTTAATATGAAAATGTTCGGCAGTTTAAAGGGTAGCGTGAAAAGAAATTGAAAAACTATCTAAGTGTGCACTTCTAGCATCTTGGAAAAGAATTGAAAAATTGAAAAGAATTGGAGAAGAAAAGAAGAAAACTACGCTCTGGTAAATATTTATCATTAAAATCTACTCTGATTCCCAAGAAAGATATACGTTGAATTTGTCGTATATTGAACACTGTACAATGCGCACAAGGCGAGTCATTAACCGCGGCGTCGGAAAATTGTGTACAGGCTTTAAAATTATATAGAGAGCCAGAAAATGCTTAGAAACAATAACCAAAAAAATAATGTTAAAATAACTTCTTCGTGGTATTAATGGGATCATTTACGGCAAAAGCAATGGAAAGAGGGAAAAAACACACAACCCACGAACATGTTTCTACTTACCTGGCGGTTCCAAGAGAGTTTTTACTCCGCTTTGTATCGCTGTTTGTCTCATAGTTAGTACAACGGTATTCTAAACGACTACCCAGATTATCTCCTGATGCCCTCTAGTGCCAAGAAACACATGGTTATCCATAAGAAAGCAACGACATAAACCAGGCACTGTTCCCCAAGCCATCCCTCGAGCAGTTCTTAGACTGCTTAACACGAAATGGTGTGCGCAGGAGTGTTTTGGGAAACAAACAAGTAAATGATTCCCGCAGGCATCAGAAAACAGAATAATGCTAGAGTAGCTTTCTCATAGTATTGGTGGAATCATTTACAGCCAAAGCAATGCAAGAAGAGAACAAACACACTGCCTACAGACATGTTTCAATCCAAGAACTATTCGAGGGATGGTTTGGGAAACAGTACCCGATATTTCTGGGCAGCCAGAGATGTCTGGCTAGTCATTTCGAATGTTGTGGTATTAACTGTGAGACAAAAAGCGACACAAGGTGGAGGGGGTAGACAGAAACATGTTCGTGGGTAGTGTGGTTTTTTTTTCCTTGCATTACTTTTGCCGTCAATGTTTCCATTAATATCAGGAGGAAGCTATTTTAACGTTACTTTTTTAACTATAGAGGGTGTTTCGTCAGTTCGCAGTTTTCCGAAATGGTATTTTTTTAATAGACCTTATTCTGTATCACACCATAAACATGTTACTGATCATCGTTAGATTTTCTATACGATACGATGTAGTAACGATCTCTTAAGTTTGTATTACACATGAAATTATTCATCTACTTTAATAGTTAAAATGGAGTCAATAGAATTACGTCTTGTAGTATTAACTACGAGATACAGATAAACAATTTAGGATTAAAAAAGGAATAGATTGAGAAATCGTTAGGATGCATCGTTTTCGAGAAATCCTTTACCGACGTTTGTTCGTGTCTGAATGTTTAACAATTTTAATTATGGTCTACTTTGAAAAGAGCTTATAAAATGAACTACGTGTTTGCGAAAGGAAAAAATGTGTTTTGATTCATACCCTTCGTTAGGAGTACGTTAACACGTGACGCTCTTAGGCGCGTGGTTAACGTGTGCTACCCAATTGTTTAACGTTGCTTTTTTTTCCCGAAAATAAACTTTATTCATGTAAAAACTATAGATATTGCAATACTGTAATATCAAGTATAATAAAATAATGCTTTCAAAGAAATGAGAAAAGAACACAACGACACTACAAACTATTTTCGGTAACAGTTTATGCAAATGTCTTTAAGATGATCTGGACACGTCCAATTATTGTGCTGAATGCACCTATTCATCTTGTTACGTTTCCGACCGTATTTATAATACCTTCCTCGTGACCCAGTTTTGACCTCCTGAGTGAATGGTTTCCGGATCGCCTGCTAACACTTAGCCTTTCTGTAAAGTTCTCTAGGGAAAGCTTCGATATTTAACTGGCGCCCTACTTGGGGTTTTATTAGCTCCCAACTAATCTTTTCAATTTTTGGATTAGATTAGTTGGGAGCTAATAAAATTCCAAACACAGCACCGGTCAAACATTCTAGCTTCCTGTTTGTGTTTGTAATGCTGCGCAATGATGTGTTGAGAGCTGTTATTTGAGAGCTGATGTTGCGCGATACATAATATTTTTGACACAACTGATCCAAGAGATCTACATCTATTTTAGTCATATTCTAAAATGTGTATGAGCTATTGTACCATCTATGGCTCAATCATAATGAAGACAAAATAAGTGCCGCTTTATTCTTCTTATGTCGGTAAGATACTAGCGTACAATCTTCTTGAAAACCAAAAATTAGTTTATTCCTCTGTCCTTATTTGTCAAAAATTCTTTGGATATTTCGCGTTTGTTTTTGGCGTATTTTTTCAACGGAGAACAACTTCTTTGACCGAATTACTAACATTGTATGGAGGCAAGTAAGATATTTACTCGGGCAGAAATATTTCTCAAAATTATTCGTAAATAATACCTTTACCTCCAGAATTAGTGGCAATTTATGAATTGCTTTTATGTTCTCTCTATCAAGAATAGTGTCAATCTCTAATTCATTGCCCTTCGAATTATCCCTGTATGCAGCCTACTCAGATTTATTTTTGAACTTCGGAACGACTCAATTAGGTGTAATAAACCAATAACAATCTGCTGTGCATCTCTTTCCCGAGCAAGCTTGGTGCGAATTGTATCAAGTAAATGTTTGTACAACCCACAATGGTACGCACAAATAAGTTGAATCTTTGAATTTTGTCCTTTACTTTACGAGCTTCATTTTTTGGCCCAGGTATTATTACAAACTCGTGCTCTAACTTTAGAGTTTTTCCGCTATTTAGTAATACCGTCTTTTCCTACACATGTACATAGTATTTCCTTGTGCCCCTTAATCTTTCACTTCTGATGTATTGCGGTCGCTTTCATAAATGCAATTTTCTTCCGATTTAACTTCCATCAACAACGAAAGGTTCTTCGTCACTCAACCTCTTAAAGTACTCCTACATTTTTCGTTTCTCACATATTTCAATGAATGAAAAAACTAGGGAGAACAAACAAAATCAAATTAGAGAGTTTCTCCTAACAATTCTTAAAATAATTTCGACCACAATATCAATTTCAGCAATTTACATCAAATTTTCCGTCAACGTATCTATTACCCACAAGGTATACGCTTTTCTTAAACAAAATCAACCGTTCTCGTAACGTAGCGCTGATTAAAAATCGCTTTTGTCAAGATTACCTTTCGTAGAATTTTTAATTTATTTCTGAAGAAAATGTACGACCATTTCTATATTATTAAATGACTTGTCGGTAACTTAACACCCACATGAAAGGATTCGTTAAATTTGATCGTTTCAAAGGATGTAAATGATGACAGTTAACTACATAGCTAAATTCCAGTTTGATATGGGGTAGGTACGGATTAGGCAAACGACAGAAAAATGAATCGGGGTCGTTTTTAACGACAACGTTAGCGAAGTGATAAGATATAGGGGCGTATATTTCGTTGCATCTCTGCAATTCTCGTCAAATTGTGATAAGAGGAATCAAGGTTTTTCTATTGTGATAATAATAATAATAATAATAATCTTTATTCTGCATAAATAAACTTTCACAGAAGGGTTCAAAGTATTTATAAACTAAGTTATAATAACCGTTAGCTAAAAAAAGATAATGAGTACTAGTAGTTCAGAGTGTGTATACGTATGTGTATACATATGTACTGGGTAAGTATATATGTAGATGTGTGTACGGATGCGTATAAATGTCTTGACCTCCTCTTGTTCATAATGAAGAATTTCAAACGTAATTCACCTTCGAGATAGAAATAGAGGTCTCCCATACATAGGAGGAATTCCAAGGATGACGTAAATGTCTTCAGATAATGCTGACTTATTGCGTTGTAAATACGGCATCCGAAAAAACTGCTCCGGAGTTTCCAAAGTGTCCCGAATTACATATTGAGCACATTGAATCGAAGTCCAGCCATGTACCAGTTTACCTTTTTCTTCCTTGCAACCCAAGCTTGGCTGATTACTGAAATCCTTCTTATTGATATTCTTTATCGCAGATAGTGCTGCTCACCTCCATTAAGCGCACTAATATTGCGGTACATCTTTGCTTCACCGATGGTTTAATAACATGAGTATACTTTGTTTTGTTTTCTTTATTGCGGAAATTGCGGAAGCTCTTCAAAGAAATGATGACAATATTTATTTTTTAATGAAATGATTGACAGATATGCCTATAACCCCTAGTCAGCGTGTTCGCAGACAGAAAGAAAGGATTGTTTGAACGAAAGAAATATATTTTTTGGCGTTATTTCATTAAATGAAAGCAATATTTATTATTAGTAAATAAGTAATTAATAATTACTAAATAAGAATAAATTATTCGTTTCAAGATAAAATAGTATTTTTTTTTGAAGCAGAGAATAGGTAAGTTTGACATCAGGTGCAAAAAAAATGATTTCTTCAAGTCAAGAAAATGTGTCTCTTGATTGCATTCTCCTTTGAGAACGACTCTAGATGACAGGCGCTTGTATCTCTTAGCATTAGATGGCGCCAGAAGATACGCCTGGTTCATCGTTTTTAAAAGAGAATGATATAAGCCGAGAGGCAACAGCGATGTGGATGAGAGCCGGGTATGCAGAAACATGTCCGCTGGTTAGTGTTCTCTCTCCTTATATTGCTTTTACCATGAGGGATTCCACCAACACCATGAGCAGCTGTATTAGTAGAATTTTTTTGGTTATGTATTTTTTTTTTATTTAAAAAGTTGGTTTCTTAAAGTGAAATAATTAAATATGTTGTTTGAATGACTCCATTGTTATCAATTTCTTCGGTTTAAACATCTCAACTTTGTTAATTCAAATACTAAGTTTTGCTGATATTAGTGTCTAATTGTGTGTCTTTTTTAGTTAAAGAAGAGAAAAAAAAGTTATCTTTGGTAGATAGCAATATTTCTTTGCTCGTATTGAAAAATATTATTCCTTTTACTCATCAATGCAGGCTTCCTTGAATCAACAAATCCTTTTTCTCACTACATGATATAAATTTGGCTGATTGAGGAATGAATTTTTATCATTCGCGAAAAGAAGAAAATTGTGGACGTATTTAACAATTAAACTAAATTCGATAGATTCAATATTGCTTTAGGAATGTATTCTTCTTCCCTTATTCTAGAATCCATACAGTAATTTCGAAATGTAGCTATCTCCCGAATAACTTTACACCTTCAATTGACCAAAAGGTCTCTCGGCTCGGCTAAAATAACTTTTCTACAGCAATTTCAACACGAAATTGCAATAGGCGTCAAAACGAAATCGAAGAAACAGCCCGGTGTACTCGACAATAGCATTTAATTCCAATTCTTTTACTTAACTACAGCGGAAAGTTTCGTATTAAACTCCGTCACGTGCGCTTACACATGGAGTATGTATACATTGGCAAGGGACCCTAATAAAAGCAATATCCCAAGGACGCACGATACAAAAACCGAGACTCGCCGTAACAAACTGATAGCGACGTAAATGGGGTGAAAAGTTAAACTTTTAAAAATTACATCTTGACCCTTCCCGAAAGCTCGTCCGATTGCCGTAGCGCCTCGAAGTTAGTTTACTGTGACATCAATTTTTTTTTCCGCAGATTGTTAAGGGGAAATCTCTTGAAATCCGTCAGGCTGCATTTCTTCCCCCCAATACCTCTGCTTATCCTCTCTTTGATGGAGAACCAAATTGAGGAGGTGGAAGTCGGGAGCTTCACAATGTTGCCAACTTTGTTGCATTTGTAAGTATTATTTATTATATTTAAATATTGTTTCAGTACGGTGGTGTCCATGAGTAAACTAAAGTGACATGATACGTTAGTACTTTACATGCAATTTATTGCTTTAATATTATTGATTATGATTATTGTATCAAAATTTTGAACAATTTTCAATGAAATATTTAGTATAATTTTTTTGCCTTGCTTTGAATAAATTCTCCTCCGTCAACCATAGCGATATACAACGGCGTAAAACGTATTTTTTGACGTATTACGCCGTTCTATCAACGTAATGAACTATAGAAAACTGTAGTAAAAACCTAGACACACTCATATCGTTGCGCCATCATAAATTATATCGATATACCACTGGATATCTTGCACAAACTTTTTTATGAAAGAAAAAGCTCCAGTTCATTATTATCATGTAGGAGGACTCGTTAGGATAGGTCCCGTTGTTGAGTACCAAGTTGGTTACCAAGAAGCACCATCCGATTTCTTGTTGTAGAGTTTGACGAAAGATCAGGTATACAGTGAGCAGTAATGCAATATTTATGACGGAGCAATGACATACACTACCGTCCATATTAGTTCGGACACCTAGTAAAATGTTGTAAACTCTACTAAAAGATAATATAATTGCGTTTATATATAAATAACATATTTATATTAGGTCCTTTATGAAGTTTATAACCAATTGTACAGGCAAACTTCCAAGAATATCGATTAGAGAATGATTAAAAACCTATTATATTTTATGGCCCAATATAGTAATTTTCAGAATAATCCTCATCGGCACAAATAGGATTATTTTTGGGTCAATACTGCAGGTAATAAATTCACAATACGCTTTGGGGTGGGAGCAGGCCATCCGAAAGTTTATTGTGTATTGGTAATTGCTTTAGTTTCTAAATAAACCTGCTTGTGCGTGCGTTAGTGTTAATAGCGTATTAACGTTATTAAAATGCCGAGAGGAAAACCGACAAGTTTAGAAAAGCTCTCTGTAATTGTTGCTTTTCATCAAGAAAGTTATTCAGTGCGTCAAATTTCCGAAAAAATACAAGTTAATAAATCGACTGTTAGTGATATCATTCGGAGACATCAACGCACGACCAGTTTAAGAGATCGGACACGTTCAGGTCGTAAGAGAACAACAACTCACGCCGACGATGAGCGTATAAAATTGCTGAGCAAGCGAAATAGGAGACTGATAGCACCAGAAATCACCGCCGAAATGAATCGCGACCGTGCAAGAAAAATTTCTGTTACTACAGTGAAAAGAAGATTAATAGCTGCAAATCTTCAGGGACGCATTGCAACAAAAGAACCCCTACTTCGACGGGGAAACAGGCAAAAACGGCTACAGTGGGCAGAAACACCTAGAAATTGGACAGTGGATGATTGGAAAAGGATGCTATGGACTGATGAGTCAAAGTTTGAGGTGTTCGGACAATCAAGACGCGTTTTTGTAAGAAGAGCGAAAGGCGAAAGAATGTTGCAGGATTGTGTAGTGCCAACTGTGAAGCAAGGAAGAAATTCTGTGCTTGTTTGGGGTTATTTTTCCTACGCCGGTACAGGAGACTTGAAGCGAATCGAAGGTATTTTGCGAAAAGAAGGTTATTTAGAAATACTGCAAGAAAATGCAATACCATCGGGGCAACGTCTAATCGATGAAAATTTTGTATTCATGCAGGACAACGACCCCAAACACTTAGCAGTGATATGTAAAAATTTCTTAAATGAAGAAAAAGATAATGGCCCTTTACAAATAATGAATTGGCCGCTGCAAAGCCCCGATCTAAACCCCATCAACCTGTTATGGGATGAACTGGACAGGAGGATCCGAAAAGTATGCCCCACCTCCGTAGGCCACCTGTGGAACATTTTACAAGAGGAATGGACTAATATGCCAAATAGAGTCTTTGAAAAACTAGTGGAGCGGATTGTGAAAGCTGTTCTTCGCGCAAAAGGGAGTTTCTTTGATGAACGGAATGTGTAAGAAGTTTTTGTTTATTTTTCGTTAGAATTATTTTTTTTTACTTTTATACTTTAATTTTAATCGCTATTAATAAAATGCAATAAAAATTTTGATTTTAGATTGATAAAATAATCCATAAACAATTTAGGTAATCAGAAACAAAAAAGAAAACGCCAGCGTATACAATAAAATCCGCGCTGATTTACGGCGTGTAATCTCAACAGCGAAGATAATCGAGTAGCCGGTATTTATTTTCATTGACTTTTAGTACCCCACATTAAAACGTGAAATACGCTTTAATATATGTACACGAATACGACGCGGTGTGTAGATATTAATGGCCTATCGGCTATTTTCGAACTAAGTAATTTTAAGGATTAATATCGCACATTCGATGATAGTTTCGTTTGAAGTTTATTAACAACGATAGAATTTATTATAAAACAGAATAACACGATTTAGTTATTTTAGGCGTCCTTATTTTTTGCGTCTCCTAAGTCAGAAGACAACAAATGTAAACATACATCAATCTTACCCGTAATGCTGAATCGTTGTACCGCACTGCTTTGAGGGATTTTAATGATCTAAAGGATAATGCTAAATTGCTATATACGTACGATACTGTTTATTGAAACTGCTGCTGCATTAAAAATAAATTATATTGTATTAAAATTTTTGCGGTAGTCTACTTGCTAATATCCAGAAATACATTGAAAACTACGTGTGTACGATGGAACGTACTAGCAGCATAAACAGGGTTCACTTTCGTATAGTTTGCTGCATATCGTCTAAAGTTACTTTTCTGCTATTGCACTATCGAAAAATAATGTCTTGAATCACCTGCCGTCTGCTATTATATTGAGAATTAAACTTTACCTGGCTATTGCTATCTTTTCTAACACTGATGAAGTAAATTTACTTGAGATAACTATAGCGTTTTGTAGGATATTGAAACGACCCGATTTACATTTAATAATTATCTGTTCGCCATAAACACAGCAGGGGTAAATCGTAAAGTGCAAAAATATAAATGAACCAAAATTATATAGTTTTCGTGTTAGTGTCGTAATATAAATTGTGTCGAATACAAATACATAGCTTATTAAAAAGGTATTTAAATAAAAGTACTTCAGCCAGTCGAATATATACACTACCGTTCATATATTTGGGGACGATTAAAAAATACAGTTTTTTTTTAATTCGAATAAAAACAAAAAGTCATTTGTGATTTAATTTACTTCTGTACATTGAGTATACTATACAGAACTAAAAATATTCCAAAAAGAAATGTTGTACTAATTATAATTAGGTCTATACGGATTTTTCGTCTATATCTCCACCGTTTGACTTAATTACTGCGGTACATATTCGTGGCATTCTTAGAATTAAAGATTTCAAAAATGTTGCTGGGATCTCGGTCCATGCTTGCTGGAGCTTTCTCCATAAATCTTGTTAACTAGTCACTCCTTTTTGACGAATCCTTCTGTCTAGTTCATCCCATATTAATTCGATAGGCGACAGGTCAGGAGACTGAGGTGGCCAAATCATTCTTTTTAAACGATCTTCTTCCAGAGATGCTAGATAGTTTCTGCATATACGAGAAGAATGCTTAGGGTCGTTATCCTCTTGAAACGTAAAGTTTCGACCTCGTAATTGTTCCCCAATTGGTACAGCATTCTCTTGTAATATTTTGAGGTAGCCCTCTTTACGAAGTATTCCCTGCATTCTTACTAAATCACCTACAAACCATTACGTTACCTACACTGTTCACTCTTGAACCAACCTGTCGCCTAACAAACGTCTTCCGTTTGGAGCCAAATGTTTCAAATTTGGACTCGTCTGTTCACAGCACGTTGCACCACTGTTCGAATATGCAGTGTCTGTATTCTTGTGCCCACTGCAATCTTTTTCTTTTATTTTGAACTTTCAAAAGCGGTTTGCTGGCAGCTACTCGTCCCTTTAAGCCTGCCGCAATTAATCTTCGTTTCACGGTCGAATGCCAAATAGGATTTCTTCGTGAAACATTGACTTGCTGCGTTATTTCGGGAGCCGTTAGAGATCTGTTTCTTTTTGAAACAAGAACCATGAACTGATCCTCAGCAGCCGTTGTCTTCTTTTTGCGTCCAGAACGTTTCTTATCAGCCAAAGAACCCGTTTCCGCCACCTGTTTTAATGTTGTAAATACACCATTTTTCGATATTTTTAATTTTTTCGCAATAGCTGCCATTGAGTATCCTTCATTACGTAAAGTAATAATAGCAGAACGCGTTTCGATGGAAATTTCTTTTCGTTTTGCCATTTCAGCACCACCCGTTTATTACGATAGTTAAATTTAAACTAAACTACTATCACGATCGATTTTATTTTAAATACAAGACGATATCCGCTTTGTTTGTTGTACTAAGTGTTCTATGAATCTCACATTATTCCTTTGTGGAAATATTCGACAATATTTTCAAGTTTACGTTTATAACCCCATAAAAGCGATTAAGAGGAATTTTGCCTGAGGCTGCGGTAGAATATAAATGCGTTATAAATTTGATGGGATAGAAGAGAATACCGTTGTAAATTATGTTCATGCATATACAAATGTATACTCTTTCATATAAAACACAATCAATTGTCAATATTTCAATTTTGCTTATTTTTCGGAGTTTTTCTTAGTCGTCCCCAAATATATGAACGGTAGTCCATATTAATTTCTCTTATACATAAAAGAATTCAATCAATAAATAACAAACAAAAATTCCAAAATAAAAATAATAACATTCTCATATAGAATAAAAAATATAAAACAAAAACAATCGTAAGTAAAAATAACTCCCAATCAATAAATAGCAAATAAAAATAAAAATTCTAAAATACTAATAAAAACAACATTCTGTCATAAAATGCAAAACACAACTGTAAATAAAAATAAATTTTTAAACAATGACGATAAACCTAACAAAATGGTGCCGGCTGTATGTATTATTATTAATATTTGGTGTAACATCCCCTGATCTGTATAACTTGTTGAAGCGTAGGTTTCGCATGGAATTAACGAAGTTTTGGCAATACTGCGCTGGCATTTGGCGCCATATTTCTTCACAGTGTTCGCGCAACGCTTGTCCATTCTGTAAGTTCCTATTTTGCAAAATAGTGTCCCAACATTGAATCATGTAACCCCAAAGATTTTCAATGGAGTTTAGGTGCGTTAATCTTGAAGGCCAGTCGACTGTGGTGACTTCAGGATGTTCGCGAAATAAGTGATTGGTAAAATAAATGTCTATACCATATATCCAAGTGCGTTTAACCTTCCATTAATGGGAACAAAATCGCCAGGACCATGACTTGACATCCACGCCCAATAACCAGCTGTTACCCTACTACTAGAATTCTTTTGAACGACGTAAGGTTTGTTATATCTTGAACGTGGAGGTCGATATACTATTAGTTTACTATTCTCGTCACTGCGAAATGTCTTTTCGTCCATGAACACTGTGTCTGTCCAATCGAAATTTAAATGTTGTATGGCAAATTCCATGCGTCTTGTAGCATGCTGTTCATCAAACGATACAACATGAACAGGTCTTCTACATGTTATTTGTGCTTCTGCTAACCGTTTACGCAGAGTAACACTGCTTACTTCTACATTCGTTCGGCGTAAAATATCTGCGCTGCTTAAGAAAGTTCTATGCAGCTTCTTAATTTCTGAATATTAAATATTTAGTGTGTTAATAATAAATTCATCTTAATGGGGTCTTACATGGATTAGTGGGACTGTTTACGAGTACCATATCGATATGTCTTATAATCGAATTAATTTTAATTGGTAAAATATTCTTATGTTGCTGCAACGGTTTATATCCAAATATTTCGATCCAAAACAATAGCTCTTCATTTACGAGCGAAGGTTCTACCTAATAAACAAAGATAGTAGAACTCACCATCTTTTACGCCATATCTTATCTACAGTTGCCCAGTATAATTATTCTCCGATTTCACATTTATAAATCCGTGAAGATAATAACATCCTTTCTTACTTATTCAATGTTACTAATTAAAAATTAACTTCTCGAAAAAAGAATTCTTAGATATCTGTTTTTGGCGTTTGGAACAGACATCTACTCTCAGTAGCAAAAATGTCCTATAATAACAAATACATTGTTTACACGACATCTCTACAATGGCGAAAAACATGCAGCACCGAATAAGGAATGGCTTTCTTCAATTAAACGCGGACAACTTGGCTCAAGATGTAAGGTTAAGAGTATGCACAGAGTAAAGTGGAGACAACTTTGGGCACCTTCCGAATTAAGATTATTTTTATTATGAAAACAATTTAAAAGTGCATTTTAGAAATTGAAGATGATATTACGCAGGAAGAAACCGTGAATAATTTTGCAAACGTTGCTGTGGTATACTTGTAGAAAATCTCAATTTTTCCACAATGGATGGAAAATTGAGATTTTCGCGCTAAATTACGCCGACACACTAATGGCGCACCCCGTGTATTTATTATTATTTATTCCTTTATCTATACGCAAATTTAATATGTTCATTTTATTTATGCAATCATTTTGTTTATTAATATCTCTGTTTTATGAAACGGAATGATCACTCCGCAAGTATTTTTAATCCTCATGATATACTGTACACTTGCGTAGGAATGCCTCGTTGTCGACAAACAACACATCATCAGCAAGTTAAATGAGTCTGTAGGGGACGCATTCTAGGTCTACGTGAAAGTGATGTTTCCAAATGGGAAATAGGCCGGCGGATTTATCGCTACAGTAGTACCGTGATGCGAATATTAAGTCAATGGTGTGAAAAACCTACCCGCTCGCGAACATCGGATTTCTGGAAAATAGTGTAGTGACTATCAACCGTAGGGATCGTCATCTTTAGAAGATCGGGCTTGCGGACCGTTGTGCGAATTCAATATTATTATTATTATTATTTGCAATGGAAAGATAATTGTCTCTTCTGTCCGTCCAGGCTTTATCTGAGTCAAATTACGAACCCCCGTAGACGTGGAAGAGGAAAGGGCGGAAACTGCATCCGTACCAGATACACACCAGGTGCTGTAGGGTATATTTCAAATCTGACCTATGTACACTGCCGTTCAGTGAAGTTCGGTCATACAATAAAAATCTATTATATCACACTGTATACAATTATTAATACATAAAATTAGAAAAATATTAAGCATACACTCTTTTCTAAGGGGTTAAAGCAATAAATTATTATGTAAAGTAGAAATATTGCGACAACCACAACAAAGTCTCCTTTATCATTCCAAGAATTTCTCGGAAGTACCGATCTTTTGAAACGGGTCGTTTGGGGATTATTAACGAACAATTCATTTAGGAAATATACCGCAGTATCATTCTTGTTTATTTATCACAGGCGTAAAGATGTAAATTTGCTTCATTTTACTGTTCAACGTGTGTTGGTGTTCATCTGTCGTTTTTGCGCGAAAGTTTTAAGAAAATTTACTTCAAAATGGCACGTGGCAAGCCTACCACTGTAGAAAAACGTTCACGCATTATTACGCTGTTTGAAGAAGGATATTGGGGGCGACAAATTGCCGAAAAAATAAATATGAGAAGTTCAACAGTAAATGACATCATAAAGCGATATCGGACAACTGGAACTATAGAAAATCATGTTCGTCCTGGCGCATGTAAGAAAACAACAAAAGCTGAAGATTGGAGAATTGTATTGTTAAGCAAACGCAATAGAAAATTAACAGCGCCACGAATAGCAGCCGAAGTCAATCGCGGCCGTGAAGAACAAGTTTGGGCGAGTACGGTAAAACGTCGACTTCAACAAGCGGACCTTCATGGACGCATTGCCATTCGAAAACCCTTATTACGTCGGGGCAACAGAGCAAAACGGCTACAGTGGGCCCGTTCTCACCTAGATTGGTGGTTAGATGATTGGAAACACGTGCTTTAAAGTGACGAGTCAAAGTTTGAGGTTTTTGGGCAAAATCGACGAGTTTATGTCCGAAGATCTAAAACCGAAAAGTGATCCCGAACTGCATTGTGCCTACAGTGCAAGCAAGGGCGTAGTTCTGTGTTAGTGTGGGGATGCTTCTCCTTTGCTGGGACGGGAGATTTATGAGGAGTGCAGGGTGTAATGAGGAAGGAAGATTATTTTGCAATACTCCAGAATCATGCAGTGCCATCAGGATTGCGTATAATAGGCCGTAACTTTACATTCATGCGTGACAACGACCCAAAACACACTGCGTTAGTGTGTAAGAACTATCTAAAGGAGCAAGAAGAACAGCACACCCTGAAAGTAATGACATGGCCCCCACAAAGTCCAGATTTGAACCCTATACAGTTGTTTTGGGATGAACTGGACAGGAGGATCCGAAAAATATGCCCAACTTCACAAGAACATTTACGGAATATTCTGCAACATGAATGGATTAATATTCCACAATCCGTTTTAACAAAACTTATCGAAAGAATGCCTAGAATAGTTCGAGCGGTGATTAACAGCAAAGGAGGTTTTTTCGATGAAAAAAAAATATAATGTTCAGTATGTTATATTAGGCCAAAATAACTTTTAATTTATTTATTTTTGTCTTTTTTACCTGTACATACAATAAAATTGCATTTTGTTTTTAGTTTCGTTTGTTTCTGCAATCTTTTCATGTTTTTTACCAACCGACCGAACTTCTCTGAACGGCAGTGTATATCAACGTACTCTTGTACCTTGTCTTTTCTGCTGTGAGTGTCCTTGACAATATTTCAATAGGATAACGCTTGATCGTAGGTATTACAAGTAAACTTTCTCGAAGAAGATATAAAATCGAAAATCTACGGAATTTTAATGGACGAAGTAATATCCACGATCTTCAAGAATTTAAACGAAATTGAGAACGTCTTAATGATAAATTGATTGTAATCTTTGAGGACATCATCCGTTCACATTTTGAAATAATGCCAAAAAAACGGGAGCAGTAATAAAAAGCAGCGGTGGAACACCACCCCATTGAGTTCCTCTAAACTGTTTACGTGTAAATGTCTTGTAAATTTAATCGTTCAATTGCCTTACACTACTAAATCTGTATTTTTAACAATTTAATTTATCAAGAATTTTAAATAAAAATTTCGATCGGAAATTCAAATTCAATGACGTCTTTTTTTCTATTATTTTCTATTACGAGGCATGTTCGCAAACCATCGGTCGTAACGAGAAAAAATATAACAGCATCCATCCTGCTTGTATTCCGAAGCTTAGGTAAAATTATCACTCCCCGCAATAGTCTGTTTACATCACGAATTCTTCTAGCACATTATGTTTTGATACGTGCCGTAGAGTCTCTAAAAATAGTTCCGAAAACAAATACTATCCCAGTTCAATAAATTTTTTCAGGTGGTTTTGAATTATTGGACGACTTTCAAGTTGGTTGGGTTCTGGATACAATAGAGCAAAAAATACCGATAAAAAAAGAAAGAAGCGTTCCGGTGCAGATTATGTTTCGGTTTGATTTTTTTTCTTGAGTAAAGCATGTACTTACAGTTGTGTCCAAAAAGAAGAATTAGTACCTCAGCACTAAACATAAAACAAAAAGTATAATTATTTTTTGTTTTATGAAAAAATCCGGACAGCGGAAAGTAGCTAATGTATCCGTAAAGATTACAAATTATCTGATATTAAGGAAACGTATGTGGTTTATCGCATAAATGTTG
This sequence comes from Marronus borbonicus, assembly GCA_902655005.2. Lineage (NCBI taxonomy): Eukaryota > Metazoa > Arthropoda > Insecta > Coleoptera > Scarabaeidae > Marronus > Marronus borbonicus. The sequence continues at coordinate 24,452,065 of LR737380.1, read as the reverse complement.
CTTTAAAATTGTTTCTATGTATTTGTTTTTTTAAAGTTATATTTCCTATATAATATAACTGATTTAATTCCAAACACCGTAATTAAATTGTTATGATTAAACCAATTTGAAATGTACAGAGTGAAACTTTTTAACCAATATAAACCGGGAGATAGTCAGGTGTTCCGGGGCTTATCTTACACATAAATCAGTGGAATAATATCATCTACAAATTTGTACAACAAAACCAATTGGCAAACCAATAACGTCAAGAAAAGCTGAATTGCAATGTGTGTTACGTGCCATAGTTTCAACCAAAGATTTTAATGGTCACCCTAATTAAAAACATACCGAAGCACTATCTAACTCTCAGGAAACATCAGTTTGAAATAAATTGTTTTTGAATCAAGGCACATCTCAACATCGCGCCCAACAATACAGTGGGCATTTTGTTGCGTTGCATTAACTGGTCATAGCATATCTGACACTTCATGCGGTCTTTTCATTTATCACAGGCGTGAAGATATAAATTTGTTTCGTTTTACTGTTAAACGTGTGTTGGTGTGCATCTGTCGTTTTGCGCGAAAGTTTTAAGAAAATTTACTTCAAAATGGCAGGTGGCAAGCCTACCAGTGTAGAAAAACGTTCACACATTATTACGCTCTTTGAAGAAGGATATTCGGGACTGCAAATTGCTGAAAAAATAAATATGAGAAGTTCAACAATAAATGACATCATAAAGCGATATCGGACAACTGGAACTATAGAAAATCGTGTTCATCCTGGAGCATCTAGGAAAACAACAAAAGCTGAAGATTTGAGAATTGTATTATTAAGCAAACGCAATAGAAAATTAACAGCGCCACAAATAGCAGCCGAAGTCAATCGCGGCCGTGAAGAAAAAGTTTCGGCGAGTACGGTAAAACGTCGACGTCAACAAGCGAACCTTCATGGACGCGTTGCCATTCGAAAACCCTTATTACGTCGGGGCAACAGAGCAAAACGGCTACAGTGGGCCGGTTCTCATCTAGATTGGTCGTTAGATGATTGGAAACACGTGCTTTGGAGTGACGAGTAATAGTTTGAGGTTTTTGGACAAAATCGACGAGTTTATGTCCGAAGATCTAAAACTGAAAAGTGATCCATGCATTGTGCCAACAGTAGTTCTGTCTTAGTGTGGGGATGTTTCTCCTTTGCTGGGACGGGAGATTTATGCATGGTGTAATGAGGAAGGAAAATTATTTTCCAATACTCCAGAATCATGCAGTGCCATCAGGCTTGCGTATAATAGGCCGTAACTTTACATTCATGCATGACAACGACCCAAAACACACTGCGTTAGCGTGTAAGACCTATCTAAAGGAGCAAGAAGAACAGCACACCCAGAAAGTAATGACATGGCCCACAAAGCCCAGATTTGAACCCTATAGAGTTGTTGTGGGATGAACAGGACAGGAGGATCCGAAAAATATGCCCAACTTCACAAGAACATTTACGGAATATTCTGCAACATGAATGGATTAATATTCCACAATCCATTTTGACAAAACTTATCGAAAGAATGCCTAGAATAGTTCGAGCGGTGATTAACAGCAAAGGAGGTTTTTTGGGTGAAAAAAAAATATAATGTTCAGTATGTTATATTAGGCGAGAATAACTTTTTATTTATTTATTTTTGTCTTTTTTACTTGTACATATAATAAAATTGCATTTTGTTTTTAGTTTTGTTTGTTTCTGTAACCTTTTCATGTTTTTTACCAACCGACCGAACTTCTCTGAACGGCAGTGTACGTATTAGAGCAGTAAAAGCAGTTATCTTATTCTAATTAGTTCTTATTATTTGAAAAAAAAAGAACAGAAAGGGGGACTGATTTTTTTTTAAGTTAATGAAAATTGTCTAAATTCATGGCGTTACTATGTCCGCAAATATCAAACAGCATGCATATAAGTATATAAAACAATGTAATTGCGAAAATAAATATCTACAACAAAAGATTAAAAACCAACAAATTTGGAGCAGATTTAGAAGTATCGAGAGGGCGGGCGTTTCCATCAGAATTCCAATCGTTATGTATATTTGAAAAACTACTGTGAGTAGCAAGAAATTATTATTTTGGAGAATTATTTTAAAAAATTTGAAAAGAATTTTAACATATTTAAATTTAGCCGTTAGTAAAACTGTTAAAAGTTGTAAAAAAAATTAGTGTAAAGGTATTGTTTAGATTTGGCTTAAAACTTATTAGTAAAAATTGCAAGGTTCATCTTACATCATCCTAGATCCTACATATTTAATTTTTCATTTACGTATTCCCTCAGGAAGTTTTCCTGTTATTATTTTTTTATTTATCAAATCTCTCAAATTGATGATTTATAAGTACACCGACTTTCTAAACGTTTTCTAGAATTCTTTCTGGCGATTCCATATACATATATACATACATAGACGCTTTCCTTTAAGCTAAAGCTGTAATACAGGCTGCGTTCATTTCAGCTTTCCTTTATCGGAGAGGATTTAAGAAAGGAAGAATATTGCCCGTAAAAACGAACTAGATTGTATTTGACGTAAATGGTTGGTTGGCTTTTTTGCTTTCAACCTCCCAGGTAAGGGCATTAAGGCGTAAAACGATGGGTAACTTGATTTCTTTTCGATTCATGTTATCGATGTGAATGTTCAAGCTGCGTTTTGCCCTTACATAGATATGTTTTGTTTGAGTACATCATTTAGGTTCTACAGAAAATCAGATCGTTTCATATGTACCAAACGGAGATCAGACATACAAGACGTGGCTTTAGTGTTTATTGGAATTTGAAATATATTATGTAAAATGCCAGGCAAAATAAAGCTATGTATTTCGACAATTTATGCACAATTCCATATTTCTATCTAATAAATTCACGTATGTATCACTTGTATTAGATGCTAGACATTTGCACAAGATTATATCTGCGCATCTTTATCCACAATACATAAGATATTGTATAGTTTTCAATTCAGTAGCGGCTGGTGCATTGTGTCTGCAGAGCTGGAGAACACATTGAAATATTTGTATTTAAAAATTATTTATTTATATATTGAGAAAAAATTTTCCTTAACTAAATAGAGACAATTGGACTACCTCCATTTACTACGGGAATTCTACTCTAGATAGGTATTTTTCTATTATTCATGTAACATCTTCAAATAGTACCAATTACCTTCGTAATTAATTAGTTTCGTAGTATCGTAGTTATTTGCAGATAAATTACGTATCTATCACGTAATCTAACACGAAATGTACCTCATTTTTTCGAAACCTAACGAGCCATAATTATTTTTGTGCTCTTCAGGGCGAAATCAATACGACACTCTTTAGGTAATGGAATGAAACAGGCTAATTAACTGAACGCTCGACGTCAAAAGAAAAGCAATGCGACTTCTACGAATCGGGAAAGAGCCCGCATGGAATTAGGCCTCGAAGATTCTTCTCTTCTGTTCGTAAGCGTCTCGTAGTTTTTTCATTACTGATAACAATAAGATGGTGCTGATATCGAATAGGCACGATTCTTGGATTTCGGAAACCAATTTAAATCGGATCATTTGGAACGAGGAGGACGTGACGTCGATGCTGTTTTATTAACGCAATTAATTTGAAGGCAAGGTGGTGGCGACACAGCATGCGATATTATTTCCTTGCATTACATTTTAAAATAAAATCGAAGCCGGAAGCCTATGCAAGTACGTAGATAATTTACGAATGGGAAAAAATTTTCCATCAAATTTCGTAGACATGAAGGCCCCATAATGATACGTACAAGATGTACAGCTGTACAAATGGATTGAAATAAAAATATATTGTAAAAAGGGGCTCCCAATAAAATATCTAACGATTGGAACAATTTTGTCATTGTCTCCATCGTTCTCTGGAAAATAGATTTAGTACGAATTTTGAAAAGATTTCAAATAAAACTAATTTATTTCCAACAGAACATGTGATGGGGTAGATTGTGATAACTATACAACATGAGAAAGAAAAAAATGGAAATAGTTAAAGTACTATTCATTCAATTAACGATTGCGACTGGCAATGTACACTGCCGTTCAGTGAAGTTCGGTCATACAATAAAAATCTATTATATCACACTGTATACAATTATTAATACATAAAATTAGAAAAATATTAAGCATACACTCTTTTCTAAGGGGTTAAAGCCATAAATTATTATGTAAAGTAGAAACATTGCGACAACCACAATAAAGTCCCTTTTATTATCATTCCAAGAATTTCTCGGAAGTACCGATCTTTTGAAACGGGTCGTTTGGGGATTATTAACGAACAATACATTTAGGAAATATACCGCAGTATCACTCTTGTTTATTTATCACAGGCGTAAAGATGTAAATTTGCTTCATTTTACTGTTAAACGTGTGTTGATGTGCATCTGTCGTTTTTGCGCGAAAGTTTTAAGAAAATTTACTTCAAAATGGCACGTGGCAAGCCTACCAGTGTAGAAAAACGTTCACGCATTATTACGCTGTTCGAAGAAGGATATTCGGGGCGACAAATTGCTGAAAAAATAAATATGAGAAGTTCAACAGTAAATGACATCATAAAGCGATATCGGACAACTGGAACTATAGAAAATCGTATTCGTCCCGGAGCATCTAGAAAAACAACAAAAGCTGAAGATTTGAGAATTGTATTATTAAGCAAACGCAATAAAAAATTCACAGCGCCACAAATAGCAGCCGAAGTCAATCGCGGCCGTGAAGAACAAGTTTCGGCGAGTACGGTAAAACGTCGACTTCAACAAACGGACGTTCATGGACGCATTGCCACTCGAAAACCCTTATTACGTCGGGGCAACAGAGCAAAACGGCTACAGTGGGCCCGTTCTCATCTAGATTGGTCGTTAGATGATTGGAAACACATGCTTTGAAGAGGCGAGTCAAAGTTGAGGTTTTTGGGCAAAATCGACGAGTTTATGTCCGAAGATCTAAAACCGAAAAGTGATCCCGAACTGCATTGTGCCTACAGTGAAGCAAGGGCATAGTTCTGTGTTAGTGTAGGGATGTTTCTCCTTTGCTGAGACGGGAGATTTATGCAGAGTGCAGGGTGTAATAAGGAAGGAAAATTATTTTGCAATACTGCAGAATCATGCAGTGCCATCAGGATTGCGTATAATAGGCCGTAACTTTACATTCATGCATGACAACGACCCAAAAAAGGGGATGGTTTGGGGAACAGTACCCGGTTTATGTCGCTGCTTCCTGAACGACAGGCATGCGTTTCTTTGGCACTAGAGGGCGCCAAGAAATGTCGAGTTTGTCGTTTTGAAAGTTGTGGTATTAACTGTGAGGTAACAGCGATAGAAGGTAGAGATATGAAAAATACACTCGAAACCACGCTGATGACGCCGGGTAGGCAGAAACATGTCGGTGTGTTAGTGTATTTTTTTCTCTCTCCTTTTATTGCGTTTGCCGTGAATTATTCCATCAATACCATGAGGAAGCTAAGCTATCTTAGCATTATATTTTTTGGTTATTGTTTCTAGACATTTTCTGATGTGTTCTGTTTAAGGAGACAGTGTTTAAAAAAGATGGAATAACTGATGTATCATTGTTTTTGTATATTTTCAATATTCTCTATACTCATGTATCTTAGTTCTTGAAGTTAAAACGGCGAAAGAAGTAACAGCACACGCTAAAAGATTAAAAAAATATTAGCGGAAAACTCCACATTTCGTGTCGGAAGTATGTAATTGCATGTAGTTTCGGTTGCATAAACCATCAAAGGATTGCCGAGCTTCGATTCGTATTTAATTTGAAAAAGATGGTACATGTAGTCTAAAGATAGTGATAATTGAGATATTAATATTACAAGTTTACATCTGTGTGTATAAGTCAGAAACGTTTTGAATAATATCGATGAAGCGGAGATAAAACACTCTGATTTAACGCATCAGTAACCTCGTTGTTTTCAAATTTGCCGATTAGCTTTTCCTCATTAAAAAAAAAATTCAGGATCAGATACCGTGCCGCAGCTGAAACATTATTTTAATGAGTTTTTGACGCATCATTGGACAATTTTCACTACACCGGTAGAACGGATACGTCTTCCCAATTTATAAATGACCTAACGATGAAATTTTACACCCACAACCCGCTGTTTTACGACGTTAATATTCGAACATTGTAAATAAATTCTTTCAAGTGAAAAATCGTTCAATATTTAACAGTACCTAGCTATAAATAACATCTCGAATATTACCTATTTTGTAATAGCTTACCGCGAAAATTCAAGAATGGATGTATTCATCGGTACGCACTGAAGAATCAGTATAAAATGTGAGAATTTACCATGGAACCATTTAGAACCTGTTGTTCAAAAAGCACGAAACGGAAAGTAACAGAATAAGGGCGGAATCGTGAATACGTATTATTCTTATATTGAGGGGCCGAAGCTCAAAACCGTTCAAGCATATAAAAAGAGTTTACGCTGAGAGGTTCCTAACCAGGAAACAACTGTTTAACATCGGCAACAAAATATGAAGGTGTGTCTAATACTGGCGCAAGGTGGAAATGTTTTTATCCTGTACTTATTGTTAGTATACATGACGCAATAGAGCGAAAATTTAGGATCTTGAAAACCCATTCTGCTGATATTTATTTTATTGTAGACATGTGTTACATGGGAGGCTAGGAAATACAATAAATACATAACAGACTCAAGCAAGGCAAATTTATTCTCTTTGTAGTGATATATACCAAAAAAGTAGATAAGATAAAATAAACAATAAAAGCAAATTGATTTACGCTGCCGCTTGACATCAAATGGATGGTGCAGCGGCTTACACCAGAAGAAATGTCCACGTTTTTGAAGAAGCTATTTGAAGGAAAATGGATAATAAACACATACCCATACTTGTGGCCTTCACGTTTTCCAGATTTGACACCTCAAGTTTAAACATACACGCTAAATCGATAATGAGCGTTCCCAAGTATTCACGTAACGAATACAATATTAATGGTAATAAAGAAGGAATCGTGTTGTACTGATACGATGATGGTTAGGTTAGATTTATAGATATAAAATTGTTTTTAGGTTTTAAAACAATTCTATATATACACTGCCGTTCAGAGAAGTTCGGTCGGTTGGTCAAAAATATGAAAAAATTGGTTGGTAAAAAAAGGTTACAGAAACAAACGAAACTAAAAACAAAATGCAATGTTATTGTATGTATAGGTAAAAAAGACAAAAATAAATAAATAAAAAGTTATTCTGGCCTAATATAACATACTGAACATTATTTTTTTTTTTTCATCGAAAAAACCTCCTTTGCTGTTAATCACCGCTCGAACTATTCTAGGCATTCTTTCGATAAGTTTTGTTAAAACGGATTGTGGAATATTAATCCGTTCATGTTGCAGAATATTCCGTAAATGTTCTTGTGAAGTTGGGCATATTTTTCGGATCCTCCTGTCCAGTTCATCCCACAACAACTCTATAGGGTTCAAATCTGGGCTTTGTGAGGCCATGTCATTACTTTCAGGGTGTGCTGTTCTTCTTACTCCTTTAGATAGTTCTTACGCACTAACGCAGTGTGTTTTGGGTCGTTGTCATGCATGAATGTAAAGTTACGGCCTATTATACGCAATCCTGATGGCACTGCATGATTCTGGAGTATTGCAAAATAATTTTCCTTCCTCATTACACCCTGCACTCTGCATAAATCTCCCGTCCCAGCAAAGGAGAAACGTCCCCACACTAACACAAAACTACGCCCATGCTTCACTATAGGCACAATGCAGTTCGGGATCACTTTTCGGTTTTAGATCTTCGGACATAAACTCGTCGATTTTGCCCAAAAGCCTCAAACTTTGACTCGTCACTCCAAGGCACGTGTTTCCAATCATCTAACGACCAATCTAGATGAGAACGGGCCCACTGTAGCCGTTTTACTCTGTTGCCCCGAGGTAATAAGGGTTTTCGAATGGCAACGCGTCCATGAAGGTTCGCTTGTTGAAGTCGACGTTTTACCGTACTCGCCGAAACTTGTTCTTCACGGCCGCGATTAACTTCGGCTGCTATTTGTGGCGCTGTTAATTTTCTATTGCGTTTGCTTAATAATACAATTCTCAAATCTTCAGCTTCAGCTTTTGTTGTTTTCCTAGATGCTCCAGGACGAACACGATTTTCTATAGTTCCAGTTGTCCGATATCGCTTTATGATGTCATTTACTGTTGAACTTCTCATATTTATTTTTTCAGCAATTTGCAGTCCCGAATATCCTTCTTCAAAGAGCGTACTAATGTGTGAACGTTTTTCTACACTGGTAGGCTTGCCACGTGCCATTTTGAAGTAAATTTTCTAAAAACTTTCGCGACAGATGAACACCAACACACGTTTACCAGTAAAATGAAGCAAATTTATATCTTTATGCCTGCAATAAATAAACAAGAATGATGCTGCGGTATATTTCCTAAATGTATTGTTCGTTAATAATCCCCAAACGACCCGTTTCAAAAGATCGGTACTTCCGAGAAATTCTTGGAATGATAATAAAAGGGACTTTATTGTGGTTGTCGCAATATTTCTACTTTACATAATAATTTATGGCTGTAATCCCTTAGAAAAGAGTGTATGCTTAATATTTTTCTAATTTTATGTAGTAATAATTGTATACAGTGTGATATAATAGATTTTTATTGTATGACCGAACTATGAACCGAAGGGCAGAGTACATTTAGCAATACAGCCAATACCCAGTCTGATAACATGTGTATTTCGGAGTCGGCCAAGTTCAAGTTATATTAGGCAGAACGCTGGCAGAGCAACTATTGCACAAATACATCAGATACGATGTAGTAAAAGCTTATTTTTTTCACCTTTTCAAATGGGAACTTAGGCCACGACTGTACGAAGGATAAACTAATAATTCGATGTTTTGCTGCTCTAAGAACGCAATAGTCTTTTGTACTCCATGTGAATTCATATTATTGTAATGGAGGATCATTCGTTGTTGTGGATTGGTTTTTTGGAGCACGGTAATCACTTTTGGCAAGCAAACGGTTGTATATCGATCGGTATTAACCGTTCTTCGATCTTCTAAAGCAATTGTACCAAATTAAGTACAATAATTGTGACCATTTTCTTTTACACCTTTTTGGGAACAGATAACTTTTGTTGGTTTCTCCTCACCTTGAAACAGACTCACACTGGACTGACGTTTGGCTTCGGGTTCATAGTTAGAAGTTCATTCATTACCACTCACGATACTATGAACATTTTTTAGACTTCCATTGTTGAATCAGTCCAAAGTTTTTCGACACCAATTAACGCGTACTACCTTTCACCTTTCAATTAAAAAATGTGGTATCCAACGGGAAACTGACTTTTTCAAAGTCAAGTCACCATGCAGAATTTTCTGGATTCAAGTTTTTGAAGCACCTAACTTAACATGTTTCAATCTCCCGCGATATATCATATGTTGATCTTTCTTGATCAGGTAACGTACAGCAGCCATGTCTCTGGTGGCCCTGTCGTAGGATCGTCGTTGAGACTGATGCGATCATGTTAGAATTCATAGATCCACTGACAAATTGTTGACCGATATGTTGTTTCATTACCAAAAACAGAAACTGGCAGTTGTAAAGAATTAATACTCAAAACTTTTCTCGGCTAAATTCCATTTCTTGAGGGCCGTGTTAATTTTGCAGTCACTAATCACTTGTGGTACCTTGATCAGATTTTGGATTTGAATTCAATAGATGCTGAAAGAGACGTTTAATTGGCGGAGCCCTTTACGCGGCTGTATGTAAAACTAAAGAACAACCCTTACAACAGTATCGCCGGATTCATCCTTCAGCAACAGATAATTAATATTGCTCTCTAGTGGTTAATATGCATTGTATTTAAAAAAAATCCTAGTCTCAAATATTATTCCTTATTTTGTCGTTTAGCGCATGGAATAGTGATAAGCTAGGATTCTGCGTTGGCTATTCCGAAAGTTTATCTATTTCGTGTCTAGTTTTTATAAATGTAATGTTACATCAAATACTATACGCCTATTTCCTTTAACAATAATGTTTGTATGTCTGATAATATGTACGACCAAAGCTGTATTTAATATATTTGCAATAATCATTGTTTATTTTACAGATTTTTATCCTACAACAATGTTAAAACATTACACAACAATACCTTTCAGAACCTATCAAACCTTCTATCTTTGTAAGTACTTCCATTATTTATCGTAATTTGCTTCTACTTATTTACTTTCAGGACGTTAAATGACAATAAATTAACCAGGATTGACACTGGGGTGTTCTTAGACGTAGCTACTCTAAAATCTCTGTAAGTAAAACTTAATTTCCACCTATAATTATAGTCCTAATTGTGTTATATTCTTCTTCAGAAATTTTGAGCGGAATCCTTTTGTGACATTAGACAGGAACGTCCTGAAACCCCTCAACAGTCTGCAGCATGTCTACTTTGAGAGATTCGAGAAATGCATTGCTGCTCCGCATGTTAGAGTGTGCTATCCCAAAGGTGATGGTATTTCCAGCTACGAGCATTTGCTACACAATCCGGTATTAAGAGCGAGGTATTTATTTCCTCTGAATAAGTAGAATGTTGGGCGTCTTCTTAAGCGTTGAATATAGCTAAGTTTAAGTAGAAGTAATGGATTGATGATAGAAGAAAATCGCTTTAAATCAACTCTGCTTAATTTTATTGTTAGAAACCTAATGTGTCATATAGGAGAAAATTAAATTTGAAAAATTCTGCTCAGAGAAAAATTGAGATACTTAAAGAAGGTTGCTAAAATAATATGTTTTAAAAAATCCGCATGAGCGGGAGTAACTTAGGCACATTTCTAAATATATCCTATTTAATTATGTGCGCTACGCTGAATACCTATACTTTTTTTACGCGGACGTAGTCGGTCATGGTTCTACCGATCGGTCAAGATCTCACTAACGCTTGACCAATAAAATCTGCGAATTTGGCATGCACAGACAGTAAATAGATTCGCATAAACGTTACATCGTACAATAGCGGATTTCTTAAGCACAAGATAGTGCTCATTGTTTTGTGTTATAAAACAAACTTAAAAATCCTAATTATTTAGCAAAGACAAACCTTCCAAACGATGCTACGTTTGGTTATCCTCGCCTAAATTAACTATAACACTCACAACCTTTCTTTGTATTATTGTAACCATGTCTCGTTTTGCTTGTAATAAAGTTGGAGGTAAATACAAAGGAAGTGCTAGGTATTATTGTCCGTCTAGAAAGTATCCGGAATTTATTATTTTTCTTAATTTTAATATATTTCTTTTTTGTTACATCCTAAGACAAAAGTAATGCATCAAGTAGGTTGTGCCGACTGTAGGCCATGGCAAAAATCATATAACAACACCAGCTGCCAAATATTGTTGATTATCAACAGGCTTAATATTTATGAAATAATGTCGCAAGTAGAAAGAAGAAAGTTGGTGGAATATTTGTATAGAAGAGGTCTTCAAAACGTTAAAAAATTAGTGCAATTGACTGAACTCGGAAAAAGTGCAGTATATGAGACAATAAAGAGGATAAAAAATAGGAGAGATATGAGCCATGTACCAGTTTCTGGAAGCCCGTGTAAGATTAGCGGAAACAATCTAAACGCTTTGGTGACTTTAGGACGACAAAACCCGCGCCTACGGTTTCGAAAACTAGAAATTAACGTCAAATAAAAATGTGTCCAGAAACTGTCTGCATTTCACTGAGAAGACAAGGTTACTTATCCAGGAAACAAAAAAAAATCCCTGCAATGACACCTCTACAAAAGCAACGAAGAATGGATTTTTGCCAACGATTTCGAGACGATAATTTTAGTGATGTTTTTATATCTGACGAAAGTTGTTTTCAGTTTCGTGCAAATCATTTAAAAAGCCTATCAAGAGAAAATGTTACCGTTCGAAGTTCCAAATTTCCCACAAAAATAATGGTTTGGGGAGCAATCTCTCAGCGTGGTGCTATACCTCTCTCTATAATTGATGGCACCATTAACAGTGCAAAGTATTGTGAAATTCTTAATGGCTTTCTTCTTGAAACGGCTCGTGCTTTATATCCCGAAGAGTGGCGTTTTCAACAGAATAATGCAAGATGCCATACTTCTGTCTACAATAAAACTTGGATGCTAGAACAAAACTTGGCAACAACTCCATGGCCAGCAGCTTCCCCAGATCTTAGTCCCATCGAAAACATATGGGGACTAATGAAAATTGAAATAGAACGAGCAACACCACGAAATAAAGAAGATTTGATTCGGTCAGTTTTACAAGCCTGGACCACTATCACCGAAAAGTATAGCGTTGACCTTGTTTCGGGATTACCTGAACGTTTAATTAAGTGTTTACAGTTAAATGGAGATTGTATTAGTAAATGTGATTGTATTATTCAAGTAATAAAAATATATACCATAAAATTATAGCTGTGCTTTTTGTTTTCCGGATCCTTTCTAGACAGACTATATATATGAAGCAAGAGATTAATGGAGGACGTTTTTTGTGAAGAATTTCCCTGACTAATTTCTCAGAATGTGTTAAGAAGACTGCCTACTACTTTTTCTAATTCTAATTACAGCGTTTGGGTGATGGCTACCGTTGGATGCGTAGGCAACATTGTCGTTTTGCTAGGAAGACTCTTAGTACCGACAAACAACGTTGTACACTCACTGTACATAAAAAATCTGGCTTTCTCTGATCTATTAATGGGAATCTATTTGTTTACGATTGCCGGAGTTGACCAGCGTTATAGAGATGTCTACTTGCAACACGAGTACAAATGGAGGCATAGTTCTTTGTGCAACCTTTGCGGTAAGCAATCCGTTTTCTTTTTGATAGAGTATTTATTCGGCTGGATTTTTGTAAATGATCTTAGAAATTGATCATAGCGGACTACTTCGATTTTAGACAGAATTACGCCAATATGATTCTGAAATGTGTATACTGCGGAAATAGATGACTCGACCAATAGCTTTGCTTCTGCCTTACTCAACAAAATACCAGATATAAGTTACAGGTTTCCTATTGCAACGTGTAAAGTTAACTGTAGCAACGTTGTATACATGACTTTGTATTAAAAATGCAGGTGATTGTAGTAAAGTGTACATTAAAATCAGCGGAAATTCGCAAAAGGTAATTTCAGTATTAGGAAATACTTGAACAAAGAAATATGCTGTTTTGATATCTAAATCTATTTATTTCGCCCAACAGCAATCTGGCTGCCGCTGCTTGTCAGAGATTCAAACAACGTTTACTGTAAGATAGAGACAATTTATTATTAAGACAGTCATTCTTTGAATAATTTTTGGGAATATTTAGTTGTTTTACCTCAATTTAAGAAAGCTATGATTTATGACGTACATTAGATTAACACAGTAACGAATTCTCATGGACGTTCGCTTGATTGGGCGATAACAAGTATTAATAATTTTCATGTTAGTATAGATACTTTTACTTCACCTCGTGTGGATATTAACAAGCACTGCCTTGCTATAGAATTAATTCATTCTTAGTGTAATACTTGTACACTACCGTTCAGAGAAGTTCGGTCGGTTGGTAAAAAACATGAAGAGGTTACAGAAACAAACGAAACTAAAAACAAAATGCAATTTTATTGTATGTACAGGTAAAAGAGACAAAAATAAATAAATAAAAACTTATTCTGGCTTAATATAACATACTGAACATTATATTTCTTTTTCATCGAAAAAACCTACTTTGCTGTTAATCACCGCTCGAACTATTCTGGGCATTCTTTCAATAAGTTTTGTTAAAATGGATTGTGGAATATTAATCCATTCATGTTGCAGAATATTCCGTAAATGTTCTTGTGAAGTTGGGCATATTTTTCGGATCCTCCCGTCCAGTTCATCCCACAACAACTCTATAGGGTTCAAATCTGGACTTTGTGGGGGCCATGTCATTACTTTCAGGGTGTGCTGTTCTTCTTGCTCCTTTAGATAGTTCTTACGCACTAACGCAGTGTGTTTTGGGTCGTTGTCATGCATGAATGTAAAGTTACGGCCTATTATACGCAATCCTGATGGCACTGCATGATTCTGGAGTATTGCAAAATAATTTTCCTTCCTCGTTACACCCTGCACTCTGCATAAATCTCCCGTCTCAGCAAAGGAGAAGCATCCCCACACTAACACAGAACTACGCCCTTGCTTCACTGTAGGCACAATGCAGTTCGGGATCACTTTTCGGTTTTAGATCTTCGAACATAAACTCGTCGATTTTGCCCAAAAACCTCAAACTTTGACTCGTCGCTTCAAAGCACGTGTTTCCAATCATCTAACGACCAATCTAGATGAGAACCGGCCCACTGTAGCCGTTTTGCTCTGTTACCCCGACGTAATAAGGGTTTTCGAATGGCAATGCGTCCATGAAGGTCCGCTTGTTGAAGTCGATGTTTAGCGTACTCGCCGAAACTTGTTCTTCACGGCCGCGATTGACGTCGGCTGCTATTTGTGGCGCTGTTAATTTTCTATTGCGTTTGCGGTGTATTTCCTAAATGTATTGTTCGTTAATAATCCCCAAACGACCCGTTTCAAAAGATCGGTACTTCCGAGAAATTCTTGGAATGATAATAAAAGGGCCTTTATTGTGGTCGTCGCAATATTTCTACTTTACATAATAATTTATGGCTTTAACCCCTTAGAAAAGAGTGTATGCTTAATATTTCTCTAATTTTATGTATTAATAATTGTATACAGTGTGATATAATAGATTTTTATTGTATGACCGAACTTCACTGAACGGCAGTGTACGTCTTCTCTCTCTACAAGTAGTACGTAAATTTATAGTTACAGACGTGCCGATTATATAGGATTGTATAATGCTTTATACCACCTTTCTTTATGCACATGTCGACATTAATGAGGTGTGTAATAGCTGTTGTTCTCGCTGACATGGATCCCTATTGAGATCAAGTCGACCCCTGAAGGTCCACATAGATTACTATGGGGAATATTGCTGTAGACCTGTGGTAATCAATCTATTTACATCTACCGTCCGCTTTTATATCTTCGTTGTTAATTTAATTTTTTTTATCGCCCACCAGTCCCGCAGTAATTTCATTTAGCGCAATTACAAAGTGCAGCACAACCTGCTATGTCAATAAGTCATAAAATGCGCGGATGTAACGAAAAATGGCTACAGCTTTGAGCAAAACCCCTGCGCCCACCATGACAACTTGGATCGCCCCCACATAACACGGACCAAATTTATTACCCCTGGTCTATGCAATCGTTACCGTATCCTTGTATTTTCTGGCGTTGATTTCTTTTAGTTTATTATTATTTTCTGTTTCTTCTTTGAAACTTGAGGATTCGTTTGAATTGGCGCTACTGTTGCGGAACTCTATATGAGATTTTTTCGATATTTAAAGCAAATTTTGTTCAGCAAAGTGCGCAAAGATTGTTTGCACAATTTAACAAAATCATAAGCCAATTGTATAACTTTTATTATTTGATTGATGTAAAATTTCGCACTTCCATTTGGCATCTCTCGCAAATCCCTTGTTTTCGATTTAGTACGTGGTATCTTTCTGCCAGGAAACACGGGCCTTTGCAATTATTTTCAAGTAGTCTGTCGAGTCACACCGAGTGCTTTGTTCATTTTCTGCAACAGTTCACACTTTGTAAGTACAATTATGAATGTATCTGCCTCGTAAACAGCACTTAAAAGTAATAAAGTGTCACAGTTTTCTTTCTCAAAATGTGCCAGAACATGAAACAGAAGAAGAACACATTTCTTTCTTGTGAATTGCAGAAACAAAGCGGAAAACTGGCGAGAAATAACTAATAATAAACCAAATACACAAAAGCGATCCTAAGCTACATTTGCCAACTGACAAAAAACACTTAAAAGTTAAACAGACCACTATTGGACCAGTGCAGTAGTGGTATGGTCTCTGACTCTAATGAAATCATCCTTGTCTGTGCAACAAATGCAATTCTTGCTTCTGTTTTGAGCAGTAGTACTTGAGAGAGATAGTAAAATTAATAGACTGTTTCTACTCATGCGACAATACAATGACGAAAGTAAAAACTGAAAATAGACAAAGTGTATGAATATTACCATGGTTTGTTCGTAACCAGCAACTCCGATTGGACCTGAAAATTGCGTCGTTGAGCATTTCTATGATCTGACTACTGGAACGTGGAACAGAGCCATCTGCTCTAGAAACCCAGCTTAATACCGTTTATAAACTTGTACTTTCCTCTCCAAAGTTTATGGTACAATCAAAATATAACTGCTTTGCATGTAACTCCATCATAAAACAAAGCAAGTGCAAGAAAGGCAAGAATAAATAATGAAATAAGTAAAATGGAGGTGTGACTAATGTCCAGATCAATCCTGGCTGATGCCTATCGTAGTATATCACCTTTATGCCAACGCATATAAGTGTTATAACGCCAACATTTCTCCCAGACTTTCGCTAGAAATAAACGCCCTCCTATATAAAACTTTTAACGCTATTTTCATTGAAATAAATTGTCTTATTAACTGTTGATTTATTATCCATTTGCATTATTTTTTTATCTAAAAATAATTTCCTACTACCGGCTGCGTAAATGCCTTGGAAGAACGTAACTGTAATTTACGGTTTACTTTTTTATTTGTATTTATTATTATTTATAATATTAAATACATCAATATATAAGAGATATTTTTATAAAATTCTTGTGTTTGAAAATTTGTATGCCTCTCGGATATTTGCACTGCAAAACGGTACTTACGATTCTTGCGACATAAGTAACTACTCTTTTAATCATCGCTTAACCACTCAGCTATAATCTCACGAGCTTTCAACTTCACTTGGACCAGTTCAGGCAAATCCTGCTCAGTAATTGAGTTTAAATCGGCACAGTGGGACGTACCTTTAACAAACAAGAAAGGGAAAATTAAATATAAGGTACTTTGTCAAAATCGCTAATAGGAAAACGTTGAGCGGGGAAAATACTACCGTTTATGAGAATTGCAGGAGCTGAAGGATTTAGATCTGATAGAATACCGAGGGGATGCCAGGGATCTACTGTACCATGAATTGATAGGAGCTTAGTTATCGTCGGAGCTTGAGATCCATAAAAGATATTTGTTCTTTTGATGCCGGTGTTCAAAATGTTTGCACCGAAGCTGCGAACATTGAACATATATTAGTGATCCTCAAGTTGTTTGTTACATAACATTTTCAAGTAATTTATTTTATATTAACGCTATTACAGAACAAATTTTAGAGAAATAATTTTAAACATTCAGTCTTCAAAAATTCGTTTACTTACAATTACTTTAAAAGTCGAATATACAAGGTTGGCACTTACTTTTCACCAAACAAATCCGTGCACAAGTTCACAAAAAATTCCAAACCAAACGTTTTTCCAAACGGTTGATTGTCAGAGGTTGTCGTTTGATAGTAGCCGTATTCGGTGCAAGTTTGATATAACCAAGGTCTCCCTGCAATCACCAAAAGCTTGAAAATTGACGTAATTTTATTGGAAACGTAGTAGCACTAACACATATCATTTGTGTTTTCTATACTTGTGTAGGTTTCTACGAAGCTTCCATAGTCATCAATGCAATCTGGATCATATTGTTGCCTAATATAAGCTGCTAATTTATCTAAAGCTGTTCCTGGGTAATTAGTCAATAAATCACAATCTGTTTCAATCGAATCTGGTCTGGCATATTGGACCAAACCAGCGAATAATTCGGCTATGACAAAATTAAACAAGAATGATCTATGAGGTTCTACATTCTGAATTCTGCTGCAAGTCCTAAAATCAATTCATAAAATCAAACCAATCATATCTTATCAAATTTTCACTAAGCAAAACTTACTGTAAAGTTTCGGACATTTCACTTATACCATCTTCAGTCTCTAATTTAGATTCCAATTGATGGATTCCATCGGCAATTATTTGTAAGCATTCATCAGATACTAAAGCTATGTTATCGTTGATCACTTCGTAATATTCTATAAGCGCATTCGTATTAGAGTAATGCGACATTGAAATAAATACATGTTACCATAAAAATCAGCCACAGCTCGCACTGGAGCACTGGATGCGTAAGCTATATCTATGACATGAGGATATTTTAAACGGATCCAGGTAGCCATTGATGCTGAATACGAAGCTCCAACAACTATCACCTAATTTAAAAGCAATTTAAATAATTCGTAAAAATTAAATCAAGCAATTAAATTAAATTCGATTTTTATCGCCTTCTTCCGAATTAATACTTTTTTTCTTAGCTACAAATATAAATATGCTTTGTATGTTTTACTTCTCTTTTTGAGTTCTATTAAAATTTAAATTTCTGTTATTTCTGATAGACGAAGGTAGCCAAAATCTGTTAAATCACTAGCAAAATTGTACCACTATGGTATTAATACGTTTAGTCTCTGTGATTTAAGCTTATCAGGCCGTAACTACGTTTGCAATCTCGGATGTATTGCAATATTCTAGATCCCACTTAACCGTCCAGCTACAATTTCACGAGCTTTCAACTTCACCTAGAGCACTATCTTTGCTGTCTTCGGTGAGACTGATATAAATGCCTTTGCATGATTTTGGCGTCTGTAATTCTAGCGCAATTTTGAATATTAACATTTTGTCACATCGTCTGTTAGTGCCATATCAGAAACGGTGGAAAACAATGAACCCGTGAATAATCCCAAGGCGTATCTATTTTAATTTACTTTAATATATTTTGATATATTGAATATATTTATTATTATATTTACATTAGAATAGTGTTACAAACTTTGAAGGATAGAGGTATAACCATGGAAGACTATCGTCTCTAGGGATGAGTTTTAAAAGAAACAGTTTTCCGTCGGAGAAAAGATGAACCTCAACAAAGATTGATGGAATCACACACAGCGAATGCTACAGTCAATCATATGTTAAAAGTTTCGTAATAATTAATACCCAAAATGCCAATTATTGGAAGTTCGTCTATCTAGACCAAGCATAGACTTGAAAATTGCTTCATTGACCATTCATAGTTAGGATCATACTTCACAAAATGTTAAGAAAATAAAAACTCGGCACATTTATAGATTACAAGCTTACTTTTATCTGTAAATTGCTTTGCAGATACATTATTCTACCCGCTAACAGTGTCCGTGGATTTATATCTGACATCCTTAATATTTTGTTCAAGCGCTAAAACTGTAGCTATCATGGTGAAAGAAATCACGGAAATGTTATTTATTAGCTTGGGGATCAGCCCGTAAAACGATAGTTATCGATAATGCAGGTTATCATAGTAAATTACAAGTTCTATGTCCTATCGCAAGTTGGAAAAAGAAAGATATTCAGAACGGGCTGCGAAATAATAAATACTATCAAAAGGACAACACAGGAAAATGTAATTCGTCGCACAGAGAATCGTGGTACGGTAGGGAGGTGGAATTTGATAAAGACGCTAGTTCAATAGTAAATAATAAAAGAATACTAACATTGTCGGCTCAGTGTAGGTTCATATTAATAATGAAATTGGAAAAAAAGGAATAATTCTTACAAATACATATTTTTTATTGTGTAGTTAGGCGGCAAGTGGTTTAGTCTAGTAGCCACAAGTTAAATCAAACAGTCAGAAAATAGTATAAAACAGTAACTAAGTCAAACGAATTAATAAATTGTGAAAAGGAAACGGAGCAACGATTACGATAATGTGTTTGTTCTGCCTCCTACCGGAGTTAGAAAGAAAATAATTGAATTGTTGTGAACATGTTGTTTTATGGTATAGTATTGCGCATATTATACAGGGTGTCTCGCTCGAAACTGCATCGATTGATATATGAAATATATTGTAAAATTCTGAAAACATGGCAGTACACTAAATCAAACGTGTGCTATTGAACTAAAATATTTTTAATAATTTCAAACTTGCGATTATACCGAAAATAACCGTCAACCTTATTATTTTAAATGGCGCACATATTATTACATTTTTGAATTCTTAAGATTTGCGTGATAACACAACTCTAACCATACTTTAACCATATTTTAAGTCTCTATCTATGTGCAGGATGCGCCAGAAACACCTGACGGTTTTTCAATGGTTATTCTACGAACGGTCATCACGCGGCAGTACAATACTGTACGTCGTTACGGTCCCTGTCCTGTGCAGTTTAGTTGAGATGGAGCAATGGTCCGTGCAACACCGCATTGCGGCGGTAGAAGAGTTTATAAAAACAGAGTCTATCACGGCTGCACAACGCAATTTTCGACGCAAGTTCGGTCGACGTGATGCCCCTAGTCGCAATACTCTATTTCTATGGGTATCGAAATGGCGTCAAGAGGGAACTGCAAAGGACAGCAAACCTACGTACGCCGGAAAATGCGAATCGTGTACGGGACGCCATCTTGCGTCCCTCAAAGCTCAGCTCGACGGCACGCTATTGCACTTGGGTTGGCGGATACTAGTGTTCGCCGAATCCTTCACAAAGATCTTCACTACCATGCGTATAAGATCCAAGTTGTCCATCAGCTTACTGATGGAGACACGATGACGCGTCTTGGATTTTGCAAACGAGTTCCTGGAACTTCTGCAAGGTGACGAGGACATTGTGAACAGGTCAGACGAGGCCCATTTTCACTTGTCCGGGTATGTAAATAGACAGAACTGTCGTTTCTGGGCTCCAGACAACCCGTGTGAATTGATGGAGCGTCCTATGCATAGCGGAAAAGTGACAGTATAGTGCGCTGTTTCTTCTGAGCGCATTATCGGTCCGTATTTTTTTTAACATGAAGGCCGTACGGTAACAGTAAATTCTGAGCGCTACACAGCCATGTTGCAAACATTCCTGTATCATGAAGTGAATGGTCGTCGTGACATATGATTCCAACAAGATGGAGCAACGGCTCACGCTGTACGTGTTTCCATGGGAGGGGTAAGAGAAATGTTTCCGGGCAGAGTCATTTCTCGGTTTAGGGACGTCAATTGGCCTGCTCGGTCGCCCGATCTAACAGCACCAGATTATTTTTTGTGGGGTTATTTGAAACATAAGGTTTATGAGCAACGCTCAGCCACTATCAACGAGTTAAAAGATCACATTCGTGAGTGCATTCAGGAGATTCCACAAGATATGTTGCAGAGAGTTATGTTATCTTTTCCGGACAGACTACGGGAGTGTGTTATTCGGCATGGCAGACACTTACCAAATGTTATTTTCAAGAAATAGTGATACACATTAATTCTCCCTAACAATTACAATGTATCTTTGCGAATAAACAATTCTTTTATGTAAAAAACCGTCAGGTGTTTCTGGCGCACCTGTATATTGTATTTCAACAGATCTTCGATTGCCTTTGCATGTCATTTTTAAAGAACGAATATGACAAAAAATTGCGATTTATTTAAATTGACAAATGCAATTCAAAATTCAAAGCTATAGATAAGCAGGAGAAATTATTAAGTTCTTTAGTGAGCCTTGCCTATCGCTCAACAGTTAATTTTGCAAATACGAGACTTTAAATCCAAGCGTTTCTATTCGTCGTAGTGATTCAAACCGTGAGACCGAACTATAACATATTCGTCAGATTAAGTGTTTTGCATTTAAGTTTTATATTACATAAATGATTAAACTATTTTTATAATAATTATTAAAAAATATTAGAAATTTAGTAAAAGTAAATAGAAGAAGATATGTCTGAGAGAAATGTAAATAAATAGAAAATAATTAGTTCTGTTCTGTAGTACAATAAAAATGGAAACGTTATTTTGATTGCTTGATTTTACTTTTTTATTTGCTGCTAATTCTTTGTTTCCACTTGCATTGTAAAAATATTACAGACCTTGCTGTTTTGTAGATATAATGCCTCCTTTACATATTTTATGAAGAATATTACGTCAGCAACTGCTTGATCTAGCGAAAGGTATTTTAAATTTGGTGTAGAAAAGTCCCTAAAAGTTATGAAACAGGCTCTCGATAAGATAATATCTAATAAAACACAACTCTTACTCTGTTGGATAACTTTTTCCATAATACCGATGCTCCGTATAAAACATATAACCTTTATGAGTTTCGGCCAAGGTATACATCTGCCCAGACATCAAACGTGGAGTTGTGATTTCCCATTCGCCTCCGAGGTATATGAAGATCGGACCGCCTTCTTTATAAAACTCGTCGTTACTTAGGTACCTCTGTTGGGAAATGTTTAAAGATAAAAAGTAGAGTTTCTTACCAGGATGGTTATTGCTACTTTACCATGGACCACGTCTTTAAGTTGTTCGGGTTGAAATGGTCAACTTTCTGGGCTATGGTGTGCCACTGTGGTTCTGCGGCCTTTGGACGTGGTGCCTGATCAGGTGGTGGACCATGCCTCTTCAAGATGAGTTTACCCTAGAAAAAGACACGCGTGTTAAATATACATTTTGTACATAAAGTTGTTACGGAGCTTGATTTTTGAATTCTGTTTAATGTTGCTCTCCGAAGTCTTTTTCTTTCTTTTCTTTTGCATTTTAAGTGTGTACGGCTCATTTATGTTTTCGTTGAATCTTATAAATTTCTTGTTGAACGCAACGATGCACTATTTCCATAATTAACAAAATTATTTTCGCGATGTAATTGTATCAATCACACATGGCTATCACGAAAATATTATTTCCTGTAATCATATCAAGTACTAGCGTATTGGGATAACTACAAAGAATAATCGTCACCAACTAGACAGATATCTTCTTGTTATCAGGATTTTTACCGAAGATAATAAAGACAAAATAAGAAATAAAACTGTTTTATTTGTCCTAGAAAGGAGTTACCTATTTTATAAATAATACTCTCTTTATTAAGTGCAACCTCTATGTTACAGCATCGACATCACATCTGTGTATCCTATTGTGTAAAAATGTCCGTTAATTAACGTCTGGTAATCTATTCTTCCTATTCTCCATTTGACCACATCTTTTTATCTAATTGTACGTACACTGGCTGTCCAATCTGGAGTAGTTAATACTTTAGCGATCTCCGGTCGTAGTTTTGATTGGTTATCCTTTCTCTTACTTCTAGACGGGTAGGTACACTGCCGTTCAGAGAAGTTCGGTCGGTTAGTAAAAAACATGAAAAGGTTACAGAAACAAACGAAACCAAAAACAAAATGCAATTTTATGTACAGGTAAAAAAGACAAAAATGAATAAATAAAAAGTTATTCTGGCCTAATATAACATACTGAACATTATATTTTTTTTTCATCGAAAAAACCCGCCTTTGCTGTTAATCACCGCTCGAACCATTCTAGGAATTCTTTCGATAAGTTTTGTTAAAACGGATTGTGGAATATTAATCCATTCATGTTGCGGAATATTCCGTAAATGTTCTTGTGAAGTTGGGCATATTTTTCGGATCCTCCTGTCCAGTTCATCCCACAACAACTCTATAGGGTTCAAATCTGGGCTTTGTGGGGCCATGTCATTACTTTCAGGGTGTGCTGTTCTTCTTGCTCCTTTAGATAGTTCTTACACTCTAACGCAGTGTGTTTTGGGTCGTTGTCATGCATGAATGTAAAGTTACGGCCTATTATACGCAATCCTGATGGCACTGCATGATTCTGGAGTATTGCAAAATAATTTTCCTTCCTCATTACACCCTGCACTCTGCATTAATCTCCCGTCTCAGCAAAGGAGAAACATCCCCGCACTAACACAGAACTACGCCCTTGCTTGCACTGTAGGCACAATGCAGTTCGGGATCACTTTTCGGTTTTAGATCTTCGGACATAAACTCGTCCATTTTCCCCAAAAACCTCAACTTTGACTCGTCAGTCCAAAGCACGTGTTTCCAATCATCTAACGATCAATCTAGATGAGAACGGGCCCACTGTAGCCGTTTTGCTCTGTTGCCGCGACGTAATAAGGGTTTTCGAATGGCAATGCGTCCATGAAGGTCCGCTTGTTGAAGTCGACGTTTTACCGTACTCGCCGAAACTTGTTCTTCACGGCCGCGATTGACGTCGGCTGCTATTTGTGGCGCTGTTAATTTTCTATTGCGTTTGCTTAATAATACAATTCTCAAATCTTCAGCTTTCGTTGTTTTCCTAGATGCTCCAGGGCGAACACGATTTTCTATAGTTCCGATATCGCTTTATGATGTCATTTACTGTTGAACTTCTCATATTTATTTTTTCAGCGATTTGTCGCCCCGAATATCCTTCTTCAAACAGCGTAATAATGCGTGAACGTTTTTCTACACTGGTAGGCTTGCCACGTGCCATTTTGAAGTAAATTTTCTTAAAACATTCGCGCAAAAACGACAGATGCACACCAACACACGTTTAACAGTAAAATGAAGCAAATTTATATCTTTACGCCTATGATAAATAAACAAGAATGATACTGCGGTATATTTCCTAAATGTATTGTTCGTTAATAATCCCCAAACGACCCTTTTCAAAAGATCGGTACTTCCGAGAAATTCTTGGAATGATAATAAAAGGGACTTTATTGTGGCTGTCGCAATATTTCTACTTTACATAATAATTTATGGCTTTAATCCCTTAGAAAAAAGTGTATGTTTAATATTTTTCTAATTTTATGTATTAATAATTGTATACAGTGTGATATAATAGATTTTTATTGTATGATCGAACTTCACTGAACGGCAGTGTACATCTTCAATTGAGTTAGGTAGGAGATTTCGTGAAATACAATGGATAGCTTCTACGTGTTCTTTTTCAACGCATACCACAGATCGTCCTTTTCATCCTCATTTTGTTAATTACATTTTTTGCTATTTTCACTGTCGCTTTAGCCTTACTATTACCTTGCTGATGATTTGGAAATGACGATGTGTGTTTGAAATGCCATTTTTTGGTGAAGTCTTGGAATTGTTGATTGGCAAAGTTAGTACCATTATCCGTACGTATTATCTCACGAATACTATATCAGCTGATTTTTTTTACATACATCAACGGTACGGTATTAAGTCTTGAAAAAAAAATCAATAAAAAAAATCCGAGTAGTCTCACGATATTTAACAAAGAATACATCTACGGATACTTGTTAAAAGGGTTTGGTGAAAATATTCAGCAATAGCTTATGGTCTGTTCCTTCTCAATTTGTGTATAATTACAGCATACATAATTACACTTTTATCTTATATTCCTTACAAAGAGTAACGCCTAAACCATATTCGCTTGCATCATATTCTATTACAACATTTACTTTGAAACAGTTCAATGTCAGAACCTTAGCTACAATTTCTTTGATCTGTTCAAATTCTGAATTTTCTGTGCTGGTCTGTATTTTCGTACGCCAACTTTCCCAAATTGACC
Organism: Marronus borbonicus; assembly: GCA_902655005.2. Taxonomy (NCBI): domain Eukaryota; kingdom Metazoa; phylum Arthropoda; class Insecta; order Coleoptera; family Scarabaeidae; genus Marronus; species Marronus borbonicus. The sequence goes on along the minus strand of LR737380.1, from coordinate 24,426,769 downwards.
ACTTTGGCACTTAAACCTTTAATATATCTACTTAAATAATTTAGCATGCCTAGGCATCTTAATAAATCATCTTTGTTTCTTGGCTGTTTTAACATCTGAATAGCCTTAAAAAGTATTAAATTCAAACTAAAACAATTTTTATTCAACAATATCTTTAATATTGTTGAATATTGTAACTATTAATACATCGACTGTTGTGATGAAAAGTCTATGTATTCATATTTAAAAAATATTTGAATACTCGCGGAAACATCGTTCGAACTAATTTTAAATAATCTCTCTAGCTTCAACGTTTTAGCTCTTAACGCTTGATATCTATCGAGCTTTAAAGAAACATGTGCGTGTATTTTTGCCAAATGCACATGTTTCTTTAACGTTATTCAAATTACCTATTAAGTAAGCTAAATAGTATAAGAAATGTTGAAGCAACTTCATATTTTCAAGAAGGATATTCAAAAGCACGGTGTCGCATTTAGAAAACCAAGGCTGTATCCCGTGTGACAGAAACTGCACTACGCACATCATAAACTTATGTTCTTTCTGAATAATTTTTGCTCGAAATTGTTTGCGAAAAGGAACTATCTTCCACTCAAGCAATAAATAGATACGCGGTGTGTATTTAGGACTATTCCACTCTACTGAGAACAATACTTTGTTGAAGTAAAGATAACACGGATATTGTAACAAGTGTTTATATGTAAAACGGTAAATATTTACATTAGCTTTAAAATATACTTACCTGGTTAATTTGAAATATCGCACACAAAACTAGAAAATAGGGCATTACTAGCGCCATTGTCAAATCCAGTAACTTACAAGATATTCAACACGAAAAATTACTTATAAATATATGTACCTACATATGAATATATACAAAGGAGGTTTAATTTTGGTTTGACTTATCTAATTTTTAACGTTGTTGATAAGATTAAA
>LR737380.1:24385442-24410836 GCA_902655005.2 Marronus borbonicus | reverse complement strand
TTTGTCGATTCTCAGGGAAAGCAGTAGGCAACACGAACCCATTCTCACGCAACTCGTTTCTGCATGACTAGCTATTATTGATAAACGTGTAGGTGTCGATCAGCTACTATTAATATACATGTAGTAGTCGATCAGCTATTATGGATATACGTGTTGGTAAAAACTAAAAAGACAATCTCGTAATAACCTCTCTTGTTCCGTTTAGAGACAAATTACGGTGTTGCTAAGTGTACTTAGTTTTTTTACGTCACCCTAATAAAGATTTTAATCGTTTCTAGGGCACACAGAGCAGCGTAGCGACCGGCACGAGCAAAGAGAATAGTTCTAAGAAACCGACGGCCGTGTAAATTAGTTCAATACTTTCAGGATTTTAAGGAAGATGAAATGATCTTAACGGGGAAAACGATGGTTTCTTTCTATTGTAATCATTATTTTCCAAGAAGCATGTCAATTTTATCTGTGATTCAGTCTGCATTGTTGTACTAATTACGATTATTGTGAATATTTCATGTGTTCTTAAGATGTCAGAGTAGTTGTATGTGCAGTAAGTATGTTCTAAGAAAAATACACCTGCGTAATTGCTACCTTGTATTTTTTACTGCGAATAAATATAACCGCCAAAATAAACAAAGCCTCCATTCTTTCGTAGTAACAAGTGTTGCGACCCTCTTTTCGTCTTGAATGTTATTTGCAATAAAAAATTGAATTAACTTGTAAATAGTTTTTAATCCTCGTTGCCATGTAATATGGAGGCAAAAATACACAAGAAAACAAAACATGGAATACAAAAACATGTCGCCTTGCCATGTAGTACTATCTCCTATTCGCGGTTTTTCTTCGAGCATGTCCAAACGCACCTGTTGATTCGCACATGCGCTCTTTTCTGTTAGCGACAGAACATCTAACTAGTATATCTCCATTTAGCGGAGTCTCAAACCAAGTTTCTGTTATTCAATTTAAAAGGACAACCCGTGGGAGTCACAGAACACCGTTACCTTGTTTTTGCTTCAGTAAAGAGGAATTTCCCACATTAAAAGGATAAAAACTACAGCCGTAATACTATGAATCAAAATTGATTAAGCAGTGTACCCTTAATATCAATTGAAAAAGAACATCTTAATTTGTTATCGCAGTGATTCTTACATTACTTGCAAGAATAGACGAATTCCTGTAACTTATCAAACAGAATAATGTAGTTTCCCGCGTTTCAGAAACATGTTAGACTGTTTATTTTAATTTAAAAAGAACATTGATTTATTTAGTTATTATTTATCAATTTTATTTTTGGTTTATCATAAGGTTTGTGAGGGAAGTTGCTATTATATTCACTATTTTATTATTATCAGTTTACTAAGAGTTTGTTATTGTTTTTAGAGCTTACTTTTGCCTTAAACTTATTCAGAATTTATTAATATATAAATATAACATTAACTCTATGAAATTGTCCTAAGATAACGCCGGCAAAAAATCAAGCGTTTCTCCAGAGTAGCCGATATAATTGCTTATAATATACAATTATCTGATCTTTTGACAGGATACAATACAATTCATACATATATACATTCAATTGATTAGTTGCTTAAACCTAGACACATCTATAGTTTATTTAACATATTTCTCCATAAATTTTCGATGAAAATCAGATCGTAAAGAGTCATTTATAAATACATTTACTTTCTTCTCGGGTTCTGATCTGGCACAATTTTTAAACACCACATCATCGTCCCACCTTCTTTTAACCTTGTGGTCTGTTTTCGCAGATCCAGCCGAGTAATGAGTGAGTAATGGATTACCACTGAGAATATTTTCCATTCGTATACGTTCTTCTTCCTGTCTTCTTTCAATTTCCTAATAAATTAATGAATTAAATATAACTTTGCGCAAAGGGACGACGATTAAGAATAACACTCTTTGAAATCCTAAAGTGTGATGCACTTATTTCACTTACTTTTTTAGCCTGCTCCATAGCACGCTCTTTTTTAATTTTATTCAATTCTGCTAACAATGCTTCGCTATCGTCTTCATCGCTGTCCGATGAGTCAGAATCCTCTTCCAGTGGATCGTCCGCATCTAAGCTGGCAGCGGGCACTTGATCTAACTTGAGTCGTTTGCCTTGTTCGGACGGACGGCCACTTCTGGATCCTCTCGCATCCCTCTCACGATCTTCCAAATCTTTGCGAAAGTCTCGATTTCTGGTCTCTTCGATGGTGCCTTGGCCGTGTTCCCTACGAATAACACGTGTGACATAAACGATCCTACATGAATGGTCAAAACAAACCTATATTTCAACTTTGTATGTCCCGGTAAATCGCGACTGGAATATTGTCTGGAGATTGCGCTCAAATCCTTCTCATTCCTACCTTGTCCTCCTCTAGCCGGCTCGAAGGTTGGTCTTGCGGCTGTAGTCATTATTTGTTAGTTATAATATTTCGCAATGCACGTAAACTATTTAAACCCATTCAATTTTCCTCAGATTAAAGAAATATTTCTGGAATATTTTTTTATTTATACAACGTATATACTAGCAACCATAGGTTAGTAATAATTCAATAGCTATGGGACACTGCAATACCGACAAGTGAAACTGTACTTTTGCGCCACCTACATGTGCACAATTTAAATTTATTTTGGTTTACAAATGCCTGCCCTTCTGTTTGAATTTTGACGATTGCCAATAGTAATTTCTGTTAAATTAGTCTTATTGCAGCGTGCTTATAGAAACCTGCTAAGAGTAAGCGGAGACATCTAGGTTGTCGTACTTAAGTAGAAAGAATTCTTGATAAGGCTTTGTCTTCACTAGGTGTCGCAACTAAGAAAAAATGCGCGATCCATTTAAAAATGCAGAATTAAGTGTAACTGCAATTTGGTTTAAATTTGTTACATTATTCTAACCAATATAAGGCATATTAATTTTACTATTACAAACAATATTCATAAATTGAAATTATTAATACCAATTGGTAGATCAGTTTTGTTTTTATTTTGTTATTAATATAATTGTTTTTGTTGTCGACTATTATTAGTACCACCTCCTGTATCTACATTTTCCAATAAGGAAAGGTTGTTCGTAAAGTTGGACGTGTTACCAACTGTTGTTTCTGACATGACAGTAATTATAAAAAATGATCGGTTGACGATGTCTTTCGTATATTTTGTCGAAAATTATCAATGCATTAGTCAAAGCCATACGCCACACTTTGCTTGCTAGTGTAGCATTGCTCTTTCGCAAATAAACGTAACCTGCTTATGGAATCTAAAGGCAACATTATGGCCGCAGAAATTAAAGAATTGGCGGATATAGCGAACATCTTGCGTATCGACGTGTTACGTGCGGTGTCCGCTTTGAAAGCGGGTCACCCGACGTCCTGCTCCTCGATAGCTGAGATCGTCGCAGTTCTATTCTACAAAGTGATGCGCTTCTCCGCAAACAACCCCGCCGAAGTGGCGAACGATCGTTTAATCTTATCGAAAGGGCACGCTGCGCCAATCTTATACGCCGCTTGGGCCGAAGTCGGCCTATTTCCAAAGGAGAAGTTGAAGAATTTCGGCAACTTGTACTCCGATCTAGAAGGCCATCCAACGCCCAGGTTGGAGTTCGTCGACGTGGCGACAGGCTCTCTCGGACAGGGCTTACCGGTCGCGGTTGGGATGGCCTACATCGGCAAATATTTCGACCTGAATTCCACTTATCGGGTGTACTGCATCGTGGGTGACGGGGAATGTTGCGAAGGCTCAATCTGGGAGGCGGTCAACTTCGCCAGTTTCTACAAGTTGGACAATCTGTGCGTCATCGTTGACGTGAACCGCTTGGGACAGACGGGACCGACGATTGTCGGTCACGAAATCGACGTCTACAAGCGACGCTTCGAGGCGTTCGATTTCAACGCCATTACGGTGGCGGACGGTCACAACGTGCACGAGCTGCTGCAAGCTTTCGACTCCGCCAGCAAATGTAAGGAGAAGCCAAGCGTGATCGTGGCGAAAACGATCAAAGGAAAGAACTATCCGCCGACGGACGACTCTGAACAGTGGCATGGACGGGTGGCGGACATTAACATCGATAAATGCGTCGCATACCTAGAATCACTCATCACAACCGCGACTTTTTCGCTGAAGCCGATGCCGATCGCCAAGAAATGGCCGAAGGATGAGAAATACCACGTGCAATTGTCGACGCCGCCCGATTACGGCAAGAGCCGGCTGATTGCCACAGGATTAGCATGCGGTAATGGATTAGTTAAGATCGCGCAGGCGCACCATAAGGTCATTATCTTCGACATGGATGTCTGTAACGCTACCTATACAAGCAAGGTGAAGCAATACGACAGCTCCAGATTTGTCCAGTGCTTTTCGGCGGAGCAGACGGCGGTCGGAATTGCGATCGGAGCTAACTGTAGGAACAGGGCGATACCTTTCGTCGTCACGTTCGGAGCCTTCCTGACGAAGGCGTTCGACGCGATTCGCATCGGCGCCATCTCGAAATCGAATATAAACATCTGCGGAACGCACTGCGGGATCGCGGAAGGCGAAGACGGCCCCAGCCACATGGCGATGGAGGATCTGGCGATGTTCCGCGTGATACCCGGCTGCACTATCTTCTATCCGAGCGATGCGGTCTCCACGGAGCGGGCGGTGGAATTGGCCGCGAATACCAACGGGATCTCCTACATACGGACGACGTCATACGCCGTTCCCGTCGTCTACAACAACGATAAACTGTTTCGCATAGCCGAGGCGCAGATCTTGCGCAACCACCACGACGACAAGCTGCTCGTGGTGTGCGCAGGCGTGACGCTTCACGAAGTCCTCTCAGCCGAAACGCAACTGGCGACGGACGGCATCCATATTCGAGTCATGGACCTCTTTACCGTCAAGCCAATCGATAAGGACGGAATAGTTAAGAACGCGAAGGACGTCGGCGGCATGATACTTACTGTGGAAGATCATTACGCCGAGGGAGGCCTGGGAGAGGCTGTTCTTTCCGCCGTGAGCCAACAGGAAGCTATCACCGTACACCTGCTGGCCGTGCCGAAGATACCAAGGTCCGGACCACCACCGGAGCTACTCGATTACTTCGGTATTTCCTGTTTTAATATCGTGATGACCATTAAGGAGATGTTCGGATCGAAGTATTGAACGAAATATAAACAGCAAAGCAAAAATGTAACGAAAATAAGGGTTTGTATTAAGCCGAATCAGATTAATAAATATCAAATTTGACGAATTTAACCAACGAATTTACTTAGACAATAAAGCAATAATTTTGTTCCAATTGCACAATTGTGATCATTTACTTCTTCGTTGTGTGGCGGCACACACAGTTTATTGTTGATATAATAAAAATGCTAGTTTTGTGAAGCAGCCTGTATACTCACTGCACTGTCGTGTTATTTGAATTTTACAATTATTTTCAACTGCATCGATTAAAGCATTTACTAAATATTTAACATAAAAATAAAAACCAACGAGGAATTTAACTCGTTTATTTGGGAAATAAATATATTGTAGACTATATATATATATATATATATATGTATGTATGTATAAACTATGTTATCAATTAATTCAAGCTTTTGCAGCGTAATTCATTCGTTTTCGTTTCGCTTTCCTGCAAATCCCGAATACCGTTACTTACATACATCGCAACGATTCGTTTAGAAACAATCGGGAACTTCTCTCGTGTACGGCACAGATTATGCAAAGGAAACTGATGAAAATTCGGTATACTTCGAGAGATCAACGGATTTTTCTTTCTATTGTTTGGTCGATGACTTTTACGGAATCCTCCGAAATGTGCTTTTACGTACACAGATACAGCGGACAACTGAAGGCTTTCTTTTTTAAGAATAGCGCGGTATGTATGAGAAACTAAAAAAAAGTCAGTTTATTTTTTCTTTTTGTTTTCAATAATCTTGCACTTACTTTAATTAATAATATAATAATTAAAAATATAATAATATGTATATATAAACAGAATTTTCTTTAAACTTAAGACTACCAGACGTGATATCATATTATTTCGAAATACTATTTATATCGATATAAATAAACGACAAAAGAGAAAAATAATAATGAAAACTTTAATATCTAACCCTTTCGCTCACTGCGTCCTTAGATGAGGACAACCTCTTCATATGTAGCTCGATTTGTTTTAATCATTCTTCACAATGTCCTTGTTTGTGGACATCGTATTTTTCGATTGAGTATATGTGCTGCCATCTAAGATCTAATAAAAAAATTATTCATTCAGTTCAAATATATTTTTAAAATACGGAACTAGTTAATTTTTTCAAAAAAATCACACATCACGCATCGGAGTAAATTTCAGATTTTTGTCTCCAGCCATTTTAATTCGTGAACGAAAGGGTTATTTAGCGAGACATCTTTATATATCTACAATTAGAGATTCTAAACGGCCAACAAGTTGTTTTCTTTTTCTTCCTTCTTTCTCGTCTATTTCTATGTTGATATTTTAAAGAAAGACGAGCTAATTTACAGAACAATGACGTCTGAGGACGCTTTTCATCCTCAATAACTGATTTCGTTGTGTTGTCAACTTTCGAGCGAAAAACGAAAGGAGCGTCGTTAAAATATCAACATATTCCATTAAATCTGTACATGGAGTGAGTACCTGCAGCAAAACATATTCTTAACAAATCGGTGTATCGTGTAAATGCGAACATAAATATATTTCTTAAGTAGCGAAGGATGTTTGCTATCAAGTATGTGCGACAAAGGAACTATTTCGTGTGTCTGACAAAGAAAATTAGTAGCAATGTAGTAAAGAACATTCTTTACATGACATACAGAGAGAGCAAATGTTTAACAATTTCCATTTATAAATCTTCCACATTTTGTTTCTATTGAAAACAACCAAGCATAAATATAGGCAAAAGAAAACTCGTTGTTAATAGTTAAGAAAAACAAGAAAAAAGCAGCCGACCATGCTTAATATTTATATTCAGTTATTTTTCACAGTTTACGACAGTTTGCCCTTAATTCAGATCGAATAATAAGAATAAATAGAAATAAATAAATAAATAAGACACATCTTCCCGTGACGCAGTCGGTTCGTCGTAGCAACGATTTTTGTAACAAAGAATGACAAACGATCAGTAATATAAGGATATGAAGTTAGGGTTTTAAATTTGTGCATCTACAGGGCGTTTCTGATAACATTCTCATTCTCAATATCGTTCAACAATCGTTCTTGAAATTAGCAAAGGCGATTTTGCCAGCCTAAAATTTTAATACGAACGCATGATGTTAAATATACCAGAATTCCTATTTAATTCTATATATTTCAGTGGAGTTTTCTTTTTTGACCGATGTATTATGTATAAGTAAGTATCCAGTAAAGTAGCCAATAGCACTTCCCCGGATGCTGTTGGTTTCCTATAAGTTTATGACTGAAGCAGTATAAATTAATGATAATGTACAGTACATATATATCAATATATTTTACAACCGAACATGTTTCTATAACAGTCTTTTAATATAATAATCTTTGAGAATACGTCCCTGTGAACCACCCGTACTCGAAAGGGATTATGAACGTTGGGTTATATTTCTTTTGTGAAGTTAAATCGTTATATCTGTAGACAGACTATATCATTGTACTTAAAATAAGAAAGTTGGTAGCAACGGTACACGAAAATATTTTAAAGTAAGTAAAGTCCTACCTATTCCAATATTTCATAGTTCCATTCGCAATAACGTCATTAAGACTTCTAACTAATGAGTTTCGTAAAAAAAAATGTTTAAAAAATTTTAAACTTTCAATATCATTTCTGCCATTTTGCCAACATTTAAAAATACGTGGAAACGCCCTGTATATGCGTATACTTTAGTTATCATTAAATATACATCGCGATATTTTGATTCTCCATTGCAGATTTAATATATATTTATATGTAGATAACAGCTAAAGAAGAAAGGATGAAATAAAAAAAAAGTAGCAATAAATAATAATAATAAAATAGTACGGCGTGAGATATTCTTTTTTTCTAATAGTAGTAGTAGTCTTCTTTTTTCTGTCTTACACGTTATCAATATATTTCTAGCTATGATAATAATTAATTATTCTTACATTCTAAAAAGTATTTACACAACCTAAACGTTACTACCACAAGTTGTCGCGATAAGAGACATAGATACAAATGAGAATCGATTATTATTTCTCTTTAAACGCAAAGCGAAAAGGACCTTGCTTTTGCTTTGATTATTTGGTGTTCGTGAAACGATTTTTGTTTTTTTTTTTGCTTTTTTTCTCTTTTGTTTTACCTATCGCTAACTTACTGATTGTTTTCAAATATCGTTCCTATATTAATTAGTTAATTAATAATAATGTAGCGGCGACCGCGTTTACAAAATCAGTCTATGTAATATATATCCAAGTAATTAATTAAATAATTCGATTACAAAAAAGGAGAACTACTTCGCAAGCTACGTCTTGTCATTACGAAGAAACCATGCAGGGGGGGAGGGGGATAACCTATTAAATATCAAACGTCTCTGACCCTCCATATACACATTTAAAAGTCGATAATATAATACAAAAAAGGGAGGAGCATGTAATATAGTAATTAATAGCGTTCATATTTTTACGTACGGGTATATCTTTTTTATATAATACTTTATTAGTTCTTTTTTTCTTTTCGCCAAAAAATAAAATAAATATAGTAATATAAAAAAAGGAGGAAAAACGCAAAGATGGATTGATAAGCCGAACATCCTACAAAAAAAAAATCACTTTCCTTTAATTAATTACATCACAGAAATAATAAAAGAACAGAGTCCCCGCACAGTAGAACTATAAATTAGTTACAGGTTACTAACGGTAAGGGGATCGTGATAGAGTAAAAGCTGGTTTTCCGTAACTAATTTACTTCCGGACTCTACAGAAGGCGTTCCGAACTGTAGATAACAAAATCGGCAGTAAATAATTTCTGTTGGCAACTTTTCTATTTTCAGGTCGATAATGCATCGGTTTTTACGTCAGTACAGCACCGTCCTACCTTACAGCCTTTGAAAATATTAAATTGTAGCAAAAAAAAAACCGTAATTTCATAGGTTTCTTCGTCGTAATTGTTCTTTTATATTTATATTTTATAATGAAAAAAAAAAATTAAAATTGCCAACGGAAGCAGTAGCATTTTTTATATGCTTCGCTTTTTAAAGAAATCGTTGACTGCCATCGTAAAGTCGGAACGCCCACCGTTACCGCTTTAAATAACGAAAAAGAATAAACAAAAACACGCATACAAAGGCGACGGTGCGATGGCCATCATACCATCGGAGAAATCACAAACCTACCGTATGAAACAGGTGCGGCACAATTTGCTCGGACCGATGCAACTGTCATGGCAGAAAGCGCCGCATTTCTTACAAACGATCATCGCTTTAAGGCTACAGGAACAAGAGTCATTGCTTGCGGTCGCGCCACCCGTCATCACCAACCGATTCTTCTGCTGTTGAGCTTGCTGATTCGTCTGCTGCTGTTGCTGTTGCGCCGGAGGTTGCTGCTGTTGTTGCACGATTGTCTGAGCGCTCGGGTGGTGGTCCGCCAGCACGTTTTCGCCGCTACCGCCGCCGCCTACGATCGTATAGTTCTGGAGCGGGTTATCGACGCTCACGTCACCGTACACCACCGCCTGCTGGATGCTGCGAGCGCGTCTCGTGACAGCCTGCGTACCGGGATTCGGGCATTGGACGATGAGATCGTTCGACGTCGGCGCGGTCACCGGCATCGGATGGCCGCCGACGTGTTCGACGTCGGCGCTTGCCGGACGTCCTCTGGCGCCCACAGAGACCAGTTGCGACGGCTGACCGGTGTTGATAACACTCACTTGATGATGGTGGTGCTGGGTGGGCGGTGCGCTCGACGATCGTGGCACGGTGTGCGGATCGGCGACGCCCGCCGCACGCTGGACAAGGATATACGGGCCGACGTGACCCATACGATTCTGGCTCTCAACAACCTGAGAAACATTCATTGTTCATTTTTAATCGGAGGAAAATGCAAATCGACGAAGACGAACATAATGAACATTGAGAAAACAAAGACGTCGTCAATTGAGATGTGAGCCATCTCCAATTCCCTTGATTTTGCGATTGGCACAGGTCGACATACACATATGGAAAACGGTATAGTATCGTATTACTAACGTATGCCACCCACATCTCAACTAACGCCGCATATAATAAAAATACACACAAGACCAGTGAAGCGTAAGATATGGGAAATTAATACACTCGTATTTATTCGACTCACGGGATTCGTGCTGTTTGCCGGCTTCCTCAAGAATTGACAAAATACGAGCCCTTCTAGTCACTTTGGGGATTTATACATTTCCCCTATTTTGCCCATCACTGCACTAATTATTCTAAATGACTTACTTACATTGACTGTATCGATTCGCAAATAACAAAGAGAACAAGAATACAACGTTAAAGCTAAGTAGAACACGAAAAATGTATATCAAAGGGAAAATTATTTCTTTACGTCGACGTATCTAATTCTAGATAGTCATTTACTTTTTCCCATATTGCCAATCGTCAATTCATTACTACATTTTACTCCTTGAAATTCAAGCGCCGTATTTAAGTAGTGAATGGGTAAGTTGCTTTATTTGCTTTTCAGATTCTTTGTAATGACTATTTGGGAATAAACACTCAATTGTTCCGTTTTCATAAAATATTTGTACACAAACAATTCATTGCTAAACGGTATGGTTCATAAATGACAATTGTAAAGTATGGGAGCTTGCAACAAAAGAATGGCACGCGATTCAAATCCTATAGAAGCGACTGACACAACGTTCATTTGACGTATAATATAGTGATACTTTTGCCTATAACACAAAGCGATATATACACATATTAATACATATATTCGGCGAATAGAAAGATAAATACTCTATAAAACGCTTTATCTCGTTTCAACTGGTGAACTAACTACATATACGTATCTTCTACGTCCATTATTAAGCTTTTTGCATAGCTTTTTGTCTCTAGTCTAAGGTTGCAACAACTTGAACCCTTGCAAAAAATATAATTTTACGAGGTTTAAAGCCAAATTATAAGTTAATTTATAGCCAACACTTCCCCGCGGATCTTGGCTACAATAGGATAAAATAAAAAATTTCAACAATCATGTAGAATGTACCCATCTTTTTCCTGGGTTAACTGCAATTCGGGGAAGATTTAAAAAAAGCGTCGCATAAGTATATTTTTGTTTTCGTATACGTTTACGTTTTGTTAGGATTTACGAATAAAAATGAACAGGAAAAAGAAGTCAACAGTGTCTTGAAACGAAAAATGAAAAGCGTTGGTCATTCCGCAAGCGTAACAGCCACATGCTATTTTATGCAGCGCGGCGGTCCATTTAACGTTACCCGGAAACGAGATTTAAATCCGTCTTGCGCTTTAATTGTACTCACTCACTTCGGGGCTGAGAGTTTGAGCCTGCGGCAGTACCGCCATCGTCACCGGGATGCCCTGGCCGGAAGTGAAAACGTGCCGTACTACTACAGGAGGGCTCGGCTGTCGCTGCTGTTGGTACCCAACGGCTGTCCTCGCCTTCACCTTAACGCCGTTGCCGCCCTGGATCATCTGGTAGCCGCTACCGGCCGGCAGAGGGGGTGTAAAAGTTTTCGTCGTGCTCCTGGTGGAGGAGACGTTACCGCATTGCGTCCGGTTACTTTCGCACTTCTTGGCATTGTTCGCGGTCGCGGCCGCCAACAACGAAGGTGGCGGTTTGAGCTGGCAACGTAGCTGATCGCGATTGGGACTGTTCTGTATGACCGCCTGGCAAATCTGGTAGCTCCTTTCCAAGTTAACCGCGCCGGGCGGCGGTTTATTATTACCACGGTTGCGGTTGCTATTCGTCGATGGTTTTGTCTTCGTCTTGCTGTGAGTTGGTACCGCTCTAATCGGCTGGCTCGTACTCAGTGCCAAATACGGTACGGCGGACGAACTTTGAACCATACCGTGCTTCGGAAGGATGGGATTGTGCGTCACCTGGCTGAACGATTGATTCATCATCGGGCTCGTGTTAACAACTGAAGGCAGACAAACGATCGTGGTAGGCGGGATTATCGTAGTTACCGTCCGACTAATGGCTGGCGTTACCGTCGAATTCGATCCCGCCCCATTAGCGCCGCTCACCGTACTGGTTACCAAACTGTCTGAGCTGACAATTTCCGGCGTCAGGGTCACCTCTAATTCGAGCTTGATTTGGTTGCGCGGAAACGAGATGTACGGCTGCTGTTGCTGCTGCTGCTGCAGGGCGGCGCCGCTCGTCTCAGTTTGGCTATTTTCGGTTTCGGATTCGGCGACGACCGCGTTAGCGACGAAATCGTTGTCAATCTTCATGTACGACCAATCGTTTGAGACGGGAAACGTGCCTTCTTCCAGCCGCACCTCGAGTTCCTCTTGCATGGGAATTACTTCGACATGCTCTGTGGCGTTTTCGGTGCCCACCAGGCCAGCCGGAACCGAATCCAGGGCGTGGATGGGTACTTGTAGTAATTTTTCCGTGCTAGAGTCCACCACGTCCCAGCAGCAATCGTCTGGAAGCGTTGAGATTTAAGTTTAACACAAACGAAAGAAGGAGCAGCAAGTTAGCTACCGGAATAGTACCACAAAAGGAAGAATACAATTGATGGAAATGAAATATTTACGCGCGTACAGGTTGAAATAATCATTAATCATTTATTGTATGACAAAATCAAAATGTGTAATACGTACAATTCTGTAGTTGCATTAAAATTTTACCAAAGAACTTGTTTGTCTACGTTAAAAAGTGTAGCTAACATAGAATCAAAATATTTACGTCTGGTTTTAAGACAGTTTCATATTTCGTTCCTTACATTCTTCGCCTGGTGGTTACTGGCTGTGTGCCTCGGCCATTTGCAAATCGCATCTTGTACAATGCATATTCGAAAAGCAAGTATACTATTAGAAAGAATGCAAGTTGGGTTCCATACTATTAGTGTCGACTTGATAAGTACGTAAACGCAGCATTTTAGTTCTGCGCAATATGGCTTATTACGATATGACACATATTTTGTGTTGCATATTTGTTAATTCAACGATATAAAGATCCACCCGTCCCCAATTGCAGTAACTTTACTACAACGAAGATCACAAATCTTTATAGTTAAATTATTAAGTTGTCGGTAAAATAAAAACAAGGGTAATATGTAAAAATCAAAGGGATAAGTATACACAAAATAGAAGTATATGACATACCTCTTAGCGACTCAAGATATTCATCCGTATTTTATTAAATACCAATAAACAAGTTGAAGTAAAATAGAATGTGGTCGAGTAATGCATAGATAAGAGCTTTTACAATGTTTACTGCAGCGCATGCAACCTTAATAATTGTAACGCAGAGAATACAGTTCCTTTGACATTTAACATTTAATTTATATAAATAAAATAAAAATTACGAAATGCGTTTAATTTATCATTAGTAACAGTAGTTATTACGAAAGCTTTACATTTATAATCTTGTTGATTGCAATCCTGGAGGATTTGTTTTTTACACTCAACGTTGATTAAAATATTAACTAAGAATTTGAGTTATAAAGAAAAGAAAAAAAAGAAAATCTACTAAAATGTTCATAATCTGAAAAAATTTGACACCTGTTATATCCGTACAATTCTTTGCAAACACGGTTGGTATACCTGAATTTATTTCAGACGAAACTCGATGCGCACGTATTGCAAACAAAAATTGCGTCCTCGATTATAAGAGCAGCATTCTGTTAATTTATTTGTTTATTATTACGCTGCCGTCGAAATATCCCATAATTTTATAGCAAGAGGAATGGTGCGCTACCGAAAGTGGCAAAGCCGTATTATTTGTCCATGAAATCGAAGTTATCTCGACCTTACCCCGGCTAAGAGATGTTACTATTAGAAACGCGTGTCCAATGGTTTTGTCCAATTTTTTGAAAAAGAAGAAAACGTCTTTCAACACAAAAAAAACCAAAACAAAAAACAAAATGACCCACCTCTAGCCACTGTGAATAAGGTGGCGTGCATATTATCTTCAATTTTTTCATCTCCCTTTTCGGCTATCGACACCGGAATCTGACCCGATTCCAGAACGTAGTTTTCGGCGTCGATAAACCGGTCTTCGATGGCCACGTCTTCATCCGAAATATCCCGTACCCGCTCGAAATTACACTCCAGTTGAGAGAGGACCAGATCCGATTCGACGTTCGCTTCGAACTTTCCATCGACGCACACATTCTCGATGCAGCTTTCGGGGCAATCCTTCTCCAAGGCCATCGTCTCTTGCTGTAAAATCAGCGAGCTAGGCAGGAAGGAACCATTCAGATCGTTCTGATCGGTCTGTATGGACTGGTGGCGTTCAGGGTCGTCCTTAGTGGCCAACGGATTTTCGACTTGAACCTTTTCGAATGCTAGGGTGTCTGTTTCTTTTGATTCTTCGGCGGTTTCGATCGCGGTCTCTAAATTCGAGGGATCTTCGATCTCGAATCGATGGCGATCCTGCGGGGAGTTCCCCTCCGTTTTAACGAATTCGGCGTATTTCGTCTGGTCTTGCGATGTATCCTCGCAAAGGACGACATCATCGCTTTTCTGTCGTTCGAGATGCGAGATCAAGTTATCGTCGAATAGCTTATTGTCGACCTGCGACAGGTGATCGGTCATCATCGAGACGCTTTCGTTATTCTCGGATAGTTGGTCGTTCGTATTCGAGGAGGCGTTATCGTTCAATTCCGGCAGCGTTTCCGGCGTTTCCGACGTTTCCGAGTTGGTTTGCGGCTCATCCAAGAGGTCCATGCTTTCGTTCTCGATCTGAACGTTTTGCATGCTGTCGTTATCGAAGGGAGTGCTGTCTTCTTTACTGTCGCCGATGAAATTCATCGGGGAATTCGACGATATCACACTGCTCTCTTGCTGATCTTCCTGACCGTGGTCGTCAATATTATTTATGTTGCATATTTCTTCTTCTATTTCGTCCTCGGGTTCTTCCTCTATTACCTCGTCCTTTTCCTCGTTTTCTATAGAGTTCTTATCGCTTAAAACCTCTTGCAAGGTAGGTGGCGTGGGCGTTTTACGTTTCGGAGAATTCAATTCACGATCCGAGCTCAACGAACGGCGTCGCTTCTCGGACTTGTTGGTAATCGTTACATCGTCACTAGTGTCCTTATTTGCAGTAATCAGTTCTTCTTCTTTTTCGATTATGCTATTGCTAATATTGACGACCGTTAGCTCAGATTGTAGCTTGTTTTTCTCGAGATTTTCGGTAGAATTACCCAGATGCCTGTAGCTGATTTCCGGAATGAGATCTGGAATTTTAAAAACAGATTATTAAATCTAGTTCGAAGATTATTAATGTAATAATATAACTGTTAAAGACCTGTTTCCATTAGGCTGTTAATCTACCTACTTCAGAATGGAGCATTTAACTGTACAAGAAAATTGAAACGGTTCTGGTTTATGCAGAAACTAGCAGGAGTCTTGAGCTAGAGGGCCCCAATAAATGTCTAGCTCGTCGTTTCGAAGTGTTGAGGAAGGAAGAAAATTTTATTGCGTTTGGACAACTGTCCAGCTCACCAAAATGTTCAAAATTTCAGAGCTACAAAACTCGTCTTCCAAATACCACTTCAGTTCTTCAACCAATGGACCAGGAAGTGCTCCCCAAAAAGTAGATGTCCTGAAAGCTTTCTTTCTCAATGGACAATAGAAGATTGTTATGCACGTGCTAGAATTAATTTACACTCAACAGAAAATTCTTTCGACGAAGATGATCTACCTACAGCAGAGCGGCTTCAACTTCAAAATGATACATACGAGAATGAGCATAACTTGCTTCTAGCTGAACGAGTGCGGACTTTACCTATAACCAACCTAACACCATAACAAAGTTTGGAAAAACTTTCAAATATTGAAGACTCACTCAAAACCGTCATATACGACGGAATTTTAACTCGGTCAATTCCAAATTTGGAAATAAACAACCACGAAGTGGAAGTGAACGAAACTACCACGTTTCAACCATCCACTACAGAGAATGGATTTTCAGCAATTGAAACAATTCAGCAAATTGTTTTTCATTTAAGCAAAATTTAAAAGAGGCTAAAACAAATTGTGCATTGCTACATTTGGAAAAAGTTATTGAAAAAAGAAATTTGGAAAACAAAATAACGCAACAACAAACCAATATAACAAATCTTTTTGTTAAACTATCAAGTTATTTATACAGTAAATTTTAATTTCATCTTTGTTTAGATAATAGAGTCAGGTGATCTATTATTAATTTAGCTAAGGCAGATTTCGAATTAGCTCATTTGTATAAACAAATTTTCTAAATGCAATAAGCAATATATTTTAGTTGATATATTATCTTACTCTTAAAATCTAAATGTTTCTTCAATTTAAATTAATTGATGCCACAAATGTTACTCTTAACTTAATTCCTACCAACTCAATAATGAAGCAAGGACCACTATGTTTTCGTCAGATTTTACTTACCAACATCTTGTTCCTCGGCCAATGTGCATGCATTCTCGTTTATCTGCAGAGGATCCACTTCGTTTGTTGTAGTCACCTCAGGTTCTTTTGTCACAATAGGTGTAAACACTAGCTCTGGCTTATGAGTTTTATGAGATCTAATTGGTAGCAGGTCAGGTACGGGAGTCTTTGCCACCATCTCCTGATGAAGCAGCTCCTCCTTGAAATTGGAACAAGATCTAGTAACAGCACCCACGGTCCGTACACGTTTAACAGGTGGAGGTTTCTGTTTATTGTTGAGAGTTGAGTTTCTCAATTTAATGGTCGTTTTAATTGGCGGTCGTGAGTAGTTCTGAACGTTTACTGTACTTTCCGCACCGCTCTGTGACCGATCACCCCAAATCGGTTCAAAATGTTTCAGTTTCCAAGGATCTAATTTGCTGCGTTCCTTATCAGCTTCCGATTTTAGTTTTTGTTGGTTTTCTGGAGTGAATTCGCCTTCAGCTAGCCTCTCTTGCCATTCAAGACAAGCTCTCGCGAAGAATTCATTATTTAAACTAGAAGCGTTCAATCTCACTGAATCTGTCAAATTTGTTATCACTTGTCGATCTACTGATGGTAAAAGTTGTACTAATTTCTGTTGATACAATGGAGGTAAAATTGAAAACGTATATTTATTTAGCAAGGCTCTCAGACTAATATTTACCAATATGGAATCGGGAGTTTCTAGATCGATACAGCCCTCTTTAGTCTGTTCCAACTGAGCGGCCGTTGATAGTTTTTTATTCGATCTTTTCCGCTGTTTCATATTGAATCCAGGAATGGAAGCAAGCACTTCCTTCATTGTTGGAGTTTTTACACTAGGCACTGACGTAACTTCTTCAGCAGGTTGCGGTGGTAAAGGCTTAACTATAATCTTAGGTACTGTCGATGATGGACTGCCTGAAGCGATTGTTGTGTTCTTTTTCCTTCGTTTTGCTTGTTGTCGTAGTGCATGTTTGATGATTTTCTTATTGTAGAAGCTGTGTTTAGGGTCATCTATACCTTCGTAGCAGTACTTGTTGATATTTTTCACGCCATTTTTGGTAGCATTGGGGTTAGTCTCTTCCGACGAATCCTCACCGTTGCACAAGTTATCCGTTTTACTCTGTTGAATGTCGGGTATTATGTCTATTTCCATTACGTAAAAATTATAAAAAAAAAAACGTTCACTTATATACGAAATACATAGCAAAACCTGGCGGCGCACGAGCGCAACAACATCACAAAAAAGTTCACATTCACCCCATTTTTAACGTCGTGAAGGTATCGTACGAAAAAAGTGGTCGATGGAACGTGCAACGTACGATAGACGAGTGAATTCCTATTCATGTAGAATTCGTCCTATTACGGGAAAATTGAACGGATAGTTCGCAGCGTGTATTGTACTAACACGAGAATCCTGACAATAAAAATTTATCCGCCATTTCGTAAATGGACCATAAACAGGTTGAATATGAGCCGCGTTCAGTCGAGCCGAGCGCACCGAGCTTTTGATTTCAACGATAAGTGGTGCTCGGCCAGCCTGAGCGAGCGGTTGGCAAGGTCGATTGAACGGGTCGCGTTCATTAACATGAAATGTTCTAAAGAGCTTAATGTTGTTTTGCTACAAAATCATTAATGAATAAAACCTAGGTATCATACGTAAATAACAATATTAAATTTAACATTTTTTGCCAGATCATAAGTTAACCTGTCTAGACAAGTGTTTCTTAGCAAATTATTTATCTGCATTTTTAAATATATTTTCTCACGCTTTAAGCCAGGAAGAGGATCGTGGGAAACGCAGCGTCTTTTTTACGTTTTGGGATCGTTTGTATACATCGCCCTAAGTAAACGGTCATCTTCCATAACATTTAGAATCATTTGATTTCCAAAAACGCTATGTTTTACGCCATCGTCTATTTCTGGCCTTAATGAAGAATACGTAGAAAAATTAGACTTGCATGCTTTATCTTTTTTATTTTATCCATTCCTTCTTCAAAGTGCTTTATTTTGTAGTATTGAAATCAGAGCGTAAATACATTAAATGTTTATCTTTAATATGCAAGTATATTGAAAAACCCTAATGTGTACATTCAATAAATCTTGCCTTCATTAATGATTCGATAGATTTAACATGCAAATTCAAATGTGGCAATGTTTTGTGCATGATTTTACTAATGTTCGCGAAGGAAGTTTACCCACAGAATTAAAATAACCAACCCCGTCGTTCACGATCGCACGACGCAAACGGACAGAAGTTTGCAGTGTATCAATAAAGCCGGTAGAACAATGTATACGCTTCTAATCTCAGTTATGTTGTTCCTCGTACAGAAGTAACCTCAAATGCGCTTTGCCCTTACCGATCGCTGTAATTAGTTGTTAGGATCCGAATAAATGTATCGAAAACGATCCGTAGTTGATAGGAAACGTCGAAAACATTTTTCGATTGCGATATTACGGTGAAAAATGCTCGAGTATGGCGTTGATCGGTGTGAATCGGTGTATTTGCGGATTGACGATCGTTATCTACCAGTGCTTGCTGTATACGGTGCGAACGCATCATATTGTTTGTAAACACGTGCATCCCAGGCACGACGAGGTAGTGCACGGCGTTTACGTCGAACCGAAACATGTAATGGAAAAACGGAGTATTGATCAACCGCTGAGGATATTGTTGTGGTATGACGACAGCGTGTACAGGTTGGAATCGGAAAAATTTGACCTGATCAACGGTATTGTCCTACCGCAAGCAGTTAAATTCTGGGAGGACGCGTTACGCGTAAGAAAGGTAGAGAACGTAATTTTATTAGCCAGAAAATGCCACGAGGCCAACGTATTCGTGAAGAAGTCGCGAACGCATTGCGTCGACGCTTGTAAGGAGGTAACGACGTGCGGCGAAGTTAGAGTACCCGAAGAACACCTCGACGCGTGCAGAGTTTGTAATTCGTCCGGACAAGATTGTGGAGTAGCTAAAAATTTGACGGCCGGCGAAGGCATCAGTGGTTTTGATTTCGTTTTTTACGTTTCTGCCATTCAAACGGACAGGTGCAACAGGTCGTTGACGGTCGCCTATGCCGCCCACTGCCAGCAAGAGATGAGTTTGGACCGGCCCATCGCGGGACACGCAAATTTCTGCCCGAAAAGCATAGGGACCAAACCGCAAGAATTAGAAATACTTTCATCGACTGTTAAGCATGAAATTTTACACGCGCTGGGATTCTCCGTTAGTTTATTCGGTTTCTACAGAGATGGCGCCGGGAAACCTCTCACGAAACGTCGTCCTGATACAGGAAAGCCGGCGCTGAACGAACAACTATTGACGTACGAATGGAGCGATAAGATTATACGGACGATAAAACGCCCTAACTGGCTAGTACGTTCCGGAAACGTCACTAAAGAGATTAAGATGATCGTAACGCCACGAGTGGTCGAAGAGGTTCGAAAGCATTTCAATTGTTCACTGTTAGAGGGCGCCGAATTAGAGGATCAGGGTGAGGAAGGGACGGTCCTAACGCATTGGGAGAAGCGCGTTTTCGAGAACGAGGCGATGACAGGCACTCACACGCAAAATCCGGTGATTTCGAATATAACATTAGCGCTCATGGAGGATACCGGGTGGTACAAACCCAATTACAACATGGCCGAGCCGATGGTTTGGGGCAAGAACCTCGGATGCGGTTTCGCGATGAGAAGCTGCAAGCAATGGATGTCGGAAAAGATGGCTAAAGGATTATCAATACATCCATTTTGCGATAAGGTGAAGCGGGATCCGCTGCAAACCGAATGCAGCGAAGATAGGTCTTCGGTAGCCCTTTGCAATCTGGTGCGTCATGATGATGTCTTGCCTGAGCTGTATCAGAATTTCGACGGCTTAAATTACGTAGAGCTCGGTACCGAAGCCTACTACGGCAGCTCCGTTAGTCTCGCCGATTATTGCCCATATATTCAAGAATTCTCCTGGCGTTTGAATAACGTCGTGGTGAGAGGATCGCACTGTCAGTACGCGGACAATAATCCAAAAGCGGATAAGAATTTCGCGCTGGAAACCTATGGAAGACGTTCGAAATGCCTCGATCACACCAACGAGATGTGGGAGGAGCGTTCCTGTAAACAGATGCGCCAGTGGCAGCATTGGGGCTCCGGCTGCTATAGCTACCGCTGCCAGATGGGCAAACTGCACATTTCCGTATCAAAATACATTTATACATGTTTTTATCCGTACCAGAACATCTCGATAAGGATTATCGGCAAGGACGGATGGTTGCACAAAGGCGTCATAGTATGTCCGCCGTGCGAGGAAGTCTGCCACGCCGAGTTCGAGAAAAGAAACGAAAGCTGTGATCCTAGTCAGCCGGTTCCGCCCAACTTGGTATACCCCAGAGATGAACTACGTTGTTCGACTGCGTATGTAAATTCTAAGAACGTAGCCCTTTTGGTACTGTTGTTGTTCGTTTCATGTAGAATCAGTTGACGTAATGCACAACGTACGAT
This sequence comes from Marronus borbonicus, assembly GCA_902655005.2. NCBI lineage: Eukaryota > Metazoa > Arthropoda > Insecta > Coleoptera > Scarabaeidae > Marronus > Marronus borbonicus. The sequence goes on along the minus strand of LR737380.1, from coordinate 24,389,827 downwards.
ATAGCGCAGATAATTCATCTTTTGAGCACCTAAACGGAATCCTTCGATTATTTACGGGTATATGCACCCATAGGTAATGGAAGCACGGAAAAAAGTATTTTCTTATCTCGAATATACGAAATATTTTCACTCTTATCGTAATTCCTTAAATTCTGGAAGCTCCATATTTACCTTTCAATGGCAAGTATTTATTCTAGGGTTGCTATCTATGTGTATTACTACGTATCATGATGATTTCCTTTGGATTGCTTCTTTTGTACACTGGCATGTATATAGCGTTTATGTACTTGACAGCGTAAATACGCATATGCAAGTGTTACAGTGAAGATTTCTCAAGTACTATGTAAAAGTTTTCGAGAATTTGCCGGGAAGATATTCGAATTTCTTCTTGTGGTTATAAAGTCGTATGAACTTCTGGTCAATCATGACCCATCAATTTAGAACAGACACGTATTTGAACAGTGGAAGGTTTGAAAAGGTCGGTAAATCAAATTGTTATTAGGGCGATATCAAGAAAGAAATAAAGTATTTTACAGTATAGTTCTTGTGTTATTCTCCCTATACAGAGTGGCATTCAAAAATAAAAACGACGCTTGTTCATATCACTTTAATTATACACTGGAAACTACAATAACAATTACATAATAATAATATTCATATAATAATAATACCTTATAGTTTATTTAGTTTTTATTCTTTTACCTTGTCGTATGTAGCTGTTGTACAAATAATAATCATCACAGATTATAACAAGCCGTAAACGAAGGTCTATTGCGTTTATCTTTTTTGTTTTTCGTTACTTTTATTTTTCGCTTACAATCCTTCGATACTTATAAATGTACGTCCAATATTCCAAAACTGATCGAGGAGAAAAGAACAAAGTGTCATCAAAAATGATGCTACGGCATCGTACGGAGGATAAAAATGGAAGAAGTAGGTAATTGTATTGGAAGGAAGGAAACATAATTTTAATTCTAGTTGCATAAAGAGTAGAAATAGAAAATAATACTACAGATTACACAGAACTAATTGATAAGTTCACATAGAGCTGTCTTTGATTCAACATTCGGAAAATAGTTTAATGTTTAAAATTAGGAAAATGTTTAAATGTACATAGGGTGAGAACCACAAATGCATTGCATTGACAACATTTGCTTCTGGTACGCCTAATTTGCGTCGACATTTTCTTTAAACAAATTTATTACTTTTTGATATCAAAATAGAAATGAGATATTATTTTAACGAACATGTGTAGTACATTTCATCTTTCAGACTTCATGCAATACAATCTACTATAACTGATTTCTTTTAGATATAAGATCTTTATACGCGCGTATCGTATAATATACAATTCCACACGTCGAATACGAAAATAATTATCCGATTTGTTATTATCTTCTTAAGAAAAGAAGAGACGTTTTTACAGAATAGTTGCATCTAAAAACGAAAACAAACGGGAACTATCTTATAAAATAACAATATTTATGTTTATATATAGCATCAGTATGAATCACACTGTACAATTTGTCAATTTTACAATTTACAAGTGAACGTATTAATAGATCTCATGTACTTATCTCGTTTTCCTGGGGCTTGAAATTTTTTTTTTATTATATGTATATTTATACAGTGTCCGTCTTCTTATGCGAATACGTATTATAGTTACTATATGTCCTACTTTTTTTTTGTTTGCCATATTTCTTCTAAAAACACTAATAATAAGAGATCTTTTGTTTTTCTCTGCTTTATCATATTATTTTCCGTTTATTTCTATACATTTTTCCAATTACGTAAGCTATTTATTTGTTATAGAAAATTATAAAAGCTATAGAAAGGTTAGCTTTGTATTCACGTTTTAAAACTTTTTTAAGCTCATTTTGTTTTGGGATTGTTCATTAGATTAGATTTATATATCAGTAAGTAACTAGTTCTTATTTATTACTTATATATTATTTTAAAAAATTGATCAACTATTCGGTCCTTCTTTAATAAAATGTCTTTTATAATTTATGTAAGGTGTCGTTAACTTCCTTTTCGTTTTTTTTTTGTTTTATTAATATATTTAAGAAATATCTCTTATTCATTACTAAACAAACATCAACAATAATCGCGAATTCAAAATCATCTTCATTCTAAGTAACGCGTATATGGGTCCCTATGGTTCGCTAGAAATATGTACAAATGGGTAGACGTAAAAACAAACCTACAAAGTTTTCCAATAAAATTTAGTGTAATAGAGGTAACCTTTGTAAAGATTTCCATTTGCTTATTATAATTTTATATTTAATTTATTTCTTATGCATAATTTTTTTAATACACTTTCGCTCGCGTTCAGTACAATACAAATCGGTATTTTTCCATGAAACGTTACAATAGCATTTAAGCACTGCCAACACGTCTATATATTTGCCGTCGTTATCTGTTTGTAACATAATCACATTCTTAGCATATAACAATTATAATACATTCCTAAATTGTTAGTATAATATTTATTTCGATAAAAATATCGGGATACAACAAAAATTGATCACGACAATCACGACGTTATCTTGGAACGAATACGTTGAAATAAATGGAAATCTGTTCCGAATTTGTAAATGGCGAGTTAAACTTTCCGTTCAATATTTTTTAGAATCTATATTATCAAATACAGTATTACTTTTGTACGTTGAATGAAGGAATTATATACTCCTTCAATCAACAACCTGTAAAAAATTAAATGTTGATAACGATTAGCGCCACCTAGCTTATATCACCCGAACTGGGTGATAGGGAAATTTGTAATATTGCACTTAGAGATGGCGTACCAAGATTACAAATGGAAAAATTCAATAATATATCAACAGTCATATTTGGAACAATCCTTTCATCGGTGCTTAAAACAATACTTCTTTTGCGTATATATATCTGATAAATTTCCAAAATCCAACAACATTAATACACGACCTTATCGTTTTATTTAATACAATAATTTTACTTACATAACTTTACTAATTTATTCAATTGGTTATTTATGAAACGCTACCTAATTCAAGCAAGGGTCCGATAAGCTATTTATTTCTTACTGATATGGAAAACGGGATATTATATTTTGTTACCTTTGTCACAGTTTCTCTGGGACTTTCGAAAAACAACGTCACAACATACATTTTTTTTAGTTATTTTTCTTTATGTTCACAAGGCACGAATGTATCCAGTACTTTTTTGTTCTCATTATTTTATTTTTCAATGTTAAGATATTCGGAGTTAAAATGCTGGGCTTTCCCTTTCCCATTTTGAATGGGGAGACGAAATCGAATGAGATGAACGCCTTGAATGTAACTAGGAGGTGAGGGGAAAGGGAAACTCGATAAATGCTTGATCTCCACTTTTAAAAATTTTCGCGCGAAAGCATCTGCTTGACTATTTCTCTTTTGTTCTGCGATCTTTATTGTGTGATACACATATAAAAATATTTGATTGAATTTTTATTATAGTTTACTATTTTTACATATCGCGAAATACTATATAGGGTGAATCGAATATGTTGGCGCTCAGATATCTATTTTAGGATAGAATGTATATAAAGTACTGTAAAAATTTTTTACGTTCCAGTTGCTCTGATTAACAGATAAGAATCGCACGCGTGACAGCATTTCCTCTTCGGTTCAATAATTTGCTACTCTTTTGTTCTTACGTCCCTTGGAGAGCACACAAGCAATACGAGAAAATAATATATGGAGTTTCTGGTAAGTAATTAGTGTTATAGTAAAGTAGCAATAATTTTCAATTAAACATTTAATTTAATTTTTGGATTGCACCTCAAGGCACAACCGAAGGTCGTCTACAAAAGTCGAAGAAAACAAAACCAAAACATTGATAATTGGAAACGTTCAAAAAAATCGTCAAAAAAACATTAGGAATACACACACAGAATGTAGGGAAATTGGTTTTTTTATTTATACATTAACCATTAGAGTAGTTTCGATTTACCACCATCTAAAAAGAAGAAGAACTAAATGATTGTTTTGTTTTTGGACCCTGCTTTATGCATGGTGTATAAAACTTCCATATTTGTTCTTACTTCGTTTTGTTGAGATACCTAATACATTTTGTTTGTTCTTCCCTTTTTTGTAAATCATCATGTTTTCATATATGTACTCATGTATGTATATAATATTGTATTTCGTTATTACAGTAACAATATCCTAAGCATTGGAAAGACAGTTTGGATAGAGATGCCCTATCCTCACGGAATAGGGGGAGAGGAGAGGATGATTTAAAATATTATCATTTGCTATCACTCTGATATGTCTGGATCGATCCAATCGACACGGGCCCATTCTGGCAGTTCCGTCTCGTATTCCCAGCCGGGACCCTGAAAAAAATAAAAACAAAGAAAAATT
>LR737380.1:24342634-24385042 GCA_902655005.2 Marronus borbonicus | reverse complement strand
GTCGTATACAGAGAGGCGAAGTGCAAAGAGCCTCACACCATCGCAGAAGGGATTCTACCGGCTGTTTTTGATATGGTTAAATTGTGCTAGCAGCATCGGCGGGAAAATTAATTTTAAGGGTATCTTTGTCCAACAATATTATTGGTTGAAGAATCCTTCATAAAGCTCAAGATCTCGATGATCAATTAATAGAGAATGAAATGAAAGGGAGGGAATTTGGTTTGCAACTTGATACAGGTAGTGACAGTAATAAAGATGCAGACCTATTTTTTGCCAAAACTAGCGCATTTCTACGATATACTTGAATATACTTAACTGAATGCCTTAAATCTGTCTCTGCAAGGCAATAACACACACATTTCAAAATATGAAGAAGGTTGCGGCGTTTAGGAAAAAGCTGCAGTTGTGGATAAGTAAAATCAATGAGGATGGCAGTCAACATTTGTTTCCCCGAGTTGCACAAATACGTGGCGTTTAATAAAATCTTGTCTCTTTACAAGGAATACTTTTGAAAGTACACTAACTGGTTTGCAAAATACTTTGTCCGAGAAAATTGTGCGGATCCAAGGGCCTTTCCGTGCTTAAACTCCACCAGAATTTACTTCGCGGGAAGAATGGCGTTTTGATTGAACTCTCTTCCGACAACAGCCTGGAAACAAAATTTGCTTCTTCCGATTTGATGGAGTATTGGATATCAATCAAAAATGAATATTCTGAGTTCAAGAGCTATAAGGATCCTCATTTCCTTTGCGACAACTTATTTACGCGAAGCCGGATTTTCATCTGTAGCTGTAACAAAAAGCAGATGTTCAAAAATCGATGTGGAGCGAGAAATGAGAGTGGCAGAGTCAAACCTTGTTCCGCGTTTCGAAAAATGTGTGGCGATCATAATGCTTACCCATCATATTAATCTACTTGTTGTTGTATTTTTTGTTTTTCCATATTTTAGTTTGATGGTTTTTGTGATTTAGTCGCGTTTTTTTTTGTAAACTACGCTACCCCTAAACTCATGATTTCACCCACCTTATACTTCCACGCGTGCAGGTACATGACGAGATCCTGGGGTTTGGGATCGCGATAGCGCACCTTGCATTCGTAGCAGTGCTTGTCGACGGTCATCTTATCCGGATTGAACGAATGGTCGGGCGCTTCGTGGCCGGTCTGTGTCGCGACCGTCACCTTGGCGTCAATGCGGTTCGCCGTCGATAGCGTCGTGAGCGGGTGCGGCGACCTTTCGCACGTCATCGGTGGGGTGGCACTTGCGTCGCAGGGTTCGTCGCACGGCGACGGCTCCCTCGACACGGGATCGGTATCGTCGTCCCCGAGAACGCGATCTGCAACGTTTCAAACCATCACTTTCGTCATTTTGGTGTGCTGTTTTTAATTTTATTTCAAACTAGATTTTCTCCTATTTTCACAGAGATACACAAAAAAAATGCAAATTATAATTTTGAAGTAATTTGCTAATTAATTTTTTAATTATTCCTATGTACAAATTCATTCTTTTCGATATGTGCTGTCCATAAAATGTATTATTTGTTATAGCTTTACGATTCAAAATGTAAAATTGTAGGGCTGCTTTTGTGGCTATTGTTTTTTATTACATTTAATGCAAAATCAATTCTTCGGGCAATTTTATCAATCTTTAATTGTCGATGGTGATTTTCTGCGAGAACTTAGATGCGATTCAAATCTCGATGATTGTTGTTTTCGCTTTCCTGCAAAATGCGATTGTAAATAAAACCTAAATTGTCTTTACCTTTCGGTCCTAACGCGCTGACTAACGTGTCGTCCAAATCGCCTTTCCTGGGATTGAACATCGATAATTCGCTATCCCCGTCCATTCCCAACCAATTCTCCGCATTATGAATATGTATCAGGTCTCTAACGAGTTGTTCGTCACTTTTCCCGCCCAAATCGCCGCCCTTTCCTTTCATAGGCCCAAACACTTCGTGGTTGTACAAGGGGTCGTTGACTACCGGATATCCTGGTCGGAGAAAATCGAATCGAAAAAGTTAAAAACTGGCATCGGAAACTTACCTAAATACTGCAAATGGACTCGTATCTGATGCATTCGCCCCGTTTTCGGTTTGCACAACACGATACTGGACTTTCCGTTGTAGCCGAGCTTTTGAAATATGGTGATGCAATCCTTGCCTTTCGGCGACACTTTACACACGCCGATCTTATAGCTGACCACTTCGATCGGTTCCTTGCATTCGATTATCTCGCTGGAAATCGAGGAAATTAGCGGGGAGAACGAAATTCAGAGGTTGGCGGACGTGCTTACTCTGGAAATTCACCTTCAACCCGACACACGTACTCCTTCTGGACCAGACGGTTCCGGATCTGATGCTCCATTTGTCTCGCCTTCTTCGGGGATCTTCCAAACAACAGTAGGCCACTCGTCAATCTATCTAATCTGTGAATTGTCCTTAAGTTTTTCAAATTGTACTCTTTGGCAAGTATAAATACTACGGTATTGTGCCTATATCTTCCGCACGGATGGACCTGCGTCGGGAAAATTGTAAAAAAAGAAAATAGTTAGAAACGGACGAACAAACACGGACGTTGCATGGTAAAATATTATGTTTATATTTTGTTTTTTATTGGCGACTTTTTAAGTGTGTATTTTTTTAATTATTGGGCATGAGACGCGAAAACAATGGAATTTTAATTTTGAGTGTAGAACATTTGTTAGAGAAAAGATAAAACGGGTTATAAAGTGCCAACAAGCCCAAGACGATACTATTAGCAATTTTTACGGTTAAAAAGGAAGCAATCAAATCGCATGCTTTGAATGTTAATAGGGAATAGCAAATAAAACGGGGAGAAAGAAGCATTCCTAATTATAGCTTACACCTTGACACCACAAAAAGCATTGCTTAACAGCAACGAAACACAAACGCTTTAGTAAACGATGCTGTAATAAACATTAGTCTCACGTAAAAACAATTTCCAGACAAGCAGGTCTAGTTTTCGATTCTATTTATCTCCTATTCTGCAATTTTAGGATTCAATCGACGGAGCGCAATAACTGTTAAGTAGGCTTCCATGGCCAGAGTCAGTTGAGACTAAACGTGTTCCGTGTTTGAACCGTGTCATGTCGTTTTACACACAATTGTATGGGGCTTCTTCAAGAGAGGGAAAGTTGGTAGGCAAAGGCTGGCATGGCTCACATGCTGAGTTATCGTGATCAACTGCGTCCTGCTCAGTTAGTTTTGCCTCTGGCGTGGCGTACCAACTTTCGCTCTCCTGAAGGAGCCCCATACGATTGTGGGCGAAACGTTGAGATTTATTTTAACTAAAACGACATGACACGTACGGTTCAAACCCGGAACACGTTTAGTTTTAACTGTCAAGTAGGGTTCATATACGATAGAGCGAAATTATTGGTAGAATTAGCGCGAAATTATTTACAATATTCTGCCGTATTTCGACATTTTCATTATTGATAACTAACATCTCGGTTTATTTTGTCGCATCTTATATGTTAATAATTTCTTTGTAATGGATGAAATTGTATATACTGCAGTTTCTGCAATTATCATGAGTTCATGACGACCAAATTTTAAAATAAACATAAAAGACGAGGAGACGTTGGCGAGTACATGTACATCCCATCAACATTTAAAAAAAAAACAAGGGGACTACAGGATACCTCTTTACAAGAATGGTCACCACATGGTGACCATTCTGTCACAAGAGGTATCCTGAAGACGAAGACAGCAGCCATCTACAGCTGGCAGGGAGAATTATTATGGTTGTGATACTTATTTTTTAAATATTAATTAACAGTATAGTACATGAAAAAATACTATCTTGTTTTTTGCTGAGACATCTTCGGAATCTTGTAGAAATAAAAAGTATTTGATCACGAGCAGTTCTGGTATAACAAAAATAAAACAAGAAAAAGCTCTTTAATAATCTATTTTTTTTTGTAAAATCATGGATCCTGATTAAATGCTCGCGGTAACAGCTTTGTAAATCCCATTTTAAACAGATTGGAGAGAACATCAGTCCGTCCAAAGTTGTCACCCAACGATTTAACACGCGCCGATGAATCTGCCTAATACAAAACAAATTAGCCCTCACTTCAACTACACACAATGTACATGTTGGAGCCTTCCTCTTTATATGGACGAATAAATAAAGTTGTAACACGCTATCTGAATGCTCTGCAGTACTGAAAAACAAATAATGCAGAAAACAAGCTACTATCGTACGCGAACGCTACTTAACGGATTTTTGATGTACAAGAGATTCTATCGAATTGAACGTTCTCATTCAATACCAATTTTACGATGCCGCCAATCTAAAATTCCAAATCACGCGAGATGACGTATGACATTTCTGCTTGTTCCGGAGCCGTGTTTTCTCTCTCTGCCTTGCTATAACGTTGGCGATATGGGCTATACGCACGCTATAATGGAACAGTGCGGCGGCGAAATAAATCACCGAAATTGCACCGGAACCTGTTGAAAATCGAGAATCGAACGAATCAAGGACTACGGCGACGCGCCGGCGGCGGAGGAGCGGAGCAAACGGCAAAGCAGGGTATTCGTTTTGGCTTTCGGGCGCGCCGGCAAAAGAAAAGACGCGAACCGAAGGAGAAATAAACGGGAATTAAGGGAACCAAGGTTATGTTAGGTCATACCATCCGCTCTTCGCCGTCTCCAGATGGCCGGATAAAACCACCCCCTGTGTGCCGTACGGTCGTAAACGTGTATTTCGATTATTTTTCGACGAGTAGTTGGGCCAATAAAACGACGCGGGTGGACGAGAGAGGTCGGCAGCATTGTACGGGGGTGGTTTACCGCTTCTCTACCGTTTTATTGTTATTGCTATACGTGCGTCGTAAGGTATTGGTACGTTGGGAACAGGGAAAAAAGAGATATAAAACATAAATGTAATTTAAGTGATATTATTATATAAGATGCATTATTTGAAATATGAAACGGCAAATCAATTAAACACAGAGGATGGTGATTCCGTATTCATAAGATAAATCAAAGATCAAGGACTAGTACCTGTCGAAGTCTTTTGCGTTGCTCGATACATCTTCATATTTCAAAATATCTGTTATTATTGTAATTTCACTACTTTGCAAGAGCATATTTTCATGAATTTTTGAGAAAAAAATCGCGATTAATGTAATGGTATTATTGGAGAAGAAGATGTAAAACCCAATCAGGTAATACGTACAGAAAACAAAGCGAACACCTGTATACTCTGAAATGTATGATGACTAGATATGACCAAGGCAGGTGAAATTATTACTTTTTTGGAGAGACTGGACAAACTCGTGTTTATTCGTCTCATGAGAAAGGGTTCCTGTTGCCTACTGGTTTCCCCGAGAGTCGACAAAACACGAGTCTGTTTAGTCGCCGCAAAGAAGTAATAATTTCACCTGCCTTTGTCATCCCTAATGATGACGTATAATCTGAAATGTGTCGGGACAGGATTATGTAATGTAATAGGTACTATTATACACTGTACGTGCTGTAGGTTTCGGACTACATTTATCTTTTTGCCGTTAAAATTACATGTTAATTACATCAAAGGTAAGTGCGTGCTTGAGACGAACAAATTTAGAAATATGTATCATAATATGCCGTGAGTTCTTTTATATCTATACATAGCAATGGTATTCTGCCTATATATAGAGTATTTATAAATTTATAAAAAGAACGAGCCAAAAGACATCGGTATGTTTACAACCAACATTATGTGAGCTACAATCGCATTATTTTTATTATTTATTATTAAAATGTATTCAAAAGATGAGAAAATAGAAATACTAAATTGGTATCCAGCCGGAAATAGTTATTGGGATTTATCTTCCGCAAATTATTTTTACAGGATAATATCACGCGCTCTAACGATTTAGAATATTATTGAAAAATTTAATACTGATGGCTGGTTGGCGAATAGCCACAAGAAGAGAATTTGATATTTCTAAAGCGTCAGTCTGTAAAGTTTTAAAACAATATAAATACAAATCGTAAAAATTTTCAAATCACCAGCAGTTATTTGACGATGACAAGATAAGACGGGTTGATTTTTGCGAAGTTTTATTTAATTTGTTGAAAATGAAAACATGTTAAGAAAAATACTATATTTACGGATGAAGCTTCATTTTCATTAAGTGACCCCGTAAACTCACAAAACCTGTAGGAAATCTCAATTCTGCTAAATTCTTAGAATTGTTTCGAGAATTCAAGAATTGAATATTGAAAATTCTTGGTTCTAAATAAACCTACCCCTAGACCATTCTAATGCATCAATTACGAATTTTCTGAATTCAAGTTTTTCTGATCGGTAGATAGAAAGATCTGGCTCGATAGCTTGGCTTGCTCGTTCACCTGATTTACCTCTTAATGATTTTTTTCTTTGCAGTTACGTACAGCCTGCGATGAATTGCAAAGAAACTCTGATTTTCTTACAAATTCCTTGACGGTATTTTGAAATCGCCTCGCATATTGTACCTATGGAATGTGAAGGTGAACATTTCGAACATATATTAAATTAAAAACAAATTAATCTCTTTGTGATACGTATTAGCTTCTATGAACTTTTCCGCTATTTGTTTTCTTTTGTGACGATTTTGTGTTGAAATGTAGGAACGAAGACAGCAAAAAGTAGTACGAGCAGCATTATAAACGAAAACGAAACCAAGAAATACTTTTGCTACACGGTTTAAAAAGTTTGTTAACATATAGTGGACGTAATGTTGGTTGCATATATTCCTAACGTTGACTCGTCCTTTTTAAAACTGTACAGTCCGAATGTAGGGCTAATGCCTGCCGTATGTAGAGAGAGAGAAAAAATGCACGGCATAGATATGCAGGTAGGCGAAAACAAAACTGATTTCTTTATCCGGAAGAAAAGGAAAATGTACTTTTGCTAGATCTGAAACTTGTTTAACTTCTTTTGTCTTGCTGCTATCTTGAGAAGAGATATTCTCTCAGGCTTTTTCGTCAAGATTCTGGAGTGATAGCTAAATATCAATTTAAATTCAATCAGTTTTGCTTCTAACCGCGCCGAAAAAAAAATACGTTGAACCTCGACCAATGGGCTTTCTAATGAATATCGTGCATTCTCGATTTTCGAATTCGTTACTGTTACTTTTGGCGAATAGAGTATTGGTGTACTCACCGGCAGCGAGCACGGTTTGTCCAAAACAACTAAGTCCTCGTCAACGTGAATTAGCTTGATAGGGTTTGATAAAACGGGTGTCTCGTGTCTGCAATTCAAACCATATCAAAAATAATACAATAAGCTACATATAAGTCCAGTATTATATGCGCCAGTGCTGGCTGGTGGTCGAATATTCGGACGTAATTAGGAACGTAAGTAAACCGAAAAAAAAACGAACAAACAGACACTGCACTAATTCGATACTTTCAGTTCTCATACTAATCTGTGTCGAATGTGAAATTGTAAAGATGGTCGTGTGATTAAAGAAGAAAAGTGTTATACGGCGCATCTATTTAACTGTATAACACAACAGATTTTAACCTTAGATCGCTACGCTTTCTGAACTTAATACGTAAAACACGGAGTTTGTGAGGTAAACTGCAATTGGGCATTGTTCCAACGTAATTTTAATTATTCGTTTGGTACAAGGAAACATTAGTCATGGACGAAAATGAAGTTAATTAACACGCCTGCAACCAAAGTCTAGCCAAGCCAAAAATTGACTACATATATACCAATATCTCTGCGAAACCCACGCAAAAAGCAAAATAACACCTACACATGTCGCACCTATGCATATATAAGCAGCGATATGCACGAAGAATAAATTAGGCGAAAATGAAAATGTAAGCGACTATTACGTGAAAAAAAGCTTCTCTATTCAACAAGCAATAGAGTGGAAACATAATGAGATAAATATTTAAAAATACATTTACGTAAAGCTGAGCCGCTGATTAAGAATATATGAAAACGGGGAATTTAATTTGGCAACTTTTCTGATAAAAACATCAAGAGAACTCAATATACGGCAAATTAACACTTTTAAAATTGTGTCATGTGATTGATGAAACTCGGCGAGAGCTTGGGAATTTTAATTGTACATTATTTGCATTGTCACATTGGCTATAAACAAAACTGTCGCTATTGGGGATGCGAAAATCCTTGTGATCCGTGGGATAGTTGAGTGTAGGCATTCACGACCGTAATCCATAGTAGAAATGTCTTTCGGGTGATGTCGCGTAGTTAATATTTTCCTTGACGTTTCGCTGACCATGCTGTCAGCTTCTTCAAAAGATTTCTAAAGACCGGTGTTGTTGTCTCTTGCTCCTCGTTATATATCCCATTTCTGTTCCGCTTTGCTGATAAAATATTAACTACGCGACATCACCCGAAAGACATTTCTACTATCCGTGGGATACCTTTAAACATAATACATCCTATTTCAGATAGTGCTGAAGGTACTGTCTTCACATAAGATTATCGAACCATTCTTCCAAGTTGAACTCGTCGGGTTTTCATATATTCTTAACGCAGAATTATTTACATAAAGGGCTACTAAAGTTCCCTTTTTTTGAGAGATTAGCCGAGAAAAGCTTTCCACGAACATCAAGCTCTTCGAAAGCTACTACTACTAAACAATAGAAACAATAATAAATTATACATATTTAGCATTGCATTAGTTGTACGGCAGCCTATCTAAGTTATTATCTACATCATACACTCAATTTTCAATTACTAAAGTTAATCTACGTAATACGGTATTTCTACGTAAAAAAAGTGTACTATGATATATAGTATTATTATGTAACAGTGATGGCAGTCTTATCGCCACTTACTGGGATCGAAGCGGGTTTGTTGACCACCACAATATCCTCGTCCATGTGTACAATGGTGATCGGTTGGCTTGTGACCGGCACCTCGTGTCTGGAACATCATCATAACAGAAGGAGGCACATCATGTGTGGTACGTCTCTTAGTACACATAACGTTCGGCGTACAATCAACATCAAGTGTGAATAGGAATATCATCGTACGCATCGGACGTAAGAAGGTAACATTAACATTAAAAACAGAGAAAATGACGGCGCCCTGCGTACGTTAACAAGCGTATCAATTGATTGGTGGGCGTATTGAAATTTTTAGAGTAAAACCACCTTAACCATTTGAAGATACCTGTATAACATATGCATAACGTTGCACATCCAAACAAGTGAAAAAAAAACGGAGTAACAATAGTACAAAGTACGGTGTATATAACAAAATATCATCTGGTCGGTAGCAGTGGCGGCAAACTACATGAGCACAGCGGACAATAAGTGATGAGTACACACACGATTCATGTACATACATAGTATCTATCGTCGATTAACAGAAAAACCAGTTAGAGGAGGCGATAATGGCTTTGTGCTGCCCGAAACTGTCCCGATTCGAATCTACACATTCACGTACACGAAGGGCAGATGCATTCGTTCCGTAGGAGTGGGTACACACACGCAACAACAGCAAAAACAATGCCGTACCTCAGTAATGGGTACGTTTCGAATTCTACGAGGAGCGATGGTGACGATAAAGTAGCGCAATCAATACGGTCTGGTCTCACGAGGAATAACCGCATCGATCGATATGTGAAAGAGTATATTGGCAAATTCTGAAAACCCTAAAATACTAAGTCTGCAGGTACTACTGAGCTAAAACTTTTTCAATTATACAATGGTGCTTCAGAACTCTTGCATATATCGACGCGGTTGTTCATCGTGAGACATCCTGTATGGAATATCGTTTGTGAATGATTGTTGCTACATATTACCAACCTAAAATATGTACTCCCGCAGCTGTTAAATTATATTTTAACTTTTTTCTTTAATTATAAATTTGAACCAATATAACGTACAAGTTTCAACACAGAAAATTGCGTTCTACTTTTTCGTCTTCTACCTGTATTTATAAAATTTCAAGGAAGAAAAGGAAAGCGCTCGTATACTGAATAGGGTGCTTTTATGATGTGGTTTTTTTTAAATTAGTTTAGGTATTTAGTTGCTTAGTTTAGTTAATGTTATGCTTTAGATACTTGTTTTCTTTTAATACATGAGAAAACGAATTCATAGGGACATGACATCCTTCTTCACTAAATTCATCATTCACATATTTAATTGAGTTGTAATTCACGTATAAACAAAATTAACGATCGTTTTGCTATGGTCACGTACAATCCTGTATGATATACGTGGTCCGCTTTGTATTACATAATTTCCAAACACTATTCATCCCCTACTGACATAACGCAAAATTATTTCTGTCAATTAAGTGCTCGTAATGAAGCTCGGCCGATGATGGGTGCAAGTCGATATTACGTTTATGTGTTGTACAACGAGAGGATGTTTACGCGGTAGTAGCCTTTCTCTATGAACTACATACCCTGCTACAGCAATAATTTTACGTTAAAAAATTAATTAAATTTACCGAAATTACAGAACCAAAATTATTAACTAACTTTAAAAATTACTTGGAGAATTATAAATTATTTACGTACAGTTTGTGGAAGGTAATTTTAGCAAAGTAATCGAGTTAGATACACACTTAAGCTTCCTCCAAGCACGTGTATGTCTCTTAATTTCCACTTCCGAAGTGAGGTTTGATATAACACAGTTTCTTTATTGAATTAAGTCAGGTTGAGGTATACCTACGCATGTTGGTGCGAGTACTGGGTAAAGACGTTTACCCTTTGAAAACGTGAAAATGTGAACGCGGAAAGTAATTTCTATTAAATGTCAAACTACGGAGATGTTAAACGATAGATCCTATACAGACCCATGTTACACTCAGATATCAAATTAATATTTCAACAAACCTATGCACGACGTTAGCTAGTAGGTCGTTGTGCTTCAGCTTGTAGTCGGTGGGTACCTTTTCGTAGTTCACCGTCAGCGTACCGGCCTGTATACATCTTTCGTATTCTTCGGCCGGATGCGCTCGAAACTCTCTGGCGAAGACGTCCAGTATCCTTTCGCCGACCCATCTGCCCTTCGTGAAGGTGGTGAATGTGAAATAGTAAGGGTAGACTTTCCGGAGACCTGTGACAAACAAAATGCGCTGAACTCTACTAATCTAAACTGCTTTACTGAAAAAGTAAAAAGTGCACAGTTATAGTAGAAGTATTGGTGTACCACCAATGGAGCGCCCAACATAAGTTTTGATTTGCAGTTGTTACTATTACACTTTGTCTATTTCGAGTTTTTACCTACGTTATTGTCTTATCTACAACTAAATACAATCTATTAATTTAACTATCTTTCTGCTGCTGCTGCTGAAAAAGAAAGCAAGATTTGCACTTGTCTCACAGGCAAAGATCTACATGGTAGAGTGACAGACAAGGATAGTTACCATCACTGCACTGTTGCAGTGCTCTTGTTTATTTTGTGTTCGTTGTCAGTTGTCAAATGTAGATTAGGATCGCTTTTGTGTATTTGGTTTATTATTAGCTATTTCTCGCCGGCTTTTTACTTTGCTTCTGCAATTCATAAGAAAAAAATTTGCTTTTTAGAATAGAAAGAGTAATACTGCAAAATCTGCGGTAAGTCGAAGTACAGCAACAGATTAGCCAACATGATGAATAGAAGAATCTTCCTGTTGCGATGCCGTAAAACTAAAACCTTTCCAAACCAGAAGAACCTGATTGGACTGATGTATGGACTAACGACGCTTCGTTAAGAAAGAAGATCCATAACTTTCGAATTAGGTTAAAAGCTAGCATTTTGAGTGATGAAATCAAAATCACTTGTTCTGATATTTCAAATATTCAAAGAACTGGTTTTTACCTTTTAATATAACTATAGCGTATTCCATTGGTAATTTTAGAGTACTCTTATGCTCGGAGTGGAAGATGCATGTTCCATTGGGAAATTCAGAGCAGAAATTTGTGTTCCATTGCTCCAACTGCAACGCTCAAATTTTGGGTACACGTATAGGGTCGCCTCTTAGCTTCATTCCAGCATAAATTGCCAAGGATCATTTCTTAATCTTAGTCATACCTATTTTACCATTCCAAATAGGTTTTATTGGAAAGTATGTTGATGATCTTCTGTGTTCCCTTTCAGAATATGAGTGTGAAACCTGATGTCAGGCATTAACAAGTTAAAGCAAAAATAATTTACTTTACCATACCTTAATTTATTTTCAAGTTAACCGTTAATATATACCGTGAAAATAGATAAAGCCGTATAGTACACATTATATACACCGCATATAGCCAAAATGTATAAAACTTTAAATAACAAATATAATTGGTTCGATTACGTAGAATACAAAGACAAGGCTTGTTCCGAATTATTTCTAAACCGATTCAAGAAAGATGAAACGAGTTCCTGGTTCTGAGTAAGAATAACGCATTCCCTTAAAACAATTCATTATAGATTATACATGCCTACTAGTGAATCTAAAATAGCTTTCGTTCCCTTCTGAGAGCCATTGCCAACTGCACTCATAAAAAACTAACTACATTAAAGAAGTAATTTTTTAATTTTTGACGGGTTGCAGGTTTTACAATGGATGAATAATGAATTTGTATGAATTACGTAAAAGATAATATTATATTTTTCTCTCGGGAGTTAATTGAAGAGGGTTGTAACGAATAAGTAATAATAATTTAAAGACACGGAAGTTTTCGCATAATAAACGGCAAGCGACGCAACATGGCGTTTGTTGGTAAGTGTAATCCGTAGGCATCATCTTCTCTAGCGTGGCCCGCTTTCATTATTATTGTGGTTTTTAACTTTCCTTTTTCCATCTTCCGCTTCTTTATTGTATTCTTCGCGGCAAAAATTCCACCCCTAGGGCTCTTTATTACGGTCGTAAAGAGGATCCGGGACCGCGCGTTGTACTAAATTGATGCAAGTAAATTGATATCTTATGAAGTGGCGGTGTGGTGTGGCTTGCCGGTGGTAGTAATTTTGGTTTAATAAGAGATATTCTTCATGCGGCCATACGTGTATATGGCGATGGTTATTAGTTGCTGTTTTATTCGGTCAATCGTAGTCTTGTCAATTTTTGAAATCCTCAAGGAAAAAAAACAAATGGGGAAGTGCGTAGTAGTATTTCACGGCGGTTCTTCGTTGGAAAGACGATAAAGGAAGTGTTTTGCACTGTAGTTATGTAGGCGTGTTACCTATTAGCACTTACCGTTCTCGATGTAATATGACGTTTCGTTGTAACGGTCATCCGTAAAACCGGGTCGTTTTGCTTTTAGGGCTTTCGTCTCGAGTTTCGCCTGAAAACAATAATGAAAGGAAATTAATTTATTTAAATTTAATTCTTCAATTGCTTATGTGCAGAGAATAGATAGTACATATTTAGGGTTCCGCTTATATTATAATTTTTTTTTTCAGTATGTAATTTGAACCCGTACTCAAAGCATTTCATTGTATTGTATTGTATTTGTGTTAAGTGCGTACATGTCAATTTCTTAATTTCTCTTTAACAAATATTACATGGCATTCGAAGTATTTAAACCCTTACGAAAGTCGAATTGTTGCGGTGACAATTATTTTTATTTTAATAATCAATTATGCGCTCAAACAATGTCTTTTCGAAAATTTTTGAAATAACAGGTGTTACTGCTATCGGTCTATAATTTTCGGGTTTACACCTATCACTGCTTTTGTGCACGGGCATTATCTTACTTACTTTCAAACTATTAGGGAACACCACCTATTCAAATCAAAAATGATTAAATGGGCTAACAAATCGGATGTATCAACAATTACCTCTTTCAGCAAACGTGTACTTATCCCACAAATATCTTGCAATCTTTAAACTTTTGCTAGTTTCCTTAATTTGCGCTGCTAATGCATAGATTGATGATGTAAGTAAGCATTTCGGTGAAGTTTCGGTAAGGTTTCGGTAAAAATTACTTGAAATTGAACGAGAATAACAATAGCCAGCTATAACCATATTCCATACTTGAATTGGGAAAACCAATATGTAAATAGTCTAAGATATATATTTTTTCCTGTTTTGTTTATTTGTTTTAGGCGGTTATGTTTGGTCTCCTCTTTACAGCTGTGGGTTTTTTATGGTAAGATATAACTTAATTGTAATGCGCATGTTTTTAAATTATGCAAATAAATGGCAGACATTCATTCGTGGCGTGATACCGCGGAAAGATATTAAAATCAGTTTTGTTCCCTGAGACGTGTATACAGATACCATTTTCTTTCGGAGTTGAACGCCCGACGGCGTTACGCGTCAACGTCGACAGGAGAAATGCAAATCGAAATAACGGAAGCTCTTCCGCCCCTACCTTCGCCGCCTCCCAGCTAATGCTACTAACGCGCTACCAACAATCGTCAGACGGCTTCATCCACTTTAGCCGCACTGCAGTTATCTTCTGATCCACCGCCACTGCCGCCGCGACGTCTGTCAGCCCTGTTGCTGAATGGAGCAGAGATACTCTCGGCTGTTCTATTCCGGCGAAACCTCGACTATAATTCTGAATATATTAACCTATTTGCGAGCGCCCTCGAAGTGGTGTACGTAACGTTTAATCGTTAAACTGCTGGTGGCGGCGGCGGCGGATGTAGCAATGGTGCTATAGCTCGACAGGATTGCGTTGTTCGAGGAGTGGAAAATAAATATGGAAATTATTGTCGGGCAAATTCTCTTCTTCGCTACTATACCGTGTTACTATACGGTCGAGATAAGAAGTCTTCCTTCCTAGATTATCGCTGAAAGATTTATATACAACAGCGAGGTTCTAAAATATCAGAAGTCAAATTTATTGGAAGAAAATAGTCGACTTTTATTCTTTGTAAGCTAACTGTTAATATTATCGGCAGTTGAATGCATTTTCGGTATCATCAAAAGCGATGCCAAATATTTTGTCCCAATAGCAAAGCTTGCATTCGACCATGGCAAGATAATGCAAGCCTTCGAAGATTTTGCACGTTTGCATTACATACATTGGCGTTTAACTTCTAGTTCGTATTGATAACGTCAAGATTCATCGCGACAACAATTTGATATCGAAAGGCATTAGCTTGTTAGCAGTGTAACGTCGCACGAAAATTTTTCTGTTCATCAGTAAGTAGTCCCGAAATCACCGAATGGCAATTTTATGGTAGCCAAACCTGCAAATGATGAAATATACAATTCCCATGCAGAATATTCAAAGTTGAGATAGCGAGTTTAACGTTTTATGTTTTCATCCAATTCGCAGAGTTTCGGACGGGCCCGGCCTTTATTTCTATAGATTTCCCGGTCGTTAGAAGATATAAATTGAGTAACAGTATAACAAATTATTTCTGCTAATGTCATTTTCCATTTGCGATGTCTAAGAAAAAGCAAGCAACAAATATTAAGGATATGGGATTTATGGGGAAGATACCTTCCACCATTATTTGGTACTGCGACGTTCACAAGTAATTCACTTCCTCTATTAGATAGAGCCTAACAAAGTTTCGATTAACTGGACGGCTGGCTATGGCGGCCAACACGAAAGGAAGAAATACATGTGCGTGACGCGAGTCGATTAAAAGTTTGGAAAACTGAAATGTGAGAAACTGACAAAGTTCTATTCGCAGTGCACGCGTCGAAGGAGCGAGATTTCCACAGCAAAAATCATTATGGTTTGAGATATGTTGGGTTATTATCTTTACGACGGCGATACCTGAGATTAATTTAATAATGTTTAATGAAAACGAGATGAATTTAGCCCGTATTACAAGTACGAATAGTAATAACTCGACTCACGTTATTGGACTTATTATAGTATTTAACATATAAAATAGTAACGTACGAGACTTATTCTATTTGATCTTTGAGACTATGTTTAACCTCCCACTCCTCACACCGACAGAATATTTTCCCCTCGCCGAAGAAAAAGAAAAGAGAACGCATCCCTTGATAGAGAAGAAAAATACATAAGAATGAGGAACCAACTTCGGACGGAAAAAAGCGAGAAATTTCTGAAATGCTTTCCGCTGGTGTTTGTTCAACCATCAACCCACTTATACCCGCGCAAGGTTTGCAAATAGGCTCCTTTTCGATATATACATATGTATGTATAAAACTCTTGCTTTTCATTTTTCGTTTTACGTGCGAAAATATACATGGGTATAAAACAATAATATCTACGTAAAATGGCAGACTCCCAGATGGAATCGGAAGTGTGAGGAAGCACGGAAATCGATACCAATATGTTTTTAGTATCCAAATATTAGCATCTTTCTAATTTTGTGGCTACTTGTGTACAAATACTTTGATAGTGAATAGTCCGTCAGTGGTAGTTTAACAGTGCCAATGGCGGCTCCTTATAAATGTGAGCCAGCCGTATCTTGGCCTAACTGCTACTTTCTCTAGGATTTCATATAGTAAGCAACATCGTGCCCATTTCTCGGAATTCCCTGCCAATTCACGGAATTTCGTTATCCACTTCCGTTTTTTTCTCATATCTCAATCGTCCGTATTCCTACTTAGATAATAAATAACTGCAAGTTGAGTTCATTCAAAATGTAAAATTGGGGAGGACGATGGGCAGTTGGTCCGAAATTGGTCCTACCATTCAACATTATCACGACCCACCACTGAACGGTGCTACATGCTTCAATATTAATCCATCGAATACTAACTACATGTTACATGTTCGTGTTTACGTAGCGTCAGCTGAAAGTGAAAATAAGAAGTAGAAGACGTAATCCGGCGGTATAAATAGCGAAACGTGGATGAGAATAATGACACGCGCTAAAATCTGAAGGTACATACTTAGTGTATCTTTATAGTGTAAGGAAACCGAAAATCAACTTCTATGTCACCAGATACGTTATAATAGTTATTTCCTACGTGACATGGTTTAACCTAGCGAATAACGAATATTTACTAGATGGACGAAGCAATAAATTATACTATGGTGAATAATATTATTATTTATGTATAAAACTAGTCTCTTATTAAAGGTGAGTTTAAAGTTATGTTAATTCCATAAAATAAAATATTTCTTTTTCTACGCTACCTAACATAGGTTTCCGGTAATGATATTTTTGTACTTGAATGCAAATCGTCTGTTATCGGAACAGAAATTAACAATCTTTCCACTACGTCGCAAATATCTGATGATGTTCTAGGTTTAGCTAAATTGTACCGCGGAAACGGTGAATTGAGAATTGAGCAACGCACTGATGAGCTGACGTTAGCAAAACGTGGCATGTGCCCAGGAGGACTTTCAATAACGTCTTAGTATTCCGATAGTGTAACGGGTGGTACTTAACTTCCTAAATTCTCCTATGTCGCCCTAATATCCGATCGTTCACGGAATGAGAAGAAGCACTTCGATAGTTCCGAGTATTATTTCTGTTGCACAGTCGGATTACCTCTTCCGAAATTGTCTGAATTTAATTAACGATTGCTTTCGCGAATTTCATTTTATATCGCCTCTGAATTACAAACCGTACGAATCGTAGTTATAGTCACCATCATTTGCTACCGCGTCGGCCAAGCAGGAGCAACAAGACGACGAACATTTCCGGATCCCGTAATAGGTGTACTAAAGCGGGAGCATGGCTTCCAACTTCCATTCTATTTCGTGCCGGGAGACAATCGATTCTCTCTTTCTACCCTACTAATTCGCGTACAATGTAGGACGTCTAGAATGACCGAATTTGAAACGTACGTATCGTACTAAAAAGAATATTAACGTTTCGAGCGTTATTTATAACGTAATGAAATTAATAATAATAATAATAATAATAATATATGTTTATTGCACATCAAAAAGAGAAAATCCAAATACGCATACTTATCAAAGTAGATGACAAATGGACGAAATAAGCCAATTAGTTTTTCGTTTCATCCACAGATGCAGTAACAACGAGAAAAGGTACACTATGGTGGAAGAATACAAAATGAACGAACAAACAAAAAAAAAGCAAATTTGTATATTAAATAACAAGACAACATCAAAGCAGTAATTGTTAAATGTTTCAAATCATCAAACGTTAAAGTAAAATAAGAACGCGGGCGGGAAGATTAGTATTGAATTGCGCAAGGGCAAATGAGAACGATCTCTCAGAATCTGATATAATGAGGAAACCTGATGTTAGCGTTGTGAATGTCACTCTTAAATCTCAACCTACGATAAAGAGAGGTAGGAGTCATTATGGCAATAAAAGCAATTGGCGCAAACGTGCACTTCTTGCTTAACCAATTCAACTCACACAATTTATGAGAAACGTGCTCACGTCTGACATAAAAACAAATACAAGAAATTTCAAGTTTTGAGTAGTGCATACACATCACAGAAATTAAAATGGGATAATATAAGAGCATCAGACAGACGCTTTTTTAGAAGAAAGGGAAAATTAATTCCTGCGGAGACAGAGACGCTCTAAGCTGGTATAAGTTTTACATGAACCAACGTGATTTTTTAATTTAAAGTCTGAATCGATAAGAAGGCTAAAGTTCTTAACCGAACTGGTTATAGCTAAAAGAGAATCATTAATCTTTATCGTCATGAAATCAATTTTCTTGCCAAAAAGTGTTACGGATGTTTTACTTACGTTAATAGGTAAATTATGTTGGTCAGAAAATGTGGCAATGAAGTGAATACAATCATTTGCCAAGAGCATATCTTCCACGTTAAATGAATAACATATCTGGGTATCGCCAACATAAAAACGATATCGAGAGTGGATATAGGGAAGTAAGGAGCGCCAGTGCGCACAGGCAAGGTTTTGGATACCTAAATACGTTAATTATCTTATTTACTTATCGATGCCCGCAGTTTTAACGGCCTACCCTTTCTTTCTATTGCAACGAAAAAAGAATTTCCTCGTTTACGATCCTTGCATTTAGTATTAGATTCATTGTTCTTTATCGATTAGGTACATTATGTAGACTATAACAACGTTCACGTGATAAATTTACATTTAAATTCCAACAGGAACTTGGAAATTTAAATTCTGAATAAAGTTCTTTCGAAGCTCATCTATCACCAGGATCCCTTCTGCACCTGACCTTTTAGATAAATAAAAATAGGGGATGCGGATCAAATGTTATTTTAATTGTGTGCACCTTCCCTTCAAGAAGAGATGATTCAGAAAATAAAATAAACAATTTCTATAAAAAGTAATTAATTCGTTACAATCATCAACATCACGATATACTGCCAGGATTGTCATGGAAGTTTTTACATTAAAGTATTCCAATTAACGAATGTCGTTTAAAATGTTTGTACTCTTTTGCGTTAGTTGTTAAAGAAAACAACGTATGCAATAATAGAGGCAAATAAAACACTCTTTAGCCGTCTTAGATTGTACTCCAAGACTATCGTGGCCTTATCGAGGACGAGATCTAGCCGGCGGCCGCAGCACCCTGTCCCCCGTCCTATCTTCCTAATTGAGATTTTGTCGTCGCACTTCAAGTTCGGTCTCCCACTTTGCCTTACGCCGAAACTAATAACCCTTATCGCAGTTTTCACGGATTATTGGGCAAATTGAACGGCGCTCACGATTTGTAAGGGTGGTGCCATGTAGAGGAGGTAAGGTGTACGGTGCCGAAGTGACGATCCAGTAAATTTAGAAACCGGTCTGGTGTACGAAAGTTAAACGTTATCGAAAATATTTTACATAATAAATTGATTTGTTTTTATAATAAAAATAAATATAATTAACATAATTTCTAGAAAATAAATGTTGCGAAGGCGTAATTGATGAATCAATGATCGAAATTTTGAAGAATCTTTACAAAAACGACTAGTGTGTAGCACACATTTTGATCTAAGTAAAGCCTTCGACGTCATTAATCATATGTTGGAGAGGCATTGTATAAGAGGAGTTGCTTTGAACATTTTTCGAATTTATTTGAGAGACTGTATATGCGGGAAAATACATACAGTCAGGAGTTGCACAAAGTGTCCTTCAGGGGTCGATCCTCAGTCCATTGCTATTTACAACATACATTGCAAGGCATTGTTTTTTCGAAGAACTGTTCTCAAAGAATTGCTCTCGAAGAATTTACCTAGATTCAAGCTATACATACAAGATTTCGCTCATATAAGACAAATAGACAAAGATTGTATTACATCCTTGCAGTAACCGTTTCAGCTTACATAAGATGCATAACGTTACTAGATCGATTCCCTTTTTGAAGAAAAAATAATTTTGGATAACGATTCAAAGGTTATATGCTATCCTGAAAATTCGAAGCACATCGATCCCTCGAAGCGCGTGCGGGAAAGGTCGAAGCAGCACGGCCCGTCTCGTCTCCCGGCGGACGATGTTCGGTGACCTCAACACCTGAAATTGCCAATTACCGCAGCGTCGAGCGCGCGCCAGTCTCGGCTGTAGGTGGCGGGGTGCGGGACGAGGGGGCGATAGGGAAAGAAATCGGGCGGAGGGCGTTCGTCTTCGAAAGCCCAAATTACGAATTCAGCAAGCCATGAATATTATATTCGTTTATAATGAACTTGTCGCGCCTTGCACCTGTTCCGTACCCGTCGGACAATTCCCCCTCCGTTCGCTGTCGCTGCCCGGACGCGTCGATCTTCCGACAAGATTGAGAAAGTTTCGCGGGTTATTGGAACACCGCGCGGTGTTCCTTTTTCCCTCGTTTGTTTCTTCCCTGTTTGATGTCTCGAACTGATGCATGGTGGTGCGAAGAGGTTTCAAGATTTTATTTGGAATGTTTTAGTAGAAATGTCTTTCGGGTGTTGTCGCGTACTTAATATTTGACTTGACGTTTCGCTGATTATGCTGTCAGCTTCTTCAGTCAAGATTTCGGAAGGCAATCTCAAGTACGCGACAACATCCGAAAGACATTTTTATTATGGATTACGGTCGTGAAAGCCTACACTCAACTATTGGAAGGTTTTTGTTAATCTTAGAACTAATAACTCAATACGTAATTGTTGGGGTGATTCCTAACACTGGTATACGATCTATGGTTAAAATGAAACATTGGCGCAATGTTTTTCAATAATTCCGGAACAAAACGACAACTCCTATCCCCCACAGAGAGAAATTTGCGTAGCAAAAATTACCACTACGCAGCTGCTCAAAGGATGGTTTTCTAGGCAGCAGGTATGCGTTACTTGACACTACAGGCAGCCCAGAAATGTCTAGTTAGTAACTGTGAGGCAACAGCGACAGAGGGTAGAGAAATCATGCTGGTGATGCCGGGTAGGTAGAAACATGTGCGTGGGTAGTGTATTTTTGTCTCTCCTTGTGTTGCGTTTGCCGTGAATTATTCTATCAATACCACGAGGAAGCTATTTTAGAGCTATTGTTTCTAGGCATTTTCTGATGTGTTCTGCGCAAAATAACTATAAATTCACGCTTATATAAATTGGAATAAGCTGAAGTGACGGTACGAACAATTAAAAAAAAATTTGGACCGATTTAGATTTCGACGAGGGTTTGGAAATTTTCGTCGTTCATGCAATCCAGATAGATCCGGATAGAAAATAATAAATCCGGCAAATCATCTCGTAAGTGGCAACTATCGCAAAAAAATAGACTAATCCCAGAAGATCTCGTGTTTGCATTGTTTTCATAAACACTAGAAGATCGAGTACGCGCACCGAAAACAACAGACGACTTAAAAAACAAAAGGGAAACGAAATCTGTGCTTTTAGATATCGCGATTATCTTAAATTCCCTAAATGCGAAGGGATTAAGGTAAATGCAATGCGTAGCAAATAGCGAACCTGATTGATTTAGGTTTTTGATTATTTCTACATCGCTAAAGTTCGCGTGAGCAAGTGTGAAAAACGTGCTGTCCCAGCGTGCGTTAATAATTACAGTGAGCAAAAGTATTTAGTATATCCAGATAATATATACGTAAGCAGAGATAAAGAATTTGGAATATAGTACAACGTTTGGAAAAAGGTGAATATTGATAACATGAGGTTGGTGGTTTTACAGGGGAACGCTTTAGATATTTTGAAGCACTTTTAACTTCATACATGACAAATAGTTACTTGCATGTTACGCTTGTATTTTGTCTTTTAATGCATTTGCAGAATGGTAAATTGCTATTGCGTAAAATTTATCTTCCATTCAACTAAATATTGAAGTAGATTTAGATATTGTTGTTGGAGTTCATTATTATTACCTTGCTATTGACGAAGATATTTTCGAGGGAAGTGCAAGGCAACAGTTCGGCGCTCCCAAATATTTATTATGAATCAATTCGATAAACCTACTCCTTAGTTTTGGTATTACCGTGAAACTACATGAGCCGATTAGTGATACTTCTAAACAAAGCACTATAGTAGTCACGTTCAATAAATGATGTATTTTGTTTGTTCATGTAATCGTGTCGAAAAAAGGCTTTCCTTGCTAACAATTATTTCTCGATGAATTTCCCAATTTCTCTCTGAAGCACAAATTGCTTTTCCAAGAAATTCGATTTTATTTCCCAAAATAAGCTTTCGCCCATAAATTTTAAGTTTTCCCCACTTCCAGTTATCAAGTAATGTAGTAATCAAGTAATCGACAATTTTTTTTAATGACCATTGTTTAAATGGTACCATTGGAATTTTAAAACCACACATATCAAAATTTTCAAATAAAAGTGATTTAAAAGTGTAAAGATCAAACAACACTAAAGTATCGGCACACTCCGCACCACACTAGTTTACTTAATTAATCTGGAACAGAACAATAAAGTTTATCAGCGATCAGTAATACAGCTACTACAAGAACTCAATTAAATAAAATTGACCTGTAGGAGATTCCTTCAAAAAAACGAAATTGTTTTAAATTTAATAAATCTATTCCAAAATTTTGCAAAAAAATCGGCAAAAATAATCGTCGATCTTATATTTTACACAGATATGGTATAAACAAACACCCTATATCGCTTTTCTTCCTTTTCCAATTATATTAACATTTCGCAACAGTGCTCGTTAGCCGAATCTGTTTGGGGGTTATCAACAAACAACATCCCACGAACTGCCATTTAATCCGATTCCATTCGCAATGTTTAAATAAATAACAGTGAAAACAAATAGCGCGACGATGGTAACGTAGCGTGTTTTGTATTAGCATTATACATATGTGGGTATTTGCCAGCAGATGATGTGGTCGAATTGATAATGCGTTACGGGCACATATGCTCTGCTGCCTATAATAACAGAATAATTATTCGCCGTAGCAGGTACAGTCGTGTTGATAACTAGTGCTAGCTACTACTTCGACAAGGGAATGTATCAAATATCAATATCGTCTGTCAGTAGCTTTTTAATACGTAGCATAGGTGGTAAGGCGAATAGATTGTCCGAAAATGATTTAGACGCTTGTGGAATACATAGGTATACCGGCATAATCTGTGGTGAAGCAACGACGGAGGCGTGTGTAAGTTCCCGCTACAATTATTGTATATCGCTATGGTTGATGAAGGGGAACGCGTATACATAGTCATGAAATAATGGGTACTGATTATGCAACCGTTGCGTCTACTGAGATTATACCGGTATATAGAGGGACACTATGCGGACGGTAGCGAATGGAAGCGGGGTATACGCGATCGAGGGCGCTAATTACAGTTATTCCTGGTATTAAATTCTTCAAAGAGCTTTAATTTTCATTTGTAGATGTATGGATAGATTTTTTGATCCGAAAAAATGCGATTCATAGCAATAGACGGATCCTTACATACAGTACTAAAACGAATTTTCACACAAAAAACATTATAATACAACAGAAGCAAAACATTATAAGGAACCCCCCACTGCACATAAATAATTTATATGAGAATTCCACTTGAAGTAGGTCTTCATCCATGTTAATCCACAAAAATTTTATTCCTGTCCTTACTGCAGATTTATTGTTGGAGTTACATATTCTGGAACTAGGACTCCTTTGTATAGTGGAATAATCATATAGATTTAGTTTGAAAGAAAATAAGTACTTTCTGTAATTGTATACGAATACTATGTGATGTGATCAGCTCGAAAAAATTCTTCCAACATTGTTTAATGGTGCGGTTCAATCTTGTCGAAGACTGAGGATGTTCTACATTTTCCAATGTTTAGTTTTTTTTTTTATTTAAACATCAAATTTTGTTTGAACATAATACGTTTTTCCTTCACACTCACCATACTAAATATAAAATAAATTTCTGCTACGCCAAACACAGATTACACAGTTTGATATTTCTTAATAGTTTGCCCCGTACAATACATCAAATGAGCCAGTATTCATGTATTTTAAAAATCAATTCATGAATTGTTAACAAACATCGAAGCTTTGCCTTTGTAAGACTACCAAGAAGCATTAAAACATTATTATTATTATTATCATTATTAACGTCCATAACCGGCATCCCAAAAAGGTTTATGTTAAAAATTTTCCTTTTCTGGATTTATTTTTTCAATTCAATTTAAAAAATTTGAAACTATTATATTGTCGAGGTAAGTAAATGAAGTGTTCTAGTAGATTTCTTGATTGCTAACAGCATACCGTAAACACCTAGCAAATTTGTAAAAGCACAGGAGTTCTGATGTACTAATACTTAAATTCGCTCATAATAAAAAAAGGTTTTATTCATAAAATTCAATTTCATACTCATATTTTCAAAAATTGGAAAAAAATCATGAAAACTACCAAAAAATACCTCGTTATACAATTTCCATGTTGTCCAAATTCTCTACAGCAACTGGTGACGGGATTGGGTAAAGGATTTAAGCTGATCTTCACCCTACCAATGATCTGATACGCAGATAACTGCAAACTCACTATTGGCATTCAGCACCGTCTGCGGTTCATTGAAACATGTTCACAAGTACTGCACATTTTGATGAAAAATAAGATTTGTCCGTGTACTTGCACAAATTCACAATAAACGATGAAGCTTCATAAGTCTTACTGATTTATAATTTCAAACGAGCTTTAGAATTTACGGATTTTGTACTGTAGTATTTTATCCATACGTTGCACGTTTTCACGCTCGGATGCATGAGGCTACACTTGAGATGAACCAACAATACACGAATTTCGTTTTGGGTTCGATGAAGAACTTTTTTAAAAACAGAGCTTAATACTTAATACTGTATTTTATATTGGGTTCATAAAATGGAACGAACCTGACGCCTTGAGGCTTGAATTCTAGGATTCTGTTTTTTAA
This sequence comes from Marronus borbonicus, assembly GCA_902655005.2. Taxonomy (NCBI): domain Eukaryota; kingdom Metazoa; phylum Arthropoda; class Insecta; order Coleoptera; family Scarabaeidae; genus Marronus; species Marronus borbonicus. Next base: position 24,359,950 of record LR737380.1, on the reverse strand, counting down.
ATTAGTGCTGATGTAAGCGATCTTGAATGAGTTTGTGTAAACATAATTACTGTCGCAGTAACTTTGAATATTATTTGCAAAGATGTAACTCACGATACGATAATATTGTACAATTGACTATTAGAGGTTACCCATCATAGTAAGTATTTTGGTTTTATATGGGTCACACGCGTAAATGTACACAGCCGCTTCTGTTACTCTATTTTTTTGGTGTAGATACATATTATCAGGTTGATTATATTTTTGTGACTGCTAATCTTACAATACTATTGTGTTATTGTTGAGCAGAATCACTTCTACAGCGATCTGTGTTGGATTATATCAATCCTCTTCAAGTTATTTACCTTAATTGAATTTTTAGAGTTTAAAAAATGAAATAATGTCGATTTAAGTTTCGTCGTGCATTCTAAAAAAAAGTTGAGCAAGATCTACGTGAGGGTAATATTCTCTTATGCGAAAATCGTGCACTAATACGCGGAGAATCAATAGCCATATCTTTCCAACATTAGTAAACTTGCGATTTACTGCACTCGTAAAAAAATTGTTAACAATAGTATAACAATAAAATGTCCAAGATTAATATCTTTTCATAATTTGGCAATGCTAAATTTACACACGTATACACGGCGTGACCTTTACCGTTCTCCTTCAGTAGGTTTTACCATCGGATGGTTTGAACACGCATTTGTCATTTTTGACAATTAGAACTGGAAGTTAAAACGAACCAAGTTTTACGCACTCGAAGCGTTTTTCCGCTCCGATTAGCCGAAACAAAAGAGCAACGCGAAGATTAATTTCCGATCCGTCCACCATAGCATACAGAAACAATAAAACAAAGTTTCTTGCGTCGCGAAAAACTCTGCATCAGGCTTCTCCTTGAAGGGGGAGCCACGGAAAACATCGTCCGTCCGGTCGGAGTAGAACGCCATTTCCGAGTAATTAATCTTTTTCGTTTTTGGCCGTCCTCTGTTATTTCTCGATGTTTTCCTAATAATTGAGAGAGAAGGGGAGGAAAAAAGAGAGAACGGGCGTGAGATAAGTAGTTTAAATTCACGATGTTTCAGTATTTTAAGAGCAGTCTTAATTGATATTTGTGAAAAGGAATAGCTGTAATTTCTTTTTTCATATTTCGAATCAAATGATGCTACCTGTAGACTGAAAAATTCCAACACTGTAGATCGCCCATATGTGTGTATATGTATACATATATGTATATGTTCTCTCTAAAAATATCCCAAGGCAGCGCCATCTAGTGCGCTTGCCAGCTCGAGAGGCATTCGTAGCTGCAAATATAAATAGTTTTTCGTTATTCGTAAGACATTAAGTGGATCTTTTCTTATTTCATTCCTATAGAAAAGGGCGACAAGGGATTCCGAATAGAATTCGCAGTAGAAATTTCTCGTATATTTAAGAGACTGGAAAAGGCGTACATTTACGTTTCGTTTATAAGCTTTAAGAATGAGCGCCGTCGTCGTCGAACAATCCGCCATCGTCCCTCAACAAAAGGACGCCGCCAAAGAAGAGAAGATAGATGTAGAATCGCTGCTGCACAACGACCATCAGGCGCTGAAGAAGGACGTCGATTTTCTGCAGTCGCTGGCGTCGTTGGGCACGCTTAAGGAAGCCAGCAGAAGACGTAAGTGCGCATCGTCCTCAAATTGAATGTCCGGTTGTTTTGTGCCGTTATTGTTATCGTTAGACTGTGTATTGGTCACCTTGTGTTCGCGCTGCTCCTTTATGCAGTTGAATCCCCGAAATTGCCGCCGCGTGTGACGACACCTGAAACGGGGTCGCAAAATGTCGAAGAAAAGAAGTAAAACGTGCGATGTGAGGTGATAGAAATGCTTTTGTATACACAGATTCGTTTTTTAAGGTTTCATTTTTAGAAAAAAAAAAAAACTTAGATCCTCACTTTCACGAATGAAAATAGGTGTTCCGCAAGGATTAATCTTGGAACCTATACTTTATCAGAGATTATCTTTAATAATAAGTATATACAGGTGGCATGCAGCATATACAGCTAAGTTTAAAGTAAATACAAATTTAAATATAAGTAAGCAATCTGTCTAGGAAGCTACAATATATGAATTTAACTCCCAAAATAAAGTTTGTTTCTAAATTCGCAATTTAAATTATAGTGAAGTAGTTACCATGAACTGTTGAATAGAATATGAAAAGTTTTCCTAGCGTTAGTGTTATATTTTCGCCGGTAACAAGTTTTAATGTTTCTTTTTCGAAAATTTCAGCCGTCACCAGTGGAGTTGTTTTATTGATCTACGTCCTGTTCAGCGTCATGCTAGTGGTTGGTATGATCAGTCTGAAGACCTGTTCGACACACGGGATAGTACCAATATACTTAATAGTTGCAGGTGAGCACCTAAACAGTTGATAATAGCTAGGTGTATGAATTTTGAAATTGCAAAAAGAAAAACAACTGTCGTAAATTATGTTATCGTGTTTGGCTTTGATATGTTGTATTAAAGGCACTGTACAGGCAAACATAAAAAAATAACTCGTATTAAATCATTTCATCGTCTTTCTTTTTGACATTTTTATCTACCGTAGAATCTTTAGAAGAATATAAAAAAGGAGGTAGACATGGAGGTTTCTGATTAAAAGGATAATTCCAAAATCAAATATTCTAATTCTACATTTTCTATTTTAAATTTTTTACATTATTTATTACACATTAAAATTTCCTGCCTTACTTTCATTATCTGTTATTCCATGCATGGTGGATTCTTCATCTGGAATTATAAAAACTCATGTTCATCACCACCTACACAAATTTTATAAAGAGAGACAGGCAATATTTTTAGAAAATTTATCGCTTAGGTATATTAAATAGGGGAAGTTCGTTTAAGAGTTTGATTAATTTAGAAAGATGAAATTTAGTACTTAGGCTTCTTAGAAGCAAAGTATCCCTATTTACTATCTTAAGGATTGATTTTCCAAAAATTATGAAATATGTTTTTTCTCTCACTGAAATTAATTATTCTTGAACGCAGCAACGCCTGCCACCTTATGTTTGGAATTAGGTTAATTTAATACAACCACAAGGCATACAGGATTATGTTGCTTACAGCACTATTTTTTTATCTTTCACGAGCTCTCGTTTGATGCTGCAGCAACATATTAAGTAGAATCGGCTAATATCGTTTATTCTACTCAGATCTTTACTTTTTATTAACTTCTGCTAAACAATGAAATCATTTAGAAATTAGTTCCCCAATTACTTCAATTCCAAATAACATTCGTTTATTTCAGGCTTAATGGGCATTGCCATCAAGATCCTACTTGACACCACGAACAGGTGCTTATTTAACACACTTGTGGCGATGATGGTACTTTATCTTATTTGGCATATCGTATGTGAGTATTTTGACAAATTAACGTGGCGTTGATTATTTTTTTCTTGGCAAGAAGTACTCGTATTTGAAGATATTCTTTCCAATGGCCCAAATTTCCATGTTTGATTTCGATTTTTCTTTCCGCAGGTAGTTACTTCATTTTCAAGGCGTACCACCCAAACTACGACCCGGAAGAAGGACCCTATTGCAGTAGATTAGCGTATTTGGTAGCGTTCTGGTCGCTCATGGTGCAATACACGATATTTGGTGTCTTTATACTTTTGTCCGTTTGCAGATGTTTGATGAGAGGCGATACGAAAACATGAAACGAGGCTAAATTTTGTCGTTTTCTTTCTATATATAATTAACCTTCGATCCTATCTCATTTCTAACAGGCGACGTATTAAACGAAATAGGGTAAATGATAATTAAGGAAGCAATTCGAAAAACAGATTAAAACTCGCTGGGTAATTTCCTAAAGAGTGAAAGATACGATAAATAGTAATGATAACAAAAGCAGCACTATATTTATTACCGCAGCGTTGTCGCACAAGTTACATCTCGTTTTTATAGTCTCTGTTTCGACGTTTATTTTGCTAAACGCCCTTATTTAAACCCAAATCCGCCGTTCTGATACACAAATGTAACTAAATTATTTTTCATACTTCATCTGTGACAGGTCAAAAAACGAGGATCGTAACCAATAAATCAAAAAATAAAACCAATAAAACTAGATTATACTTAATTTTCAATAAACGTATTTCGTTAATAAATAATTAGAAACTATGCAAGTTGGTTCTAAGTTTCTTCCTGTACATTTGAAATTTTAGCAATTTATTATTTTAGAAAATGAACGGATGTTGAATTGGATATTACTAGATTGTTAAAAATTAATGGGAATTAATGTAAACAAGATTTTGGAGCAAATTAAATATATCATAAGTAAATATGTTGTTTATTTCTCGGTAATACGTATGTAAATAATTACATGTATGTGTTATTTAAAAAATTATTTATGATAAATTATCGTCCTAAAGGATAAATGTTATCCAGCTTTCTTCGATCACAAATAAATGCGATCTATATACTTCATATAACATACAACACATATTACTAATAAATTACTATCTACAATAAATGTTGAAAATGGTTCTCCCGATTTTCTAAACAGTTATTTACTCTTCTCTTTAGGCTCTCTCCTGCTCTATAGCTTGTTTCAGTTCGCCTAAACTATGCATTCCCTACGTGAATCAAACAAGAAGAAATTTGATGGAGTCAAGCTTGGAGATCCATCTATTTGTACACTAATGACTAGAGATGAGCAAGGTAGGGGAATTTTGCAGCAATTGGATAGGCACGTATTTTGTCTACTCTCAGGGAAACCAGTAGGCAACACGAACCTCCTCTCATGAGTCGAATAAACACGAATCTGCCTAGTCGCTACAAAAAAGTAATAATTTTTCCTACCTTGGTCATCTCTACTAATGACAATGTTCTTCTTCAATTCATTATAATGTACCTCTTCTTCAAAAAATCTCCGTAAGAATAAATTTTTGTCTCTCTGTATTCAAAGTACCTTAAAAGAAGATTGGATCAACAATCACCTTAAATTAGCAGTCTACACACCAATCTTAATAAGATGCAAATTTGTTTGAATGACTGTATGTGGATTTTCCGTAGCCCATGTTTTAAGGTTTTGACTGTTTATATATCCTGAGCAAGTGCCCACTACAGATGTGTGTGCTTATAAATATACGACAGATTTTGTAGAATTACGTTGTATTATTTCTTGAATATTACCAACAGTTTCTTCTGTTGAAAGTTTTGGCTTGCCATGTACAAAACAATGCAGAATGATATACAAATTGGTCATAATTAAATTCTACATCTGGATAACGGTCAGTAAATTGCTGAATGCAAGACTGTGAATATAGGACCATGTTCCATCATCGTTTTCGAAATTGTGCCATTAAAATAAAATCACTACGTTCTGTAATAAAACCATGATTTCTAAAACCAGATCTTTACGCATTAATTAACCTTACCAAATATTTTGTTAATCATGAGTAGGATGTTTGCGAAAACAACCGCTTCAAATCAAATAGAGAAAAAATAAAACGAAACCGAGAGTGTACAAAAGTAAAAAACGATAATAAATGTCGCTCCGAAAACCATAAAAAATACAAATTAACATACGTTGATTTCGTAATATTTTAGTTACATTTTTTTGCGTTTTGCAATATTTACTCAGGACGACAACATGAAAATATTAAATTCACTGTAAGTTCATAAATGGTTGGTGATTAAATGAAGGCACTGTAGAGCAAACGCAGCCGGTCGGTCACTCGAAAGCTCTGCCGCGGTAATAGCGCCATCTCTAGGGAAAAACGAGTAGGCGGAAAGCGACAATTAGCGAAAGCTAAACTGAACGGTTTGCGATGACGCCATAACGAAGTGAAAAGGGTTTTTAGCGGGTTTTTCTCTCTTTTTTATTCCTGCAAAAAAAGGGTACAAAGCTCGGTCTCCAGTGAGAATTGCGTATGTAAATACATTTCTCGTCTGAACGACTCAACCTAACATATGTATGTATATAACATTCCAAGTTTGTTCTCCTAATATATTGGACATATCGAGAGATAAGAGAATATGTACCGTGGATAATTTTGAATCGCTCAGAAGCACGGTGCGATGATAAAACACAAAAATAAACTGCACGTGAAATTCTCTACTACGTAACAATACTATGCGTGATCGGCATGTTACGCATTAAGTAGACGTGTTGCTTGCCGTGCGTCTAATGTGGTTCTGTACAATCACATGCGAGATGTTCAGACGACATTCAGAATTCAAAGCGAGCGCTAGAGATTATAGGCGAGTGAAGAGGCGAGGTGATTCGTATTTCACAAAGAATCGCTTCGAGCACGAGGTTGGCGCTAGGCTATTATTAATTTTGCTTCGCGTTTCTCTCGTAAAAGATGAGGCGAATAATTAACGCGAAAAAGGGGGAGCAGAAAATGGGACGGCGGATAAGGGGAAGATGTGCATCGTGGTCGGAACATTTTTTTTTTTCGAAAAACGTAATTAAGTCTACGCTACACGACAAAGATAAAATTGCGGCATGGATAAACCCCCAGTGGAAAGACGCTTTTTCGATGCGAGCCGAGAATACAGAAAGGACGGAGGAGTGCGGTGAGGAGAATGAGCGGCTTAAATAAAGCTGCTCGCGTTCCGCAAATTCAATTGAAAAGGTGAATTAGAATCTTTCTCTTAGGGTTAGCTCGCTTTGACAAAGTTTGACATTGTGCAAAAAAAATAAAGGCTTACACCCTGCCTTTCCCTTTGTATGTATGTCTGCTTTTCTTTGTACAATTAAGCATACTTTCTCTCCAATTTTTTTTTTTATATAAAAAGGTACTGGATTTAAAAGGATATGGAAACAATTAAGCAAATAATTTTCAGTAAACGGCTGGACGCACCTTTTGTTTCCCTGAACGTGTTCGTTCAAAAACGATTCGCAGTTAATGGTCGAGCGTATCGTCGACAACGAACTCGTTTTACAGTACGAATAACAAAAGGATCAGAACAGAAGTAGCTTGGTTCCTTTAATTAGAATTGCGCGCGTTGTGTGCATTTCGGTTGAAGAAACAGTTAAATATTTGAAATGTCTGTGTAAAACGTAAAACAATATATTTTCGTATTTATGAATGGATATGGAAAAGCATACAATCTTCGTCTTGGAAGGATTGATAGCAAGACCATTCTCCGAAAACCAATCTGCTGATAAACGTACTTAATGTGAGCAACTTTGAAATAGTTGGCTGATAATATGTTGATTATTAGAAAGTGGGAGAAACTTAAAACTGATGCAAAAATGTTTATTTTTAAATATAAAATTGACTTTCCCCAGCATTTTATCATTCGCTGCATATACAGGCGTACATACTGGCGGATGTTCTATCTATCGTCATTAAATTATAGCCAGGTATAAAATGCGACACGATTTTAATCCGGAAGCGCCGGTGACGCCGCCGTACCCATAGCGCATTTAGTGATTACTACCAATTATAAAAGAACCTAGGAAGCATACTGAAATTTTACCAATCGTAACTATGGAGAAGTGCATATTATTTAATGTTATTAAGCTTATTATTCAAGTGCAAATATTTGTAATGAAAATAGCTTAAATTTCCATGGGATCCAATAAAGATTAATTATTTATTTGTGTCGGCGAAAAATTTCAATTTGCAATGACTTCTTTTCTTATACTTTATTCTTTATCTGGTGCTATCTGGGAAAATGCGAATAAATAAGCTCTCCTTACGAGACGAATCTTCCAAGAGGATCCAGTTTCGCAATGTTGTCTTATTAGATTCGTTCTTTCCTTGCTCTTATGTTAGCCTGTTCGATAGATGGCGTGGCGGTAGAAGTTAGAATAATACGTAATATAGAATATTGGGTGAAGAGGTTTATTCTGATGATATGCGAGAAGTTCTCCGGCGAGAAATTGCGCTTTTTTTTAACTGCTGAATATAAATAAGCCCGATACTTCTTATTATCATTCTTCTCTTGCTCTGTTTCTACAGGTTTAGCCCTCCCGTAACATCCCTTTCATCTCTCTTTATCCCAGCACAGCGCTCGATATGGTTTCTTTAAAGGTAATTTGGGAATGGGATTTGGTCCTCGTGAAATTATATTATTGCGACGGCGGAATTTATTTTTACCGTTGAGACTGGAAGAAGCGAAAAAGTCAAATTGGCAGTTTAAAGGGAGATGTTGTTTAAGTGATCGATGGCAACGATAATACTTTCAAGTTACACTCGCCGCAATTAAAACTACACCGCCAAGAAATTTTTGCAAAATTATGTTTATTGGTTTAAAAAATACTAAAATTCAACAAAGGAAAATTAAAAATATTACCGACCGAAACCGGTGTTGCAAAACCAAGGGCTTCAAAAGAAAATTTTCTCGAGGGATGATCCGTCTAGGTGCGCCTGAACCTGCTCTATGTAGCTCACCTTGATTTGCAATCCATAGATTCCAACGCCGTAATACAGTCGAATGGTTATGTGTCTACGTGTAATTTAAATCATTTTTGTAAAAAATCAATACCAACGTTACAAAACAAGTTTTTTTATATAATACATACATATGTCTCTGTATTCTGTTCCGTTTTCAATTTCGCTTTGGGAAGTAGAAAACACGGAATATTTTCTCGTCTCAATCATTTAAATTTGTTTATTTTTTCCTTTTAATCCCTCGTTTCCCGAACGACGACACGTACGCGTACTTTTCCCTATTAAAACAAAGCGATCACGCGGATAATAAGTGGATGCGGATGCGTAATTTAAATAGCCTCACAACCATCATCGGATATAATTTCTACAGGTTTTTAAGTACGTGTTCGACTCCCCACACCTGCCGATGTCTTTCTTCCCTTCAAAGTTATCGCCATAAAAGTGATTTATTTGGTATTCGAGGGACACGCGTTTAGTACCGCGCAGCCAAGACCGGCCATCATCAATAACGCTAATATACCGGGGGCGGGGGCTTAATTTTGTCTTTGTGCGTTAGCGCTGTTCAATTTCCGGTATTGTGCGTGTGCGTCCCCTATGGGGATGTATTCCAACTATTCGAATTCAATTCCATTAGAGATGGCGTCACACGACGACGCTAGCGGCCCCTACCGTCCTTGGCCGTCGTATAATGACGAAGTAAACTTCATTTTCTACCGTCGCACCTTCTCTATCGTTCCTTTTTTGACTTGACGCTTTCTGTTGGAACCCACGCAAGGCGATCCCTTTCCCTGGCGCTTTAACGCGATAGAAACGCGCGAGAGAAAGACGGCGAGAGTCGCTTAGGATAATTGCACTCGATTTATAATGTATAAGAAAGATTGGCGCACGGAGGAGGCAGCGCAAAAGTTGGTAGGTTGCTTCAGGTGAATTCGAGTGAAGAGAAAACGTCTCTTTACTATTTTCTTAATGAATTCCGAAGAGTAAGCGTCATTTCGGGATCCAGGTAAATGTTTGGATCTTAATTACCGGTGGATGTTTGTTGTTCGACGGGGTTCGCTTCGAAAAATTAACGCAAAACGGTTCCTCAACTGGAAGCAGGAAGTTCATTTATTACGATTAATAGCCGTCGCGACAATTAGTCTATCGTATAACGGCAGCCACCCACAGAAATTTGTTCCTAACATTTATAAGGAGTAGCATTTCTTACTGTTGGTGCTGTTGAACATTAAGGATGAATATAGAACTAAGGATAATATTATTTGCATCCATTGCTCCCGTGTGTGCTGTGAGCGAAAACCAGAAAAGGCTGGATTTAGCAGAGCATGGAGTTCAATGATAAATACACTAGGGTAGAATATTTTATTTGCACGTTAAACTGCTATACGCAACAGTACCGCTAGATGTAGGGCACAGATCCAATGATGTGAAGATTTATTCTAAATTTAACGGAATTTTTATGAATACCTAATGAGTAGACACATTCATTTTGTATATTGCGTCAAGAGTAATTGGATTCATTTTATACTTCATTTATTTTTCAAATCTTCTCTGAGGATTCTCTCTATTCCGCAATTTTGCCGATTTACTGTTCCTCTTAGGCAAACCGTATTCGACAATCAGGGTCATCTCCATTGAGTTATTGCTAGAGTTGACCAAGGCAGGTGTAAATATTACTTTTTTGCAGCTAGACTAGACAGCTATTCGTTTCATAAGAAAGGGTTCGCGTTGACTATTGGTTTTCCCGAGAGTTGACAAAACACGAGTCTGTCTAGTCGCTGCAAAAAAGTAATAGTTTCACCTGTCTTTGTCTCTAGTTATTACACTAATTGTCTTTCGTAAGGATGTGTTTTTCTACTTTTAGTATAGGTTATACTGGTTGTCAGGAAACGTCATTGTCTGCTGCAGTTGATGGAGATATACTATGAGGATTCTCACCCACAATTAACAAAGTACGGTCATTTTCTTTAGCTTTTCTGCTATTATCAATTGCATATTTGTCAAATGACTTTCCAATTGTTTGATAGTACAGTACGCAAAAACTTATCTTTAATTTTTGTTCGGCTTCTTGTTAGTGGCAAAATTTATGAACAGGTGGATAGCACTTGGAAAATTTGATTTAGAGGAAGTAATCATTTCTTCAGCATTTTATCTTTGCTTTTTGTTATTGGTAAAATTGCTGTTTTCTACTCTTTAAATTACTTTTATTCGAAAATGTTGTTATATGAGGTATTAAAAGTTTGATGGTACCATTAAAACAATCGGGAGTTATTTAAAGACATTGTCGATTACGTCATTACTTAAAACCAGAAGTGGCGGGAATCATAAAATCGATCCAAAATTGATTTGTTCGAGCATTTATTCGTGAAATAAAAATTGTTTCAAATTTAAAGAATTTATTCCATAATTTTACCGCGCACAGTATAACCAAGAAAATTGTTTCTTTCCCCTTTAAAATTCAAGCTCGTTAATTTGATGTTTAAAAAACAATAAATGAACTTTTCAAAGTAAAAACTGTTCGCTTTGGATTATTAACAAAATAAAGATCCAGGAAGTTTCGTCAATAATTTTTTATTGGAGTGTTAAACATGGAGAATCGACAAAGCATCTAATTCAAACATATTTATACATTCGGGCAATAATTTAGGCTCGTCAAATTAACATAAAAGTAGTTTCTACACCTCTAACGAAAGAACCGGGCGAAAGAATTTATTTGCGCCGTGTTTTCCTTTATGATATCCACCACAACTGCGTGATGATATCGCCGTTTTAAATTATACACAAAAAGTAGTTGTTAGGCTTAAACTATGACTATTACCTAACACAATCGACAAACGTGTTTGAAAGAAAATAAAGTAGGCGTCGCGTCGTAAAGTTTGATGAGTAAAATTTTATCGCCAGCATATACGACTTAAAACGTGATTCGTTTGAAAAAAAAAAGACGTGTTTACATGGGACAGACGAAGAGGAGAAAAGTATCCGTGCCACACGAATGTACTTTCGTAATACAAGCGCAGAAGCGGGAGAAAAAAATAAAACGCTTTTAATTATCACGAATTTTAAAAGGATTCCTTGTCTTGACGCGAGCTCTAACTTGCTGTATTCGTTAATTCGCTACGAAAATATGACGGAATGGAAATCGCGAAAGGTTGAAAATTGAGGTTCCTTCTATCTAGAATGATTATTAATTGTATTAAACAGTTCACTCCTTTTCACACGACGTTCAGAATTTTTGGACTCCGAGAATAATGTACATGTTTTCTTTTTGTCGAAGCGGCGTATATAAGCGTCGAAACTCGAAAAGGATATATGAGTACTAGTTGTTCAAATTTTGAAATAGTGTATTGGAACTTTGATCTCAGCACCATCAGTTGCTGCCTAAATTCAAATGCAAAATTAGAAAAGACCTATCACAACCTTTATTTTAAATAAACTGTTAGTGAACGTCGATAGTTTTCATAAATGTACACAGGTAAAAATTTCTGGGAGAGATTTTTCACCGAAACGGAGAGATTCTTCACCAGAACGCAGAGATTTGAGCAACGGAACTGAAAGTTATTGCGCCTGTTCATCTCCACTTACTACACGACGATGTTGAAGCAAAATCGCAAAATGTTAACTCCGTCGATTCTACCTACCTGTGTAAGTGGGCGCGAGGGAACAAACAGACGGTGTTAGAACGGTGTAAGAGAGAGAACGGCGTAGAAGGATCTGACGACGTATTTTTATTTGCGTATATGCAATCATTTTAATTTCAAGGTATTTCGCCTTGTTTCGTTTGTCCGAGTTTCATTCAGGATTTATGTTGAAAATTTAACTACTTAGAAATCTTTTTATAACATTGTTATAAAACAAGTTAAGAATGTTCTGTTATGTGATTAAAAAGTAGCGATTGGAAATTTCACAAAAATTAAAATTAAACTATATTAATAATACTATAAATTTAATGGTGCGTTGTTAAAAAGATCTAGGTTATTAAAAAAGTTAACGTAACCAGAAATTTTTTAAAAACAGTTATACTGAAGTTCCTGGCAACAGATATTACCCTTGTTTATTTCTGCTGACAAAGTGTTTTCGCAAAAAATTAGTGTCAATAATGAAGGTTGTGGTAATTGAAAACTATTTGGTCGGTTGAAATGAAAACATTATGGAAAAAGTTACGATTGCTTGGATTGAATTTGGTGAAAAGCCCATGTGCAAAAATTTACTCTCAATTGGTCATCTCCTAGATATAGCATTTGAAGAAGCTGTAGGTGGTATGGATACAAGTTGTATCTTCGAAGACGTCTATGAATAAAGGATCAGGGGTGTCGTTTATTGCTTGTACTGGTGGTAGTATTATTCTCAACAGCCTACAACAACTGTTTCTCCTGTTGCCATGTAACATTCTTCTTTCTACATTTTGGATTGTTTTGTGATTTGGATGGAAACCGTTCTCGGAAGGATGAGTGTTAAAACTATAAGCGCCTAATACTTTTATATATCGACGCATTCTTGGCTAGTAAACCCTACCACATTGAATTAAAAAATACCTTTAAAGCTTTCGATAATCAACAAATGAGTCGTTCGTAAATTGTTAATTTCAATTTTAGCCTAAAATCGCTTCGTTTTGTGGATTTTAGTATTCTTAATTTTTGTTTTATTTTGTTTTGGTAGGACAAATAACCGAGGGCCGAGGAGTGAGTATTGACTCACACTGTATATATACTATTATTATCTGTTCGTTTCTTTCTGTTATCCATTTTATTAGCAATTGCTATTGTCGTTATTTCAATTTTTCTGACATAATGACAACAGCAATTATTTAGAACATGGATGGAGCAAACAGGTAATAATAGTATATAAGCAATGTAAGGTTAGGTGAATCGAGAAGATTTAAGAAAATAAAAAAATATTTCACTAGACATAATATAAAAAGAAAGTCGATAACCATTAGCGACGAAATGTAAGAAAGTAAACAAAGAACAAAAACGAAGGAATTGTTAATATTAAAATAAAAAGTGGAAAATACATTTATGGTCAAGAATAAATATTATGAGAAATACAGAACGATGTGGAATTTAATTTTGCATAATAATATGAATGAATATGTATTTAAGACAACTTTAGATGTTTTGAATGTGTTGTAAAAAAGCACAATTCCATTTGAAATAAAATAAGGAGGTTGATGCTGAGGACGGAAAAGCAACCGTCACCTTAAAAATATTTTCATCAAGTTAGCCATGGTTCATGATACTTTTACGAATGTATATGCTTTGGAGAGCGTAATTCAAAAGAAGTTTTCCGTACTTTTCTTTGATGGCACCGTATTCGATGAATAACTCAGTTAGTAGATCCTCTCATCCACGAACATTAATTTTGTATAATAATTGTACACCCGGACCTATAAAGAGGAATAAACCTTTTAGACTTTGCGTGTCAAACGCGAAAATACGTAGATATCCACTCGACCCGTTATAGTTCATAGAGAGTGTAAAACGGAACCCTTTCTTGTACATGCACATCATATAGGTGTACAAATTACGGAAGCGAAGCCAGCCTACACACACTGAATGGAATCAAAAGACCCGTGTAATTATTTTAATAATTCACCGGTAATTCGGTATAAATGCGCTCTGAAGCGTGCACGTCTTACTACCACTACCGACAACGCGCCCGTATCTGAAAGAGAAGGAGAGGATGTAGGACGTGTACGATCGGATAGAAGAGCCGACGCATCCCACTACACCTCTGTGTGAATTTCTGAAACGAATCTCGACGGTAGTATACTTCGCTGTTGCTGCACGTCTGCTACGTCTTTATATTTACGCTAAATGAAGTCTCCTGCTGTGGATCCTGTGTCTCGGCTGGAAATGAGCAAAGGATCGTGTGACGTACGACGTCGGTCGTTAAATTGAATGGAGGAATGGTGTGAAGGGTTGTCTTGTTCTTCATTTTAATACATATACCTTTCTTTCGTCAGTTATATGCAACTAATGGGCGTTGCGATGTCTTCAAATTTTTGGAAGAAAGAGTTCACCGAATAGAGAAGGTTTTTTTGATGCTTTAGGTAAAAAATATGCAAAAATCAACAGATTATAAATTCTGGCCCTGCCGCCATTACTAGGATAAACCGCGGTGGTAACAATTAGCAGATTATTGATGGTATAACCGGAAGCCCTAGAAAATTGAAAAAACTTTAGTTCAAGAGTACATGCATGCTTTTTCTTTTTGAAAATATTTGAGCGGGGAAACCGTATGGTACAAACTTTTTCGTAGCAATGTATGTTTTTCAACCTTCAAGAAGGAAGATGCTGATCAATTTAAGGGTGTACCCCAACAAAAAAATTTACAGTCTATGAAGACGCATGTATTACAAATCATTTTAATGTTTTTCCTCATGTTTTCTATGTTCTAATTGTTTCCTATATCTTCCGTTGAAGTTCGCAGCAAACCTTCATTTAGTGGACTTTAGAATGAAAACTAGGCCATCAGTAAGGGTTCTAACGATTCATTTTGAAATCTAATATCTCAGGCTTTCGATAATACAACCTATCGTTAGTACGTCTTCTGCACACGTATTAATATATTTTCGGCGACTTACTTCGAACTTAATCCAACCGAGCTGCAGCTATAAACGATAACCGTAAAAATGTCGGGACCGAACAGTTTTGCGACCACCACCATATTCGCTACCAATCGAAAAAGAAAACCGAAATTTTTACGAGAGAGCACGTTGGCTTCAGTTATACATGAGATGCAGAATATTATGAAAAATACGTATCTATTCTAAAGTCCCGAAAACAATGCCGTTTTCAGGAAAAATGAAAATGGTAGGATATACTAACAGAGTCGATATGATAAATGTTTTAGTCAGGTTAAGTGTTAACGAGCGTTTGTACAGAGAACTGTTTCCGAACCGCCGTCATCCAGATCACAAAACAGAAATGTGTGCTGTGAAGACAACGATGTAAAGCCTCAAACGTTCTTTGCCTGTTAGTCGACCTCGAAAACTTAATGGCAACTGCAGGAACAGTTACAACAGGATGTTGAGAATAATCCTGTCACTAGCGCACGTTTGTGTCAAGAAATAGACGTCACACTCAATCTTCTGTATATAGATGCCTTTGAAGATACAACTTCTATCCATTAGCCTGTTCAAATGCTGCGTCTCGTAGATGGTAGACCAAATATTTCGTTGCGAGTGGTTACACGAAGGAGAATAATGAAAAGGTATGGCTCCAGTATGACAAACCTAGAGTAAGGTTCTATCGTAACTCTCTCTCGCTGCTGCAAGGTCGACTAAGGGATTTATTTCGTGTTTTCGATGCTATTATTTCGATTATTGGGTGCATCTTGGTGTCGGCGAGGATGGAAATAATTTCGAGACGTTCGTCGTGTCTCATGCAAAACTACTGAGGTGTTTACCTTTTCGAGAAAAGCAAAAGAGAGAAACTCGTTGATACACATCTAGTTTATTATACTTGTACTATAGGTATCGTTTTGTACACCAAATAAGCCACAATATTTGCAGGTTGTAGATTGTAAACGTTTTGTTGCCGGTACTTTGGGCTTCATTGGTATTAATATTCCGCGAAATTTCCACGACACGAAGAAATCTTGGACGATATGGATTGATCTCTTTAATTCCAATTTTCGTCGGCGCAAAATTGGAATTAAAGAGATCGAGATATTATATTATATCGAGATATATAATACGAGAACTTTCCAAGTAAACGAACGACAAAACATGTTGAAGTTTTTCCTACATCCTCAAATAGCATTAAATTTGACGTCTCCATCTAATAATAATAAGAACAAAAAATGAGTAATAGGAGGAGGAACAAGAGATAAGTTCGCTTTGAAAATTATTATATTACAAGAGTTTTTATATTGTACTCCGTTCGGAAAGTTTCCACTTTAACCCGAGATGGCGACATAAAAACGTATAGTATAGGAGTATGCATGTTCCTTTAAAGATTCTCTCGAGGAAATGGATAGGAAAGGGCAATTTTCTTGTCAAGTTGACGTATTAACGTAAAAAGGCGAACTTTGTTTTTATTAAAAATGTTTTACGAGTTTTCCAAAAACAAAAAAATACCACAGAATATCCTCCCCTCAATTAGAGAATGTGAGGCAATGCGAGGAATTCTTGTGTGTCGGCATCGCGACGAAACATTCAGGAATTTACGAGATCTTCCGTTGAGCGTCACGTTAAGCGAAATATGCATGTTTAATATGTTGAGACGTTGTCTCGTACATAGTTTTGTGATTAGCGTCGCGACGGATGTCATCATTCGCATTAAAAATTCAATTCACTGCTCGGAAATGGAATAATTAACTGCTAAGGAAGTTGGGCGTGTGAATTGCACAGATTGCTAAACTATGTAGAAGTGAATTGAGAATTTAGGGCATTTGAGTTGCTGAAAAAATAACAGCTAGGTTGCGCAAAGTGAAGTTAATGTAAGACGACTTCACTTAAAGTTATGGGAAAAATGTCAATGTAATTTATTGGACGTTAGTCATATTCATGTTGTGGCTCTTGCTCTTGTTCTAAAAAAATTTAATGTGGAACAAATAATTAGCGAAGCGATACCTGTATCTCCTTTTATCGCCTACACACCCTGAAATTCAAACATGCGAAAAATACGAAACGATAGACGAAGGGGTCATTGCAGTAAGAAATATAAAACATGAGTAAGCCCTACTTTAACAAATCAAATAGAAATAAGTTTGTTCTTTCTATTTGAACTCTATTCTTTCTAATCAAAATTTGTGTTCCTTTTTGCGTAAATGGTTTCGTAATTGCCCCAGCGAAGTTGCGTTCTTCATCAATCTGAGGTTTTCTAATTTAATATTACGTCCAGTTTTGTTTATGTGTTGCGCTACACTTGACCATTCTATTCTACCGCATCTGTAAGACCTAATGTGCTCATTGGCCGTTATCGTTCTTTTCGTTGGACCAATATAGGGTT
>LR737380.1:24319986-24342234 GCA_902655005.2 Marronus borbonicus | reverse complement strand
TAAAAGAGATAGTTAAAACAAAGAGGAAGAATGAAAATGTTGAAAGTACTAAAAACCCTCATTAAAATTCATCAATACATTGTTGTCATATCGTGTTGAAACTATTTAAATGGGGGCTGGGACTTTCCTTATTGGGCCTCCTCTTGGTGATATCTTTGTCATATCTTTCTTTCTTTTGTCATGTTCACCGCTGTTCCCTAATCCACTTTTCTGTTAGATAACATCGCCGTAATGTAAAATAATATTCAAATAAAAAGTGGAAGTTTACATTTTATCTACCCTCGCATATTGCCGTTCCACTTCAAATATCTTCATTTGCTATTTTTATTATAACGTGATATTTCCAAGAGTTGATTTTCTATGGAAGTTTAACATCGAATCAAACGAAGCGGACAATACTGCATAATGAACATTCGAAGTATGTAATTAAGCGAAAAAGAGAAAAACGACAATACTAAAACCTCCTAAAGACTTCGTTATAAATGCCCATTAAAAGTTGGAAAGAAGCCGCCGTTTCTTCTTATTTGTAAATGTCTGTGTGCTAACAATCGTACAAGACGAAGTAGGAGGCAATCAATACGCTTTTCCTTCGGTATTGGTAATATTATTTCTGAACCGACGTACGGCCCATAAAATCGGATTATTGTCGCTTTAACGAGATATAATAAATTATGTTTTAAAGGGAGGGTGCCAAATTCAAATTTAAAATATTGAATCTGCGACGCTTTCGAACCGCGTCTTATTTATTGCCTTTTCTTTGTGATATATAATACCGCTTGTAACTGACTTTGACTTAATCTCGATTGAGCGGAACAGAAATTACATTTCCTAACAAATGTCAGGTTTTTTGTTGAGGAAGTAATACACTGGGTTCTATGTAGCTATGTAAGGCCTTCAATTAGAAACGACGCGGTTTGTAAACTTTCAGTTGACGTCCACGTCGAGTTTGTCATTTCGATATTGTGCTTATCAGTGTCGTCTAAAAATTACTCCGATTTTGTTATCAAATCCACCCTCAGTCGCAGCTCTGTTTTACTGTTAGTTTTCGTGTATTAACTTCCACCTTTGGTCGTTATGGCCGTCCAACACCAATTTGTAACGAATGTTGCGAAAAGATCTTAGCCTACGTGCTCACATGATCGCTCTAACTGAAGAACTAAAACTGAAGGAACATTTATCGCAGCACAGGTTCAGTAATTAAGTTTCAGAGGTGGTGATCCCAAATTGTTTTGCGTATAAACAAAACTGCCACATTTGGTCTGAAAATCGGCTAGACACAATAGGTACTTATTTTCTTAAAACTGACTGGTGCGAATTTCATGTGCGATGTGGGTTTCAGATGCGGTTTTTAGCCACAATTATACGCGGACATATCCGTCCGTTATTCTCGACATTTGAAAATCTCTAATGAGATGTAAACAATCGTTTTTAACGTGGTATACTATTGAAATTTAAACGCAATAACTCGGTAATTTAGGAGGCGGATTAATGTCTTACTTGCACGCACTTCGCTGGCGGCAACCAACAGGAACGCAAGAATTAAATTGTGCAGTTCCTTACTATATAACTTTCTTCGTTGGAAGTTGGAAAAAGATACATGATCTATATAGCTTCTTTAGCTCCGGAGATTAACGGCGAAGTTCGCCTCGTCGCCGTCGCTCGAAAGGGCAACGCAATTTTAAAACTTACATAAAACGTTTTGCGTCGAAGTGACGGGAGATCGACGCTGACGAGAGTTTCAAAACAGTTTTTATGGTCGCAACATGTTCTTTACGGTCCCGTAGGAACATCTTCCGTTTAGTTCTTAATCTCAAACTCGACGCTCTAAAGATCGTAGGCATTTGTTGTAAAATTGAGAACTAATTATAGTTTTATATATATATAATATATATATTTTTTTTTTCTCATCATTATAGCTAGTTTCTAAATGGTTAATTTTGAAACTAATTTCAAGAGTTGAAGTGTTTCTGTTTTAAGATCAAGGATAATTCAAGTTTGATCATTTAAAAGATCGCAGGGTTTTGTTATACGACGCGCTAACATAGAAAGGGCGCGTAAACGTCGAATTCAAACTGCCAGATGAGCAGCTAGCTGATACTTCCGAACCTTCCACTGAGAGTTATGTTTTAATTAGATAAACAATATAGTATGTGTGTCATTCAGACGTGCGCAAGAGTTCGATACCGCATCAATTTCTTTTTTCATCATTTTTCCGCGCAGTACCTTTCAATCTAACGCTAAAGTTATGCAGATTTTACACGACACTATGTCGCGGGCGCGCTTTCGGGATCGCGATATTAGTTTTATCGAAATCGTCTCGTTGTCATACCGAAAAACGAAGAGATCTATCTTAGATATTGAAAGTTGACGCGCCTAACTTGCCACCGGCTAGATACTTCCGATATATCTCAGAAATATCGTCGCCTTTTATTCTACGATCGTTCCTACTCTTTCTTTTTTTCTTTAGTTTTAAAGCGTCAGGTTTGCCAATACTACTCGCGTCAACACTACTGCCTTCGCCGCCTCCCATAATATGAAATATCAAAGGGAACGGCGCTCAGATGGCGGAAAAGGGCGTGCGACCTTTTATACTTGCATGAAATGGACGGTCGGCGCGTTCGTAAAATATGTTCGGTGCAAGAGAATGCGAAGGTTCCCTTATTTTATAATGCATAGTTATATACGCTTTAGCTGCGACGATATTCGCTTTTATTGCCGCTTTGTACGCTTTCGTTTTAGTTTTAATGATCGTCCTGCTTTTTCGGATTAACCGTATTGTATAGAACGGCACCGAGGAAAGTTTCTATATGGAAGCATATAAATATGAGAGGCGAGTTGAAGTTTATCTTCAACGAATTCGTTCATCTTTACGACGTTAAACGGTAGAACTTGGACCTCTTCTTAATTGCCCTAATGATTAACACAATTTCGCGTAGGATAAATAGAAAAAAAAAGTGCATGCAATTTTACGTTATTATTACGTTTTCGCGAAAGCTTGAAACTATGATGTTCTTTCTACATAGTTTCTATTTAAACCTTTAAATTGCGGTGTATGTATGTAACTCTTGTGATGAACCATCGGTCATTCACACAAATTTAATTTAAACATTTTTACCCAAAAATAAAGTATGAAAAAAACAATTAATATCTGTAACGAATCCTTTTTTTTCTTATTTTATCAGATAATTTCCGAAAACCCTATAAATACCTTTGAATGGCAGTGTATACATTTTGCCAATTAAGCAAAGCGCAATTTGTGCAAAGGGATGTCATGAAATTGTTTTGCTGGTACAAGTTCATGTCACGTCAGAAGGCAAGAAGCGCTAACGTCATGCAAAAATTGGCTATATAAATCGCTCAAGTTTTCATTTGGAGAGACTCCTGATAGGTATGTCTGCTACTTCACATGGACGACTTACGATGAACAAGGTTTCATGAAGGAATATTGCTGTCGGTCTGACGGGAAATCTTTCAGTACACTGCCATCGGTTTGTCCTTTGATCATAATTTCTTAATAAAGATGATTTCCTTTTTATTATGCTATTAAAGTCGTTTATTTTCGTCAACCAGATTTATTTGGTGAACTGGTGAAATGATTTCAGTTCTAATTTATTAGTGCAACTGCCATTATACATTAGCTCATATTATTAATATTAAAATATCAGCCAATCATAATATTTCGCCTTAAGCGTTCGGAAACTCTTTTACCCATCTTAAAATAAGCGCATTATTTTTGAGATGAAAGTAATATTTCCTTGAATTTTCAAATAACACTGCTTGTGACATACGCACCTACGACTACATGCAAAATCAAGTTTGTTAGTGTTTTGTATTTCGCAGCATACTCACGTAGAGGTAGCGTATTTTAAACCTATCCTTCTGGTAGGTTGCTATTCGTTAAAGAACTTCATAGAAAGAGGTAATAATGTTGGCCCTAAGATGGAGTCTGGTGGGACACCACAACATACGTAACACAGTAATTCACCAATTTAATAAATCTGACCCTTTTACCATATCTTATTTAATTAACGTGAAAAGTCCTTGCCCCGACCTTGATGATACCTGTATCACTTATGAAAGATTGCCATTAGCGATGATGATGATATCGGCGCTCACGTTCTACTACTAGTCGGCCAACGTATTTTACCCGAACCTTTGCGGTGATCCATCCGCATCCAGTGATTTACATGCATGTTGTACCGAGTTACGGTTCGTATCAGTACGAAGCGTATGGACGGTGTGCGAACCAGACCTGCGGTGAATTACGTAACGTATACGGTATAAAGTTATTTAATTGACCACGGGTCCCGTACGACCGGAAATACGTCGTACGTACACTTCTGCACGTACCGAACGTAGCGGCAGTCCTCCACAGCATAATGGAGGTAGAGCGGATAAGCACCCTTGCACGGTCCCGCTTAATGCCATTAGCGGTATTGCAGCGATATATAGGAATCGAGTTAAGGCGAAATTTACGTTTGAAGTGAGCGCTATTTGATGGTCGCAATCCTTTTCAGTCGTCGTCGTCGTCGTCTACGATCTATCCAGCGAATAGAGGCGTTATCGGGAAAGATAGCTTCATTACTTTAATAATACGTAGAGGCAAAGTCCCATGCCTACCCGTCGATATCCGCAAAATTTTTAAACGGAGAGAAAACAACACAAAAACAGAATGTATTGATTCTACTACTATTGGCAAACATATAAAAGAAAAGTAATAATATATTTTCCGAAATAATTTTAAATTATCATACTTTTTTCTTATCGAAATATACTGTTTTCACTTTCAACATAGCTTGCACTCACATCCGGCATTCTATCAGTTAATTTTCTAAGCATATATATAGAAATATTGTTCCATTCGGATTCGGATTGAGGAAGCCGGCGAAGGTGATCCTTTGAAGTGGGGCAGAGATTTCTTATTTTATTATTGACTTCATCCCATAGTAACTCCAAGGGACTCAGATCTGGGGACCTTATTAGTTTCTGTCTGAGCATTTAAATAGTTTTTGTAAATTGTAGCAGTATGTTTCGTGTTGTTGTCATGGACAAACGAAAACCCCCTGTACTGTAGGGGCGTAGTATTTCCTTGTGCTTCGCTCTTCGAACAAAGATGCTTTTGGTCGAATACCTTAAATTTGGACTGGTCTGTCTAAACCATCATCTGGCGTTCAATGGCGTTGTCCAGCTAATCTCCTCGTCGCAACAATGGTTCTCTCAATACGATGTGTTATTTGTGTCCATGAAGATCGGTTTCTTTTACAAGGCGTTTTGTTACATTGGCCGAAGGAGGATTTTCAAACCTCCAATTAATTTCCTGTCATTTTGAGTGCTGTTAATCCCCGATTTCGTTTGCTAAGTAGTTCATTTCGCAAATCTTCGCTAGTCTTTATTATCCAAGAAAGACCAGGTTGATTACGATGTTTGACAGACCTTATCGTACTATATCGCTGGAGTGTACAATGTACCTTTGATTTTTTACATGCTGTATTTCAACAATTTCGTTGGTTTTTCTTTTGGTATTTTAAAATACCGAGTAATAACGAACCGGCCGCAATAAAATAAATAATAATAAAATAACTTTATTTTTATTTTACATTAATTGTGCATTGTACTGACATTTTATATGAAAACTCATTTTTTCTAAAGCACAAAGTTTTACAATTACTTCCAGTTGTTTACTTATATTATTATTATTATTATTATTTTATTTAGATTCCTGAATTGCTTTACAGTTTATACGCTGATTTCAGCAAAAAATTAAAAAATTAAAAATACACGATCAATTCGATCGGTAAATTCGACCTCATCAAACGCGTATTGTTCGACGTTATATACGCGATAGCTATCGGAATAGACATAAAACAAAACGCCAAACAAAATCCATCCATGGATATCTCTATATATCCATGTATCTACATAGCTACTTTTATTGTCGTAGGCGGCGCAGCGTACATTGCAGCATCCGATTGGATATCTCTATATATCCATGTATCTACATAGCTACTTTTATTGTCGTAGGCGGCGCAGCGTACATTGCAGCATCCGATTGCGCTAGATGCGGATATAAACGGCGCGGTGGGCTTCATAAACAGTCAATCACTTGCAGCACGGCTTGTGTATACGTACAGAACGCATCGCGGCAGCCCTAGAAACACACTCGCACGTTGACCAAATTGATTTATTGAACAAACAATTCCCAGAACGTCAGTTGGTTCTAGAAGCGCTCGTTCAACGCGCGCCGTCGATGTGAGCCTGGGCTTAAAGCTTCGCACGCTGTAACACGCGATACTCGTACTGCGAGAGTACGCCGTCGAAGTAAATCTCGTCGGATAAGATGGCTCCTTCTTTCTCTGTGCAGATATAATGTTCAGTACCTATTAAATTGGAAATGGATAAGTTTAACAACTTTGTTTTTGTACTTATTTTATAAGAATTTGTGTTACTTCTGTTTAATCGATAACGTTCACGTACTTTCCAACGATAATGTTCACCAATTGGGTGGACGCCCACATAAACGCTCGAATAGTAGAATGTCATTTACCGCCGTTTATTAGTACCTGGATGGCCACCTATGCACATACATCCACTTTAACTGTCTATACATAACGTACATACATCGGCGTAATGTCTTATTGTCAATGCAAATACTTCCGTGATTGGTCTGGCTGTTCGATTGGCGTTTCGACCGGTCGTCCTTCAAAAGATAAACACTTCGCTTAGGTGCTGCACGATATTCCTTTTAGCGCCACAACAACGGCTCTAAACGTTTAGTGCGCTGCTGGGATCGGTCTATATTGATTATTGCGAATATTCTTGTCATTGCTTACTCTATACAATGGATATGGCAAACACTTATTGGGTCTTTTTCTACATTGAAACATTTTCAGTGTAGATCATAAACTACTTAAGACATTGAATATAAGTGTGCCGCAAGGATGCGTTTCAATGACGCTGCTATCTACAGAGACGCATTTCTCAACGCGCTGCTTTGATAGCGAATTCTTATTGGTTGAAAGCACCTTCAAATAACACTGTACAAATACTGCTGTAATTATATAATTCTATCAAAACCTTTGATACTACTTACCTTATTGCTATTTTTATTATTATTCTCCATGTATCCTCCTTTTCGACGTATATACCATTTTTTTTAATGAACGGAACGAATTTCAACCAAGAAAATAATTTAAAAAATATAGATACATATGTAATAGAGCTGCACCTTCTAGGTATACAAAACGGAGCAGAAATAGTATTTTAAATGACAAGAATAATATCGTACAATGGAGGCGACAATATCTCAGGGGATATTTCACAATACGGATCTCAGAATAGGCCAATTTTTGATTTAGATGAAACTTGAGCGGGTCATACGGTACAAATAGTATCAACTGATATAAATGTACATAGCCGTAAACACGCCTTTGTGGAAGGGCTTAAACTAGATTAAAGAATCTCTCTCTGAGAAAGGGCGTCGCTTTATATTGTTGCATATTGGAAGTTCGTTCTGATACATGGTTTATTATTGTTTCAAGTCAAAAAGCATCGCCATGAAGAAGTGAATGTTACTGTTTATTACAGTCGGTAAAAATCTTTTTTAAAGATAAAGATATTTAAGTTTGCTGCTAAATAATGAGGATTAGGATGAAGCATCCATGACACTTAAGGTACTGTTCGAAAGTCTGAGGTGTCCAACGGTAAAAGAAAAAAAATACAACATTCCAAAATTTCAAAATTAAATTGTTACTAGAACATAGAAAAGTTGCCATCTTTTAAATCAAAGCAATAGCTTACCGACTATTAAAAAGTGTTCGCATTCTTTAGCATTTATTCGTTATTTTATTAGTTGCTCTGACTGAAAAAAGTCAGTTATACATGTCGAGTTCTAATTGGTAAAACCTGTCCCGTTGACAAATGTCCAATTACCTTGAATTTTTAGCTGCAATATGCGGGCTCGAAATTATCGCGTTTTACCAATTCGCAGGTAATTTAACGAACGAATCATTTTATCCGTACTCCTACTCGGCGAGTTGTTATTTGTCTACACAGATTGCCTTCTCAAATATTTATTCGAAATCGTTTTTC
The DNA here is from genome assembly GCA_902655005.2 of Marronus borbonicus. Taxonomy (NCBI): domain Eukaryota; kingdom Metazoa; phylum Arthropoda; class Insecta; order Coleoptera; family Scarabaeidae; genus Marronus; species Marronus borbonicus. The sequence goes on along the minus strand of LR737380.1, from coordinate 24,334,146 downwards.
AGACCCAACGTATATACGCGCTTACCTGTAAGCGTATAATGTCGCCATTAAAAACGATTATTACGGTCTATCCGATTTTATAGCTTTTGAACATTATGTATTTCGTATGGGTAACTTTTTTTGATCGCTTCTCTCGCGGTCTCTTTTTGATCGTGGTCGTCGTTTTTTCGGGGGTTTTAAATTCGTCGACGACAAAAAAAAGTTTCGACAGCTCGCCTCGTTTAAATACCTTCCACGGGCAGCGATGTGATGCGATTTCCCCGACGATGTAGTTTAATGCGATTAAAACTTTGTCGTTCGTCCGTCATAACGAGTTTTTTTCTGGCTGCTATTCGGCTGTTTTTGGCCCGGAATCTGCATCGCGGCACCCGCCGTATATTTCATTACGATTGGATTAAAAAGCGCGTCGCGTAAACTACGTTAAGCGCGACTATAAAGAGGCTTATTGAGGAAAAAAAGAAGAAGCAAGAAGAGAAAGAGATAGCCATAACAAGCCACAGACTGTAGGAGTTGTAATTAACGAATAAATAATTTGCCGAGTTTTTTAACATCATCGTGCTAATGAATGATGGCGAAGATACGATGCGAAATCGAATATTTCCCTTGCGTTCAGATTAATTTATCCTGCCGTCAAATGTGTTCGTGATAAAGTCTACATTTTTCCTGTCAAATTTAATTCAATGTCGTTAGAGCGTTTTAGGACGATGTTAATTTTCAATGTCTTTTTCGCTTAGTTGGTGCTAGACGACCGTCAAAAGATAGCAGAGGCTATCAGCACCTCGAGGCAATGTGTTTGTTCTGTAATGACTCGCACACTCATTCAGGGCCAAAAACGCATTGGAATCAACATTTCGAAAGATCTGTTGAAGCAATTTAAGTGAAATAAGTAAGTTTTGGCGTCGATTAATAAGTGTAGATGAAATACAGTCGAAATAGTGGAAAGTGAAGATCGTTTCATCGACCGGAAGAGTGGTGGCGATTATTATAGCAAGATAGTCATGGAGTCGTGTTAAGCAACTATCTTAAAAAAGAAAAAAATAATGTATGTGAAGTAATCTAATGCCGTTACAGCATAGAATCGTGATACGTGATTATCACATATGGTTATTTACACACAAAACCAGGAAAATGTCTTCTTTGCATCTCGAAAACGTATAGTGAGAAAAAGTACTGGGAAACGATGTCGAAGGAAACAAGACTTTGCTTCCTCCGCTTATATACAATTTATTCAAATCATCACTGTCAAATCGAAAAGAAAGGGAGAGAAGCGGCGAGCAATTCACGGGTAGGACGTGAGAATATTTTATTAAATTCGCCTTGCAGATTGCGACGTGGGGTGCGTTTACAATACAAAGGCTTTGACTTCTCCACTTTGAACATATGCGGAAAGGCATATAATCGAAAGATGATGCTGATAACGAACACAACGGCCAATATATTTTGACGGATGATTCGATTTGTCAAAAAGTCCTATGTTCACATTACGTATGTTACAGCTGTATCATGGTTTTTTTTAAAGCAGACTGCAGACCTCTATCACTTCGCGTAGGCGTTCATACAGAGTCGTGCTACTTTAAATACGTCCGCCAATAAAAAGAGTATCACTCAAATCAGTCATCAATTGATAGTCAAAATGGCTCTTTGATCATGTTTCATCTTTGGCTTTGTTTTCAAACCTTAATTTCTAATTCGTTATCTGATGTTGCGCTTTCTTTAAATATCTTCTATATTTTAGTTTTTTCGACAGTTATTTTTTATTGGTTTTGTTCTCATCCCCAAAAAATAAACAAAATGAAAAGCGATATATGAGACAATTACTACTGGTCGAGCGCAGACTAAACTATGGATGTATTAGGCTAAAGCAGCTGTTGGTGTTTGTAGGGAGACTGCAGCTTGTGTGCCTAAAGTTGGTAAATTTATTCTATTTTATTCTATTCTAAATTGTTAAAGGATATCCTTGAAAAGATGTTGAGTATTACATGCATTGCCCACACTCGCCGATTTTCCAAACTTAAGCGATTTAATTAGTACAAGATTTGCTATATACGAAGAAAAATGCCCATCACTTTCCTTAGCTCAGTCTCCAGTTTATTTACCTTTAATGCTTTATTCACTGTATGACTCGCACCTTTTATTTAAGGGGATAATTCTAGTTCTGGTCTGAATTCCGCACATTGCCCGTAACATATTCATCAGCTAGCTCCGTTCCTAGATACCGACCAATATACAACGACGAGGAAGTAATTAGTCGATTCCGTTAACAAAGCAACGCTGGTAGAACGCAAAGGGAAGGCCAAAATCTGACTTGCCTTATCTCCGTCAGCATATCAAATCGTCCGAAATGGAAGGGAATATATTTCAACGGCGGCGCCTAGTGGTACGACGTCCGTAAAGACCAATTCGACGAAACAATGCGCGCCATGCTAGATTACGAAAGGTCCGCATGTAACGTGCAGGAAACTCTTTAAGGGTCGAAAGGGTTGTCGGATGCCAGAACGCGAAGGAATTTCGGGGAGCGTATCAGGATAGCAAGCCTTGTCGGAGTTGCTGGAAGGTGTGCTGTTAACGTCTCCTTTTACAGCGGGCCGTTGCTGGAATGCGTAGATGTACGCTGTGTGAGGACATTCCCGTCTGACAATTACCTGAAAGTGGATCGCTAGTATCAACTAGGTAGACCAACATGACAAGTTACTCGCCTGATGAGCACGAATATTAACATATTGTCGACGATAATTATAGATACACAAGAAATACACAAGAAAGCAGTGTTTTTTCAGTTATCGCGTGTTTTGAAATTAAAGGTCATAATTTTGAGCACTACCTTAATTAAAAGTTGACGAGACAAGGGAACTCGTGTAAATCAAACACCCTGATGCGTGAGAAGCGAAGAGACTCGGGAGACCACGTTCTTTGCCATAGAATCCGAATCTACAACGAAATATAGGGGGAAATATTTAAGATATCAAAGTTACCCCCCACTTCGCAAAATGAAAATTTTATTATTAAATTTATCATTATCATCAAAATTAATAATTTAAATTACGGACATTTTTTTCGTGAAGTGTTTAGTTTTCGAGATATTTGAAAGTTTCAAGATAAAAAAAAATAGAGAATATGAGTATTTACGATCCTTTTCCTTATACAAATAAAAAATGTTAAGTTGATTTGCATTATTACACCAGATGGCGCCATGTTTCTAATAATACGAACACTCTCGTCCACTTCATGTACCCATTTGCATCGCAATCGCTGCATTTTAAATGCGTCGTTATCAGACCCTATTTTCACGTGTTGCACGCGTACACCGTTCTTCTTTCACTTTTTGAGCAGATCTAAAATTACTTCTTTATTGTTCCAGCGTAAATTTCCTGTTATGTAGTTGTATGAGAGTACGGTGCCCGGAGTTTGAGAAAGAACTTCGTATAGGTGAATTGAGATAAGCGGACAGTCCTTGAGGATTTCTTCTTTTCTTTTGGTAAACTTGAAAGTTGAATTTACAATCGTACAGTTACCGTGGTTGATTGAATCTAACGAAACCTTTTTCCAACATGCCTTAGTATAAAGGACGCAAGTTCGTTCCTTCTCCAACGTAACGAAGCCATCCTCTATTTATAGCATTGCATGGATATTAAATTTGCATAGTCAGAAGTTAGCGTAAAGGATGCCTTCGCGTTTATTGCACGGAATGGCCATTATTTTTTATTTTTTTGTTTCGACAGTATGACACAGATACAATTAAACTATGTTGTTGTTGTATCATCTGTTGAGGTTGCAAGCTGGTCACGCTGCACCAAAACATATGTATGTATGCACATTATGCAAATATTCGCGTGTGTAGCGATATCACATGTTCCACAAACATTGGTGGTTATTAAAAGCGGCGACTGGATAAAAGATAGGAATAGAATTAAACTAACTATATTATTAATTAAATGAATTAAACTAAAAATAGCGAAACGCTCAACTGTCAAAATTTAGCTACAAAACGCTGGTAACAGTTTGCGGGTGCCATTTAAACTTATTACGCCTTTAAGTACGGACACTGATCTAAATCGCGCATCTAAAATAAGGTTGAACCAATTCAGATAATGGCCGCATAATAAATCGATTAAAATGTAGAACTAAATGCTTCGTATTTACTTTGATGTTGAAAGCGCTAAAGTTCAAGATATGTAATAGGTGTATAAAATAATCCCCTTTGGGAAGGTCGTTTCCATTAAGAAGTCGATAGCTGCAAGGTGGTTCGTGCAAATAGCTGACAAACAACAGTGTAATGTGTTTGTGTATGCATACCTACTGAATACGTTTAAATAGGAAGTTTATAAAAATAATTTTGTTTGTTTGTAAGTGACATACAGACTGATTAATTTTCGACCCTCACTACGGCGATCTCCTTATAGTGGGAATAAAAGGTAGGCTTAAATTTGGCAAAGTTGCTAAAAGCTAATGTTCTTCTTTTAGCAGTGCACTTCTGTAGCGTGTAATATTGCTCCGTTTATCTGTTAAAGATGTCAGAATTAGCGAACTATGATTCGTCCGACTAAATTTTGTAAACATTTCCCACTAACTGCAGTTATTTTAAATTATCACAAGGCTGTGGCTAATGATTGGATTAAGCCAACGTTTTAAATTCAAGAAAGTACTTTCTTCCAATAAAATAGTACAGTCCAGAAAATCTCTATTCTTGCATACAGACATTCTTTCTCTGCGAGTATTGTACATATAAAGTCCAGCTAGTTAGGTTACTGGGAGCCTGGCTATTGGTGGACGGCGTGTGAAAAGTGATTCTTCTAGAATCAGGTCCGCTCCTTTTCCGCGAATAAGGCCCTTCCTTTTTTAATTAAATTTAATTTTCTCTGGCGCGACTAAAACGAACGACGCGACGAACGTCGCGACTAAAAAATACGAGTCGCCGTAAAATAGTCCTTCCCCATTCGACCGAGATTGTCCGACTGACCTGGATGACCTTTGCGATCTTTCGACCTTTTCAAAACCAACTCATATGTCAGAGGCAAGTCACCCATGTATATATATACTTATATATATCATCGGTCATCGTTCAGATGTACGTATATAAAGAAAAATCTTGCTGGCCGTATATATTTTATGTGGTTGGGTAGTTAAACCGTCAAGTTCTAAGAATGGCCACGGCATAAATCGCGATGGTCGAAAAAATCCAAAACGACTGCAGGTAGAGCGACTAACTAACGCCCGGCCATGCAGCCGGTACCTATTCGTTTTTCGAATTCCCGCATGATAACGTCATAACCTTTTATTTATTTATCTTGGTTTCGGAATTGAGATATTGACCGAATTAGATTAAATAATAAAGTACGAAATTTAACGAAATTACTTTGCGAAAGCAGCAATGTCTTTGTGATGTATAAGATTTTGCTTTTCAGTATAATAGACTTTGATAGTCGTTAGCTACGACTCTTACAAATTCCGTAGTCAATAGTTTTGTTGATATTCTAAATTTAAATTTGAATTTAGATTTTATCATGAGTATATTGCGAACGCTTTTGAAATGCTGGTTACATAATAGCGTGTTCTACTATTAAAAATAGGACAAAAATTAAGAATACTAAAATCCCGAAAGCGAAGACGTTTTCGGGTAAAAATTGAAAGACCAAGATAGGATTTTAAATATATTAAAAACCTGTCAGAAGCAGCCGGCCCCTTCCAAAGTCATAGATTTTGAAATGACAGCAAAAGCAGCAGGTATTATACATCCATATATATGTATTTCAATAACTTTAAAAATCTGAAAAGGTAAACCACAATGTTCTAAGGTTCACGTCGATTTCTTCACGCAAGAATATTTTGAGGTTATGTATTCTTTTATATTAAGAATGGGTTGGGATATAATGACGTCAGCGGCGTTATGGCGGTCATTCTGAAATTAAATATTTTCTTCTTAATACAATCGAGTTAAAAATATTTTGATTTAATTATTATTCCTTACACTAAAGGGTTTTTCATACTAGGTAAATTGTAAAAACTGCTTCCTATACGTTATATTCTTATATTAACCGAAGTTATCTTCTAAACTTTATTTACTGTGTTGTCGCATCTTTCACTTCGCCTGCGTTTCTCTCAAACGTCAAAACTTAATAATTTTACGAATTAATTTAGTTCAGTCAGGAGTATTTCTTTCGACTTTTCGGCGTGCGGCACAGCATCGGAAGAAAGCTGCGTAAAGTTTGTTCTCGTGTTGCGTGCCTACGAGTTGGATTCAACGGATCTCGGCGAGCGCAAGAGTCCGGACTTAACTTTTGGCGTGCGTATATTTGCACGTGTCGTGTAGGCGTCACTCCGAAGATTGAAATTTTGTTTGCGTTGCGGATGTTTTTGAAGTGCACTTTTCGATATTGTTGTCGAAACTTTCCCTTTATCGCAGCATAATCGATTCCATTCCTCGTCTAGAGATCTGTATAGTAATTATGTAAGCGACGTTAATAGGTGTTTGTCTGCCTACGGTAAAATATTGATCGAAGTGATATTTGTTTGATATAAAATTTGGTGAGGAGTTTTTGTAAATTTAATTAATTTCTTAGCGGAAGGTTGAGGAGCAATCAGCAACGATTGATATATTTTCACTGAAACTTATCTTCATTCTCTAATACCAAGATTGGTGTTTGAAAAACAGGGTATTCAGCAATCCACCCCATAATTTAAACGAACTACAAGCAGCACCGATTAGTCATAATAGCTGCAAGCTACGCAGTGATAGCGATCTACGGATTCATTGATGCTGTGCATTCCATCTCCATCAAGACGCGTTTTAAGTTTGTTTTGAATTCATGGGGCAATTCTTTAACTTCTGGTGTTAGTTTAAGTCTTCAATAATCCAACGTGTTCTGCGTACATCCCAGTCCATGGTGCGGCGTTCTAAAGTATAGTTGTGGTTAAGGCTATTTGCCCTTGTTATTATGGACATGTATTAATACATCCAGGAGATATAGTGATGTTAAGGTAAGTATGCCTTCCTGCCTAAAGTGCGCCCTACAATACTCAAAATATTGTAAGTTACGCAGCAGTTAAATAGCTTTTTTTCTGAAGCAGTAATATTCTGGACGCCTCGGTCTATAAACCTCAGAACAGCATAGCTCAGGTGGGAGAATGTAGCGAAGTATGCGTTTCTGGTAGAGCTGTAAGTTACTGCTTTTTTTCAATATTCTTAATGCATACGAGGCTGACGGGAGTTTGGAGTCCATTGATGTTTCTAGTGCAGCCGTTGACAAAGCGATATCTCATTCCATGTAATATTCTTCTTCCCGATTTTTTATTCTCCGTCCAGATTTGTACACTACCCGACAAAAACATAGACGCGGTATCATTTTTATTTACGAAACAAAGTTTATTGACATTTTATAAAATGTAAATGAGGGTTATTAATACTTGTTATGTAAATAGTCCATTTGTAGATATTTCTGGGTATTTAATGCTTTATGAGGGGTAATTGAGATTTTCCCAGATCAAAATAGGAATTTTAAATGCGACAAAAATTTAGACCCTGTGCATTTATTACATTAATAATAAGTAAAAATGTTTTAATTTGATACTTCTCTTTACATGCAGCGGTTGTGCTGGTAAAGTGTACACATTTCACCACGAGAAATTATATTTTATAAAGTGTTTGCAATATGGGTAGAGAAAAACAATTATCCTTAATAGAAAGGGGTAAAGTTCTAGCCTGGCACCAGGATGGTGTTAGTAAGAAGGAAATTCCTCATCGGTTACGAAAAAGCGATCATTGCGTTAGAAATTTCCTAAAAGATCCGGAAAATTACGGCAAACCAAAAGGCCAGGGGCGACCGAAAGCTGTAAGTGAGCGGTGTGCATCCAATTCTTCTGTGTCGGCGAGAGTTATTGCAGAACAGGCGGGGGAACAAACGCACGTGCGTAATGTTCAAAGGATTTTAAAGGCGTCACCGGTAATATCACGGAAGAAAATGTTGAGAAAACCGCCACTTTCGGCGAAACACAAAGAAGCGAGCAGACAATTAGGGAGTGGATCTGTGATGATATGGGCAGCGATTGGATTCCGCGATAAAAGTAAGATAGTGTTTTGCACGAACAAAATGACATCTGTGACGTATAAAGACTTATTGCGTGACAATCTTCTACGTTTTGGAAACCAATGAGCCGGGCGCAATTTTGTTTTTCAGCAAGATAACGCGCCAATTCATAAAGCAAAAACCATTACTGCATGGTTTAAAGAGAAAAAGAATAAAACTTTACATTGGCCGGCACGGTCACCAGACTTTAACATTATTGAAAACATGTGGGGTGAATTGGCACGTCGCGTTTATGGCGAAGGCCGTCAATATTTCACGGTACAGGAACTGAAAACTTCAATAGTGACTGAATGGCAGAATATGCCTCAAAATTATGTGTTAAATTTATATAAATCTATTAATAACAGACTATTGGAAGTGATTAAGGACAATGGAGGATCTACGCATTACTGATCACTCATTTGTCTATTTTTGTTTCGCATTTGCAACAGAGCGTCTAAATTTTTGTCGCAGAATTTATTTAAACATTGGAGTAATAATTTATTATTTAGTTCATATATTACTGGAGGAGATATTTTTAAGTTTATTTTACTTTTATGAATAAAAACTTAATTAGATATCTTGCTAGTTTCCCAAAGAAGTGTGTAACCCTTAAAACATCTTACCACGTCTAAGTTTTTGTCGGGGAGTGTACATATCTGCGTTGTCGAGAAATGTGCAAAGTAGGCACATCTCTTAAATATATCTTGTTGCTAGCCATAAGAAAACAGTACTTGCATAAAAGAGGAAAATTACTTCATCAAACAATCTAATTTCTTATAAGAAAGGAATTTTATCTTGATATAGGAAACAGTATTGATTTTTCAAGAAATGTGAAGACTTTCTGGCTTATACCATATATGAGAATGAAAATTTAGCGAGTCTTACTTGGCTGCAGAAATTACTTTTCTGCGTGTGGCTGGCAACTATTTTCAATTATTGACCGGCGCAACGTGAGTGAACATAGTATTTGTCAATATCAACGTGTCCGTTTGGCATTTATCACGTACATAATCTCAAAAATTTATTCGTTAGATTAAACACATCGTTCGAAACTCGTAATAAAGCAAGTAAAATAATGATCTCATGCATTTTAATGATTGCGATAGACTATTCCGTGCGTCATATCGTACATCTATCATTCGAAAGCGTATCTGCTTCCATTTTTTCAGCGTGCGCGACTTTTGAATGATGGCATGGTCATTATCGCTACTGCGCACACATAGATGTACGACGTTGCCAGCGATTATTGTCGGCGTTCGAGGGGGCGACGGTTAACGCATTTAAGAGATTGCGAATGGGAGTCGTGTGCGTGCCAACACGGTTTCCGTTTAATTCGCAATCGCATCAGGCGATAACGTATACGTATCAGGTCTGCTTGGTGGTGTACTATCGTATTGTATATATGGCATAGGCAAGAAGGGCGGTAGCTTCATTATTAGGCGGCGAAGTCGTATGTAGAACAGGTACTAAAAATAAGCGAAATCGGGTTACCTCTATATTACATCGCCCGCCTCCATTAGCTAGATAAAATAAATTGTTTTTTATCAAAGCTCGCATGGCTGTCGGACGTAAATCAAATCACACATACACGCGAAGCGTACCGCATTATCATTAGTATTCGCACGGAACCTCTGACAGTTTATTTTGATGTCCACTTTTAATAGTGACTAGGTATTTCGTGGCCCAACTTTTATTTCCTTTTTTGTTTACGGTTGTTTCTGGGGTGCGATTTAGAAAAGCGTCAGATCGTTTATGAGGGGTTGTTGGATATCTGCTTTTCTTCCTAGTCCTGCCATTGCTATTCATTCTAATAAATAAATAATAGTTGTCCAGGTAATTTGAATTTAGTGGGGGTAGTATTAAGATTAGTGAAATAGTGTATAAGAGCAGTAGTTTTACATTTGTACCATTATATATGAAGATTATTCCGTTAATTCTAGTATTCCTAAATATTATTATTCTTATCATTTACGGGAACAAAGAAAACTCGTACTTTTTATATGATACTCTTGGTTGGAACTGGGTCATTGTCGTAGATTCTGAAAATGTTTCGTCCATACTCTCCAGGGACATCTTCATAGCCGTTTCTGCATACAGACTGGGGACTATTTATTTCGGAGGAGTTTATAGAGCGGAAAAGTTATGGATCAATGACGCGTAACGTTTGCTAGGGGTAGCTATCTTCGTGATTTAAATTGTTGGGATGCTTGAGGATCTCGACAGATTCAAGATGTTTCTGCTATAATAATGGGGTTTTCGCACCTGGCTACACGCGCAAACCTCAAGCTCACTAACACGAGTGGTCGCTTTGTTTCACCGATGTACACACTACCACACGAACATGGAATGTGGTAGACATCGGGGGCTTCCAGATGATTGTGGTCTTTGATGGAAAGCAGTCTGAGAGTTTAAAGTTGGGTTTGAAGATGGTTTTTATTTTGTTACTGAAGAGAATCTTGTTGATGCGATCGGTGGCACCTTAAACGTACTAATGCTAACACGCCATTTCTCAAATTTAAATTCGCCCGTAATTTCTTTATATTCAAGTGAACACGCGCGTCGAACTTTAAATCTCCCGATAAATTTTAATCGCTTCTAAGCATTGAATTTTAAATTTTCTCTATCGCATAGAGGCGGTAAGAAGTTATACGTATGTACGTTACCTAAGACGACGTCATAACGAAGTGTTTAACGACTTTCTAGCGTGCGCGTCGTTTGCCGCACGAGTTTTAACTAAAGCGAGACTACATGCCTTTATACCCCTCCCAAACCTATCGATGTTACAAAGTGAAGTTTCAAATTGCCCGTGTTTCGTTTTAAAGTTTAATAAAAGTCGCAGTTCTATTGTTCGCTTTTTTGTCTCGTTCTTTTCCGTTCCATTTTCCTTTCTTGATCGTCGTTTTGTTCCCGTCACCGGTAATATGAAAAAAACGCGTTGCGTGCTGCCGGGTTGTAGATTACTTGGAAAGCTTGAAATTATAATAATAAAGTCGAGAACATAGAGAGCGCCGGCGTGTGCGGTTTTACGGTCGTAAATATTCTGATTATCGCGGCGGTAGCCTTGCCGTAATAAAGTTGTCGAAGCTTCCGTTTGAAATGTTCGTCAATGCTAAGTAGTAATAATAACTTTTTTTTTGTAATTAACTTATTGCCATCATTTTCATTTCACTCATGGCTACGTCAATCCCTAATATTTGCAAAAATCGGCACTATGGATGTTGGCAGATGAATACGTTAAAAAGTAACGGGCCAACTATTGATCCTTGGGCTACTCCATACTTCATTTGTTATTCCAGATATTGCATTGCCCGACACCGTTGCTTGCTTTCTTTGGAAAAAATACGAAATCAGAAGCTTTCAGAAGAGCAGTACATTTCCTCTTATTCCCTCGACAAATTCAGAATGCTAACGTACGCGTATTTCTTTCAGTACCGTCGAAACCGATCATCCGTTTTGGTACCCATTCTTCTGTGTAATTAGGTACCTTCTCCTCTACAAGTAGAACCAAGTAGATCGACTATTATCAGTCTGTAATTGCTTGCTTGGTCGGTAGTTGGCGCATTAGTTTGGGTCTCTCTTTTTAAAAGCATGCACTATTTTGGCAATATTCAGTTTCGAAGGAAAGACTCCTTGTTCTACGCAGGTGTTAAATAGATACGCCAAGGCTCCAGTAACTTTGGCGCCTATCTGCTTGAGTAGTCGACTTATTATATATGTGTTTTCTTAGATTTCAGGCCTTTTATTATTAATTATAACGACAAAATGAAGGAAATGTTGTATTACGTAGATGTACCGAGTTATTACAATGAATTAAAAATGTTGCACTGGGCGGGAGATCATGGAAGATGGATTGAAGAAAATGCAAGAATGAAGCAGTATTTCAAATGTTTGCTCAAAGAAGGATTTTTGTGAGACTATCGACGAACGAGAGAATATTTCCGGTGTGTATTTTACCAACCGTCAAAGGCGGGCGGTGGTTCAATTACCAATTAAGTAATAACAAACAATTAAGGATGGAAGGAATAATGCCAAAAAACTAGTACTTGGCGATTTATTGACCGGAGATCAAAACATATCTTCCGAATTTGTACAAGTTATTTGGGCGAGAAGAACCAAGCAAATATTTTGCATATTCTGACGTGACTGTTTTATAAAGAACATCTACGGACTACACTCTAAGAGGAAACCATTTGTGACAATAAATTTATATTTCTAATTTAAATTAATTTTTTCAAATTTGTGAACGTTTTTTCTATGATCCTTAGCATACATACATACATAATTTTCTCGTAAAGGTCAGTTACCGCATGCATAAGTAACTGCGGTAATAGATTTCCCCTTCGGGCCTTGCGTCCAAAACCTTTCGATATATTCAATACTGAAGCGCAACTAGGCATCTGCGTGATCCATAAACCCACTGCACTATTCGGGTACTACTATATGCACGATTTATACAAATTTTTCTTCTACCTCCGTCTTATGCCTTACTTTCCGAATGATCTCTATACTGTTATGCATACGTACGATACGGATCCTTCGTTCGCCCGAATAAAATCCCATAAATAATTCATGCTTGTACGTATATATGTATACATATATACGAGGTCAATCTGTTTGGAGTCGATGCGTATAATGAGTTGCGGTACACGGAGGAAAGGCAAACATTTTTCAGTTGAAATAGTTTATCATCCATGCAGTAGGTGCATATTAATTAAAACGGTTGGGATAAAAAGCGTCTTGGTCCAATTTATTTACATATTTATTAGCAATAGGAGGATACGTGTTAAAATTGTTATTCTGATGCATCTTGTGTAAATAGCAATGCAAAATTCATTGAAATATAATGAATATAAGCCTATTTGCTTATGTCGTATAGTTTTAAGGTGTTTGCGGAATGCATTATGATTTTGAGCATTCTTCATGTTATTGGGTAATATGTTATAGATTTTCAACGGTAATCACCGCTCGATCTATTCTAGGCATTCTTTCGATAAGTTTTGTTAAAATGGATTGTGGAATATTAATCCATTCATGTTGCAGACTATTCCGTAAATGTTCTTGTGAAGTTGGGCATATGTTTCGGATCGTCCTCTTCAGTTCATCCCACAACAACTCTATAGGGTTCAAATCTGGGCTTTGTGGGGCCCATGTTATTACTTTCAGGGTGTGCTGTTCTTCTTGCTCCTTTAGATAGTTCTTACACACTAATGCAGTGTGTTTTGGGTCGTTGTCATGCATGAATGTAAAGTTACGGCCTATTATACGCAATCCTGATGGCACTGCAGGATGCTGGAGTATTGCAAAATAATTTTCCTTCCTCATTACACCCTGCACTCTGCATAAATCTCCCGTCTCAGCATAAGAGAAACATCCCCACACTAACACAGAACTACGCCCTTGCTTCACTGTTGGCACAATGCAGTCCGGGATCACTTTTCGGTTTTAGATCTTCGGATATAAACTTGTCGATTGTGCCCAAAAACCTCAAACTTTGAGTCGTCACTCCAAAGCACGTGTTTCCAATCATCTAACGACAAATCTAGATGAGAACGGGCCCACTGTAGCCGTTTTGCTCTGTTGCCCCGACGTAATAAGGGTTTTCGAATGGCAATGCGTCCATGAAGGTACGCTTATTGAAGTCGACGTTTTACCGTACTCGCCGAAACTTGTTCTTCACGGCCGCGATTGACTTCGGCTGCTATTTGTGGCGCTGTTAATTTTCTATTGCGTTTGCTTAATAATACAATTCTCAAATCTTCAGCTTTTGTTGTTTTCCTAGATGCTCCGGGACGAACACGGTTTTCTACAATTCCAGTTGTCCGATATCACTTTATGATGTCATTTACTGTTGAACTTCTCATATTTATTTTTTCAGCAATTTGTCGCCCCGAATATCCTTCTTCAAACAGCGTAATAATGCGTGAACGTTTTTCTACACTGGTAGGCTTGCCACGTGCCATTTTGAAGTAAATTTTCTTAAAACCTTCGCGCAAAAACGACAGATGCACACCAAAACACACGTTTATCAGTAAAATGAAGCAAATTTATATCTTTACGCCTGTGATAAATAAACAAGAGTGATGCTGCGGTATATTTC
>LR737380.1:24266001-24319586 GCA_902655005.2 Marronus borbonicus | reverse complement strand
TTAACATCTTGTGAATACCGATTGTTAATGCTGATCTTAACCAACGAGTACGTATTAGATTACATGGAAATTGTAATAAGTTATGGGTGGCCGTTTCTTAACGGCTCAGCTTAATGTTTACAATCCGTATGCATATCTATAACCGTCGCAGGAAGAAAAATGCAGTCTTCGGCCGTAACAAAGTGAATTTATTCGGCGGACCCGCCGCAAAAATACTCCCGTCTGAATAAACTTAAGGATCATGGTGCTGTTTATTTTTCGAAAAAAAAAAAATGAACCCCGCCTCGTACGCGGGCGAGGAAGGAACGTAAATATGGAAGACAAAGCGTGGAAAAGGGAAAAAGGCACAACGAGGCAATTACGAAAAGTCGAAAGGAATAGGCCGTAAAACGTCGTGTTTACGGGTCGTTGGGAATATTTCGAACTGTCAAAGTGTATTCTCCCGCTTAATTGTTCTTCTTCCGAAATGGGCAAGTTATGGAAGCTTAACCGTCCATTAAAGATGCAATTTATTCATATCTTAAGGTCGAGAATGGTTAATGTATACGATGAGCAATTGGCCATTCCGTGCTTAAGTGAATTAGATTCAAAGTTAAGTGCCCTTACATTCAAAGAAAATATATTGGAAGGTTTTACAATTTATTATTGGTAATTTATTCAGAATTGAAAATAATATAATGCCCATATGTACGTAAAAATAACGCTGTCTGTCTTTTCGTTAATTTTTTCCATGATCCCGCGAGAGCTACATGCAGCATTAGTTGCAACAGTAGCAATTTTGTTTTCTTAAACACGGTACCCCCACTTTTAAAAGTAAGAAATACGAAATAACGTATGTTATATTTTATCTCTTCAGAATTTACTGGTACTGTATTTAAGAAAACAAAATTGAAGACTGTACCGATGTTAGGGAACATTCTGTATAAATGCCGACAATTTTACGTTACGATGCTACAACAATTTCAAGAATTTTTTTTTTCTGTCACTGTTTACGAGTTATAGAGGAATTCCCTGCCAGGAAACACCGGATACATAGTCCCTTGCTCGTTTATCTTGTCCGATCGTCGACAAGCGCCATCTATCATCTACCAACCTACGTTGACGAGACTAATGAAAATTAAAGACCTTTTTCCTTGAAAAGCTTGTAGTCTTTAGCAGCGGTAAGAGAGCCGAGACACCAAATTCGCTTTTATGTACATTACATACTTATACAAGATATTAATGTAGGAGGCACCTTTACCGACGTAGCGATTGTCGCCAGGATGACGGGCCTTAGAAAAAATGTTCCTGGGAGGAAGTTTTCGTGTAATTTGTCTTAGTATTAGTCAACGGAAGGGGCGCAGTCGAGCGTTTAAAGAGGAAACTTGCTCTCTTCGAGGTTTTATCCTTATAAACGAGCCCTTCTTAATCAAGTGAATATTTTCGCAATGATCCAAGTAAATGGAAGGATTTCTTCGTCGAACAAAAAAACAACGAGTATAGTGGAAAATATCAACATGATAATGAGATCATTAAAAGAAATCGATATCACTGTTTACTTCTGGCTAAGTCAGGCCAGAGGGTTCCTCACTTCTGGGAAGAACAAATAAAAAATTATTTCATCCGCTAACGAGGCGATTTCTCAGGAAATCCGAAACGGTGCCCTTTGGAGGATTTGAGAGTATAATTAGATCGTAGATCCAAATCGAAAGCTAAACAACTCCTTCTTTTATAATCTTGAACGTTAAGGGTACGATCTAAAAAAAGAAGACATTTCAAATGGTCGGAATTTGTAACCTACCTCGATTTATCTTCTACCATCTGCGAAAAAATTAAATGCTTAAAAAGATATCAGACTGCTATGCGATATATAAGTCTATTTATTCATTAATTGTACTGTTTGCATTATTTACTCATACTTAATCAATCATTTAGATCACGTCACCAAATGAGTTAAATCTCCCAGAATTAATAGAAATTAGAGAGTCGAAGTCATTAACAGGAATCCCAGCGAATTCGACTCATAAGAGAAATTTTACGCCGGCGTTTTTAGCTTTAACAAAAATCCGATAAGTACCTCTTACCGGCTTGAATCATTAACCGCATCTCGTCTCTATTATTTAGGCATCTTGAACGAGATCCTAAACGATTCTCAAGAAGGAAGGAAGGAAGCGAAGGGGGTATAGGGAGGCGTAGGAGACGGCGATGGGTGTTGGTAGGTAGTTCATGAACAAAAGCCGGATTTGACGGCGTAAGCCTTTTGAATTTAGCGTTTCAGCTGCTGCGATACGAAAGCGTCTAGCATACAGAGGGCGTAGGCGGCCGTCTGAGAAGACGACGTGACGGCTAAGTGTGGAAAGAGGATGAGGCGGTTATTAAGTTGACGCAACCCTATAATGCGGTGTCTGTCTGTGTGTGTTGCCGATGGCCTCCCCAAGACGGTCTTAATGAACAGCTAGACGCCGGTTTCATGTCCGATCGTGAATAATTCACGTCGTTACACCATACGCCGGCTGCTACAACAGACGTCCTCTTATCTATGTGTGCGTATATGTGTATTTATGTCTGCGGGTCTTTGCCGTAGTAGGTAGTAGCGCTTGTAGGTAGCACTGCCTGTCGAAATGTGGAGCCGTGGTTGAGGGGGAAATGTTTATGAATGTTTCATTTGGCTGATGGAAAGCGTAGTTTGGGTCCTATTGTGCAAATGTTGGTATGTATGCATGTGTCTACCTTAGAAGAGAAGGGGTACCGCCGTTTTAGCATGCGAGATACGTTCACTTTTAATACGTATACCTTCGACGAACCTGTATCTTGTGTTACTGTCAGTAGGTTTATAAAGTTGCAGACCGAAATCAGTGCCTTTAATTTTCTCTATTAATTCATCGTTCATATCCTGAGCTATATGATGGATTCTTCGACTAATACTGTTGTTCGACAAAGTACCTTAGAAATTAATTTTCCCATCGATTGTCCCAAGATAATGTAAACCAGGTCAAGAGCAGCCGGTAGAATAAACTCTTCTGCGATGGTGTGAGGTTTTTTGCACTTCGTTATCATGTGTGCGACCTTAAAAAGTGATATCGAGGCTTGTTTTGCTTTTGTAAATATTGCAACTTCCCAAATAATTCGCGATATTTTTCGACCACATTAGAATAACTGGTCTCCAGATCTCGTTTTAGCTTCTTGGGAGTATACACTCGGGCGTTAGAACTTAAATAAAGCACACACTGCGGTCGCTCTTGATTGTTTATTCTTACTGAAGTAAAGTCAAAATATTTAGGAACTGAACTGGTTCGCCGAAGTGGTGCCATATTTATACTAGCCGCCGCCCCGCCTACTTAGAACTTTCGCGAAATTTCGATAATGTTTCGGCGTCCCTGTTTGCTCTCCACGGCGCCACACTTAAGGAAGCCCTGCTCAAGAGCAACAGAAAAACAAAACAAAACAAAAATCAGAGAATTACGTATCTCTTCTGCACTCCTTTGATGTCAAGATTAATATTCTTCTAGGTATTTATTTATGTATCGCATTACTCAGAAGGTTCATAAAAAGGTTTTAAAAAATTTTGTTGACTAAAAAACTTAAAGAAAATTAGAAAAAAGAAATGTAACAACGGACATATTTATCATAGTTGACGTCCTTTGTGACTGCCGTCGCTGAGCTGAAGAATAGACGAGAAGAAACCGGGCTGAAACGTCCGTTCTCCCGCTTCCTATCGTACATAAAGTTCGATGCGAACTTCTTTTATGACGGTAGCGAGGACAAAAACCTTTGTCAAACTAGCAGAAGTGGCAACAGCCAGCAGCGGCAGTACAAAATGAAACGATTAGAGAAGGTAAAACGTTAATAAAACTGCAACAAGCGTCGCGGTCGACGTTCACATTACAGAGCGGAACAGCGTGGCGCGCACAACAAACAACGAACAGCACCGGTAGCGACAAAGTTTACTTTATTTAGTGTATCGAAGATTTATCGCCGCAGCTTTTTGCAGTACGTTGCGGAAAGTTCTCCTCAAAATCGTTTTACGCGACCGTGAGCGCAAGTCATATACGATGCACGGTTTCTATCTAGAGTTTCCCTGCGAAATATTTCACGGAGTATCCGAGTGTTGTGGCTCATATAACTATACGTGAGAGTTGCGAGAAATACGAGGAATAATGTCGTTGTTAACGAATTGTTTTAGCTGTAATATATATATATAGATATGAATTAAATTTCTTCCGAGTGTTAATCCGCGTAAGTAGCTGAGAGGCTTCATCGAAACCTTGAGCTACTTCAAGTTCTTCTGGTACTTACGCGGATTAATTAGTACGTACATAAACTTTGAAGTGAAAACAAATAATCACAAGCGAGTGCCGTGCTATGATTCGTATATCAAAAGTACAAGCTGTTGTTGGTTTTATGGTTTCGTTTAATTTAATTCAACCAAATTTAATTTCGCATAAAAACGAGTTAAATAAATCGAGTTCATTTTCCTTCGGATCTCGGGAGAAAAAACGCGTTAAGCAATATCCGATTTTCATTTGTAAGAAGATCGTCAACCTTTTGTAAATCACGAACCAATAACTCAAAACTTGAAATCTTGCGGCCCACTAAACACAATTATTCGCCTATACACACACTACATTCTTATGTAGTGTACCATGGAGTTAAGTGACGTTACATTATCTGAATATGTAGCATCAATAACTCTCAAGTTGTTGTCAAACAGGATGATCTTTCAAATAAAGACTACGGAATGAACGCTATATCACTCATTGCATGACACAACATTGCAAAACATCAAACACAACCGGCATATACCACAAGAAAAAGAAGAATTTAATTTGTAGTCATTAATTAGTTATGCGCTAACTTTGTAAATTTAAAATTACAATATTTGTGTGTGCTACACACGGGATATTCCTCTTCAAGTCTGTCAAGCACAGATCGATACAAATTTTCTCCGATAGCGAGGCGAGGAAGACTTCCTCTAGACTCGTCACTGACTGAAGAAACAACCTTAATACCGTAGTTAGAAATAACAAGGTTATTCTCATTTAGGCATCACGACGTTCTGGCATTGATGGCAACCAGGTAGCCGATGCCCTTAATAGAATAGAAACTAAGCAGACTCTCCTCGGATCCAGATCTTCCACTTGGCATATCGTATGAAAGCAAGAAGTGTTTCGAACCTGGGGCACTTCAACAGATTTATCTCAAGTGAGCGGTCTTATGTTGCCAGTCGAGACAAAGCCAGAAAACTTACAGAATTTGATAAAAAGTCTGTCAGAGTTCTAACTACTTATGCTCGATCAAGAAAACACTTAGATCGAATGGGGCTCGTTCAATCCCATCTATGGTTGGGGAAGCAAATCTTAGTTGTGCACACCATTTTCCCCTATTCCCATTTCTGCGTAACTATTTTCAACCGATGATTTATATTTCAAACCAAAAATGTGCCGTACGTGTAGACTTTAAATCTTTAGAAGCATACATTAAATTGAAAAAACGTCTGTATGACCACCAATGGTCCGTGAACCATCGGTAGGGCGACCGCTGGTCTATAGCGTACATACACCCCACGCAAATAAGAGAAAAAGGAAAAAAAGAGAAAAAAAAACCCGAGGACTCTCGAAGGATCACAACGATGTCTCCCCGATGAGATCTCCCCTATACTCGCGGATACATTAAATTCGATTTTAGAAGCAAACAGAAGAACTGTCGACTCACGCATACTCACATATCTAGGGTCCCCTGTTATCTGGCCCTGCTTACCTGCTAGTTACTCCGTGAAGCGTTAAATTCGGTCCGAATTCCCCAAAGCGAATGTTTTCGCATTGTGTTGTACGTAGGACAAGGAGGAGGAGGAGAAGCAAAACAGGTCGAAACCGATAATGGAGAGTTGTTTTCGCTAGCACAAGCAACGCAATAAATCGGTCGGTCTGGTTTATCCTCCGGAACAGCGTGCCGCGCCAGGGAGAGACGCAAGAGGCAAAGGCGGCAGTATTGGTAACAACAACAGCGAGTTGTTGCCTGCAAATTTGATAAGGGCCAGATACGATCTCCGATCATCAATTGAGGCGGAATGTTTGCTTCCTCCTGCACCATGTAGTATAAACGCTTTATCTATTTAGGGGGTGACGCAGGTGCCGGCGAATATATTTCCGACAGAGGTCCAAGTCGATTTTCCACCTTTACGTAAGCGTAAATCTATCCTAGATGGCGTTTAATACGACCAAGTGAAACTTAACTTAAGTTACAAGGCAAACAAAACAGATATTAAATCAAGTTAGAATTGATAAACATTAAAATCTACATGCATCCTGCACACCTCCTCGAATATCATGCGAAAAATTGTCAAAAACTCTCCCTACAACGCTGACATGTAAATCTTTAAATTTATGATATTTCAAAATCAACCAGTGCTCATCACTGTTGAAATATATCTTGATTAATAACCAATCTTAATATTCGACAGCAATATCGTCCCCGTATAGATAGGGAAAACCGTCGGTTCTATCTCGGTTATTCAACCGCGTCTAAGCTAAGTGAATGGCGGTAGAAGCCATCGCTCGATCATAAAAGCCCGAAGAGCTTGTTTGTGTGTACTTCGAATTCATATTTACCGAATGTCTGAAAGTTGTGCGTCATTCCTGCTGCTACACGTTTGTGTCGTAACGCATACAAAAATGAGAGATAGAAAGAGACGGGTTACCTATATACGTATACAATCTCGTACCGAAGCCATCTGTTGAGGATTTTTCTATCCCGAGAGGATTGCCGTTGACTTGGCGGGTTGATGATATTGGAAGAGGTTGTTCTCGATCGACCCGCCGAACGGAAATGGTGAAGATTTCAAAACGACGAGCGTGAATTTAAAGAGGAGAGCGACATGGCGGAATCCCTTCGCGCTGTTGAATGCGTGTTATTCTCGATAATGGTCGCTTTGTCAAAAATAGAATTTTTAGGGATAATGTTGGAGGACGATGCGCGAAGTAGATCGTGCTGT
This sequence comes from Marronus borbonicus, assembly GCA_902655005.2. Taxonomy (NCBI): domain Eukaryota; kingdom Metazoa; phylum Arthropoda; class Insecta; order Coleoptera; family Scarabaeidae; genus Marronus; species Marronus borbonicus. The sequence continues at coordinate 24,312,616 of LR737380.1, read as the reverse complement.
TACTTGAGATTTAATAATTCAATTTATTATCCCAAAAAGCGAAACTTATTTTGAAAAAGAAAGCTCTGTAATATAAGTACGTCACTATCTGATGACACTTTTTCAAACAGTGGGTTTAAAAGAAGAGGGCCTATCGAAAATGACAGGGTCACCGATGTTTTCATATTTCCGAACTTCCTCGTCGCATTATAAAAAGTCTGTGGTTGGCATTGTTGAAACGTTTTTCTGTAGAAATTACGCCAACTCAAGCCAGTCATCAATCACGCTTAGGCAGCAAGAACGTTCGGTCAGATGACGAATTTGTCTTGAAATAAAAACAAGTAAACAGTAGTTTTTTGACATTTGTCAATTCTTTTTCCTTAATACTTTCATACCGTAAAGCCATGTTTGCAAAAAAAAATAATGACCAATGGGAAAAGTATGTCTAACAAATCTATGTAAATTTTACATTAACGAAGAGCTTTTTATATCCATCCGACCGTGGGTTACATCGGTTCGAATTGACTGACCTCATCAAAGCTTAAATTAAATCGATTTCGTTAGAATTTTAATCGAAGCGTAACTTCGACGATCAAAAAATAATACATTATTTGTTCTTTTTATATCTTTTTAAATGATAAATGCATCACTGAAATTGATCCCGATTCTTTCTATAGCGCGTGCTTCGCTCTGAGCTCAATTTCGAGCACTTCTTAAAAGGCAAGAATACTCAAATTCCAGTCGGCCTAGGGCAGGTAGAAAAACTCGGAAAAGCAAGAGTCGTTAATACTACGGTAGAAAGATCCGGGATAGTCCGCAATAAAGGTACTTATTTCAATCGTCTTTGTCTTTCGTCGATCTCTTAAAAAAGTTATCGTTAAGATTTTGGGGATCTCCTTCTTTCTCATATTACCTACCGTCAACTAACCGCCGAGGACCAAGGGCTGGAATTGCGCGAGAGGGTGAAAAGAGAACGGAGAGGTCGATCGCAGTATTAGAAGCGATTGAAAAGGATTATTACCTCGCTTTCGCTTCCTCCTACTCCGGCTATTTCTTCCTCTTAAGATTCGGAAGATTGATTTTTCTTTTTTCTGAGTTTAAAGCTGAAATTAAGTATGATAAGCTATAATTGAATATCCTCCAGCTAAAAGTGAATTCATAGTGTGGTAATAAGTAATAAGATAAAGACAATGATTTTTACGTTACCCTGTGGCCAATAGGCTCAAGTCATGTGCCTGAATCGTAGATCTTAAAAGTAGGATAATATTATATTTTGGATACCGGGTGTCCTTGATTGAATGGGATTGCATGGGAATGTTTCATTTGTGCTATATATAAGCTTTAACTAAGTGTCTAAGATTGCACATGTATGCTCTATAACGAGGATTCACTTAATTGGACCTGTTATTTTAATGGAACCGCTCAATATTACTTAGAAATTCTCCAAACATCCTTAGAAGATTTCGTAGGTGACCCTTCTTTGGCAGACAGGATCGTGTTATGGTACCAACAAAATGGTTACCTGTCTCATAATTCAAGAAACATGGTAGATTACTTAATTGTCCGATTTGACAATAAAGCTGTTGCCACCAATGTGGCCAAGGTCAGAGGATCTAACGCCTTTCAACTTTTTTTGTAGGGTAGATATTCCAGCGTCGTTAGGAAATCAAACGAGATAAAAATTAGCGAAGAGTTAGGTCTTTTTCGAGTCTAGTGATATATGACGAGGTTTTGGACGTTTGACAAGTAGAACATTTTCAAGAACAAACAAGCTTCATCTTTATGCCGTTCCCAGACGGTATACATGTAGGTGCAACAAAGCTCTGCGCCCGTAGCGCCTGTTTCGCTGAAGAGGCAGCCTGATTGGATGAAATCCAGCCGACGAGCGGATGATATGCAAATAATGCGCGAAATGCCGCTTCATTGCGATCTAATTTCGACGATTTATCAACTAGCAGTGCGAGATGCTTTGCAAAAGTTGCTGAACTAACAACTAATCGATAAAACAAAGAGAGAGAGAGAAAGAGAAGGGAATGATAGTAGTGAACATTGCGCGAGTTATACGAAATAGTTGTAATGGTGGTATAATTATATTACGTACGAATTATAGCAAAAGTTTTCTCGGCATTATTCTATTACCAATTCCCTTTGCATTTTAGCACAGTTTCGCCAATTGTTTGCTTGAGTTTTTATCTTCTAGGTATGACTCTGGATGTTTAATACTTAAGTCGAAAACAGCATTAATATCTAAGTGCTTTAACAACAGTTTTAATGATATCCTTGTCGACTAGTACGGACTTGAAACTTGAATTTTCTTAAGATAGGCAGTACTTCCGTTCTAGCGAGTTCTATCGAATTCGGAAGGGTCGAGGTTACCCTGACCGAAATAATTATGTTAATAAATTCAGTTTTTAATAAAGAACGTATTTTAATCTATAGACTAATAAAGACAAACAAAACAACATAAGAGTAAAGTTTAGTTTCACAGCACACAAGTTTTAAAAGTGTCTTCCTTGTCTCTCAAGGGAATAAGCAAGACGAACTTAAAAGCAACGTAGAGTATTTCTAATAGATTCTGGGTTTATTCCATCGCATACATTCTTTCAATTCGTCCAAGTTAACAGTGTTACCTTGGCACAGGCACACTCAAGCACAGGCAAGCCTCTGTGGCACATCACGAACACATTTAGTTGGATTATTTGCCAGAAATAAATGCCTAACATATTCTATTCTATTTAGTGTTGGATTATAAATATTAATTCAGCTTTAGCTTGCTTTCTTACTAAAATATTTCCTAATTAATTTAATATTTATTATTTATTTTCATCCGTGGGCTTATTATTTCTCGTCACTTCTTCTTTTTTTGCGATAATCTGATTCGTTATATCCTCTCGTTTAAATCATCCTTTGTTGTTCGGGTATGATTTTGATTTTTGACAGTTTACGGCATTATTGTAAGAACAATAGTGCATATATTAACCTTTTTGCGAACCTCCAGTCGGTTTGCTAGAGGCTTATCCTTTGTGTTAATTTTGGATATGGATTGTGTTCACGATAAATTTTTTGCAACCTTTTTTTGACAAAAATACTAGAACGTATGTCGATCTATATCTTTGATTCAGGTTTTTTCTAAATTTACACCAATGTCATTTTCGGTCTGAGTGGGATTAATAGTAACTTGGTTATTTAAAATCCAAATTTTTGCAGATTTAGGTAGCTTTTCAGTAAACTTGCCATGTACCAGTGTTTCTTGTAAATACTAGTTTATTAGAGACAAACAATACCCTGACGGGTTATTGGCTAGTTTGCATTTCTAATTAAATAAAAAAAAAAAGAAACGGAAAGAAAGGGTAGGAGCTTTTATGATGATTAGCTTCGGAGATTGATTACAAAGATGTACATTTATTTAACGAACAGCGACAGTATGAGCATCTGTTTTAAATATTCCGGTTTATTTTTCAATTTAGTCAAGCTATTATTTATTTTCATATCGTTCGAATTTATTTGCAAAATTTCGAAAAATAAATCTATAAACTCGATGTATAATGCATGTAAACCTCATTAACTTCATATCGTCGAATAATAACGCCCTATTCCCTCACCTCATCGCTGGTGTAATTAAAATTTTATAAATCATGTGCTGATAATATTCCGTCTAGTCGAAATCGGGTGGGTTATTTTATAAAATCGGTTTTCCCATTTAAAGGCTACGCGGGACCAATTAACGGATTCAATTTATTTTTCAATAAATTGATTTCGAAATACAGCGTATATTACAACAATACCAGCGGCAACAACCACCCAACTAACGGGAGAATATATTAACACATGTATATACGTGCATTGTTGTATGTATTTTGTTTATTTAAGGGCATTGCTGCATGGACAGCCAATTCAATATAGTTATTCGTTTCATAAATATACAAAGGTAATTCACCCGTTTCCCATCTCTCTCGTGTGCACTAACTCCACCTTTCCAATCTAGTTTACGTGTATGCGTTGACTAGGTATTATTAATATAGAATGTAGCATTCGCAACAACCACGTGTGTAAAAATATATCAAACGTGAGAGCCTTTTTCAGAATGGTGTAAAAACCAAATAATTCAATTATGTATATAGGTATGTATGATTTTCAACTTTATTACAATTTAAATATTAAATTTGTTATCACAACAACAAAGGAGGTGCGTAAATATAATAAAAAAAGTAAGTTAATGTAACAAAAATTGGTTCAACTAACGAGTTAATATTTTAATGAATGGCTGTTTATTATATCTACGAACACGTAGTTTCGTTTTTGCAGTATATACAATAAAGGGATTTATTGAAAAAAAGAGTACTCTAATGAAAAATCCCTGAAGATTGTTCCACTTTTCACAGAGGAAGTTAATAAAGTTAGTGATAAACAGTTTCCAATTTGGTAAACGTTGTTCATTGTTGTAATAAATTTATTAGTTAATATAATTTTTCTGTTGCTTTAACAAAACTTTACGTTACGTAAAAGTGACGAATAATATGATTTGGGAATAAAGTATTCTTTATACTGAAAATAAAATTGTTTGCAGTTGCCCTATCTTAATCTTGCATGCAGCTCTGCACTTTGCACTCTGCAATTGCACGATATACGCATTTCGTCTTGAATTTTTATTATTCGAATAGTTACGTAGATTGTTTATTGGAATTAAATTTATTTGGTATTTATTATGAATAATTTCTTATTCGTAATCGTCCTTCGGATACTTCCTGTCTATTCCGTCTATCCCACAATACATCACAAATTTTTTAAAAAGAAAAATAACTAGAAATTTGCAAAAACCAGTTATTTGGAGCGGTATAGCTATAAGAGGGAAGTTCCCGAAGTAGGAATTTTAGAGAAAAACATGAAAATTAATTTAAAAATTCTAACATCGGCGTTATTAATTAAATAACATTCCCTTTACAGCACTAATCCCCCTAAAAGACCGGCATTATCGCGAAATTAAAACTCATCCATTATAGAGGCGGATATTACTGACTAAACGGAGGTCGGAGGGCGTTATGCACGCATAAAAAGCTCTTCATTTTCCCTTTCCTTTCGGGCGCGATAAAAAGCAAACAAACAACAAAAAAATTCATTTCCGGAGCCTTCGTTGACGTCGTAACCTATGCATTAACTAACTCTTACCTTCTTAAGATCTTTGTTCGGTTCCCCGTCGTCCGCCTTCCGCTTTTCCGTACCGGCCAATTTGCCCTTGTCCTTTTCATTCCCGCATATCTGAAATCAAGAACGTAATTAGTGAATGTGAGGGTGCTGTGGCGCCTAATTATGCTTTTTCCTATACCTCACACCCATATTACACCCGCCATTGTTGTTGGTTTACCTCTCGGGAGCAGCTATCCTCCGATGTAGGGCACGCCCTAGAGCAACTCGCTAAAAAAACTACCCGGTTGTCGACGCGCTTTCATAAATTAGGTAATGATTATTTTAAAAAATTTAACTTCCTACCGCAGTTGTGTAGGTAACGAAATTTAAAATTATATTTTTAGGGAGATTTAATTCAATAATGTGAGTGATTCGTCTGGGTAGGTGCGGTATGACTGCACGAAAGGATGCATGTCACTGGGTCCCCACCACCTAATTTTTATATTTTTTCTATGCCAAAATGTTGTACCTTACACGAACAAAGGTTTACAATTTGATGGTTGCCTTCTTTCTGAATTTTCCGATGTACTTCAACATTTTCATTATCGATCGAATTATTGTTTGGAGAAATAGGGCGAGCATTTTCAAAAGAATTTAAAACGACTACGAGTTCTCCATTTTCTGTATTCCTTACTTGGTTAGTTTCATGGAGAAATGTAAGTTAAATGCCAAAAGTGAAGTACGAGATAAACCTATATGTTTTCTAAAGAAGAACCGATTCGTTTAAGCGAAGACGAACACAAATTTAGAAAATTCTCATCCATCTCGCTAGGTACATAATTTTACAGGTTTGTTTTATATTTTTTCGCCTCTCCTTTCCCTCTTTTTCTCTCTTTTTTCCTCTCCCAGCTATTTCGCCGTTATTTATACGAAGTACTCGAAGCAAAATGGTTGGCCGGGCATCCTGCAAACATCACGTTTTATTTTAAGATAGAATTAATTTTGTTATTGGCATTGGCTTTATTTGGAAATTTAATATTGCTTCGTATTTACTCGGGCGAAAAATGTTCCCCGCTTCGAGCTTCGAAGTTTTGCCGTACACGTTTTATATTCTCCGTATTTTCAATTCCAATTGAGATACGGGCCGAGCGCAAGCCGCCGTAATTTTTACGAAACGAGTATTGTACGATATGACCGGTAACCATGGAAACGAATTATCTTCCTCTAGTGGAGATAGGAAAGATTTAACCTTCAGTCTAATAGGAAATCGGCATATCGCCACGTACCGCGCGGGACCCATATAGCTTCTTCGTGTGTTTGCACTGTAATTAGGTGATCACTTTCAAATAAGAATAGATTTCGCTTTATTTAATTTCGCATTTATGGCACTTAAGATTAGAAAAGACATTTTTAGAATAAACTGAAGCGCTAATATTATATGATATTTAGGCTTATTTTTGTGAATTGTACCAACTATTGTTAGATTTTTTCGATAGCGAGTGCTTTCAGAGGTTGTAGGAAGTAAAAAAGTTGTCGCATGTGATATGCCTACCAGAATTTTCCATTTTTTGAACTTCACAGCCTTCTCCCCTTGACTCCTTTCTCTTTCATTGCTCTGTTTTCCAGCACACATTTCAAGTTTCAAATTAGTCCGTACCTTCCAGACTTTGATGGAATATTTGTCTAAACGGACATTTTTTTCTGAAGGTTAGGAGTTGTTCATTAGCCGTTATATACTAATTTAGTTTTTCCTCTGCACTATCAAATAAAAATAAATAGATATTTTCCTTTTGCTGCGTTGCTGAGTTGTGTTACATTCTCGTTGTGACATTTGTATACACCTATCTCTAGTTCCGAAAAATTCATTTCCTTGACATTTTTTCCGTAAACAATCTTTGCTTTAGCATTTGTCCACGTTAGGATGATTTCAAGAAAAGGTCTGCGAAAGTAAATCAAAAAGGGAAAAGCTGTAGTGTCGATATATTGATTTGCAAAACGAGTTAGACCTGAATTTTCTCGTAAAACATTGTCTTCTCTGACGAAGTAAGACGGGATCTTGATACCAGACAGCTTGTTTATTTTTTGAGGTAAAGAAATTATCTTCAACATGAGTTCACTATCACTACCCTTGTAGAGCACTTCTATCACATTCATCATTGGGACGACGCTCGGTGGCGTCTATTGTTCATCATCAAAAGATGCGCGCTCACTATTATATTTAATGTCCTACTATCACCTCTAGCTGTTGCTAAAAAAACAACTCTCGAAAATCCTTTTGAGTCAAGCGGACCCAGCCGGTAGACGTAGGATTAAGTATGTGAAGAAGTTACATTTCATATTTCACTGTTTCATGTTGTATAATGTTAACCTTGAGATTTAAATCAATGTCAGGAGAGGCTGTTAATAAAGCGAGGTCCAAAGTCAGTAGGTGAAATTGGAATTTATAATATTGGAAAGTTACTACGTCAAATGTAAGAAAACAGAAGTCTTGTTACGTAAACGATTTATTGCTCCTTTGAAAAATGGTGTTTCATAAAAAATAAACAACGATCACGACGTAACTTGTTTGTGTAACAGAATGTAATCAATTCTTTGAAACCATCGTGAAGATGTTACTGCTATTATTTTGGCTTTTGCACTTCTTACGAAACAACACGAGAAAAGAATCAAGAGAACTTGAGGATATCGTAAGCATTACTCCGTAGAAAATATATTTATTTATTTGGTAATGACATACAAATCGGGAATGTCAAGTTTATCGCTCCTCTTCTGTATACAAAACAAAATAAAAACAGTATCTATGTCAATATCGTGTTTTCATGATTATTATTACTCAATGTTTGGTATTAATATATGTAGATACATATACAAGGGTAGTATGAAAAGTTAACATCCTAACACAGAAATAAGAATTTCATGGATAAATTCTTATTTTGTAGAGGAATTCCAATAACTCTTCTTCCTAAGTTCTTTTTTTACGTTTCTGATCCCTTTTTTACGAGCTACCGCTACTTTGATGACATCGTTGACTTGTTGATGCAACAGGTCGACACAAGAAAATTCACCACAGATTCTTCAGTATCTGACGTAATTTCTTGCAATCGTAACAATATGATTTCGCTAGGCGAGAACCTTTTTTGCCCGGCAATTGTGAAGTATAACATCAGTCGGGGTGGTTCCAGAAGATAGTTTGCGATATTGTAGAGGTGTTCGGTTGTGATGGCATAATTCCATCTAATTCTTCGAGAATGCTGTTTGTGGAACAGGAACAGTCGTGTACGATGTGTGCAACAATTCTGAACACAGTTTTCGCACGATGCAACTCTTCTCTGTTTTTGCTCTTCTCTTTTTGTGTGAGGCAAATTTTCCTATTTCCTAAATTTTCATGCAAAATTTATGACATCGTCTCCTTATTCGTGTTTCTTCTGCCATCATTTGAAGGATCATTCGTCGATTTGGTGCCACAAATTCGCGCATATTTTCTATAGAATCATCATTTTGTTTACTCTCACGTCCATCTTTAAATCAACAAACGACTGCTAAACAACAACTGACCCTCCAACATGGCTGATATTTTCAAATGTATTTTTCTACGCATGCACAATTATATTACCAGAATGTTTTTGACGAGTCACGCCATCTTCATGGCGAGGCTTGACACTTTTTAGACTACCCTCGTACAGGATCGCGTGCTATACGAAGAAGGCAAAGTATGAAAAATACATAATGCATATAATATTTGTAGTTCGTTATCAGTAAATAAATACATAAACGAATATCGGATCGCTGTCCAAGTTATTCAGCTGGTAATTGTTAGAGAATTCCGTTTCGAGGAGAAAGTGAAAAGCGATGTGCGATTTTAGGATGTTCTTCGCGCTCGTAGGACTTGTTTTGTTGAAATTCGTCAGTAAGTAATGTTAAATATGAAATAATAATAAAGTGATGAGTACAATTTTGAAAAATTTGTGAATCTATGTAGTTGATCTCATAAAACTTGGAGCGTGTACGACCAAACAAAATTGTAATTAGAAAATTAGTGTTAAATTAAAGCAAGTTGCGGCGGTATTGCCAAGTATTTCATTTTTCTTTTTCTGAGCCTGATTTTGAGATCTCTTAATTGGCTAACATAACATGCAATCTTAAAATTGTGCTTAATATAGAAGCCACATTATCAAATCAGAATACGAATGGTTCCTTTTCTATATTTTCTAATCGCGAAGAATTATACAAAAGCAAATCGATAAGAGAAAGACCTTCTTCATGCTTTATTACTACACATACCTTACGTGCAAAACAAGTGAGAAAATGCGCTCGACAAAAAGGGAGAGAAAACCAGGAAACGGAACATTTCGGCAAAATCGTCCTCGGCGGGCGCCTCTTCACATAACTCCCGAGATCACCTTCATATTTCACCGTGGTTAAAACGGCCCAAAGGGGATGAAATGCCGCGTCCTTCGCTTCGCCTTAAATCATGTCTAATTTTTCCCCGTAGGCGGCTCGGCGCAATGTCCCGAGGTGGTAAGCAGGCAGAGCTGGGGAGCGCGTCCGCAACAGCGTCATGGATGGGGCTCATTGGCGGTGCCGGCCGCCTACGTCATCGTACACCATACGCGGACGCCGAAGTGCACCACGCGAAGGAATTGCGAAAAGATGGTGCGATCGTTGCAGAACGTTCATGTGAAGTATAACGGCAGGGACGATATTGGTTACAATTTTTTGGTAAGTACAAATATGCGAGAGCGTGAGATGCCGACTAATCATAAAAGTTACCTCCATGATGTCTAAAGTTAATAATGATATAGGCACCGCTTGCGCTCTTCTCTTTTTTAAAGCGAAAGAGATCAACAAATACATGTCAATCATTCAACAATGCTTAAAGAGTACCAAAAATATAAACATCGAAAATGTAGTTTCCTTTACGATGTACATTTATCGAAATTGACCTCAAAACAAGATTTTAATTAACTTAACATATGGATACGCATACAAATTGTCATTAACGCATGACTAATGGCGGATCTCGTCTACATTAGCATCTTCCTCGGTAGGCCGTCGTCTTATTGTTTAATTAATGGTGGCAATTAATTACTGCAATCGTGATATAATGACCGTTACCGTAACGCTATTGCCAACTGCTTCATATTAGGAAAAAATTGTGTTAGTAAAACCATTTATTAACTGATTTATACTGCAGCCAAGTACAAATTATGCTCTACCTGGGGAAGCATGATTTCTTAAAAATAAAAATAAATTTTATACTACATATACTTAAAAAAATATTTTAACTAGTAATCTAATATATCACTTACACTTAACGAACAAGCGACATGGTCAAAAACAAGAGACCATAAAAACAAAGTAAAAAGTGGGAAAAGTAAAAAATTTTACACAAAGATTGGGAGAATGAGAGAACAAAATTTGGGAAAGTTACCATATACAATGTTTTCAAAAATAATTTAGCACTCTATTAAAATAAAAACAAATGTAACGATACAAAAATCGTTATAACCTTAACGAATATTTAGTCGAATTAATAATAAACAAGTAAGAACGTTTAACGCCGTAGCATCAATTTTAGACTACTAAGAACGCAACCTGTCACATTTCAGATCGGTGAAGATGGCAATATTTACGAAGGCGTCGGTTGGAACAGGGCAGTCACCAATATACCATCTTACGATAGAGACAGTTTACATATAGCCGTAATGGGCGATTACACCTGTAATTATGAAAATTTCCGCGTAAAAGCTATTCTAAACAATCATTTTTTTCAATTTAATTTGCAGCTACGCTTCCGGACGAGAAGGTGTTGGACGCGATGAAGAGACTCATCCAGTGCGCGGTGTCCAGGGGTACTATCGATGTAAATTACCAAGTATTCGGCCACAGACAAGTGGAGTTAGACGATTGTCCCGGGACGAGATTACTGCAGGAGATCAAGAAATGGCCGGATTGGGGTTACTATTAGGCTAAACTAATACATACAGTACTTTATTTATTTGTTGATGATTATTTACTTTAAAGATTAAATCTGTAATATTTATATCAGTGGTTCCCAAACTTATTAAGTCAATGGAATCCTCCTCATAGTCAGAAAGTGCGCGTGATATTATTAAGTCACGCGCAAAATTCCTATGTATATCTCGGCGACTAATCTCAACTATTATTATCGATTAAATTTTATTAAAAATTATATTTATGATGATGTGCACATAGCAACTGTGATATACAATTAGGGATATCTTCTTTCAGGTAAAGCATATGTTTGTATATTTTTTAACAACATAATTAAGTGAACCAGGCACCTTTCATCCTGATAATTTTTAATAAATAATATTTGTAGGTGTAATAGCACATCATTGTTTTCTTGAATGTACGAAAACACATGCCATTCGTTCATTCATTGCTTCCAAAAACTCTCGAGAAAAATCGATATTAACACACTTTTGGTTTGAGCGAATATATTATTTTAAATAGGACAAGCTTTTCAGTAAAGCTTCCATATATGTAAGGCTTATTGTAAATAGTTTCTGAGGTATTGCAAAAATTAAATAAAGATAAACAACTTGATTAATTGTAAGGCGCCAAATAAATTCCACAATTTAAAAATTCATAGTAACCATATGTCAAAACCTTAAGTGTTTATTTAAAGAAATAATAGAGGTTGTTATGATGATTGGTTTCGAGGATCGATTGAGTAGCAGATGTTCTTAATTGGAAATGTTATGAAGTAGATGGGCGACAGTTTGACCATTTGCGCTTTAGGAAGAGTTTCAGTTTATTATCCAGCTTAGTCAAGTTATTATTTGTTACCACCTGTTTTATTTAATTTATGTACAGGGTGTGGCAATCGGATTGGATACCTTTTAATAAGCCACCGCGAAGGATCAGAAGAATGTATTCGGACAAATTATTATTAAAATTTAAAACACAACTGTTGTTGCCGCAAGTGATATCAAATTATAGTCTACATGAAAAAATAATGTTTTAGCGACAAACGGGAATAATAATCAACAGCTATCAATTGAACGTGCGATTCGTTGGGATGGGTGAGGTAATGCTAATTACAATTAAGTTATAAATCTATTATCTGACTAAATTCTATTTTTTTTTTGTCTGATAATACATTACGATTGAATGTTTTAATACTTACATGTTTATAGTTTAAAATCAATTCTTTTTGTGTTTAAATCAATTCGGTTTTGGAACCTGTAGTGGTCACGCAAAGGTTAAATTAAAATGTGGAGGTCACCTGTCAAAAAATTATAGATTGCCTTACAAAATGTTCTGTTTTGCGTATTTGTGAGAGGTATAGTTAAACAGGTACTTTTGAGACTAGGAAGATTGACTGTTTTAGAAGATTCCCGTACACACAGTTATTTGCGCCCCTTAAAAAAAAAGAGACGCACGTCTTTAAAGTACATACATACGTGTTCTTCTGCTGTTATTATTTTGACAAGCATAAATTATGCTTTTATTCGTAAATAAACACTGATACTAATATAGTCTATACCTACAAAACAGCAATCTCAACAATTGGAATTTCATTTCTAGATAGAAATCCTGTCGAAATTAAATTCTCGAAAGCGTGGCGTTGGACCGTTCCACCGTTACCGGTTTTATTTACGCAACGAATCCGGATTCCTAACGATAATTTTAAGAGCGCGGTTGTTGCTTTTGGCAAGTCTTTTTCGCTCAAGCTCGTAGTACGTGAGGAGTCGGAGATGGCGTTGAAATTTGCATGATAAAGCCGCGAGCGAAGCTGCCGTGCTGGAGAGAAGTTAATAAATAGAATAACAGGTTGAGCGCTTTCCTCGGCACTCTATTACTACATTTATACACTTACAAAACGTGGGCAATGTTATGGGTTACAACAGATGCAGTCCAACACTGAAAACTTTGCAGCAGAAAACGATTTTGCAATCAAAAAGTGTCGCCAAGTACAAGTCTCGTATTTATAAAAAGATTTAGAAATTGCATTGGACAAACAATACATACAATATACAACACATTGGCATTTGTAAGGTAAATGCAGTGTGTTAAATTCTTAGAGCTGGGGTTTCGACTTTAGTGTTTTGTCCCGGCGCCCTTGCCAAAATAATTATGCAATAACATAGAAATGAAAACAACCCTTTACATAAACCTCACAATATAAAGATCACACTTACTAAGATTGAATCACAAAAATATTAAAATCAAAATATGAAAATACAAAAAAATATGATTTAAATGGCGAAAATCTTCAGCAACAAAGTAAGATAATGTGATGGGTGAGGTTGCTGATCGCCACACATGTTTTACAAGCGCGCGATACGGTTTGATATTGCCACTCTCATTTCTCATTGAAAAATCTGGCTTCCGGCGACTAAGTTTTTATGCACTTCACTACGTCTAGGACACGTTTTAATATCAAATTCAATTAGGAGCTCATCAACTTTGACGTAAATGCTTTTCCAATGGATGAAGCAATGGGTCCACATAGCTTTGCTGCGAATAAGCGCCTGCAACCCATCATAGCGACCAGAGATTAATCGAGCTTTTACAGAACATATACCGATGCACTTTTCTCAATTTAAATCATTTTCGATTATAAACTTGTCAACTATCTCAAATAAGTCTTGGGCCTTTGCGGAGACAATGATGCTTTTGCAGAACAGAGGTCTTCAACAATAATATTATCATCCAGCAAGCGTACATTACAAATAAGGGGGACGTCTTTGTTACTGTCAGTAACTTCATTAAGTTAGAGACCAAATTTCGTGCCTTTCGTTTTACCATCGTATTTATGATATTTCCGTTTCGTTACTACTCCGCCACTTGTCGATGCTTAATCACTCTCAACTGAACTGTCGACTTGCTTATTTTATAAAAATCAACTTATCAATCCACTTTCCTAGGACTAAGGAAACACAAGGCGACACTGAGACAAAGCTGGCAGCGGAGGTCTTAAAGTAGTTTACATTAAAATTACGAAGCTAACTGACATTTAAATGTTATTGAAAAAACACAATCAGATTTTTCTCTACCCAAGAAAATCACATTCACTGAGTTTCGTTAACGGAAAGGAAAACAAAATTTCCCGAGATAAATGATAGAGGTATCTTTTTACAAGCTCTTTCGAGAACGATCAGCAATAATTTTTTCCTCGAACATTAAATTACCATGCAAAAAGGTATTCTTACTCGTTTATGTTAGGCTTCCTAAAAAAAACTACCGTTTATTACTGCTTATCTGGATATTAAACTTTATCCAGTATAAAGAATAGGCATTACACAAGGATAAAAGAGATTTATCAATCAAGGAAAACATACAAATTCACAAGTTATTAAATCGTGGACAATTTAAGCCGAGCTAAAGCCTAATATACTTAGCTGAGTAAAGCTTTATGCAGCCTTGTTGTTAAAACCGGATAAATTGACACTTTTCTTTTTTCTTTTTCAAACATGTGCCTTTTCGTCCAAATCGTGCTTCCAACCAAAACACAATTCTCCTAGCACTTTTGAAGTATTCAAATCCTCTCGGATTAAGCATTCGTTTCCAAACGACACCGTGCATACTTTCGCTCGGTTTATCGATCGATAACACTAAGTGGAGGATTTGCGCGAAAGGTATAAAGCAAGAGGATTCCCATTGTACGTTTCAGTTGCATCGCAAACAAAAAAGAAGAGAACATGGCCTGCAAACTTTTGGTAACCGTTCTGTGCCTTACCTTAGCAAGCTGGACCACAGGTAATATCTTATATAAAAAAAAAGTCATTCGCGTTAGATGAGGAATAACAACGATTTTAGCATGCCCGACGATCATCACGAGAGCTCAGTGGGGCGCTAGACCTGCCAACACCGCCGCCCTTGTGACAAATCCACCAACTCGCGTAGTTGTCCACCATTCGGCCACGCAAGGATGCACCACACAAGCAGCTTGCATGAACCTGGTTAGATCTTTCCAGAATTTCCACATGGACACCAACGGATGGGCTGATATCGGTTACAACTTTTTGGTAAATATTCTCCGTATTGTTTGTTAAAAAAATGGTGTTAAATTGTTTGAATTCGTGCGGAATAGATCGGTGGCAACGGCCAAATCTTCCAAGGTAGAGGATGGGGCAGGACCGGCGCACACGCTCCCAGTTTCAACAATAGGAGTCTTGGAATTTGTTTCATTGGAACTTTTACGTGTAAGTCGAGCCTGTATTGTTTCCCTAATTTATTCTGGTCACGTACGAAAGTTTAAAATTAAATTATATTATTTACAATTGAATCTAAATTCCTTTGAAATTCACATAGTCTACTTAGGTTAGCTAAATAAAACCAAGATTGATATCTAGTTACAAGTGTATAGCTGTGATGGACTCTAGTAGTGATGGATAAGGGATTTACTACTTGTTCCCAGATACTAGACAGACCCGTGTTTTGTACAAATAAAACACAGGTGTGCCTAATCGCTGCAAAAAAACGAATTCCCTTTACATTGCTCATTATGGACTCTGATCCAACGCGAGCACTTGAAACATATGTAAGTAATTTTTCTGCCTGTTTACTTCCTTTAGCTGGTTTACCAAGTGCGGCAGCCGTCAACGCCTTCCACAGTTTGATTAGCTGTAGCATTGGCAATAACAACCTACGGTCCGACTATTGGCTCCTGGGTCATCGTCAAGCCAGCGCAACCGCTTGTCCCGGAAACGCTTTGTTCAGTTCCATCCAAGGTTGGCCACGATTCACCAACAATCCGTAGAAGATGAATTCCTTGCTCGTTGATTTAAGAGGAGAAGACCTTTTTATGATTTAACACGCAAATATGTAATGTGAAAATAGCTGTTGTTATTGTATAATTTGTTATTTGTGTTTGAAAATGAAAAATAAAAATTGAAATTAATCAATTTCTTTTGTTATGTAGATACCTTTATATAAATCCTTATTGAGAATTTGAATGTTTTAGGCATGCAACCTTCAACAAATTCTCATAATATAAAGTTGAGCTAGGTACGCATGAAATTATGATTATACCAATTTGCTTTTATTAAAATAATTCTTTGACGGTTAATTCATACATCTCAAAGAACAATGAGAAGTCCGCAAAATTATTTCAGAGTTTAAAATATATCGGACGGAATTGTGCAAAGTTAGTAAATTCGACAGCTATACCAGTTGTCGGAAAAATCTCTTCCTGTTTTGTATATCCACGTTACTTGTGTGGATTAAATAAGTAATAATCGTAATTGAAATCGTTATAAATTTTTTAGTATTTAAAATAGTCATAGATCATGAATGACCTTTTTTGCTTTTTTTTAAGAAAAATCGAACGGATTTGACAACTTTCTTATCAGATACATCAAACCAAACACTAGAATTTTTTTTTCTATGAATCTGTAGCTTTTTTTTTTTAAAGTTACTTTTTCATATTTAATAAATTCATTCTCTCTTTGCTCTTTACAGTGCAATGACTCATTTTATGTTGTAACACGCTTCGATAACTATTTTCATTGCAAAAAGGCACTAGGCAAAATTGCTTTTGGTTTTTTTCTGTTGTAATTGAATTGAAGATAAATTGCAGCAAAGGTTAATATGCTTAAATAAAGGAGAATTGAATCTAATTCACGTTTGGTACTGATTCCTGTTGTAGCAGTTGAATAATTCAATAGATTTAAATGAATATCAGCACAAGGAACAATTATGACATTTGGTAAGAACACTAGCTTACTACGTCTTGAACCATCTAGAAGAACCAATTTGTCAGAGGAAGCTGCAGCATCATGATCATTATCATCATATATTCTTATGCAACCAACGATCATTGAATATTTTGTAAAGCTGCTATTTGGATTGTAATGATAGGTTAAACTTTCTCTAGTCTAATGTCCATCGTTGATCTGTGAAGGCAAGAAAAGAATTTCAAAAATATATATTTCAAAAGTTGATAATTGTAATCGCAAAAAAGATCATCTTCCTCAAAATTTAAAGAAAATTATGTACAGGCCTTTTAATCAAAGGAGAAGTTACTATTGAGACGTAAATGTTATAGACAATGGTTAATTTATTATAAAAATTATTCATTAAGTGAAGATTTCTTTCGTTTTCATATAATGCTGTTTATATAGCGGGTATCTCAGTAATTCGACAGTAGGTGGATGCAATTTTTGGGTTCTGTCGATGAAAATCCGAATTTGCTTCCGACGTAATTAGTTATATGAAAAAATGTCCCGGTGAGGAATCGAACCTGACATCTCCCGTTTGCTAGATACCTTGACGTTACTTATCTGTAAATATATCGTAAAATTTCGACAAGTTTTCTTAATGTTTCGCGCCAAGTACACTAATTAATAAACGTAATTGTTGGCTTCCGTCGGTAAAATATAAAAATCTGGAATTTCCTTCGTATTTTCCGACAATTAATTACATGAAAACGACGGAAGCCAAAAACTATATTAATTAATTAGCGTACTTGACAAGTAAAAACAAAAATATCTATTGAAACATTGCGATGTATTTGCATTTTAATAACATCAGGGTATTAAAAAGAGTACATTTCTGACAGGTGATTAGCACGTCCATCTAGCAAAGCGAGGTAATCCGATGGCGATAAATCGGGATTATAGCCTGATGTGGCAGGAACTCCAGCTTATCAAATTTTTCCTGTTCCTGGGGGGTTCTTTGCAGGATGCGGCCTAGCGTTATCTTGATGCAACAGCACACGATTTCTGTTGCCTAAGGAGGAGAATCTTTTTCTTGAAACTGCATATATTCGATCCAGTTGCCCGCAGTGTTGTTCAGAATTTAACGGCCTTCCTTCTGGTATCAATTCAAAGTGAATAACACCTTCGTAATTCCACCACATGCACGGCAAGTTGGTAAAATTCTTCTAAGTATATCTTCTAACATTTAGAAAAATATGGAAACATTTTCGCTAATCTTCAATAGATGACAATAACTATAAACAATTGCTCCTAATTTGTATATTTCGATATTATCTGATATACTTTGAATACCAGCTAATATTTTTAAGGTTTTTACATAAATATACATTCTGCTGTAATCTTCGAAATCTCCCACCGGGTTTATCGTATTTATATCAGAAAACTTAGAAACAAACAAATTGCTCGTACGATACAGTGAGATTAACGAAGTTAGAGTGCCGGGTGCAAAAAAAAATTGTTAAATCTTTACGGCTTATACTAGATACTATAAACGCCATACATATATCATGTGAATAATATTTTAAGATCGCAGCAAGCTCATCTAAAAAAAGGCAATACATAAAATAATAAAAAAAATAAAAACAAGATAGTAGGAGCATTTTACAACTTCAAACAATGTTGAATATGCTAAAAGAAATAGATATTGTAAAAAATTTGGGATAATAAAAATTAGTAGATTTTAAATGTTATTATATTAAAAGAATCTATCGAAACAATCGGTGACCAATTGGAAAAGTCACGAGAATAACATCTTTTGTTTTCGCTTTTTTTTATTTATTTATTTTTCATCGGTTTAATCAGACCAAATGTAGGTATTTTGTAGAAATATTCTAGCAACTAGATATTCAAGGTTTCGTAAAGTCTTCTTATTCTTTAAACAAAGGAAAAGTAAATAAGAAAGCATTACGAAAATAAGAATTTCTTAGCAAAATCTGAGGTCCAATTGTATACACAGTGCATAACAAGGGTGATTTGAAAAGCCCGTGCAAAGTCACAGAGATCGCACCAACAATAAGTATTAAGACGATTGTCAGTTAGAAGCATCACTTGCAGGAACGCACACCAGATTTCAGGCTTGGTTGTTTCGGGTCACTAAAGAGAAGCGTAATAAACATTTTGGTGGATCTACACCTTCGATTAGAACGGTTTATGTGTGGTTTCAACATTTTCGGAGTGGCCACATGAGCGCAAGTGCCGCTTAACATTGTGGATTTCTGGAGGCTACTACTCCAGATACCATTGATAAAATCCATAATCGTTCAAAGTTGAACCAAAGCGAGATTGTATGACGTATTCTAAGGACGGTTTGGCCGGCTGCCGACCGGTTCTGCATCCACCCCACATTCCAGATTAGGTTCCCTCAGACTACTATCTGTTCCCCAATTTGAAATGGCGGGAAAGAGATCTTATTCGAACGAAGATGTAATTGCGGAAATGAATGTCCTATTGTGGGGAATTGAATCATTTTATTAAGAAGGGATCAACGACCTGGAGCAACACTGAACGAAAAGTATAAGGCCAGGAAGAAACTACTTTGAAAAATAAAAATGACTTTTCCCCAAAAGTTAGGTTTTTTTCATTTTTGCAGAACTTTAGAAATCATTTGTAAACACTTGAAAAACAGTTTGTTTTATTGGAAATATCTCAAAAACTATTGGACCAAGCTATAATACATCTCGAATAAAAAATATTCAGAATACAATCCAGAAAACATAAATTATATAATACACTGGTGTTCTATTAAAAAAGAATAATAATAAGTAGCGCAAAATATAAATTCATATTTGAAGAACAAATGAATTTTACTGAACTGTTCATCTTGTGTATACGTAAGCCAATCCACACAATTTTCCGGCAAGTCAGCGTATCTCCGCAATACTAATACTATAATACGTCACCGATTTTGATGGACATGGAAAAAGTCCCCTTCAATATTCACCACAAACGGTCACAACATCTTCGTATATATAAAAGGAAAGACTGTGAAATTAATGTCACTACCAATCATATAATTCGAAAGAAAATGAAGTTTGTAATATCCTACATCTGTTTATTTGTTGCTTTTTCGTCGCCTCTACATTGTTGGTGTTATGTTTTCGGGTCAGGTAGGTGAAGAATTTCTTCGTATTTTGTTTGTAGTGTTGCACGCGCATTAGCAATTCAAATTCCCATTCTATCTTACTTGTGTAAAGGCCACGTCGTTTATTAATAGTGCAGGAATGCATAAACATAGATATATAACATACACGTAGAGTTAGAGTTAAATGTAAATTAATACGGCGAAATTAATTTTCTATCGGCTATTTTTGTAGAGTTGCAGGTGAAAATGCAGGCGCATAAAATTCTATTCGAAAAAGTTATATACGAAAGATAGTTTACTTCCGTACTGCGGTATAAAACGAAGTTCAAGTCTAATAATAAATAAAATAATTTTTAGCATGCTCGAGAATAATCAGCAGAAAAGAATGGAACTCCCGTAACATTAACGCGACCATTGAGCTAAGTGTACGTCCATTGCCTTACGTCATCATTCACCATTCCGCTGGGAAAGAATGTTTCAACTTGGAAGAATGTTCTGGTAGGGTTAGAAGCATTCAAGAAAAACATATTGACGAAAGAAATTGGTCCGATATTGGATACAATTTCCTGGTTAGTTCCTTATTGGCATTTATTAGAATTATTGTCGCAGCTTGTGGATCGATGGCTTTCGCTTTTATACAGTGGTGCCAATTACCTGAAAAGTATATACAGGGCAAGGAAAATATTCACTTTTTATTAATTAAAATAACACAAAAATTTAAAAAGACTAAAATCTCAAAAGCGAAGCCGTTTTCAAGCAAAATTGAAATTCAAAATTTTTAACGTTTTCTAAATTTTCGCAAATACACGTATGAAACTACTCACAACAGAATTGAAATTATCCTCATTTACTTCTGCTACTTCTGCGTGAAGCCGGACAATAATGTCATCCACTCCGACCATTTCTTTTATGTATACCCACAGCCAAAAATCTGTTAGAGTTAAGTTGGGAGGCTGGGGTGGCTACGCATTTATTAGGAAGCATAATGCAGCATTTGAACGGACTGTAGGTGGTATGGATACAAGTTGTATTTTTTTAAGACATCTATGAATAGACGATTCGGTGCGACGCCTATATCTTGGCTGCTGATAGGATTTTTCTCAACATCATACAATAACTGTTTTTGAGGTCGACCATCATGCAAAGAATTGTTTTGTCTCTACATCACGTATTTGCACATTCTGGATTGATTTGTGATTTGGACGACGGCAGTTGAGAAACCGTTTTCTATAAAAACGCCTTATTACAAGCGCGTAAAAATTTGTACTATAGCAACGTATTCTCTGTTAGTATACCCTGCCATTTTCTATTTCAAAATAATTTTGAATTTTGAAAGAGATTGCCGAATAAATCCATCGCAGCTCCGCCTATGCGTGGCTTTGCGATACCGCTGTAATACCTGAAAACGGCTTGACTTTCAAGATGTTATTAGTCTTAATTTTTGACTTATTTTTAATAGCAAAACACATACCAGAGGGCTGGGCAGTGAATGTTGATTCACTTTGTATATAGAATGTTCCCAGCTTGAAATAGTCATAACTTTGTTAAATTTTTAGATTTTGCAAAAGTAAGGAAGGCAAATTGTTGGTAATGAAGTAAGATGTTATTTTTGAAACCACGAACTAGACAAAAGCTACCGCCAACATGTTCAGTTATGCGTTCTAGATGACATGTGATATCGACTGCTTCAATCTTTCAGGAGTAGTAGGGGTCTACTTGTACGAAACATCCTTTCTTTTAGGTAACGTCATAATCAATACTCAGCCGAATTCTTCTGAATACGCGGACATATGCCGTATACACGAGGCCAATACGAATCTGTAGCAGAAAAATCTTTTTAACAATATATTGGTTGGAACGCGGTACCTGTCCAAGTACTTAATACTCTGTGTTATTTGGGTTGCTCGGAGCCGGTCATCGTTGCAACAAAAATTAAGCAACTATATACAGAAACAATCCAATGATATCTATATGATGCTAAACTGCTAATACGTATAAAAAATGTTGTACCTTTTCAAACTGGGAACTTACACTTGAATAACTTTATATATTCAAAAAATTTAATTCATGATAGATCTGTTCGTATAATTCGTAGAAGTGTTTACTTGTCGGACGATAGGTAATAATACAACCCAAACATAAGTCATTAAAACCACCATGCATCCATTTCTAAGTTTTCAATATACCACACGTTTTTTTTTTTCAAAAAATAAAAACTCAAAAGTAAGTATGATAAAACTAAAGCAACTTTCAATTTAATATAATAACCTTTAGAAGCAAACTAAAAGTACATAGGGACCGTCAGGCTATATTGTTCTTTGAAATACTACAGCAAATTCCTTTTTTTCCAAAGATCGGCAATGACGGTCAAATCTATGAAGGCAGGGGTTGGGGCAAAATCGGAGCGCATGCTTTCAATTGGAATAGGAACAGCGTCGGCATTTGTCTGATGGGGATGTTTACTGGTAAATGTAGTATTTATAATAATAAGTAATAATAATAGTAACAGTAACTAATAAAACACCTGGCATCATATTTATTCTACAATTTCAGAACGTTTGCCGACAAGCGCCGCGTTGAGGGCCGCCCAAAAGCTAATAGATTGTGGTCTGAACATTGGAGAAATCGGCCACGATTACAAGCTGATGGGACACCGACAAGTCGTCAGCAATACGGCCTGTCCCGGACAGGCTCTCTACGACACTATTCGAACTTGGCAGCGTTGGATTCCACGGCCCGGAAACGTCGAGAATAACGATGCTTTTCGATAGAATAAATCTTTTATGGTTTCGTTAATTTTGGGTTTATAGGTCAGGTGTCAATCCCTTTTTTTATAGTTTACTACTACCACGCTTTGTTGGATGCTTTCCAACTATTTCATATCTCTCTGCGGTACTACACCATTGTTTTTTTTAATTATTTCTAACATAATTAAAATTAAATATTTCTGTCACGCCAAAATTAACAAAACCATAGAAGACATACTTGAAGCTAAAAAAAAAAGCGACAGAATAAATCGTGTGGAACTTCCACATGTAAAAATGTCGTAACGTTATATACTGTTAATTCAAATAAATTGACTTTTGTTTTGTTGTTTACCCAATCCGAATTGTTGTTTTTTTTATTACGGTTACGAGATAACATTATCACTATCATTAACGACTTCCATTGTTTGTATTGTAATTGATTTTTTATTGCAAGTCTTGTAGTTTGTTGGGAAAGATTGGGTCGATTATGACTGTAACTCTCAAATTTATCTTCTTTCTTATCTTTGAGGTTTTCGGCATTATCTGCGGTAAGTTAATGGTACCAAGCTGTCGCGCAGGAATTCAGCTTAGGACTTATTCCTTTTCTATCTTTTAAACCAACGATCTATTCATTTTATTAGATTAACAACATACATACAACATCCATAATATTTAAACAGAATATTACTAATTTTGGGGATGTTAGAATTTCAACGGAGGAATCAGCACTGACTAATTTTCTGGAAAAATTGTCACCAAATAAGATATCCTTATACATACTAGGAATAAGTTTAAACGCTCATATTTATTGTATATGCATAGAACCATCGCAGACGTGTCGAACGGCCGAGGAGAAGAAGATATGCTACGAAGTTTGCGAGATTCTGGGGCAGATACGTCCTACAATAGATCTCTGTCAAGCCGGATGTGAGAGGTGCGATTGTAAGCGGGGCGGTCAAAACGATGACTCTGACGACATCGACCCCAACTTCATTAGCTGTATTGCTCCACTTCCTCATTTTGATATTGAGCCCATACCGATCGTCATACCGCCCAACGAGAAACTACGCGATTAATAATTGATCCCGAAGCCTAGCTAGATGTCTCGTCTTGCAAATCTTCGCCAACAAATACGTTTCGTCTATATGGGTTTTATTAAAGTTTAACAACAAAGAAATGCTACATTCGTTATATATGTAAAAGCAATCTTATGATGTATAAATAAAATGCAAGTTTTGTTGTGACTAACTAGTTTTCCTTTTATATCTACATTTTGGACCTTTCTTATAATTTAATAAAATGGAATAAATGGCATAAATTAATCAGTGGTTCTGACGAAAGAAACGTCCGTTCTCAGCACGATATTTAGTGAGGACTGTTCCAATTAGATTTAGTCATGTAATTTTTTAAATTTTAATACCTCAACTAAAAGAAATTTCAAAATATTTGATTTAAAGAAAACAATGATTTCATTTCTTGGATAACAGCATGTATTTTTTGTTATCAATGAAATGTATGTTTTCGACTATTTAAATGACTTTTATTCGGAAATTTTGTTATGTGCAGTTTTGATGGTACATTTATGGAAATAAAAACAAAAAACGAGAGTTGTTCGACATGACCGAGCATTTCTTTGGATAACAAATTGCTTGGAATTTAATGTATTTATTTCATAATTTTGCCGCGCAGTGTATACCGAGTGTGGCGCTTAAGCAAAAATATTAGCAACTCTGAAGTGCTTCCAGTTATATTGCTTGTTTTAAATAGAATAACCTGTATACTTTTACATTTTCTGACAGCACACATTATCCTACATATGTAAGTTTCTTATGTGCAATAATATTCTATTTAAAACAAGCAAAATAGCATTTATTTGCGGTACAACCGGAAATAATTCGGAGTTGCCATTATTTTTATTTGAAGGACCAATATCAAAAATCCTCATAAACAAATTTTCAGCATTCAGTTAGTAATAATTCTCAGCATTCGGTTAACCGATGGTTTAAGCGTAACACTCTGTATATGTTTCCAAACGAAATATAATTATCGGATCACTAAAACTAATTGACCATATCGACTAGTATAAGAAACAATGTTCTAATATAATGTGTAATCGTGTTACGTACTATATTCATACTTCATTCGACTTCAATCCATACTATGGAATCGAAAGCTATAAACGTATCGCTTAGGTTGGCGGCGGTCTGTTTACTCATAGTTGTAGCACTAGTATCGTCCAAAACGAGGGCAGGGAGTAAGTTTATCTTTTCTACATTAATCTAAATACTTTCCAAACGTTCTTGACGTCGACTATGTTGTGGAAATAAGACTCTAGCTTTGTAAATTGCTTAAAGTTGAAGCGGGATTTTCTTTATCATGATATTTTTCAGCATACACCTCAGTTTCGGTAATATTTGCTGGTAGAGGAATCTATAGATGTTATCAATAACTTAATTACTAATTAAAATTATACTAAACGAAGGAAGGAAAAAACCTAATTTAATTGAAAATTTACGTAACGTAATAGGCGATTAAAAAAATATCGTGATAAAAAATGTTTAAAGTGAAACAGTTTTCTATTTTGTATAGTTTACCTGTTCAGAAAAGCGCAAAAAAAAATCAAGAAAATATGTTTACTTCAAGACTAAAAAAATGTTTAATATATGGAAATAATTTTCTTAAAATTCTATTTGAATCAAAATAAACATTTTCTTCTTCAATTATGATGTAAGTACCAGGTTGTCCCATAAATTTGTGCACCACACATTAATTAAGAAAACCAAAAACATTTATTCATCGGAATCCATTATTTTATATAACATGTGTCAATCTTTCGGCCAATACTTCAGTTTGATATCTAAGCCGTTTGCTGGTTTAGAGGCAAAAAACACCCGACAAGGGTTTTCAAAATTTCAAAATTGTTGTTGCGACCAGATAAGAAACACGCCATCAAACGAAACAACCCATAATCAGATGGAGCGACACTCAAACTGTGGGGGAAGTAGGAAACACATTACGCCTAATACAAGAAATCTACAGAAACAATGTAAACTGTACGATTATAAGAAATTAGATCGAATACATTTCAAACAGAAGGACGTTTTAGACAAGGTGGCGGTTAAAGTACTACTTTAGAGAAAGAAATACTCAAAAAATGTAGTTCTAGGTAGCGTTGGACACTCTTCAAGTTGCAAAACGTATTAATTTCGGAAGGAGCTTTTTGCTTATGCAAAAGGTGAGATGGAATTACAAGAAAACATAAATGTTTGTAACATAATGTTAAAAGAAATACTAAACATTACAGTAGGACAAACAAAAATAGAACTATATGCATTCGAATACATGGGAGTAACAATCGAAAGCAATAGGTAGCAAGAGACAGAAGTTAGTAAGAGAACACAAAAAACATTGAACTTGCATTATGCTATGGACAAAAAATTCTTAAACAAAAAGGAGGTAACAAAATATACCAAAACAAAGGTGTTGAAAACAGTGTATATCAACATATGGCAGTGAGTCATTGGTCACGACTAGTAAAGAAAAGAAGAAAAGAGCAAGATACAACCATTCGAAATTAAATATCTTAGAAAAGAAAGAGAAGTAACTAAAAGAGAAAATGAGAAATACAGATTTAAGACAACAGGGAATCCAATCTACCCCAGAGTACATAGAGAAGAGACAGCTAGGCTGGGGATGCCATTTAAAATGAATGCCAACAAGACCCGGTAATGGGAAGTTCGAATTATGAAGAATAAAGAAAGAGAAAGACCAGTAAACGCAGATCACAGTAATAGGAAATTTATTAGATAAGAAAAATGTCACCTGGGAGGAAGCAAAAAGACATGCCAGTGTCAGAGAAATATGGAGGAAGACATTTGAGCAGTAGGTCTCTAATTGCTATTTCCTCTTCCACTACGATTGGCAAATGTCATGTACATATACAAGCAAGCATGTTAGTAAAACACGCCAAGTGATTGATCGAAACTTGTTATGATATTGTCGTCATAGGCGACTAGAAGTAATGAAAAAAGGTAATTCATCCAAGGCGACATTACTGATCTTTATGCACAAGGACTTATGGGACAACCTAGGAAACGCTTCTTTGCATGTACAGTGGGAGCTTCCATGCTCCCATAGTCTACAATTTCAATGTCAAATTTATCTGCTTTGCCGAACGATATTCGATACTAATCTCTAAACGGGATTCACTCTAGTGTATGTCGACTGTAAGACCCCAAACGCAGAAATGCAGGAGTGTAAGCGTAAGTGCGGCTCCTATGGGGCGCTGGACGTGATGCAAGCGTTTTGCCATTTAAAATGCTACCAATGCATATGCGTCCCGTTAGACTACCACATGGAGGATGTGTTTGAACCGGGTTATTGCTCTGAAGGCACCGGCATCAAGATGCAAATCATCACGGCAGCGCCTTTCGATGACAACTGAGACACTTTTCTGATGATATATGTATACCTAATATCCATGTAATATATGTATATATATATATAAATATAATGTTTTAAAATATACTTTCGTCTATTCTCTTGCAAATGTAATCAAACAGGTATTTTCGGACAAGGATTTTTAACACACAATTTAACAACTTTGACAAATTTAAACCTATTTTCTATCATAAATAATAAGCGAGATCCATATGGTGGGGGTCGAAATTAAATCAGCCTGTTTTGAAAAATCTCTATTCACAAAGGCTTATAGTCTTCCCAACACACTGAGATGATTCAATCTCTGTATCAATTGACGTTTGCTCTAGTTCGTAAAGAATATACCGGGTGGCCAAATAAGAATGGCAGCCGACTATATGTGTTTTCGGGTAAAATCTCTATTAGTAACAGCCAACAGAACAGAAAATACTGACCAGTAAATGGCGGAACAGTTACGACTAAGCGTAAAATTAAAATTTCCATTGTGTTTTGTCTAATTAAACACCCATTGTGTTTCTTTTCCGCAAAGATTTTATCCAATTTTCCTTCACAATTATCGAGAGAATTAAAAACAAAATTGTTAAAGGTATATACTACAGAAGATCTGAGCGGCCACAGAGAGATTTATAGATTACTGCTCTTCAAACTAAGCAATATTGATATTAAGTATCGAAATAGTCATATACAAAATACACATTCTACCAATTTCATAGAGCTAAACATGAAAGAGAAAATAGAACGAATAACAAATTGCTTTACCCGCAATCTGGACGTTAACCATGTCCTTGCGTGCGTTTTAGTTTCGCACAAATTGCTTTCGAAATTTTCACCGCAACGCGTCAGAAAGCTGCAACGCGATCGCTCCACAAGAGCGCGGCAGTGATGGGATGCGACGAAAGCGCCACGACACGCTAAGCGGTGCACGCCATATCTAAACTATGCTGTTCGTCCTGCTGCTAAACTTAATGACATCCGCACTGTAATTGCTAACGGGATGAAGCCGATAGACAAATGGAAACAGGTTTGGAGACCGAAGGTGCAAATTCGCACTCATGGGAAAGACCTAAGCTATACCGTAGTTAAGGATGTAGTCTCAGAATTCGAAGTAATAACAGGATTTAACATCCAATAATTAAACGTAAATAATAATGGCATCATCAAAGCGTTCAGGATGACCAACAATAAGCATCAGGTAAGATGATTTGAGAATACACATAGGTATACATGCAAGAAAATGGATTTTATTAGGTGTACTATTTTATTGGAAAAGAGTACTCATTTGAATTTAGAATGTTAGCTTAATCCAAGAAAATTCACTCGTTTTACAAATTTTTTCTCTTGTAAAATCTGCTGTATCCAACTTAATTGAAGCCACTAATTTAATTTGGGATTAAATAAATTTCTCTTGCAACAAAATTTAGATTGTTTACACTGATACATGTACAAAATTATGTGTTAACATAATACAGTTCTGTAATGAGCCGTCTAAATAAATTACTGCTATTCTTATTGCGAAATCTCAGTTTTATATTGCTCTTTCTTTGCCGAATCCCATATTAGGTATACTTAACATATACCTGTAAATATGTGAGCCGGTTTACTAAAAGCGATTAAACATGTGAAAAATGGATTTTCGAGTAAACTACTGATGAAGAGGGGGCAGCTCCGATACAGCAAGGCAAATTGGTGACAAAAAAGAGAAGGAAGAATACAAATAAAGCCATTATGTGAAGAGAATAATATTATTTTGAAAATATTTAGAAGATAGAAGCTATTCACTTATTTTGGACAAGCCACCGTTTTCTTGAATTTAGTACTTTTTTCGATTTTCTTGGTTGCAGAACATATTTCTCTTGCATATATATAAAAACGCCGTTTACTTCCTCCAGATAATTATTACTTGCTTCCAGTGTATAGCTCCGGAAACTCGGGCCCCGTTTTATCGAAGTCGTCAAAGATCAATGCTTGACTTTTCTAACTTCTTCTTTCTTTTCTTCTCGTTATAAAAAATGTTGATTCTTAAAAAAACAAAAAACAAAAAAAAATTAGTAGCATAGAATACTTTGTTCATTTACACGTTAATCATTTATTTATTGTGTAAAAGAAATCAATTTATCATTTATTCAGGGCCCAGCCTCTTTTGATTGAATTGCAAACTAACACCGAATTAATAACATTTGAATGGAAGAAGGTTGCTTAGAAGTCTTACAAAACGCAACTCTATCTGATGGGCTTAGGTTCATTCAAGGTCTTGCCGCAAGCTCTGTAAAAACTATTTACATTAAGTTTGCTGCCACGAGTTGGATAGAAGGGTGAGAGAAAATTGTTCCCAATCGCAGCAGCAAACGTGAGAAGATTTGGCACAATAAATAAAAATTGGTAGATTTTCTCCAAATGCTTGTGTCGCTGTCATCCAGGATTTGCAAGACAACACTAAGGCGTAAAAACGGATACTTTGATGATTATAACAGCGACTTTTAATATATTAATATAGAGGTAGAATAGAACAGTTACTTGATATATTCACCGCATAATTGTATTAAAAACGATCTCTTATTTACGGCTGGTACTGTATGGTCAAGCAAATAGGTCAACTGAGAGGAAGATACGTGTTGCATAATGTATAGTATTACGTTGTGCGTATGTATGATGGAGTCGAAAAGGGTTTTTTGATTTTGTGAGATATGCGGGGGAGAATAACGTAAATGTCAAGCTGAAAGGGATGAGATGTGTACACGGTCGAACAACGGCGGTAATATTACAGAGACGCCCTCGCCGCGGTGTCGTTGGCTGGCAGTGTCGATTTATGACCTGCTGACGGGGGAATTTTATGTGTCATCGGTTGGCGAACGACGAGCAGCACCATGGGTAAGCGAGGGAACATAACCTGTGATGTTATCGTCGAAATTGTAACGTTCAAAATTCTATTTATCGTCCATATTTACATTTAAATCATTTAGGTGTAAATTTGTTTATTTTCTTTGATTATCTATACTCAAACATGTTTTCTTGAAGGTTTCCGATGGCAAACGTGCCGGGAAATTGTGAAATATTTTTCTTTAGATGCATACCTTCCTATGCATTGTATAGGAGGAGTTAATTTAATAACTTTATACCGTCGGTCTAGATATGCTGAACTTAAAGTGGTCACCGAACGAATTATACTGTCAACGCAACAAAATTTCAAATATTAATACGTAATGGGTACCCCAGCGAGTTTAAGCTCCTTCTAGTACGTTTTGCTTTTCGTTATTTAAAAACAGTATTAGTATTCCTACATCGGCGTTGTTGTTTTACTAATCTTCAAGAACGTAGCGGGGATAGTTGCAGATTTCAATGGACATGTCATGGGAAGAACTAATTTGCAAAAAGCGAATAATGTAAATTTTCAGACATCAAATACATTTAAGTTTCTAATATAAAAATTGCGCTTTCGTTAAGTAAAAGTGCAGGTAACTGTTATTATAGACACTGAACATTTTTCTTACTGTAACATTATCATCTACGTCAACGTTATGTGAAGACGGATTATTGTTATTACTACTATTATTATTATTATTATTTGACTTCTTTTACAAGTTGGAATTCAGGCGCTGCCGTTGCGTTTTAGTTTCACATGCTCGTTCGTCTACGGAAACTTTCGCAAACAATCGAACCTCGTTTCGAGAACACGTGCTTTTGAATTTTATGTCGGTGCTGATGGCTCGCAAGTTGACAGCTGACTATAAACAGTTCCGCCATTCGCCAATTGTAAACGAACATCGAAATATCCGATAATTATGGCGGAGAACTCTATTACAATACGTGCCAAGTAAACATTGGCAACGTTCCGTGAAACGTTTTGATTTCTTTTTTGCTCTTTATTGTTAGAAAATCACGTTCTGGTTTGTCGTATATCGAAAAGAGTGACATCTTTTTTTTAAGCTATATGGTAGGTACCTAAGTTTTGAGCATTAGAGAGCAGATTCAGAAACCTTCGACGTTTGATAATATCGAGAATGGCCTATACTTAGATAGGTCAGATACATCACCGTTCTTTAATACCGACTAGACTTTGGCAAGCTCCACTTTTCAGGGAAGGTAGAGATTCTTAGAATAAGATTAAAGGTACTTACCGCTTCAAAAATATTGGTGAACATTCTTTGAGTATAAAGCTTGGCACTTAATTAGTTCCTGATGTGGGCGTGTTTTCTAGCGATTTAATGGCAGAAAAGATATCGGTTCAGACAATGTATTAACGTGTACAACGAAAAAAAATCATTTCGCAGTAACAATAGTGAAAGCAGCAGACCGTTGATAAACCTCAAGAAAGTGCTGTAAAAGCATTGGTAATAGATGTAGGATTATCGAAATATTGGTTATGGCTATGCATTTTACCCGGAACTCTCGAATTCTGCTCTCGAAAGTACAAAAGTCCTGAATTATTTAGCATTAATAGTCAAATTTTTTAAGTTATCTAGATCAATGGGAGCGTGAGGCTTTCTGTAACTTTTACGATGTTTTTGTTTTATGTTTAATGTTCTTAATTATATCAGCATTATGCCAATTGGGAGTTTGATCACTGTAGACTAGCACATATGGATCAAAGAGTTTGTATAGCGTATTGTAAAAGCATGTACAAGTGTCGTTCATCCCCGTATCTGCCAATCTCAGTCCAACCTCCAGAGGCAAGGGCATTATACAGGGCGAGACAATTGGCGTTACGGAAAGTATAGCCTCTATGTGCTTGATTAATAGAAAAAGTAGTGTGATCTTTAGTAAACCGGACACGAATGGTAATTCTCAGCGCGGGATGGTATACGTCTTCATAAGACAAGGATAATTCATTACTCTCAACATTACACTCGAAATTTCAGAAAACAACAACAATCTATTCTAAACATCAATGTACTGTATCAGATTTAGTACATCAATGAAGTTGTGTAACGTCAATACTAATTTACAGTGAGCATTTAAGCAAAAGTTGTTACTTTTCTGTTGGTACTAAATTTTGTACATCAGTGGATTGAATTCGAAGTACGAAATTAATTAGCAATCGAAACTCCCTGTCTTTAGCACAAATTAGAAAAATTTACCTATAATTACTTCTAAGTGTCTAAATTTCAAATTAAACACTGTCTCGGGCGATCCAAATGAAATCCACCCGTCGCGTCGCCTCGATCGTCGTTGTCGTGATGGCCGGATATAAGAGACGCTCCTTCTCTTCTGGGAGCGACTGCATATTTTCACTTCGTTGGAAATCGACACGAAGGCAACTCGATCTTAGCCGTCGTGGAATCGTTGATATCGGATATGCTCGTAATTGAAACCGAAAATGAAAACGATCTTGATCTTAAATCGAAGATTTGCCTACACGTGCATTCATTTCCATCTCTACAGCACGTTGCGGAAAATTACCGCTTTCCTCATCGGATAGCTTTTCCCGATCGGAAACTCGACGCGATCGAGAGGGAAAATAAATATTCCATCTAACGGGCGAGCGCCTGACGAAAAACGAGCAAACAGGAAAACAATAGGGCCGGAAGTCGGCAGCGAACGGTTCGATTTTTTAATCTTTTATCGGCGCAATAATTTGGCGGTGGCGGGTTTCCGCAATTGCGGACGGACGTTAAACGCGCTTATCTTTAAGCCCGAACGCTTAAATAATGTGTCAGAATGCGCTCTCTCGTAAAGTGGCCGGTTTAGTAACATGTATAACATTAGTTTTCTAACGGTGTGAGCGGTTCCGTTCGAAAAATTACGGGGCGTTTTTAAGTGCACGTGCAATCGTACATTCCGTGTTATTTTTTCTTTTTGTTCCAAAGTTACACTTTACATTAACAAGTCGTAAATGACATTAAATTTGCACGGATGCACGCGAGACAAGATGATGTAACCTGCTTAAGGCAATCCATCTTTACCGGAGACAACCGTCGGCCAAAATACCAGCTCCGAGGCGTGGCCGACTAGACGACGAGAGTCGAGAGAACCGAACAGGTGGATCCTTTTGTGATTTATTAACGCTTTATGAGGCCGAGATCGCGAGCCACAACAGCCCGGCCAGACGTCCGTCCGATGCGCAATGTACAATGAAGGGCGTCGGTAACGACTCACCGAATTCTACTAACCCCCAGCATGACGTTAACTTTTCCGTTGCGAGAGTAGAAAACAGAAACAAGTATCATTTTTTGTCAAATTCAGTTTTATTTCTCAACATAGTCTCCTTATAAGTCTATACATTTTTTCCATCGTTGTTCCCATCTCTTTAATCCGTCCAAATACTAAGTTATCTCTATCTTTTTGTAGCTTTGTCCCTAATCCCCCTGATTGTCAACACATGGTACAATTTATTTTTGCATATCTCTCCGTATTACCTCCTCAGAATTGTCGAATCATGTATATACAACACAAAAGTATCGGCACGCCCCGCACCACACAAGTTTAATTGACTAATTCGGGACAGCTGTTTCGAGGATACGTCAATCCTCATTTTCAACCGAAAACCGAAATGAGGATCGAAGTATCCTCGAAATAGTTGCCCTGGATTAATCAACTAAACTTGTATGGTGAGGAGCGTGCCGATACTTTTGTGTTATTTGCCATACTACCCCGTAGCCCCTGCTACTTTCATTAATCATGCACATATTTTGAAGACATCGTGTAGCTACAGAACGTTTTGTTACAGTTTGTGTCGTCATACATTCATTCTATTGTCCAAAAGGCAAAGAGAGCAAGGAACGATCAAACGAAAAGACGGTGGACGTTCTAGACAAAACATACGTACGCGTTTCAGAGCAGTAACGCTACATTTATTAGCGGATTTGTTGGTTGTCGCTGCCGAGTTTGCCAAGAGGCGACAGAGCTTTTAAAACGACCGGAGCGAACAAATAAACTAACATGTTAGCCAACAATAGAGGAGGGCCAAAAAAGTAGCGCTGTTCTAATAGACTCTCTGAAATAATAGATCTGGGCGTTGAGATAATGTAAGACTTATTGTAATACTGCTACGAGATTGTGTAGTTGATCAGGGTCATCGGCCTTTATTCCATGTGTACTTACAAGATATAGATACCCGTGTACAGCGAGGAATGGGAAAGCGCGTTATCTCAAGAACGAATGAGGATCTTAGAATCCTGAAAACTTCGTTATAAATGTCTGCAGGGGAACATATTTTGTAATAAAAGTGTTTAAATTAAATGCATTTTACTTTTCGGGGAAATTATAATTTTTATAGAGTTAACGCGAAGATGTAAAAAATTGTAGTATGTAGACGTAATAAGCAAAGATAAATTTATCAAAACTTATGGTATAATAAAACTTATACCTTTACAACTCAGTTTCTTCGAAATTAATATTTTATATGTACCCATAAATTCTATGGATTAAATCTATTCCATTCCACCCATGTAGCGATCATATTCGGCAACTATATGCGGTCGTTCAATGGTAATGTATCCTTTATTTGGCTTATCATAGCGTCGTGTTTTGTGGATTCGATGGCTTACCAATAAAACTTAAACAAGAGTGACAATTCTATTATCCTTCCAGGCGACGGTGGATACCTCTGTATCCGCCAAGTATCGACGTTCTTTTTTAGACAGTTCTTGGTACTGTTCCAAGTCTAAGAATACCTTGATTGGTAAAAAATTTTAGGAGTGGCAACGATGTTAAGTAGTTGTCAAAGTAGATCCTAAAGTTTTAGTTCCTTGGAATATGTCGTGATAGTCTAACAATAACATTGGATACAGTTGAATCTGGCTCTACGGACTCTACAATATTTTCAGCTCCAGTTTCCTCAAAATTGTCACCACGAAGAATGAAGATTTTATATCCCCGCTTTGTTTTGGTTTTTGAGATTGTATCTTCTCAAGTCATATCTTACTACAGACAGATATTTCTCTGAGGAAAGCCATAAGCGATTCTATTATAGTAAATTCTTTTAATTCTTTGATATTTCTGGAAGGTGTATCGTAGACTACACTTTTTAAAGGTGGTCTAAAGAATGTAGAAGGAGAACCATCTTTTGACTATTAGTACCTAGCCATCGTCTCGGAGATACACCGTTTAGAGGGTTATGTTAGTGTTATGAGCAGGGGCGCCGCCGCCGTCTTGTTAAATCAACACTCCTAAGCAACAGAAGAAACATAAGAAGAGAATGAAAATTAAAAATGCAATCACAATATTCAATAAATCTTTTCTAAAGTTCGTTGCAGAATTGTTTTTTTGTTAAATAATAATCTTAGAAGCATTTTAGGAAACCCCGAGGACCAGGCAGAAAAGATGGATAAATCAGGCGTTTATGAATTGCAAGATTACGATCAAGTCTACTGGCTCTACACAAAGATCTTAAATTTATAAATTCTGCAACGCTATATTATTTCACGAAATTATGTTTAACGCATTTTCCTTGATACGAAAAGACAATGAGAATGTTCTAGTTACATTATCTTCCCAGTTTTGGATATTATTAGAGAATAAAATCGAAAGTAACTTTCTTTTCGCCTTCAAAATTAGAGTTGTTAGTAATTTTGGAAATTATTCGGTGACGTGCGATATACAACCGCAATTATTAACGCATTAATGCGCTATTATCTGCGTGCCTATCCGAAATTACTAACTAACCGACTGTGTAGGTAATTACGTATGTACCACGTATGTATAATGTATGTATGGATGTATATCATAGGTGTATTAATGTTAAGCAATGAATGGTCAATGAATGGACAGCCGAACTAACAGTTGTATAGGTAGGGGCATTAATAATGTACGACGGGACGTAAGCTACATTAAACAAATTATGCCCACGCTATGCCCATGGACGTAATATTAACGAACTTAATACGTATTAAATGCATGCTCGTCCACTAGAAAATTCTAGATGTGCCGGTTATATCGTTAAAAACTGTCCTAAAATCCGTCCTCGGCAATCTTTTCGATATTATACAGGCTGATTGATTGTAATTGGTGATTGTTGGAATAAAGTGGAAGCAGCTTCAGCATATTCAGCTAATCATGTTGAGCATGGAAAGTCACGAATATATTCAAAGACCGTTGGTTTAGCCGCAATGGACTCGTGAGGACATATAAAAGAACAAGTTCATATATGCAATAAAAGAATTGGAGCGAAAGGTTAAATTGGTATTTCGGTAGATAAACCTTCTACAACTTGAGAAGGCTTACCACAGCACACAAGTTGAAATAATGAAAAATTCTTTCAAAGTATGTATAGGGAAAACAGAAACAACTTTAGATACTTTGAATTTGCGTTAAATTGAAGCTGTACCTATGCTAGGCTGCACATAATAAATGCAGCGTCAGATCTTTCCATTTTCCTACGACATTACGAAAATTCGCAAGCGTAAGCTTCTTTGACAGAGGGCGTCTTAAAAACGTTTACCTCTTTTCCCAGATGTTCGATTGTTATTTAAGAACTGACCTGGTTCGCCGAAGTGGTGCTATATTTATGCTAGCCGCCCTATCTATTTAGAACTTTCGCGAAACTGCAACAATGTCCGATAGTATGCTATATAAATCTACTAGAAAGTTCTATAAACACGAAAGTTCGGTACTCTTCTGAAATATTGTATGTGCTTCGAGAATGTTCCATATCTTTCTAAAAACTCTATAAACTATGGGAACGATCTAATCTAGATGTTCTAGAAAGTTCGATTAGCTTTGAAATCGTTTCGAATAGTTCATTCTAGAATATTCCAGATCCCTGTTTGCCCGCGTTCACAGGGATACCACGTGGCGCCCCTGTTTACTCTTTACGGCGGCCTCGCCATGCACATTTAGGAAAATATTTTCATCGAGGTGCCCATGGTTCAATTAGCTTAGATACAAAAAGCCATAAAACTTTTAACGAAGCTTATCCTGTATAAAGTTATACGTTCGTATCCTTCGATTAGATGCCGCTGAATGAAGGGAAGGAATTCGATCGTTTTGACAATTTGCCCAGTTCATCGCAAATAACTGACGTATTTCTAGGAACGTGTAACCATTATTGTGGCATAATTTACTGTCTGACGCGACGTTTATACCGTGGAAACTAATGATCCTTTAACATGTGTTCTTTGTTAGCGGCGATTTACGATTCAGAGATTAAAATTAATTCTCGCGTAACTATACAGCGCTCCCGTAACAAATATTTTGATGTACGAGTTTAACTTAATGCCCAAAGGATTAGTTACTTAGAATTAGAGAATTAGTAAATTCGGTAACGGCAATATTTCAAAAAAAAAAAACTAACAAAAATAAACAGAGGTGTCTAGTATCATTTGTTATTTATTTAATGACACAAAATGTCAAAAATTAACGCATCGTATTTCTTAAAATACATTCTTGCGTCACGCACGTTATATAAGAAAAAATAATTGCGCCATGTATAGCAGGCAGATTAATACCATTTCAGTGTGTTGTTTGTGTTGCCTATTTTCCGAAATAAGTCGATAGTTTATATTCATTATTAAACTGCAAATCGCCAGGTTGTACTAATCACTAAACTACATTTCAGTATTTTAGTGTTTTTTATTTTCAGCGAAAACTGTCTGCTTACTGCTCGGAACATTCTTAAATACTAAAAAAACGACTTTCTCTGTAGCAATTAGTGTATCTTCTTACGAGATTCAATGTGATTTTGTGAAATTCAACATGTTAATTGCATACACGATTTAATTATCCAAAAGAGCACCATTTAATGTAAAAACTGGTTTAATTTATTGTAATGTACGCAAATAATTCAAAATCGTCAGCGCACAAATTAAGAACTGCTTAATAGTCATTTGATGAGAAGTACATGCATAGGTTGTCATCATTAGCTATGCGAACAAAATATTCCAGTGGTATCGGTAATTCAAACAAATTGAGCGAAAATGGTTTCACGAGGGAAAGATAATAGAAATTAATAAATGAAAATATTGCTATACCTTATTTAAGACCGTTTTACCCAAATTTTGATACAATTTATCCAAATTATGTTTTAATCTCGAAAAAGTTGATATACACTGTATCCACGGATTTGGTGCACAAGAGGAAAAACTTCAACGTTTTATGAAAAAAAGTTATTCTTTATGAAAGTTTTTGCTTGCCTTGAAACCATTAGAAAACATATTAAAATGCACTGATTACCTTCTGTATGCATATAAATGTTGAAAACGTGTTTGCTTACTTTAAAAAGTTCAAATTATTATTGATAATCGTATTGCTTTGAAATCTTGTTGACATTTAATTATTTGGCTGTTTCAAATTTAAATGACCCGACATTTGCAATCACG
Organism: Marronus borbonicus; assembly: GCA_902655005.2. Taxonomy (NCBI): domain Eukaryota; kingdom Metazoa; phylum Arthropoda; class Insecta; order Coleoptera; family Scarabaeidae; genus Marronus; species Marronus borbonicus. The sequence goes on along the minus strand of LR737380.1, from coordinate 24,274,302 downwards.
AAAATCACAATTATGCTAACATTGCAACAACGAATTTATTTGATTAAGTGTTATGGAATTGGTGATATTTCATATCGTACAGCGATCAACAAATTTAACGCTAAATTCCCCGGCATTAATATCGCTATTAATTCTTTGAAAAAGGTTGTTAAGAAATTTGATGAAACTGGCTCTGTTGTTACAAAGAAACGATGCGTTTAGATTAGAATGTAGTACTTGGGTTGGAGAAAAAGTTATGGTAAATCAATAATTTTCAACATAAAATTTTGTTTTCGGATGGAGCTACTTTTACCACTAATGTCATCCCAAAATTGCAGATATTAGGCAGAAGAGAATACAAATTTTCGTATTAATCGGAAAAACCAGTGTTATAGGAAAATAAATGTGCGGTGTGGAATTTTATTCAATAAAATTATTGGCCCCTTTTTTTCGAAAACAATTTAAATCAACATAATTATTTCGATATGTTACAAAATTTTGCTTTACCATCGTTGGAGGATATTAACAGAGATGCAGTCTACTAATCAGCAGGATGGATGCCCTGCGCATTCAACTAATTTAATTAGAAACTGGTTTGACAACCACTTTCCTGAAAGATGGATCAGTTGTTTTGGATCTATTCATTGGCCAGCTCGCTCGCCCGATTTAACGCCGATGGATTTTTATTTTTGGGGACACGTTAAACAAAGAGTGTACGAACATAATAATTACGATGCGAATTTGGGAGCATTATAAGACAAAATACAAACAGTAATTAGTGAGATTGATGTAAGAACATTTAGGAACGTTTACAGAGAATTTAGGTATAGGGTCGAAAAGTGTGTGGAAGTAGGTGGAGGTTACGTTGAATAAATTATTTGTTGTTTTTTATCACATTCGTATTTATATACATTAGAAAATATTTCATAAAATCTTGTTTTTATAATAAAGAATTTATTTTAGTTAACCAGAATATTATTAAATTGTTTTACATCTAAAAACATGTATAAAAAAAACTAAAACATAAAATGGTTTAAAAAATGTAACAACGTTCATTGTTGTATAAGTTTGCATCAATTCCGTGGACACACTGTATATTATAGTGTTGTATGTCTAGATTGGAAAGTGATTCCAGTTCACATATTTACTATTTTAATTATGGGGCGAAGCACATATTTACTATTTTAATTATGTTGATAACTTCATCTCTCCAATTTTCCCCAGATTGGGTTTTTCATTTTCGTCTTACACATTGAGTAAGATAGGTCTTGTTAAAAAAAGAATCCATTAAACAACTTGTGCTGTGGGAAATTAAAATTACTAACGTAACGATGACTTTTAATGGAATATGTTAAAAAAAATTAAGTTACCCTGGCGATCAGCTTTGAATGCGACGTAATATAACAGCCACGATCGTAATAGACACAATAAATATAGTAACGACAATGAGAAAAAAAGATATACACATGCATCTCGACATCGGTAATAATAATTTACTGGCAAATCATAACTGCTGCCAAATAATATAATTTTACGATGTCGTCGGCTGTCGCGTGTAATTCCTTCGAAAATTACATCGAGCATCGTTTTGATAGTCGATGAAAACTTAACGTCTTCACGTACCCGGCCCTATACAGGATAAAATTTAATCTTTCACGGATTAGAGACGCGAAACATCACCAACGGCGTACACCTTCATCTTGTAATATGTATAATAAAACTTATTTATCTAGCGAAATTGCCGAAATGAAATGGTTGCCACGATCGATATTAGAGATGTCGCTGAAACGGCGATGCAGAGATGGGGAAGATCGGTTTTTCATTAGTTACACAGAATTGAAAATAAATTCTAGAAAACAAGGATGATTGATGATTGCGTTAACTTGTATGTCATTCTTACCTCATATGTACAAGCGTTGTTAATGGGATTGAGAAGGGGGTATAACGTACCTGCAATAAAGAAACGAGTAAAGATTAAATTTAATTTACAAAATTAAGATAAGCAACAACGACAGTATAATCAGGGTTCAGATTTCAATACGGGTCTCTAGTGTGATTTAGGTGAACATTTTTACGGGTATAGATGCAAAGGTTAATATATCACACTGGGAGCATATATTGAAATCCGCGCTACGGATTTTAAACTATGTTCTTATCTTCTTTATGTTTCCGGGTTTCGGCAATATGCCAAAACGAGCTATATCGGGTAACAGCGAAAAAAATTACAATACGCGTAGTGCTACCCGATAGAGGACAACAAAATAATAAAAGAAAGCTCTTATACACTAATATCTGTAAGCCTTTCGTTTTCAAGGCACAGGATCTTAAAAGTTTTTTTTTAATTATTTCTTTTCAATTTCTTCAATGTGAAGACTGAATGATAATTTTATTTTATTTTATTTATTAATTTTTTATTATTTCTAAAGGAATAGAAAAATTAAAATATCACAAAAACTGCTTATTTTTGTATAATGTGCATTATGTAGTAATAAATAAATCGGCCATACTTTTACGTACCAGACATCTTCTGTATAGACCACTAAATGAATGCAGCAGCTCCAGATAAAAAACCACAGCAACTGCTTTAACACCAAAGTAAATTCGAAAATGATTTAGCGTAACGCAAGCCGCGCAATGGTGAAAAAGGACATTTCTTTCCCCTTTCGAGTGCGAATGACACTTTTATTGTTGGGAAAATGCGTATGTACACATCGAGACTTGGTAATAATAACGTTCTATACTCGTTAAGCCGATCTTCGTTTCGCTTTTATCACCATTCGATCGCACAGAGAAATATCGCCGATAAAACGCTCGAAACATAGTAATAATCCTGCCGCATATTGCGCAGATAAACCGCGTATATGTGTAGCGGTACCGTTTTTCCAATATATCCAACAATAAGTATACATCCCCCACGATATTTTAATCTCGGCTCCTTCCAATATAGAAGAGGTACTTCAAACATACATATAACCGCTCCATCGCTTCGTCGTAAACGGTCAGATTCATTACACGTCCGAAGCATTCGGTCGTCCCCTGTTTATGTATTTTCCGCGCTCGGGAATTTAATAACAAGTTTTAGTGCGAAACGGGGGCCGTTCACCCCTCCTCCCACGAGAGATATCAACGGCTGCTAGTATTTGGATGCGGACGACATGGACCGTTTAAAAAAGGACGAAGACGTCGCGCAGTTATCGAAGTCGATCGCAGATGACGCGACGAACATCGCGTTAATCCACGATAAAGACGCGAGGATGTAACAGGAACGTTATTTGGTATATTGAATATTTTGATGAAACTTTCCGCAGCTAATAGTTAACTATACTTAGCAATTTCTAGATCTTAGAATTGGTCGAATTCCAGATCTTAATTAAGAACTTACTTTCCCATCACATTTATTAAAAATGTAAAAATATATATTTTTGGATTTTCTTTTTTAGTTATGGGTAACAACTTAAAACTGTCTAATTATTAATTAATTCTAGTAACGTTAGAGAAAACACAATTTCTCCCAGAGCTGTTCATTTTTGTTGCTGTTTCTTCAAATTTTTTTTTTTATTATGAAAATACATACAGTGCGTCCGGAAGTCTGGAAACACCCAAATAACAACCTAATCAATGTTCTTTAAGAAAAATAATAAAACATGTCAATACTGTTTTAAAAAAGCTACCTTTCAATAGTAGCAGCAATCGTTTTTACAATGACCTTGAGAAAGTTCTGACGTTGTGGTGTCGCCAGACTTTTCAGACGCACTGTATACTATTACATCTTTACAAAAATGTCAAAGGTTTGTTAATTTCTACAAATTGAGCAAGACCTTAAAATTTGTCATTTATTGATAAATGTAAAGCCCTCCACTGTCAGCTTGAAATTGAAGAGAATTTAATTCAAAACTCATGTTTTGGAAAAATGCATCCAAAAGGTCAGCGCTAATACGCAAATCTAATTATCTAATAGTCAAATCTATTTTGCACAACACAGACGGATGTTACATATAACCTTTACGTAATAAAACGTATCCACATCCATGTATGAATTAGAGTCCGCCCAAACTACTTCCTCTTACCACCATACATATTACAAGCAAGCGCTGACCGAAGGATTTTGCTTTAGGATGACCTACTGCCCGCTAACAACAACACATTGGGTACGAGGCTTTCGCCGGTGGTCGTGGAGCCCTGCAATATAACAATTTGCGTAATTCTTGCACCCTCTACCCCACCGCATGTTCCACTTCCTACCGACCATCACCATTGAAATGCAAATGTTGCGGTTGCTTTGACAGCCGTTTACTTGTGTCTCTCTCATTCCTACGTCCTACGTCTATTTGTGTATCTGTGCCAACGGGCTGACCATCAGCTAAGTTTATCGATTAAGTCTCCTCGTTCCCGTAACTAACTACATCATCCTAGAGATGGACGATAGAACGGGACGGGACACGCACTCCGACGAGCAGCGCTCAATGTATTCGCGTCGAGGTCAACGCGATGTCAAATAAGCCTAGGGCGAAAGGGTACCTTCTGGATGTTCAGTAGATTTCTACATGAGGTCATGTATACGTAATATGCATAAACAACAGAGTAAGGGCTGGGGTAGCTTGCATGAGCAGGATTCATTTTTGTTTGTATTAAAATGAAGTATGAACAGCAACTGTAGTAGGAAATAATCCACATTGCATTCAAATGAGCTTTTCAGTAAACCCTCCTTATATGAATACTTTTCTGAGCTATTATAATAAATACATAAATTACCCAGAGCTAATATTCACTCTCCAGCCTTGGGCTATGTATTCTACTATTAAAAATAAGACAAATTAAGAACACTAAAATCGCGAAAGTGAAGCCGTTTTCAAGTAAAATTAAAATTATAAATTATAGCAAAACCATGCACAAGCGGGATTCGTATTTATAGAAAACGCTATGGATTTATTTCACTTGTATCATTTATTAACTAATTCAGGCACTTGTAATGAAAAGGGCGCTGCCATCGAGCGTTGCTACAGAGAGCGGTGAAATTTACAGTAATTTCAGCGAGAACAGTTTACTTCACAGCAACGCACAACAATTTTTTTCAATACGACGGAGCGCCTACATATTAGTGCGAGAAATATTGAATCGTCGTTTTCCTAATAAATGGACCACCTTAATAAATTATTTGTGAATTTTATTTGGCTTAACGGTTGAACCACATAATTATATATGAATATAGATGTATGATTTTTAGAAATTTCTTGTTCAAAAATTCACTATTTCGTGTTCAAAAAGCTTTCAAAAATTCTTATAATTCAAATCTAAGTCACGTGGTCTCTTTATTGTTTTATTATATGGAGAAATGTATGAAAATAAGCATTTAAGAATGTTATTATGGCAGTGTGCCTAAAGCAACTAGAACTCATAGAAACGGTACTTGAAAGATGAAAATAAACATAAATAAAACGCAATTCCTTTTCATGTATGTATACCCTAGAAATGTCAAAAATTAAAAACGATTAATTTCGCCAATTACGTAAAAGCTATCGAATATTTAAGAATATTTAAGAACGATTTTCTCATGCCTTCATGTTTTACGTCATATGAGACGATAAAGTGCAAAACAGAAATTCTAACAATTTAATAAAATTGCTATTACCCAGTACATTCCGAAACCAACCAGCTATTAAATACCGAAAAACAATCAGGAGATAGAGGCTACGTCGGATGACTATTTTCGGACGAATATAAAACTACTCCGACTCGTCCAAATCTCCGCATTTCTTACAGACAATTATCTCCCCGACGCGACGCGACCGTTACAGGCATTCGCCTCGAAGGCTTTTCAGAAAATAACAATCTTCTCGAGAGAGCTCTCCGTATCCCACATACGATATAAGTAATACGCTTTATGGAATTTTTAAACGGATAGTAGAGGGAAGGGTGGGTGACGGCAGTCTGACACATCTAATTTCGCCCGAAACATATATCCGCTTTCCGCCTCCGCCGCCACCATCCTCAATAATGGAATTAAAGTCAAAAACACGCGCACAGACGGGAAGACATCCGCATTAGCGTTCGAGAAGTTTGGAAACGTTACAGTTTTACGAAATATTATAATTTGGGAACTAATTCTTTCAAATTAAAATATATTATTCGAGCAAGCCTTATATATGAACTTATCGCATAATAAATAATTACAACTGTCTGGTTTTGTGAATAGCACCGATGTATTGTTTTATAAAAAAAGCCAATATTTACAAAGATCGCTCCTATGTCCTATATCACATTCCTATGCAATAAGGATTTCTATTGATTCTTTTGTCCCAATGGATACGTACGTAAATGCAATCGAGAATTCGGTAAAGGAAAGGTTCGAATGCGAATTCGAATTCGTTTACTTCTATCGACTTCACAATGCAGTCATTATGTTCAGCAACCTCTCTGGTTCTGTTGGAGCTTCATTATTACATCTTTGTGACACACGCGATGCAAAGCTCTCAACAAATCCGTTAATATACGGATGCAGGTCTTTCTAGTTTCAAGAGCTTGTTGAATGCTATCTACTAGAGTCGTAATCGCATCAGATGTTCTTTTATCTCGTCTAAACCCATCCTGAAAAAAAAAATGCTAGCTGATGTTATCAGCTAGCATTTTTTTTACGACATAAACGGATATGTCGGACTATATCGGATGCAGAGACTGGTTGCAAGAATGTAAAACCATAATAACTACTAAGTTCATCATCTCTATTAAATTGAAACGAAATTTTACTTACTATCTCATCCACATAGTTTACTAAGAATAATTTAACTCATTAACGTTAATTTTTAGTTCGTCCAGTTTCATTATTGACAATCTTCCAAATGGCCTTATTTACGTATTTATAGTTGAACTCACGTTTGGTTTGAACCAAGATGGTTCAAACATTTTGACGAGTCTGTTATAGTATGTGAGATTATTTTTCATGTCGCAAAGACATTTATTTTTCGTTATCAATATTGCATCCTATTGGATTTCACAGTACTTTTAAAATTTCTGACCACCGAAATAGATGCTTTGCAATAAAAGCACAAAGTTGGCGAGCCAGTAAAACGGGCTCTTATACTTATCTTATTTTCAAAACTAAATAAGTTCCGCTTTATCCACTATTCTCTTCGCTCGCGATAGAATACAGTATATAGTTCCTCGTTGTCGGCTCTGGTATTTATCCCGGCGTTACGGAGAGCCAGTCAGTCTCCAGCGGCTTTGTCTGTAGTGGAAGAGATTGCTGTTCTGGCGGCGGCGTCGGTGCAACGTTTTCATTAGAGAAGAAACAACGTTCTCCGTGAGAACTCGCCGTCCAGAGAAAGGGCGGGGACGGCGTCGGGGTACAACGCTCTCTTGACGAGACGAAATCTCGACGTTGTATCGTAGAATATTTAAGAATGAGGTTTGCCGCGTCACTATTTGATTTCAAGATAGAGTTTAATAGACAGGCAAAAAGATTATATCTCAAGAAATATGATCTAAAGATAACCATAAAAAAATCAAGATTAATTCGACCATTAAGGACACAAACATTTAGATTTTTCGTTTTACATCCAGGTATGGGTGATATCAATAATATTACAGGTAATTTAAACAAAAATTTGCTTCCTAACTTGTTAATAGCCACTTAAGCATTTTCGCAATTTGCAAATTATTTCAATTAAATTTAAGTGTTTAAGCGCGGTAGATTTTCGGCTTTGTCTGGAATTTTATTCGTGCATACGACTCCATAAATGCAAGTGAGTAACTAACATGAGTCGCGCTAAAACTGCACGTTTTCCAATTAACTTAGAGTATACGAAACGGTGCGAAAATATAGGTTAACCCCCATTTTCCCCCTCTACCTTATCTTTCTCCCGTTCCTTCCAACGATTCGGTACGATATAAATCACTCGACGCGGGTAAAATTAAAATAAATACCGTTGAAATTACCCCCTCCGGGGCTAGCTCGCAACTTCGCAGCAACCCAGTAGTTACGCCGAATATACCGGCGCATAATCAATGAGGCGTACCCGCGCATTTTTATTTCGAGTACACCGGCGCGAATTGAGGGAATTTTCGTGGAGAATTTCACGAAATTTTGATTCATTCAAAAGGGATGGTATTATGGAATAAATTATAGATTAATTATTGAGAGTTGAGCGTTGATTTTAAATAACTTGTTGGTAATTGCAATGGTGTATGTAATTCGGATTAATCATATTTTCTTCGTATTGAAATAATTCAATTCATCATTTAAAAAGATCTTGTCAAATTCCTATTTTTTTTGTGTCATTTTACCAGGTGTGTCGGTAATTCCTTTCCGGTTTTTCCGGCAGATGT
>LR737380.1:24252948-24265601 GCA_902655005.2 Marronus borbonicus | reverse complement strand
CTTTAGCGAAAAAACCGGAAAAGAATTACCGACACACCTGGTATATGGGGAATTTCACGGTAAAGATTGCTATGCATAAAGTAATCATACAATGACACCATGGCTAATATTATTTTTGGAAATGGTATGACGAAAGTCCAGAACTACTAAAAAAAAATTATTAATGTGAGAGTATGTACGAGGCTATTTTGAAAAATTTCAAGCTTCAACATAAAGATGGCATTAGTGGTTAAAAATATTCTGCTAATATAATTGCGTTGAAAAATACTTTTGAAAATTTCAGCCATGTTGGATGTTCAGTTGCTACTTAACAATCGTCTGGCTATTCAGAGACTCTGCACCAACTGCAACAACTACCGGTAGCATCGGAAAAGTTCACCAGATGGTGCTAGACGACCACGAATTAAGGTTGGAAAGAGAGCAGGCTGTGGGCATCTCGAAAGAACGCATTTTTTATATATCGACTGCAGATTTGGGCATGCAAAAGCGTATTGGGTGCTACGTCTGCTCACGGAGGACCAAAACGCATTCGAATGAACAGTTCCAAAGCCCTACTCAATCCGTTTAAGCGAAGAAAATCGCAGTTTTTACGTCGATTAATTAGTGTGGATGAAACTTGGATACATCAGTGCACTCGTGAAGTCGATGCACTGCCGAAACTGTGGATTGCTTCGCAAAAAGGTGAACATATATATACTGTAACGGTTAAAATTTTAATTAGTATAAATTTATATATATATTTTTAATACAGATTTGATACTGGTTGCACCATCTGTGTTCAATTGGCTAAAGTTTTTATCAATATAATTTATCAATTAAATTAATATTGTTATTTATATCATTAGAGTCTTAGTACAATGTTATTTCTTCTTTTACAAAAATTGTGGTTCATTAGTAGCTTTAGTTTGAGACACTCTTTGTATTTTGGGTATAAATTTAAATTTTGGCAGTTTACCGTCATTTCCGTCGTGTGAAGTAACTACTTTCTGGGACGTTGAACGTATTTGGTCTTATTTTAAGTTTTTGATGAAACATTTGAGTAATTTTTGATTACTGCTAGTGCGGGATTGTGTTGTTTCTACAGCTTTGTAATTATACAGCGGGATTTTCCTGGATTTTGCCGCCAAGTGTTCTTTTTAATCTAGTCGCATGTTTTTTTAAGTTGATTAAAAAAAACAATGGAAGTGAATTTATACAATTGTTACTTTAATATTTTTAACCATGTTTCTATATATACCTTTGCAAAAACGTTTGGGCCAAACACATCTAACGATTTAAGATTGGTGTTCTATTTCTTTTAATTTAAATTGTCCGATTTATGCACCGAAATTGAGATATTTATATATATTTATATTTTTAATTGAATTTACTGAACAGACTTTCTTAATTCTCAATTACTTGATAATTTGTTGATTGTTTGTGTGTTCGGTGGAATATACTTAACTCTACTACCTTATTTATCTCACTTTCCCGGTTTTAATATTATATATTATATAATTTAATATTTAAATAAACCCATGGTAGCGCCTCTTAGTTTACTAATTATTTGCTACACACTGTTGAAGATTTGTCATCCCGTTTTCTCCACCCCAATCTCCGCTGGACTACTGGAACACCCAAAATATTTTCCTCGAGGTAGCTGACAAGTGTATTGGGTTATCGGTTAAAGAGCGCCATAAATCTAATCTATTATACGACTATTTGGCTTCACTCGTTGGAACGTTGCAATACTTACAAAGAGAATATGTTGAGAAATAAATTTGACAAAAAATACTTGTCTCTGAGTTGGACACGAAACTTTTCAGACTACCCTCATATAATCGACAAAAATGGCAGTAACAGCAATACTTTTTATTTTTGCCCCCCTACATTTTGTATCGAGAACGTTACGTTTTCAATCACCTTCGCGTCATAAATTCGGTACGATCTTCCACCATTACGTACTCAACTCAACGCAAACAACGCAAGCCAAAAACGTAAGAAACCGCGAAATAATTCCCTTCTTGGATGATAGTTGTTCGCATTCGGGAACGACTTCAATTTCCCATTCGAGTCGGCCTCATTTCCGCATCGAAAACGAAAATAAACATGCGTTCATGCCGTATAAAGGATGTTATATGTGTACCATACCAGGTGAATGTATTGCTTGCAATTCGACATGGTAAATCCCACGTAGTAGCATTAAAGATATACGGAATAAAATCTGCACAATGAACGCAAAAGTTGATGTCTAAAAATTTTTTTACTTCACTTTTAAACCAAAATTAAAAAAAAATGAAGAAGTTGAGGTCGTTGACGTAAATATGGAAAAGTAATGGTCCAAGTTGGAACTCTTGCAGCGCACCAGAAGAAATTTCTAATTGATTCTTTTAATAATGCTGCAATTGCAATAAACGCTAGTGTACTTTCGAAACAAATTTATTTTTTCACTTCTTATTTCCGTTGCTGTTCTGATATAAAATTTCTTCATTTAGCTACTGACGCATCCTCAACTAACTTCGAATACAAGAGCCCGGCTAACTTTCAACGAAGAGGACGACGACGACGGTAACCGAATTAGCTGACTAGCTCTTTTCTCCTAGCAAACTTCCATTTTAATCTTTTCCAGCTTATTCTCGACTTTGAGATTCCTGCTTCGCGAACTGGCGAAACAGGAATGTAAAACGTCGTTAAAAATTTGTCGTATTCTCCGCAGAAATTCCATCGCGCTACCTCTCGCACGATGACGAAAATATGTCACCGCTGGGCGCTGCTGCCGCTGAAACTTTTCCGATGCTTATTCCATCTTATAGGATGCCGCTGTGCGTGTAGTCATTGTTGTAGGGTTACAGGGTATCGTTACCACGATTACTATACGAATACCACGAAAAATTCAATATACACAGGGCACTTTACGCGGAAAATGTTCTTAAGTGGAAGAAGTATTCAGAAAGTTGTGACAGAAATTAAAGCCGGACACGTTATTAAAACCTTGAAAACGAGCTTTCTCTTTCTTTAGTATGCGCGCATTTTTTTTTATACGAATATAATCAGAAGTTATTATTTCCCATCTACGTGTAAACTACATGACTACATGACATTGTGTTATTCCATGGCTATTTTGGACAAGACTAAAGCTGCGATTAAAAAGTTCCTTCATAGCGAGTAAACAAGTCTACCAGGGAGAAGCCACAAATTTTAAAATGACAATCGCATTGCAGATTCCTTTGCAACCTACAACTTATAGAAGACTTCAAAACACATTTTACAAAAGAGAAAATGTCTTAAACCATCTACCCCATATTCAGTGTGGTACCAGACGGAATCCCTAGAGCGTACACCATTGTCAAAACCTACGAGGTAGTCGTATCTACTAGAAAACAGTGGGAACAGAGGAAAATTACTCTAAATGGTCTCGTCTTTTTTACGGGCGGATCTGAAACCCAATTCGAGACGGGTGCGCAAATACGTTGCGCGGGCAGATTGAGAGGAGCCTCGGAAGGCTTGCAAGCATATTTCAAGTTCGGACTGTTGACTGTTGAAAACCTTAGTCAGAAGAAACCGACAGCCGTCAAGTGACTTTAAAAGCACCGACAAGCGAAGAGCGGTAACACACTCACGCTAACTGGCCTCGAGCGGTCCTCTGAGACACCTTTGGAGGTGACAAAGACAGATAAGGTAGTACATCTGTGGCATGAAAAACATTGGAGAGATGAACCAGGGTACATGCAATCGACGTTTTTTTGATAGAACCTTCAAATGAGAAGTCGGAAGAATTGCTGCCCATGACCAAATCCGATCTCAAACTGTGGACCGACAATGATACTGGTGACTGTCCACTAAACAAGCATACACAAAATGGGGCTCGTACTTGAACTAAACTTGTACATGGAGAATCCAGTCAGGCAGAGAAGGCTCCTCCACACCTTATATATAAGCCGTAACAAACTGTGGCTTAGGGGCACGAAAGATAAGCCCTAAAAAACTCCTAAACATAGAGCCGAAGAAAATTCCTAAAGGCACAGCACTCGTACAGGATTAAGAAATTATTCGGAAGGCACAAAAGGTCACGCGGTCGGCGATGGAAAGTGAATGTAGTAGCAGTACTAAGACAATACTCACGACTTCTTGTCATAACACAACAGCATTATGTTTTTTGCACAGAGTTTTGGACAGAGTTAGGCGCTGTGTTCAAGTCTCGCTAAGATAAAGAAAAAAAATTCTTGTGGGTCCGGTACACTTCTGAGTCATCATTCGCAGTTGGGTTACAATTAAATGTGCTTCATCCTTTACGGCGAGGGGGTGATAGTAATAAGACAATGGAACACTTTACACACACTAAAAGGCTCCTGAAGTTATGACAAGCACTAAAAGTTTATACACTCCGTCGGGTCTTCACCACACTTAAAAAAAAAGAAAAACTTTCTGGCTTTGCTCATTTATTTTACATATTCAAAACTATTTATTACTTAAAACTTTTTAAAAAGTATACGTGAGAGACTATGATTATCAATCGAAAAATCAAAGCCACTCTTCTAGCATTAATAATCAAAAACTTCCATAATACGGAAAATGTCAACATGAAACCCGGAATATAAATTATAGAAATTTACTTCAAACTTGATACCTATTTATGATACAGTAGCACATTTTGGTGTAGGTATTAGTCCATATCTAATGCAAGGACGTGCTTGATGTCATCATAATGTGATTTTAATGCACTAGACGCATTTAAGCAGTCTGACAGGAATGATGTCAGCTCGAACGCTTACTATCGGGGAAAAATGGTGTTGGAAGAAACCGGCGAAATGATTCACGTATATTAGCTTTAAACCTTTAACATTTACCATTTCCTAATTGCTAATTCCGAAAATGAACGTTGATGACACATCATTGTGGCCGCACGTAACAAATGTTTTAACATCGATCGTGTAGTTGTTTCATCGTATAAATTTATGACCACGCATTGTATTTTTTATACAACTGAATGTTGTAAACTGTACAGCGGATGATCAATTGTATTACTTCTATTTATTTTTATAAACAATATCGCTAGTTGTATCGAATGTGCTCCAGCGCAAAGGGAGATTCACTGAAAGAGATGTTAGCATTAATTTTCTGATTAAGTACACTTTCGATTGTATGGTGCTGTTCATAGTATTAATTGTAGAATTCGAAGAAGAAAGCTACCTTGCCTTGTTCTCGAAAACTGCAGCAGAATTTTTGAAGACTGGTTCTGGAAAATCAACAAGAAAAATTACTTCCAAGAAAGAGGCAGCATTATGCTAGTACGTTGACGGCAGACTGGGGGTTTCACATAGAAAGCATGGTCACTGAAAGTATCACATCGATAAAAAATACGTAACATTCCCAAAGAACATCACGCGTTACGAGGCAATCCGGCTCAAAGTAGCTGCAAAATCAACTATGTAAGACAACTGCCTGAAAATGAGTTTTTCCCTTCAAATGGTATCAATGTTTTTATAGAGGACGAATTATTTTTCGTACTCGATGAACGATACTGCAAATAACAAACATTATACTACAACAAAGGAAAAGAATTGGATTGTGAAGTGATTTACAAAAGGCATAAACAATGTCAGCAGAAATTATTGGAATTAGTTCCAATTTTTTACTCACTTTTTAAAATACTTAAGGATTGTCTTTCGTGTATCGTGTACGACATCACCCGAAAGACATTTCTACTATGGATTACGGTCGTGAAAGCCTACACGCAATACTTAAGGATTGTTGTCGCTATCCTCCGCAAACTTAGCACCTCACCCTGAGCTAATCTCTTGATCTCCGACAAACATCCAAGATAAAGCTTTTAAGGTTATAGAAGGTACATTGAAAAGAAAAATAATAATCCAAACGCAGTATTTATTTCTTCATGTGCTCCTGTTGACAAGTTACAGAAACGTAAAATAATTTTCTACTTTCATTCCTACCTTACACACCATAGTAGCATTTGCAAAAATATGGCACGTGCAATTAATCCATTTGTAGAACAACACACGGCTCACAAACTGCACTTCGTAATGTAAAGAAATAATGGCATCTAGGAAGAAAGATAAATGTATTACATCCACACAGATACTTAGTTCTATCTGTATCTGCCTTCTAAGAAATTGTGGGTTTTCCCTTAATTCCCCCATACACGCATACTATAAAATATTTAATTAGGTTTATTGTTTACAGGTGCGCCTGGGACAAATGCGTCGGTTTATTTTGCACGCGAGTATACATGCATATGTATATACACCTTCTCCATAGTTCATACTATACGCATTTGCCTGTCTGTATAATACGAGTTTCCCATACCATTTTATTTCATAAAATACCGGTTCACCATCGTTGTCTCTCCAGTCCCAGTAACAACAAAGCTGCACGCACGTCACGTACGCTTGGTCGAGGGATCAACAATTACATTTCGACAAAATCTATTCCAAAATACGACGAGGCGGGAACAGAAGACTGTATCAAGTGCGGTGACGTTCCACGACAAACAGCAGCCAACAAAAATGAAAATAAGTACGTCCTATTGGCTACAGCGAACTGTATATACGAGTTGTACTTTTTTTCGCTATTTTGTTTTTCTTTTTGTTTGTCTGTTCGTAGTTTACCTAGCATGTGCGATCCTGCTAATTTCAACGGCCCGCGCGGACGTTCAAGACGACAGCGCTGCTAATGCGATAAACGACTTCGGTTTGAAATTTCTAGCGGTAAGTCGATAACAGAATCTACCAAATGTACGTTATTCGAAGGAATATTGCGGATTGCGTATATTATGTGGGGAAAACCGCGCAATTAAACAGCTATGTGTATACGCTCCGATGGAAGCTTTTTTTACGCTTTTTTATGTAAAACTTTGTAAATATTCATCCTTGGCATAAAATTAAATCTTAGGATACTGTGGTAATATTGTATGCACTGTCTGATATAATATGATGATCAAACGGGATCCAATAACTCGTTTTTTCACAATACCTACAACGATGTCCTTGACGTCTGTTGCGAAATGGTTTTTTTTTCTGTATTCTTTCGCACGAAATTGTGTCAATTATTTTCGACTAAAACTCTATTTCATATATCACATAGATATACCTTTCAACATGATTTAAATTATCATATTGAGCTGTTTATGAGTACCAAATTATACATGCGGTTACTGATAATCAGTTCAAGGTTTCCTGCGGATATGTGGTTAGGTAGAAGCTTCGAATTAAAAAGATGGTGATAAAATATTCCTTCAAAGTATTATACGTATTTAAGTTTCTTCGTAAAATGTTTTTTTTTTGTATATTATTATTAGGAAGTAGATAGGCGAAATTAATATTTTTATCTAATTTTTTTTATTGTAATCACGAAAGAAAACCACGCGAATGATATGAAACATTCTATTATTAATATTAATTTTAAATAGTGATTGTCGTCTTAGATTTTGACAATCAAAATTAAATTAGTTGGTGGAAGGGGTCCAAAATAGTAGTTTTTCCTTTAGAATGTATACTACTACGCGTTTGTGTTTAAAGTTTTATAGGTCTCCACAGGAAACTTTCAAAAACCGATACGATTAAGGTTATCAGTAAAACAACAACCGAGGGCAAGAATGATTCAAGTTTTCAAATCCACTTCTATTTATCAAATGCAGAGGTTATTTGTCTTATATAGGTTGACTTAATACATAAACATATCTCTTTGAAAACTTGTTAGTAGAACTTATATGTAATTAATCTAACCAAATACGTGTGAGTGTAATAATACTCACTTAAAATGCATCTATTAGTTCTATTATTTTTCTACCTATTAAATGTGGCTTTGTTAGGCGATCTGGATACAAAACCTGCTTTCGCCTAACGCATTATCTCAACCAATAGTAATTATCTCATATAGGGCTTTCCATTTTGTTTATGACGTTTGTATGTATCTTTGGGACATAGTTTTCTCGTAACGTTAACTTGACAGGAATACTTCCGCCTGTTTACTGTATCAGAAACTTTTAAGGATTGGATTTTAAATCAATTGACTATTGACTTGGATGGAGCGTGGTGGTTAAAAAAAAATAGTGGTTGAAAGAGCAAGTAAACAAATAAATAAATAACAATAACTATTCCATGTTCTATCTTCTAACAACTTCGCCATTTATAAATATATTAAATCGTTCCTATGTTATTTGCACAGAATTTTTTCTGTGTAAAGTCTTTAAAATAAGTTCTCATATACAATGAAAGTTAATGCATGATTCAGCAGAGGAACGTGAAAATGCTGACAAATTTTTGTTATCCTTCTTAATTTCAAATATTAGTCGAGCCTCTAAAAAAAGAAATCGAATACCTCGAAACCCATTGATATTTATATAATGCATATTTTCCTAAATCATTTGCACTAGCTCATCTTGGAAAATATACGTTTCTGTATTAGTCAGCCTAGATCATACTGTGACTTTAAGCAATATGAAGTTATGGATCGTAAAACATTACTATGTTTGCAGTATGAGTCTCTGATGAGAAGGTTTTATTGTACACTGTTAACCTTGTACTTTATGCGTAAATATTTTCAATGCCTATTCCTAGAAGCAATTAAATTCCACACGCCAATGTGTCTGAGTTATTATTTTATTCGAATTCGTGTGCTTGAAGGAAATCAGCAGTCAACTTCCGGAAGGTTCCAATTTGGCGATCAGTCCTTATACAGTATGGATGGCGATGTCAATCGTCAGCGACGGCGCCCGAGGGAACACCGCTGCCGAATTGGAACATACCCTCTCCTTACCAGCGGCCAACACCACCGATCGGCTAGCTTTCAGAAAATTGCAACAACGCATCATACGAAACATAGCGGTAAGTATAGCAGTTTTCAAAGCAATACAACCCGACTCACCACCACATCGAATTTAAGTGTCAAACAATTTCAGCCGTGTTGCACGCTCAGTTGTTATTTAACAGTCATTTGTATCGGTCGATGTTAGTGCTTTTGTAAAAATGGAAAAACTCGAATATCGAGTCACGCTTCAATGGTCGCTACCGCGAAAATTCACGAATTAGGGTTCGAATTGATAGACCAACTATTAACCAGATTTCCCCGCTGCGATTCTCTTTTTGTTTCGTAGACTCGAAGTTCCGTTCGGAGGATAGAGATTTTCACCTCATTCGATGAAAATCTCTGTCTTCCGGCCATTACAATCACAAACACCTACTTTGCAAAACTACTATATGACGAATTAAAGAAATAAAAGCAAAATGTACCTCACTGCAAGCTACGAGGTCGTTGATGTATCAAATGAAGACTTTCGGCGGCTAAATCTAATTGTACCTCCTTGTCGCTCATGATGATTTTTTGGCCAAAGATTGGGGTACTACTATTTCGCCGCCGTTCATGATCATTTTTCAGTAGTCCTAGAATAAATTCGGATCTGGTTCGAAGATTTTGAATGAATATGAATACTTTGCAAAACTACTATATGACGAATTAAAGAAATAAAAGCACAGTTAGGAAAAGTGTAATGATTTATATCGGGGAATAATTTGACAAAAAAGAAATGATGTTAGCCCGGAAACTTTTCTAACTGTTCTCGTACATGACAGTGCAATACAATGTAAGAATATGAAAACTATAATAATAATACGTTGCTCATTTGTTTTCATGAAATATTTCTTTTCTAATTGCAACAATCTTGCCTTCTATAGTTTCAGATAAACTTGTTAACTTAAATGGATGTTTATGACTAATTTCTTATACCTTCTGTACGCCTTTCCTTTTCGCCAATGAAAAATGTTAGTAAAACGCCAATTCCGTTGTAGCAAAAGAGCGAAGGAGTTACGCTGGATGTCCTGAACTCGATGTTCACGCGATTGGAGGCGAAATTACAACAAGAATATGTACAGTTGGTACGCGACGTCTATGATGTTCAGGTGGAGCCATTGGATTTCCATAAGGCGCCTGCAGCAACCGCGCGCATAAATCAGGTGATCTCGGAGGCCACTAAAGGTCGCATATCGAATGCCGTCAAAGAAGGTGAATGAAATTTTACGAATCTAAAGTAAATGCACATAAATCAGTATCTATTTGTGGCCATATTAAATATTGAAGTTGCTAGATCTGCTTCAAACTCTCAAGTTTCCAACCGCAGAAGATGTTTCTCAAATCGGGATGCTAATTTTCAATCTATTTGTTTAGCTGACAAGATTAGTGCCTTTACTTGACTTTCAAAAACTCCAACCAATATTGTCATAATCAAAGCAACCTTAAGTAAGCAAAATATTTTAAACATGTTTAAAGTTCTAAAAGAGAATGGATTTTATTGCGATGGACGGTTTGCAAGAATAACTGAAATGAGCATCCTTCAATCGATTTTTTTTCTTAAAAACCCTCATTTCCAGAATCCGTAAGAGAAGCCTACATGATCATCACGAGCGCGCTCTTCTTCAAAGGCTTATGGGACAAGAAATTTAAGAAGGAAGACACAAAAGCCGAACCGTTTTACGACGAACACCATCGACAGATCGGAAAAGTGCACATGATGCGCAACAGCGGTACGTTCCCTTATGGCACGATACTGAACGGCAAAGGATTAGCCATCGAACTACCATATCTTGTAAGTACATTTTGGCTTCTAATTTACAGTAATCTAAAGGCGCGCAAGTGCTTCGGTTTCGGTCCTTTTCGATTAATCGAAGGTAATGGGTTTCGATATGGTTGCACATTTAATTTAGTGAGACGTTATATCCGGCCTTTTTCAGTGAGGTTTTTGTAAGTCTACGCAATTTTTTAGACAGTGTTGAAGTTTTTGTGAATATGGCATTTATTTGGAAACTTTCTGCATGTGCACAGTGGCTTTTGAGTAGAAGGCTAAGAAATTATATCATAATGAAACTTGTACACATTCAATTGGATTGAGTATTTTTAGTATGGTTCTTAAATGCTTTTTCTTCTCTACGATTTGCGATTATTGTTACCCATCCGTATTATTTTTATTGGTCGGAAAATAGAGATAGAGCCCCACTTCGCTTCACATAGTAAACAATGAGATTCGTGTACTCGTTACAGTGCACGTGCTATCGATCGCTAGTTGCATTGAAAAAGATCACATCTTTGTTTTTATCTTCATTTATATCTACTATTTAATGAATTCGCAATATTAATTATTTTGGTATACAGGGTGCTCAGCGAGGAATGGGACAACGCGATATTCAGACAAATCATAATTTAAAAATTCTGAAAACTTTATTATAAAAGTTTTCAGTACTGTCCAAATATTCTCAATTTTTGGAGCACCATAGGTTACCATAATATTATTTTCGTAATCGCAATTGGTATATGTACGCTTTTGAGAACGACTGAAGCGCTTGTAGAAGAAGAAATTGATATATGTAGTCATTGTACTTACAAGTATATCTGGTTATGATATTCCGTTTCGATTCATATACGACTAAAAATTAAAACGATGCCAAAACTGGTTTGTACATTGGTTCTTCTGCATTTATACAACACTGTTTTATTACACGTCTAAGGTGTACGAACAGATTTCCATTCCTATTATTCGCAAAGTTGACGACGTTCAAAAAACTTCGATCTCTGGGTAATGTAGACTATAATGCATAAACTGATCTGCTGTTTTTTTTTTCTGTGTTATTTGAAGGGCGACAAGTTATCGATGTTGGTCGTGCTTCCCAACGGCGATCAGACGCTCGCCTCGTTGTTACGCTCGCTCTCGGAAACGCCGATAACACGCGTCATGGACTTCTTGAAGCGATCGAAAGAGCTTAGTGATTCGGACGTCCAGGTGCGGTTGCCGAGGTTTAAGATCTCGACGAGTCTCCAGCTCGTGAACAACCTGCAGAATATGGGCGTCAAAGACGCGTTCGATCTCAAGCGTGCTAATCTCGAAGGAATGTCCCCGAATCCTCTGTATGTTTCGAAAGTTATACACAAGACGGAAATCGAGGTTGACGAAGACGGAAGTACGGGATCTTCAGTTACCGTCGTTCAATTGATAAACAAAATACTGGACCCTACATTTGTCGCCAAGAGACCTTTTGCCTTCTTCATTATCGATAAGGAACATCGATTGGTGCTGTTCCTTGGAATCGTACACAATCCGACCGTATCGACATAGTTACCATCTATAACGTATACATTTTCTTATCTTATATTAGTAGTTGTAGATTATAAATACCTACAGGGCGCTTTTTATGTTCCCGGCCGACGTTTTTTTATAGCTTTTAAATGAAAAAATTATAATTTATTGATTACATAGTCATCTATGGCAATGGCGCGAGATCTTTCAAGCATGTTTTTCATAATATCCTCGCAGACTTCGTACCACTACTTGACACTATTCGGCTGGGAAAGGTTCTCCGCAAAATTTGCATCGTAGCACGAGCTGTATGTGATGTGGCACTGTTCTGTTGGAACCACATATACTTTACCTCAATTGATTTAATTTTGTCATCTCACGATAACGATTATCAGTAGCTGTTACGCCATCACTTCCAGTATCCTCAAAGAAATATGTCCTAATGATGCCGCCGGCCCAAATGCACCTCACTGCAAACTACGAGGTCGTTGATGTATCAAATGAAGACTTTCGGCGGCTAAATATAAATGTGCTTCCTTGTCGCTCATGATGATTTTTTGGCCAAAGATTGGGGTACTATTATTTCGCCGCCGTT
>LR737380.1:24216385-24252938 GCA_902655005.2 Marronus borbonicus | reverse complement strand
ATGATCATTTTTCAGTAGTCCTAGAATAAATTCGGATCTGGTTTGGAGATTTTGAATGAATATGTGTTTTTGCTCCGATTATGCGTTACCAGTGGATGCAAAAAATTATTCGTATTCATAATTGAATACTTATTCAAACAAGATGATGTGATACTTTCAACACATTGTTGCGGCATTAGATGCCCCATAATAAATTGTTAATAATAAAATAAAATCGACCTGGAACATAGAATGCACAGTATGTAAGTAGATATTCTCCCAGTCTTGTTACCGCACAATTTATACGTATAGGATGTATTTATTTCCTTTAGCATAATGTAGTGTTTTAGTGAAATTTGTATATACCAATACTTTAATACCAAAATAAACCTAGTGATATAAATAATAATCCCGAGTTTTATTTATTTCTCATTCAATAACAGAAAGATTTGAAATGTAGACAAGGAAAATCAATGTTTCGCCAAAATTTCGCCCGAAAAACCGCCACCTCAAGTGTAGACATGCCGTTCTTGCTTCTATTAACACACTACTTCGCGTGCAATAACAATCCTAAACTGATGTAGCATGTTATTTGGAAATTATTATTTATCTACACTGATTTACTACAATCTTGGAAAATTTGATTATGTGAATGATGTTAAATCTAGTTAAAAATAAATACATTGAAAAATAAACCCTGATTATGTGTTAAACGTAGTTAAGTTTTAATAAGAGCTATTCTATGTGAAATGGAGCAGAATAGTAGCGGGTTTTAGTTTAGTGAATACAGTAGCTAAACCGATGTTTCTAGAATATTCCAACAGTATCTCTTCACACATGTAGTTCCTTATTTCGCCTTCTATTTGTAGCTCAGCACCGTAATGCATGATTGACTCCAAAACAAACAAGATGAAATTTCCCAATTTTTTGATTGTTGTACATTTTGCATTTTAAAGGGCAACCGAATGTCGATGATAGCGATACTCCCGGCGACCGGACAACCGCTCTCTTCGATTCTTGACACTCTGTCGCGAACGAAGTCATCGATCTCGAGCATAGTGGACACCCTCAATCAAACCAGGGATTTGTTTTCACCAACCGAAGTGGTGGTCCGCTTTCCGAAGTTCAAGATCGCCTTAGCGCTTAATCTGAACAAGGTGTTAGACGCGATGGGTTCGCAAGACGTCTTCAATTTGGAACGCAGCAACCTGAGGGGCATCTCTCCTACGGCGGAGCTCTACGTCTCCAGTGTATTGCACAGGACGGAGATCGAGGTAGATGAGGACGGTACAGTGGGGTCCTCGGTTACTGTCGCCGAGGTCACCGATCGTATCTCCAATATGGATTATTTCAGTGCAGACAAGCCGTTCGCCTACTTCGTCTATGATAAACTCACCAAGAGTATACTGTTCGCTGGAAAATACAGCGGTCCGCAAGTGTAGAAGTTATATACATAAATACATATGCGTCATTTTATTTTACTCCCATTCATTACTCAACAAGCAGCTATGTATGTTCTCTTCTTTATATCTTTTCTAACAAATAAAAATCTTTAAAGCACAACAAGTCCTATTTAATTTCCTTTACGCGCAATCCTTTTGAAAGGGTTATTTTCAATGAATTGTATTGTACTTTCAATAAAATCGGTTGTCTTCTATGCACCATTTGAAATAAATTTTGCTGGGTGGATGGCACAGAATCCATTAGACTTAAACCGGTTCTTTCGATAACGCAGCGTATATATATAATAATTGTTGCCAAGTTTACATAACATAGGAGTTGATCCAATTAGCATAATTTGTGCCAAAGTTATTCTAGAAGTAACAACTTAACAAGCCTGAGAGACATATTATCACCAAAAATAGATAAATTTCAAAGAACCCGTCGTAACTAATCAATCTTGAACAAAATTCAACAAAGCAAAAAAATAACTACAATTAAGAAAATAGGCAAAATAAGAGAAGATATGGCAAATGCAGGATGTAATAACAAGAATAATTTACGTTTTGCTCCTTGGATCAACCCGGCATTGAAGGAAACAATTTGTCGCTGGTGTTGGATTCATTGTTTGATTACCTTGCTAAAAACGTAAAAATATGCGTACCTTCCATACTGAACGAAGGTCGATTGTTGATTCAATAACATTGTTGGCATACGGCGAAACTAATTTCCTTATTTTTTTAACAAAATTCAATTGCTAAAGAATTATCGTTGATTTAATGTATGTACTCTTGTAAAACAACAATGAACAAATTTTAACAGAAACTGTTGTTCATTCAAGCAAAGAATCTCAATAAAGAAGTTTTTATTGAACATACATACATTATTCTGTAATTATTATACAATCGTTTCTTGCTGCGATTCATCCCATTTTGTGAAGTGAAGAGGATAAACAAATAATTAATAACAAAATAGCGATTTAATCTTAATCGACATGAAGTAGATCACTTCTTTAATATCGAAAAGTGGATTAGGAAAAATGTGATTTCATTAAAACAAAAGTAATAAGCGGCAAGTACAAAGAATAGTTTGGTCCGCAGGACGTAAAGTCAATTCTAAAGAATAGTTCACTTTCAGATAAGCTTGGTACATCTTTGTATGGTAGCAGAAACAAATTTTAACCGAAGTAAACAAAAACGCTTCAAATAACCAGACAAAAGCAGTTTAAAGTCAGTTTTGTCAGAATTGTTACTTTTTTTTCAAAAAGGTAACGATGTCCAACAATTTTATTTAGTATTTTTTTTTTGATGTGGGGAACATCCGGTTGAACAAAAGAATATCTAGTTGAGTGTAGGCTTTCACGACCGTAATCCATAGTAGAAATGTCTTTCGGGTGATGTCGTGTAGTTAAAAAAGGCTAAAAAAGACCCTAGGGGAGAAAAACATCGCCACACGTTTCACAACGGTGACCAAAATCGACCAGCTACTCCCTCCTAACAAGGACGTGTTACCAAAACTACGAGCAAAAGGCATATACGAATGCGGAAAAAGCTACATCGGTCAAACAGGACGGAGTATTCAGTGCAGAGTGAAAGAACACGAGAGAGAACACCTGCACCAACAAGGAGACCACCGCATAAGCTACAGCGACGTCAAGGTATTAGCCACAACCAGCCACTACTACCCGAGGATAATACGCGAATCCATAGAAATAATGAAGAACACCAACAACTTCAATCGCGAAGATGGATACAAGATCAGCAACACGTGGAAGTTAGCACTACGGAGTCGTCATAGAACGAACGACGCGATTCAGCGGAAATGAACGGTTATGGATCAGCAAAGCGGAACGGTTATGGATCAGCAAAGCAGAACAGAAATAGGATATACAACGAGGAGAAAAAGACAACAACAGCAATCTTTAGAAATCTTCTGAAAAAGCTGACAGCATGGTCAGCGAAACATCAAGTAAAATATTAACTACACGACATCATCCGAAAGACATATCTACCAAAAGAATATCTAATAAGAGATCCTTTCCTCAAGGTGTTAATAGTTGGTTGCCACGTTGGCTATTTTCTTTCTATAGATACAGTTATTACCAGTTTTTTGCAGTGTTAATAAATCGTTTGATGCCTGTCGTTTCATCTCAAGCGGATCCCATATTTATTTATCTGGGTATTGGTACCAAGCAAAGCTCAAATTCTTCATGGGAAATTCCTCTTTGGTATTCAATATGCTTCTTACTTTTTAGATGCCGTTCAAGACTATATTTCCCTTGAAACCTAAATTCAGAAAACAAAAGGTGCATGGCAATGATAAAATACTTTTTGTTACCGGCTGTGAAGATGTTGAGATATCTTGAAACAATACTTCACATTCTCGTCATTATTGGAAAATAATTAAAAACTAGTAGAATAAAACGAAAGAATGCTTAACCGGAAAATATTAAACAAAGATTGAATATAAAAAAAACTAGAAAATGAAAAGCGAAAAAGATACCAAAGAGAAAACTTCTAAAATAAAACAGTAACGAAATATCTATGTAATTTGATAGAAATCTAAACCTTACAAAACTCTCGCTTACTAACAACGTACTGCGTGTTCCACCTACCGCCAATTGTGATGACATGCGAGCTCGCCACCTAACGCAATCTCAAAGTCAATGTCGCCTCTATAGTAATGAGGTTAAATTTCAAGCGAATTTAAGACCAGAATCTACCCTTATAATAAATAACATTCCAAATCATGTCAAATATTTAACAAACAATAATAAGTGAAGTATAGTAGAAATAAATAAACAGAAAATTCCAGAATTGACACGCTCTCCCGCAATTTCTTTGATAAATTATGTAACAAGTTTGACTGTTATATATCAAATTACATTTAAAATCAAAAGAAAGAATCTAAAAAAAAGCAAATGAATTAAATACATTATGAACAAACTAAATATTCTTTATTGTAACTTTTGCAGAAATAATTGAATATTTACTGCAATAGGTAATGCACATTTTTACAATGTGTTTTATTCGTATCAGCAATATTCGCATTAGTAATTCGCTTAATAGAGCATAGACATCTAAATCAAGTCGACTTGCATTTTTTTTTTAAATTGGTCGCTTTCAAAAGTACTTATGGGTTTCAAATCATTTAGATGCACTCGCACTTATAAATAGGTAATAGGGAATACTAACTACAATGATTCAGTGTATCCGCCGGGGCAACTCATAACCCCACTTATGAATTGAAAACGGGCAAATCAATTATAGGCGCTTATAAGTAGAGTTGCAGCGCTCTGATACTTCCGAGCCTTCCACCTAACGCAACGCCGATAACAAACTGTGCTCAATGCCGCTTCTCTAGTGACTAGGCTCTGAAGTTGAACGTATTTTTATTATTGAAAAACAAGCGATACGTTCGATTTTTAATTTACAATATAGAGAATCTTGTCTAAAAAGCTTCAAATATGAGAACTTCCTAACGTTTAATAATGCATATATACGGGAAGTTTTACTATTTGTATTAAAATATAAGCAGTATTTCAGCTTAGGTCATTTTAATTATCTCTCCACAGATTAACTTTATTTCAAAAGAGGCTACATTTTATCGGCTGTAAATTATTTAATCATTTACCGCAATATATTTCTTGTACATTTTCTTAACTTCTTTAACAATGTACTTTATTCTTATTGTTCCAGGGTCAACGAGTAAGCATGTTACTGATACAATCGACGAGCAACGACACCTTAACGCTGCTCCTAAAGATGCTTGCCGAAACATCAATATCGAAAGTTATGCGGAATTCATCTTTCGGCGTGTACCCAAGGGAAAAAGACGTTTACCTGCCAAGATTTAACGTAACGTCGAGGTTAAACATAAATGACGTACTGCGTTCAATGGGAACGCAAGATGTTTACTACGAAGAGCTGGCTGATCTGAGCGGTATTTCCGAAAAAAATAAACTAAAACTGTCGCAAGTGTTGCATACTACTAACATCGAAGTGGACGAAAACGGTACGGCTGCGAGCGCGATAGCGCAGCCCATTATCCAATTCAAGTCGGCGCCGGGACAATTTCTAGCGAATAGGCCGTTTATTTTTGTGGTTTACGATAAGCATTTAGAATTGGTTATATTAGCGGGGAAGTACTGTATGCCCGGTTAGAACGGTTTTGCGGTTAATGAAGTTGTTATTTTTACTCTTTTTTGTTTAGCAATAGATACTTGCAATCTATAAGTTTAATAAATTTATTGAATTCACCTATTGTAAATTAATGCTCATTATAGTCACAATATGCCATCAACCCTGTAGTTAGTTTCATATTATAAGCAAATACTTGAACATATCAGAAGATGCTTAGAAACAATAACTAATTTGTACACCTAGAGAGAAAACTACGCGCATAAGCATTGACAACTTGAATTTTTATTTATAATTGTTTTATTGTTGATTTCAACTTCAAAAATAGCAAAAAAATGTACAGACTGCGGGTAGTAAGAGGAGGTTCAGTGACGGCATCATTATCACCGTTAAATATTGACAGCATATGTTCGAACCGATAACATGACATTCTCATATCGATGTTCCGGTCCGCTTATAACGACCTGTCCGATCAATCTCTGTCGGATTGGGGGCGAAACGCGTATCATGATTTTCCTTGTAAACGAGAATAAACGCGAATGCCCCCTAGGAGGGGGAGGCGAGAGAACCACTTTCGCGGAAGAGGAACTTCCATTATCCAGCGTCGACTGGATATATATTTGTGTGGTTGCGTTTGCGTGTCTACGAAAATACGGCGACTGTGTCGTTGCTGTCATTTCGTGTACGTTTATAATATATGACGATATGCAAATCGATTCTTCTTTGTATTTGAATGAAACTGACCAAATGTAGAACGAAGAATGATGCCTGTAAGCGTACGCATCTACATGTAAACGATCATGGATTTGCTCATTTCTAAACCGAAGTTGTGAGTAATAACTAGCATGAAAAACAGCAAAATGATGGACAAGACAAAGTCTTAGAATATACTTGTGCTGAATTTTAAAAAACGCTGTAAGTAAGTTTTTTGGGCAAACTGTATATTTTTTGGAATAATTTACTAATAGTTTAATTTAACTAATAGTTTATTATTCATTTTGGAGATTAAATATTTAAAAATTGATTTTACAAATGCAGAAAAAATGACTACGTTAATATAAATATGTTTTCTTTACTGTTACTACAGTAACCAAACAATACTAACTTTAAAAACAATATCCAAATCTAGGATTCGCTTTTAACTGTAAACATCTCTTTTACTTTCAACATTAAACATATGCATCATTGTTTGAAAAAAAAAAAGATGTTTTCGATGTTTGAATTTGGCTAAAGTGGGCGTTCAATCCCGTATAATTTGAAGTCGAACCGATACACTACTGGATCTTAATAAACTTGGTCGAGAAGGGGTCTTTTACCGAGCCGCGGAATGTTTATGTTAAATGGCGTTAGTTGTAAAGTTGTAAACTAAATAAACATTTATGTTAGCCACAGCTTGGTAATAAATAGTCCTTCTGTTTGCTTACTCGAAAATGGCTTAAATGTATTAATCAAATTCGGTAAGTGTCATCTTGGAAATTCACAAATTTTCTTCATACGTAGAACAAACCACGCTTTATATGTATAGCACTTCAGGACTCCTACAGTCCATAAAATCCTCATCCACAGAGCAAAATAACTTTACAAGCATGCTTTTTCTGTTGGTCAACAGTCAGAAGTTGCACAGGTTCGGAACAAGCATTTCCGGTAGTGTAGGATAAACTGCCAAGAGGTTCAGTAGGGAGGCATGCATGCATATTATAAATCTGAAGTATCTATGTCCTTTGCTATCTAACCTATAACCTCAGCCTAAAACTTTCAGAAACCGTTTCTCCAAAGGACTGGAGACGCTTCTACCTAAACAAAAAATTTAGAGAAATATTTATGGCCAGAAACTGGTGTTAATACTCCACTATGCGTTAGATTGGAAATAGCGGAGTTGCTGTAGGCGCGGTGAGATCTTCTGGCATAAGTCCTGGGGATTATTTTTGGAAAGTTGTTGAACTCATATTTATAAAGTTGATGTCCATGAGACATTGAAGAACTTCAAGGTAAATTCCAGAGTGCTGATGTAATTCCCAGAAGACCCATACAAAAGGGCCGGAATTAATGAAATCAATAAAAATTACCAATTATTAAATAGAACATTGAAAATAATCTTGAGAATGTGTTTCTAGTTTCCCTCTGCCAGGTCAAATGAAGGTGCTAGAAGTAAAAGAAGAAAACGAGCACTCCCTATATAATCTACTCCATATTAGATGGTATCCATTCACCTTTTCTCCATTCAAAAATTCCCATTTCTATTTCGTGGTATTTTAAGCAGCGACAAATTTCTGTCGCAAACCAGACAGCGACTGTTAATTCGCCTAAATACGCACCATAGAGTACGTACCAACCGAAGGCAAAAAAAAAAGAAGAAAAATACCCGAAAGAAGGCAGGATATGTAAATCTATTTTGCCCGACATTCGAGCGAATGCAAATATACGGAAGCGTAAATGTACCCACGCCAGCCGACGTATGGAGAGTAGCTTAAAAAGGAACGGATCGAAAGCGCCGAGCGGGTGAAAAAAATGCACACGCCCGCTAAAAACGTTAATGGAAAAGGTAAACGAAAGAAGTGGAGCGTTCAGTACGTCGGTCGGGTTCCTCACATCGTATATACGTATGTGTGTGTACGAGACGAAAGACACCCTCCGCCTCCGTAACTTACCTTTCCTCCCCTCCTCACAGCGCCATAGAAAAATTAAATATTTTTTCAGCGCGACGAGTCTTCGAGTGCCGTAACGCAATTACACGAAATAAAATGGGTACATGTGGTACTCATACCCTTCTAACATTCCGGTAAGCATGTATATTCGTGCACAATGCAATAAAAAAAGTATAGGTAAAGGGTTCAACGCGAACCACCGTTTTTATTTCATTTTCTGCAATATAGTGCAAACGTATTTAGATGAAAATCTGCCATGAATTAATACTACATGTATCGATGGCTTTATATTCGGTATTAAGTACTCACTCGTGGTGTGGTTAAAGAAACTGGAGATATATACCAGGTAAAAAAACGTACTCATAGAGAGACGCAAATATCCAAAGCCGTTACTCGCTGTGTTCAGCTTCCCTAGACAACCCCACACGCTCATAAATTACAATCAGTCGACTACAGTACGTGTATTTTTTAGGAAATACCGTCTCTAATTTTAAAAGAAAAGTGGTGAATTCCAAAAATAACTAGAACCTCTCACGATAGAATTGAATAGATGGAACTTACAAACGATCATGTACACATGCAAAGACGAAAAAATCTGCTTTTCCGATACGAATAGCTTTCATGTCGAGGACTGCGGTAGTCGACGAACATTTGTTTGTTGTTTTTTTTTTTGCCGATCCGACAATCTCTTTAATTGCAGCAGTTGCACTTAATATGGAGCAGGTAGGCAACGCCCTACTTTCAACAAGATGGGCTGGTATTTTTAATTTTCCAACCGTAATAACGGTCGTCTCTAGATTTTTCGTGCGCGCTGGCTTTGATTGCTCGTTGCTAGAGTGTTTGCTACTTTTATTATAATTTTTTTTTAATCGGAGTTCGTTGCTTTGATCGTTCCTATAATAATTTTATTAAACACGGTGTTTTTTTTTGTTAATAATAAAATAATAGATACTACAGACTACAAGAAAAACTTGAAACATTAAAATTCGTTATTCTAGAAAGCAATAAATATCTGTCGATTGTCGTGCAAAAACCCGTTATGCGTACACCTATTTATCGAATACGTTATTTTTAGCCATTCACGGGTAAAAAACTAGATTTCCTCTGACGGGAATATTTATCGAAGGCAAACCGCGCGATCTTACCGTCATTGTCGCAAACCAAATATCCATATTTATTAAGTACTCGAAAAAGAAAAACCCGATTGAATTCTACTATACATATACGTGCTAACCGGTTCAAGGTTTCAAAGCTTTTTATCATACAACGAATATGAGCATGTAAGGGATATATTGGTCTATCTATATCTAATTGTAAGATCGAGACGCAAATGATCGAACACATAATTCACTTATTTGTAAGTTAGCAATACAAACCCAGAAACTTGCTGATCGAAAAGATGGATCGCTAGAGCCAAATAATTCGATTGATTGGGTTTAGTCCGTATTTATGTATAGTTAAATTATTGCCATCCTTAGTGCCATCTCAGATCTTAACACGAGCTATTGCTCGTCGTTGAGTGTAGGCTTTCACGACCGTAATCCATAGTAGAAATGTCTTTCGGGTGATGTGGTGTAGTTAATATTTAACTTGACGTTTCGCTGACTATCCTGTCAGCTTCTTCAGAAGATTTCTAAAGACTGCTGTTGTTGTCTTTTGCTCGTTATATATCCTATTTTTGTTCCGCTTTGCTGATCCATAACCGTTCCGTTCCGCTGAATCGCGTCGTTCGTTGTATGACGACTCCGTAGTGCTAACCTCCACGTGTTGCTGATCTTGTATCCATCTTCGCGATTGAAGTTGTTGGTGTTCTTCATTATTTCTATGGAATCGCGTAGTATCCTCGGGTAGTAGTGGCTGGTCCTGGCTAATACCTTGACGTCACTGTAGCTTATGCGGTGGTCTCCTTGTTGGTGCAGGTGTTCTGCTACTGCAGATTTTTCAATATGCCTAAGGCGTGCGTCTCTCTCGTGCTCTTTCACTCTGCACTGAATACTCCGTCCTGTTTGACCGATGTAGCTTTTTCCACATTGGCATTTCAGTTCGTATATGCCTTTTGCTCGTAGTTTTGGTAACACGTCCTTATTTGGAGGGAGTAGCGGTCGATTTTGGTCACCGTGTTGAAACGTGTGGTGATGTTTTTCTCCCCTAGGGTCTTTTTTAGCCTGCCGGTGACTCTGGCTATGTATGGAAGGTACGCGTATCCTGCTGGTTGTTGTTGGTCTTCGTCTTTTCTCTGCTCTCGTGGCTTCCTTATATCTTTTGTACTGTAGCCGTTTTTCTGCAGGGCGTTTTTGACGTGTTGTATTTGATATAAAAAAAAACGATATATAACGAGCAGCAAAAGACAACAACAGCACTCTTTAGAAATCTTCTGAAGAAGCTGACAGGATAGTCAGCGAAACGTCAAGTTAAATATTAACTACACAACATCACCCGAAAGACATTTCTACTATTCCTCGTCTTCTGCTCTCACAAGTACACGGCTAAGTTGTTAGTGTAAACAATGTATAGGAACGGTCCAAGCATGAATCCTTGTGCCAATCCGCGCAGAACTGCAGCGGATCTTGACAGCTCACCAATCCAATCAGCAACCTGACTTCTATCGTTCAGTTTAATGAACAGCCTTTTACTACATACTTTTCCACTTTATCTAGCGCTACTTTGTGATTTACTGAGGCTTTGCTTAGATCCAACATGCTCAGTTGGATTTTCTGTTGGGGCAAGGGTCGTCCCAAATGAAATTGATTTCATATTTCTCGAGCTATATTCATGTAGTAGAAAAAAAGGTACAGTTTTGTCCATTTGAAGTGGACTCTCCGGCCCATCGTTTCAGGTATTATGCGATAGGATATTCTGTATTCTACCGTCGTATTTTCCACACCGAACGAAGCCAAAGGAAGAACCGGGCAGAGTGAAACAGGCGGTCCGCGCGTCGGTAGAATATCATAAATTCCGGCATCATTCTATTTCCTTGGGAAGGGTTGTAATTTTTTATAACCCGCCGCGCGCCGGTCATTATATTTCACGCTAGACCGCGGCCACCCTGCCGCCGATTCAACAACGCGTACGAAAGGCATCCCCGGCCCTCTTCGTTACATCCATCTATATTTTGGCCACGTTTTTCCTTCGGGTTTTCGTGTAGTTGGTATTGCCTTTTTCGTATACTACGAGTAATACCATTTATTTTCTTTAAAACTTACGTAATATAGTCTACTACGCGGGATAATGTGGATTCCTTTTGCATCGAGAATTCCATTGACTTTAACACACAGCTTAAATATGGAACGTTTATTTGTGTCTTCTTAATATGCACTGTCATATTTCACGCTTACCTGTTTTCGCCTTGTCAGCAATACATACTATCGTATTTCACAACGTAAGCGATCTAATGCATCGCTTTCCTAACATGTTCGCGCGATGCATCACCAGTATTTCTTACTCCCTCAAAACAAAACTCTCCACCATCGGTGGACGCCATCGCTACAGTTGCCATCCTCAAATCAAAGCTCCCCATTCCTCTGAACATCACGCGGAAAGTCTACGTAGAGGCCGCTGGAGGCCTGATGGATGAATGATCTTAAAGTCCTGTCTCTGTAACCTACCTACTTGCAAGAGTGAAGATGACCTCGATCATCAAATACAGTTTTGTGATACAATGTAAGATTTATGTAATCGTAATCCACGCTTCATTCGCCAAATTTTCTTTTTGGATGACGCCTGATTTTGTCTAAATGAAACAGTAAACCGACAAAAATGCAGGTACTGGAATAGAGAGAATCCTCGTTGGATTACTGAAGCACATACTCAACACCCTCGTAGAGTTAATGTGTGAGCAGAAAGAGTTGACAATAGAATCATTCTGTCTTTTTTGATGAAGTTATCACGGGGCAGCAACATCTGGATCTTTTGAAGAGCGCACATAGTCCGGAGCTTGCGCAATTTTTTTTTAATGAAGATGATTATGAGTTACCAAATAGCGATATTTAGTTTCAGCAAGATTTGCACATCCTGTTCGTGTGTTTCTAAACGACTACTTTTCTGGGAGGTGTCTTGGTAGGCGAGGACTAATACAGTGGGCGCCATAGGTCCCTTGATCTTACATCCCTTGTTTTTTACCCCCATAAGAAAAAATCTATTAACAATTAAATTACAAAAAAAAAAAATAGGAATTGTCATTTAAAAACATTGTCGATGACACTAGCACTTGAAAACCGGAAATGGGGGAACTTGACGCAAAAACGGGTATTTTATAAAAAAATAAAGTAGACCCGTTCGAACATTTTTTCGAAAAACGTATTGCTTCCAATGTAATGAATTTATTCCATAATTTGACCACATACAATATATAAAGCTCTGGTGTTTTTCTATTTTCTTCTGATGATGAAGCACCGCAATGCTCAACTTTCCTTTTCTTTTTTCTTTCAAAATGCGCTCATGGTACCTAAAATGAACGACGAAGTGACCTTTTCTTCGGCCATCCTCCTATACTACTATTAAGCCGCTCACATAGGCATACGCATACGCAAGGAAGTGAAATGATACATTAGGAGGTCGACAAGTCGGACCCGCTCCTTGCCGGTTCTTAATGACGCGACGGTTGAGCTTTCAACGACGAAAAAGGCAAATCTGCGGAAAAACTAACATCATGCGGCGATATTTCCGAACGAATAATGGATTACTGCTATCGTTCTGCGGCCCAACCGAACGCCTTTCCTTGCCATTAACAGGGTCTCGCTTGACAGTTGCCGCCTTGTTCCGGTCGGTAGTGTAGACTATCCGTCGTCAAGCGTCTAGGCAGAATGAAAAAAGACCGAAAACAACGAATTGGCTGAGGAAGTCTAAGAGGTTGCAGGTTCTCGGCGGTCACTTAGGAAATCAATTAGTCATTAGTCGAAATTCGAGGCGATTAGTGAGTGTAATTTTTTTCTCCTTTGCTTTTTACTCCATGCGTCGTTTGGGCTTTTGCTATTTTAAGTAAGAGAAAAAAAAATTCACAAGAGAGTAGCACCCAAAACGAGGACAAAAATTGAGACGTTATTTAAAACGGTAAAATACAATTTGCACCCTGTATCAGCAATGCCCATTACACTCAGTAGTTAACACCTTTGACCTTATAAACCACGATTCCAAGATTGTAAAAGTCTTATTGACTCAGAGTATCTTTCTCGCACCACTATTTTCTTTTATTATATAAATATTTTATTTCTACGTAGTTCTCTTAAAAGGCGAAAATCAACCTTTTTCAAAGTTTGAGCAATGAATTTTTCGCGAAAACTTCCTCAGCTAATAAAACGTTACGTATACTTTAAAAGTGTTAAAGTAACCAAGCAACGCGTATATAGCTTCTTCGCGAAATACCAGAAGAACCAAAACACGACGACTGTAAAATAAACTAACTTGTTTAGGTTTAGCGCCGGTATTTATAGACGTAATATCGAGTAGACTTTCGATAACTTTGTTTTCCGATATAAATTCTCTCCTTCGCGTTATCTATCCTTTTCCACCATCATCGCCATTCCTTTGGAAAGTTCTTTAAGGAGGAAGAGCGTATATACCTAGGTATCTACAAACTTTAGCAATTTGCGCAACAGGAAGAAGTGGAGCTGCTACACAGGCAGTGCAAGCATGCAGTGTATGTACATAGAAGAAGATATGCGAATATGTTTTCAGCACATGTATATACTTCGGCATCATAGGTAGCTATATCGAGGTAAATATATGTGTAGGGCGTTTACGGAAACTTAATACGTTGTGTGTTAGAGGCGAAAACTTTCCGGTTTTAGGGGCGCACCTGCACTTAATTAAGACGCAATGAAAAGGATGACTAGCAGCTAAACGGTATTACTTTATCAACTAGTTATATGCGATCTTTGACAACACACCCCTTACTTTTTGAAAAAGAAGCAAAATTACTACAATTAAGGATCTGGCAAAAGTTGCTGAAAATAAAGAACTAAGGAAAATAAACAATATGAGTAGTGTCTGCTTTTGATCTATCGCTGCAATATCAAATGAGAGCTCGTAAAAGGTGTTAAAAAAATAGTGCGTCCGCCTTGTAGTTGCATTAAATTATCCTAACTCTAAAAACAAGCTAATGCAAGTGACAGAAGTGATTTCTGTTGTGTTTAAGAATAATTAATTTCTTTTCTAGTTATTATGGTTTAAAAAAATTATTTCATCGTCAGACAGATTGAGTTGATTAGCAACAAACGTTACTTGTACCATCTAGATAGTGTATTAAAAAGTTGCAATATGGTAAATTTGTTAAAAAAAAATTAATATGAAACATTTCATCGTATCTGCCTTTAAGCGCCAATGGTTTTAATAATTATAAAAAGCGTAAAAATAAGAAAAACAGACTGATTTGTGGAAGACAAACGTTCTGTAGTTTACTATCTAAGAATGTTCCGATACAGCAAATGTGTGTTTATCGATACATCATTTACACATACATTTCTACATCCGCGACTGCTAGGTAGACGAATGCTGTTTCTTGTTTGTTTGTTTTAGTTAACATTTAAATTATGCATTTTTAAATTTTGACGTTTGCCTTTGTAAGACTACGAAGAAGCAATAAAACATATCAATGTTACACCGAATCTTTCTTCACTGGAGTTTTGAAAAAAATATATATATATCTGGATTAGGAAAAAACATATTTCATCATTTTTTTAAGAACCAATAGTTCACTGAGTAAATTGGGGGGGCGTGAACAATTTTTCATGTACAGGTTCCGAAATTCAATAGTATTTCTTTGTTTCAAACCAGAAACCTAATTACCAAATTTCATCTATCCAAACGAAAAAATTACGAGACTCGAACGAATTTTCAAAAATTATTGTGTGCCTAGACGCGAAAGGAACCTACTGCCCAAATTTCGTGTTTATGATTTCAACAGTTTCGACTCTGCGTTCTATTCTTCTATTGTTTTTATAATTGCAGATGAAGAATCCATCATATATCAAACAATGGATAATGAAAATGAGGGAAAAAATTTTAATGTGTCATAAATAAATAATGTAAAAAATTTAACAAAACAGAGAATCCGAATATTTGATTTTGGAATCACACCTTTAACTAAAAACCTTCATATTCGCCTCCTTTTTTATATTTGTCTCTACTCTACCGTAAATGAAAATGTCAAGAAAAAAAAACCAATGAAATGATATTTTTTTTCATATTTGTACATATTATAAAAAAGCACAGATGTAAACTGAATTACATATTACTATCGACGATATATATATATATAAATTGCCACCAGCTCCCTAACTATAATAATTAATGACAAACTGAACTGAGAAAATTTCGTCGTGATTAAAGATAAAAATTAAAAATAGGATTTTAGAGATCCATAATTATTCAAATAACCTTTAAAAATCGATCAATAAAGCTGAGAAAACTTTTTTCCCACCTACTAAAATATAATATTATATAATTTATCGGTGCGCTTCAGCCAAAACAAAAAAAAAAAAAAACGACAACGCGAAAAATAACAACGACCGGTTGAATATTCCTGTAAATCTTTAATGTATCCCCGATATCCCATCTATATATAAGTACGTCGAACCTCCCAGAAGATCTGTAAAATAAATAACGCTTAAAACGGCTTGGCCGAACTCGAACCAGTTCCGTTGCGGATTCGAAACGGACAGGTAGATGCGAGTTCGCATATACCAACAATAATACACGGACGCATGTCGTATATATATATATATATATATATACAATGCACGGCACTCATGTCCAGAAGAGGAGATTAGTTTGAGATAGTCCGACGGATCAGCGTGAATCGGGTATCCAAAAATACCAGATTATTTGTACATATTTCGTCGTTACAGAGGCAAACCTTCGACTGGTAAAATGTGCAGTGGTATAAATATTTCGTAATCTCAGGGCATTACAGAACACCTACCATACATATCTACTTACAAATGGAAAAGATTAATAATACAACGTAAAATGCATGAGGAACGCGTTAAGTGAACATGATTGTCAAGAAATTGAAAAGATGACTTTTATTTGATATTTGTAAAAAACCGAATTAGATTCATGTATCAGTGTGTATCAGTCAAGATGTCTTATGGCACCGCAAAATGCCAAAGCTTTATTGGATAGAGGTTGTGCAACATTATACGATGATCGTTGTCGAACATTCAGAAGCATTCTTGTAGCCTTTGTCATAAATAGTACTTGGTGCGTTATCGAAAGCCTTCTTTAAATCCAAAACCTCGCATATATCTATATCAAAATCAATTTTTATAACCTGTTTTATATTGAAGATCAAATCAGTTGCTCCTCTTTCTGTTGTAAAGCCACTTTGATTATCTTTAAAAGTCCACTCCGGTATATCTCTCTTCTGCTGCGGCTTTACCGTTTAAGTTTTTGCAGTGCTCCTTCACCTTGTTTCACCATTTACCGATTCTCTCTGTCTTGTCTGAATTTCTTCTTCTTTACCATTTAGCGTAATTTTAAAGTATCTCCATTATTTTGTCATATGTTGTTAGTCAATTACTTTTTTCATCCTTTACATCGTTTTTTATTGCTTTTTAGAGTTTTCAGCATCCTGTAGTGTAACTTACCGTTTCCTTTTTTATTTTCCTCCATCTTACACTCGAATTCTTCCCATTCCCTCCTTTTAGCCTCTTTGATACCAAACAAGGCTAACATTAACACGAATTAGTTAAACTTTGCTCATGACACTATTTACTTTTCTTGTGTTTTGTATCGTTTGATGCCTACTTACTGCGAAAAATAAGCTTTAGGTTGCACAATTAAAAGTTGCTGCAGATGGATGCAATTTACTTGTATACAGTCATACACACATAACTTAAAAAACTGCATTTGATCCACGAATATACGTTAAAAGTAAAGTTATTAATCACATACAAGTGTAAACACGCGAGAGATTCTTAAATGAATTACGTTATATATACATTTTTTCGCGAGCCCGAGATATCTATGTAAATAAATTTCCGGTTCTCAGACCGGCGAATATGAAATATCGATGCGATCAACGTTAATGGGCGTCGTAAAATGTGTACGTGTGTGGCGTGTGCATGTTTACGACGGAGGACCTACTCCCGACTTTATAAATCATCGGCCGCGCATAGCAAATTAATAACGTTTTTACTTTCGCGCATCGATACATGTAAATAAATCGCTGTAATATATGTACGTATAAGCGTACGATATCTTTAACGTATACATCTACTTTCTTTATTTCCATGAATTAGTTAGCGACGTAGGCGAAGCTTTAACGAACTTTCGTATTTTGGGCGCGATCTCGTTATCGCGACGAGAGGCTTCGACTCCCCCTTCTTTTAATTCACGCCGACATCTGAGTGACGCTACAATAAATATGACACGAGAGCCTTATTATGTTATTGTCTTACAAAATTCGCGTGATCTGTTGTAAGCATCGTATTATACGGTGGTAGTCGAACGGATATATGCTTAACAGGTGCGGCTATTTTAACCGTGTTACGTCGTCGTCATCACAATGCGATTTCTGTGTGAGCATTTTTAACCAACGAATAACTCTAGTTTCGCAGAACTATGAGTATATGTATAGGATGTATCCTATAATACATATTTTACGTAAATTAAATTTGGAAAAAGATTAAATTAGATACCTACTAAACTGGTAGGATTTCTTTTGAAACTGATACTTGAATCAAAGGACTGTTGCTTATATAAGTCTAATCAAACCGTTACAAATTTAAGCAAACGTTCAAAGGAAGGATTGTAAAAAAAATTGAAAACCTTCGATTAAGGTCGTTGAGAGGTTGCTTTTATATTCCCAGACTAGGCATGAAAAAAAATATTAGAACAGCATTAAAAATTCACTTTTCAATACCCCTTTTGGATACAATGATACGAGATACAAGTATTACATCCACAGCTTGCGTCCGCCTTTTCATTTTGAAAAATCTCTGAAGCGATGCATTAAGCTTTCATAATACTCTTTTGTTACTGGACTACCCTTATTTACATAATCACTCATTAGAATTTCTTGACAATCCCAAAAAATGCCATTATTTTTCCTGCAGAAGCGCTGACATTAAACTTCTTGGGAAAATTGTTATTTTCGTGTGCAATAACGTACTTGACGTGTACACTGCCATTCAGTGAAGTTCGGTCATACAATAAAAATCTATTATATCACACTGTATACAATTATTAATACATAAAATTAGAAAAATATTAAGCATACACTCCTTTCTAAGGGGTTAAAGCCATAAATTATTATGTAAAGTAGAAATATTGCGACAACCATAATAAAGTCCCTTTTATTATCATTCCAAGAATTTCTCGGAAGTACCGATCTTTTGAAACGGGTCGTTTGGGGATTATTAACGAATAATACATCTAGGAAATATACCGCAGTATCATTCCTGTTTATTTATCACAGGCGTAAAGATATAAATTTGCCTCATTTTACTGTTAAACGTGTGTTGGTGTGCATCTGTCGTTTTTGCGCGAAAGTTTTAAGAAAATTTGCTTCAAAATGGCACGTGGCAAGCCTACCAGTGTAGAAAAACGTTCACGCATTATTACGCTGTTTGAAGAAGGATATTCGGTGCGACAAATTGCTGAAAAAATAAATATGAGAAGTTCAACAGTAAATGACATCATAAAGCGATATCGGACAATTGGAACTATAGAAAATCGTGTTCGTCCTGGAGCATCTAGGAAAACAACAAAAGCTGAAGATTTGAGAATTGTATTATCAAGCAAACGCAATAGAAAATTAACAGCGCCACAAATAGCAGCCGAAGTCAATCGCGGCCGTGAAGAACAAGTTTCGGCGAGTACAGTAAAACGTCGACTTCAACAAGCGGACCTTCATGGACGCATTGCCATTCGAAAACCCTTATTACGTCGGGGCAACAGAGCAAAACGGCTACAGTGGGCCCGTTCTCATCTAGATTGGTCGTTAGATGATTGGAAACACGTGCTTTGGAGTGACGACGCAAAGTTTGAGGTTTTTGGGCACAATCGACAAGTTTATGTCCGGAGATCTAAAACGGAAAAGTGATCCCGAACTGCATTGTGCCTACAGTGAAGCAAGGGCGTAATTCTGTGTTAGTGTGGGGATGTTTCTACTTTGCTGGGACGGGGGATTTATGCAGAGTGCAGGGTGTAATGAGGAAGGAACATTATTTTGCAATACTCCAGAATCATGCAGTACCATCAGGATTGCGTATAATAGGCCGTAACTTTACATTCATGCATGACAACGACCCAACACACACTGCGTTAGTGTGTAAAAACTATCTAAAGGAGCAAGAAGAACAGCACACCCTGAAAGTAATGACATGGCCCCCACAAAGCCCAGATTTGAACCCTAGAGTTGTTGTGAGATGAACTGGACAGGAGGATCCGAAAAATATGCCCAACTTCACAAGAACATTTACGGAATATTCTGCAACATGAATGGATTAATATTCCACAATCCGTTTTAACAAAACTTATCGAAAGAATGCCTAGAATAGTTCGAGCGGTGATTGACAGCAAAGGAGGTTTTTTCGATGAAAAAAAATTTTATGTTCAGTATGTTATATCAGGCCAGAATAACTTTTTATTTATTCATTTTTGTCTTTTTTACCTGTACATACAATAAAATTGCATTTTGTTTTTCGTTTCGTTTGTTTCTGTAACCTTTTCATGTTTTCTAATAATCGACCGAACTTCTCTGAACGGCAGTGTACATTTAAATTCAACACGTCTAATGTACGAGTAGCCTAAATGTAGCCTTCTAGTATGCCAAATTCCACATAAAAGCTTTTTATTTTCGGTTCAACAATAATGCTTTCAAAGTTGGTAACCAAAACACGATATTCGTAGTGTTAAAGCCGCGCGTATATTTAGGTAAAAAAAAAACAAAACAACAAATGAGAGGTACGTATTATTTTGAAGAGTTACTAGTATGTGCAGTGATATTTCAGATATTTTTTAACAATATATATGAAAATACCAGGATTTCTCAATGAGGTAACATAAATTTAATAATCCATTTCCTACAAATATTTTGTTCATATTTTTGATCTAATTGTTACCTATAAGTTATTTATGCGCAATTATTCGTGTTATTATTATGTTGTATGCAATATATATAACAAGGAAGAATGTAAAGGAATTGATAAAGAAAACAATTCTTGTAAAAGGGGTAGATGGAAGAAAAAGGTTGGGAACCCCTGTTCTACACCATAATGTAAGTAAAATGCAAGATTTATTAAACATAATCTTAACAGTTTCAAAGCAACAACACATTGCCCATTTGCCCACGAGTCTGTTTAACGACTTAAAATTAATAACCGGGCGTAGGTCTTGTCGCCATAATACCGGAAATCTTGCGCAGATTTAACGCACACACCTATTGCGTTGTAATTGTGTTAGGCGAACGATCCTCTTAAAGTCTTTCCGGGTTCGCGGAACAACGCCGCAGCATCCATCCAGCGATGAAATACAAGGAATTAATTACGGCGTGCTGTACGTAACACCAGTCAGTCGGTTGTTTTGATGGTCGCAGGTTCCCTTGAAAAGTGATCTTGCGAGATTCCTACGTTGTCGGTTTGTACGTTATGTATGTACTGTATGTATTGTATGTACATGATGTCCGGTAAAACGGGTGAACCGCCGGAAAACGCGTTACGAATTAATGACCAAGTCCGTATGAAATGGTAATTATGGTGATGAATCGTTGACCGTGTACGTTTGATATTGTGGCGCGGCACTTGCTAGAAACGTGTCGTTCAAGCCTGGCGAGTGCAACTCAATCTATTTTGTATACGGTCGACATAAACGGTTGGTTAGTTGATATACGTTTTAGTGGCGGAGCTGGATAGTGATATGTTGATCTTTTCGTTAACTTCCAAGACATAAATTAGTTTTACTAAGTTCTATATTATTAAAGCTGCAAAATGCAGAAGCAAGTTACCATAAAATAGCTGCGTTCTTGCCATTAACTTGCGCAGCTAGGATAAAAATTTTGCAGCCGTTTATTACTGTTGTGCGACAAAATTAACAAAACATAAGTAGTCTTCCTTAACACATTGAGATGTTTCAATGAAACATATACTTAAAAAATAATCACTAATTAATTAAACTTATGCGGTGCGGAGTGTGCCGATACTTTAGTGCTGTTTGCAAATTCAGAAATATTTTTTACTTACTTTTAATAATTTTATACAAAACTTGTCCTATGTCAAAAATGTCTATTTCCGTCTTCTTGTTTACTTCTTTGTCAGAGAAACGCCAATCCAACAACTTGAATATTTGTACAGATTACATTAACGATTTTGATTATTAGACTCCAAGTAAATAGCGTGACGCATGATTTTTGTGTTTTTTTACAAAAATATCATTATTAAAAGGTAAATTATTAAAGATAACTTGTGATTTTGATTATTCCTATAAATTAATATTAATGAATAGTTTTTCTTTTAAAAGGCGAGAATTAATAGATAAATTAATACTATTAAGTGCAACCGTATTTACTTCACTCCAATAGCCCGTTTTAAAATATTTAATGCAATTGGCGTATGCCCAATTGTTTGTCCCTTTTTTCCTCGGATTAAAGATGCAAATTTATTTGTTTTATCTCCTGGAATATTGACGATATGTTTTGAATTGTCGGCTAAAATTATTATTTTCGCGTGCAATAACGTACTTGACGTGTTCATTTAAATTCAACACGTCTAATGTATGAGTAGCCTAAATGTAGCCTTTTAGTATGCCAAATTTCACATAAAAGCTTTTTATTTTCGGTTCAACAATAATGCTTTCAAAGTTGGTAACCAAAACACGGTATTCGTAGTGTTAAAGCCGCGCGTATATTTAGGTAAAAAAAAAAACAAAACAACAAATTAGAGGTACGTATTATTTTGGAGAGTTACTGGTATGTGTAGTGATATTTTTTAACAATATATATGAAAATACCAGGATTTCCCAATGAGGTAACATAAATTTAATAAACAAAACAACAAATTAGAGGTACGTACTTGCAAGAAGGGCAGATTGAGCAGATTAAGCAGGAGTATTTATTTTGACAAATTTCGAACGTATAACATGAGTACGCAGCCATGCTTTTCGACAATTCTAAAGACTTTGCCAACAAGATTTGTATTGATAAATTTTGCTTGCCAGATGATTTTTCAGAAATTCATCTTCCTTACTTCTGTCATTAACATACTTATAAACGGTGAAATTGTAAAAAGACACCAGAAGGACGGGACTAATAGATAAATGGGTAGTTTAGTTTGGCCGTCGGTAGATCGTAGGTAAGAGAATTCGTAAAATAAAGAGTTGATGTAAATAGTTGATCAAATATAAAATTGTAGAAAACCAGCTAGTTCTCTTCGCTATTTAGGTAAAATTTACGTTAGACACATATGGTGGAGGCGCCGGTTACCAAAATTCTAGATCTGATACTAGATGGGAAATTAGAATGGTCATAATACGTCAGTGCTCTTGTACACATCTGTTATGCATTACATAATCTTAAGCAATCCTATCATCTATTTGTCTGAAACACATCTTATTCAAACATTTCATACAAAATTATACTCTGTAATTTGTTTTTTGAAGAAATGCTCGGACAAGTCAATTTTAATGTTTTAAAGTAAACACCTTTGCATCAATTTTCAAGTTTTTTCAACTCCTGATTTTCAAGTAATGAAGAGACCGGTAATTTTTTACAAGAATAACTCCCACTCTTTATGTGTACCACATCGTATCATTATCGTTACCAAATTTTATAGAAGATGTTCATAAACTATTTGCAAACATAGACATTTTCAACATACTCGCAAATATCTGGAAAACAGTAGACGGTAGGGGTAAGCTACCCTAATCGAAATAATTTATATTCAATGTGTGCAATCAGTGAAGCTTATAAGTACATCAGTATGTATTGGGTTACTTAGGTATACGTTGTAGAGTTAATAAACAAATAAAATAAATAAATAAGTATTGTGTATGTGTTTGAAATAATGCCGTTTATTATTATGAGATTGAAGATTATAGTATAGCTTAGAGTTTTGGAAAATTTTAATCTAGTCTTATATGAATAGTACCGATGTACACGTAGGGGGCTTACACTATATTTATACGGTTAAATTGTAGCTACGTAGGATTAAGGTGTAGCGCGGACGTTTAGTTGCAAATTCTCATTAAACGCAATCAGTCGCAATTAGGCCGTATTCAGCGCGTCAGAGGTAGACGTACGTTTTCAGCGGGATTTTCAGCGCGTATTAGCCGACTTAGGCGAAATTAACGCAAACCGCAGGCAGGTAGACCGTCAGGCAACTAAGCCAAGTTCGAGCGAAACAAACGTGCACACTCACAAAGCATCACACGGCAACATGTAGCTAACAACGCATA
The DNA here is from genome assembly GCA_902655005.2 of Marronus borbonicus. NCBI lineage: Eukaryota > Metazoa > Arthropoda > Insecta > Coleoptera > Scarabaeidae > Marronus > Marronus borbonicus. Next base: position 24,229,345 of record LR737380.1, on the reverse strand, counting down.
CACACAATGATTTATACGTTGCATGTATTTATGTGTGCACGAGTTCTAGTTATTATTCCATAAAGGCTATTATAAATATACTAGGAAATACTTAATGGAATTAATAAAGCTGTAAAGTGTAAAACAGGGAAGCGTAGAGAAGCTACTCTAAAAGATTTTATTATTATGTTATCTATTCTATTGTAATTTTCTTATTTAGTGTTTAGAAAATTGAACGCTGTTAATTTTAAATAAAGACACAGAGTTGAAGGACATAGGGGCCATTAGCATTTTATCCACATTATCAGAGATTTTCGAACGTGTGATCAGGGTGACAGCTGGATGAGTTCGCGAAGGACTTTTGCATTATTCCGTCCGTTCAGTTGGGTTTCAGAACAGTAACCGATGATATTTTTTCTGCCTGGGATGAAGGTCTAGCAAATTTTTTGCCCCCAACACTTCAGCAAAGCAATACTGTAAACCATCGGGAACTAATGAACTTGTTAACGGGTGTGGGCCCGTATAGTCTTTCTACTGAATTACCACTTGCTTCAATAATATTCTTTCTATGTGTAGCTTCCAATGCAGAGTCTCGTCAAAAGAACCACCCAGGAAAATGGTAGTTAATGTTTCTATCAATAATTAACTTATATTAATCTGAGGTTGAATAGAAACACAAAAATATTCGTTCCATTCCTATTATTAATTACAAAGCTGTTTCTACTCTATTCTTTAATTAGATTTAGTGGTATTATTAGTGGTACGCACATCAAAGCCCACATATCGAAGCTGTTTAATAAATTGGCCATCTGCCGACCAGCATCGATTATTAATAACCGGCCCGGCGCGAATATCAATTAAATCAGATCCGTATAAAACGTAATCTTTCCGCTCCGCCGCTATAAACGCCGGCGAACATTTTTCAGCGGCCTCTTCGCCCTTTATAACGGTATAGTACATGGTACAGGTACACCTATTGATTTTTGGAGTGGTTCGTCGACACATAACGGCGAGTCCCCCAAAATCACCTTTGTATTGTGCATGCTAGGCGCGCGGCAATATCTTTGATATCACGCGTTGCGCCAGCGGCGGCACATCTACGCGGCTGGGCGTAAATTGTATGAGTGCATTTCGAACGTGTAATGTTCTGCAATTGTATACGTCGGTGTGTCTTTCTACGAACATCGTCGTTTTACCGCTGCGGTAAACAATGACCGATGTAAAAACAAAAATTGATATATGAGCGGTTTGAGAATTCCTCTCTTGATTACTACTAACAAAATAAACTATTCAAAGGGAATTATCAACGTATTGTTTGTTATTCTGTTTTATTGATCGTAAAATGAACTAGGTGTGCATTGTTATCTGTTCCAGTATAATCTAAAATTACAAAATCACAAAATCCGTATTAACTTTGAACGTTTATGAATGATATGTGATTATGTAACTTGATTTCAACGGTTATTTTTCCCAATAAAGAAATAAAAGGAAGTTCGCATGATTTTTATGCTTTTTCAAAAATGCATAAAGTTAAACATGGAACGAATACGTAAATTATGCAAAAATATATATTGACAGACATTCAATTAAACAGTTTTTAACAAACAGATTTCTAGAGAATGGAAATTATCTAACCAACACGAGGGTAGCGTTTTACATTTTTACAAACGACCACTAGAAACCGTATAACAGTATTACTGTAACAAGTTCTACAGATAAAAATTATTGATTTTTTTAAATGAAAGGAGTTAGTTAAGTAGTAATATTATGTTCTCTTAGTTTCAAAAAAAAAAATAGACCGACCTTGTGGTAGTGGCGTATGGTTTTTAGTTTGTGTGCGTGTTTCTTGATTTTTAGGAAACATATTTCTTTTATACGTACTTAACCCGCCACCACCAAACGCAATTTAATCCTCTACGTACAGGGTGAAATTGGCATTTGACATTAGAAAAACATTAATTGCCTTGTTCGAGACAGATGATTTCCGGTGGCGAAAATAAGAGCTCCTAAAAGCTCTAATTGTGAACTAAATAAAGCTACCCTCGTTCGCCATTCATTCTTGAAAATTCTTAAATAGACATTAGCTAGCGTATTGTAAATATATACGTATAATACATCAAGTTAACTGATCAATTTCCGTCACGAGAATGTAGGACGTATGACGGAAATGAGAAATTACGTAGCCACCGCAGAGCCAGCACGCTCTATCTGTAATCTACAGAGACTCCCAGCCAGAAACCTCATCGTCGATATTTCACTGGTTTTCTCTAATTGAACTCCGCCGATGAGAGAGAACTAGGACTAAATGCTGCCGGCGACCCTTTCAGTAACGATAACGGGCGCGCATGGATAGCGTCAAACTGCGGTCTGTCAAGGACGAACCGGGGCTCTACGCGAATCCGACAAACCGCTACCGGCCGGAGGAGCGCCGCGCCGTACCGCACACAGAAGGGCCTGAGTATGATTTCGTTAGATGCGATGCGGGAAGCAGACGTCCTTTAGCGGTTAAATGCGAGGAAACGGGAAGGATGGATGCCGTTGTACCCAGCAGCATCAACAGGCGCGCTGAATTGAGACGAAAGGGAACTAAAAATGAATTAATTTCCGGTCGCGTACCAATAGACCCGTCGATCCGATGTGATTTGTTCTTTACTCTTTGAACGTGTTTATGTAGGTCGTTGGGACTGTTTGCGTTGGGATTGTTCACTTAATGAATTGAATATTTGAAAAAAAAAGACTTAGCAAAATATAAATGCATAAACGATAACCGGTTTCAACGAGCAAATATCCTGGAAAACGTCTGCAGTAGAATCGCAATAAACCCGGGAATTGTACAAGGATCCCTTTTGGGTTCACTATTATATTGCGTTTACACTGCCTTCTTCAGTACAAAAATGTAAAATTCAAACATGTGAGTTTACGCGGATGATACGCAGAGGAAAATTACCAAACGACTTTTATGCTGCCTGAATGCCTCTCTTCTGTTTCAGTCGCTGTTTAAGGAGGATTTCCCAAGCCTCACCATCGTAACGGTATCGCACTCACCTGAAAAGAAAATAAAACTCTAATTAGGTTCTTCAAAACTACTTTCTGTAATTGCAGTATCTGAATGTTGCTTCAGATTGTATGCATATGATACTGCACATGTTTAGCAGATTTTAAAATTCCGAAAACTTTGTTATAAATGTCCGTTGGTGACACATATTTCACGGTAAAGTCTTTTCAAATTAAATGCGTCTCCGCTACGTTCTTTCTTAATCAACTTCAGGGTTTTCTAATTTAATATTGGTTCCGGTTTCATTTATGTGTCGTGTTACACTAGACGATTCTCTTCCACCGTATCTGCAACACTTAATGTGCTCATTGAATCTGGTGCCTATTACTCTTTTCGTTTAAACAATATCGGGGTTACTACGTTATCGGGTTATCACAATTACTACGTGCAATTTTGAATACTCCCGACTGCGCGGCTGCGAAGAAGGTTTTTGAGTATATATTGCTAACTGAAAGACTTCAAAAATCGGATAAAAAATAGGGCAAAGCTACGGAGCGCCATTTAGCCGAGACGCATTTACCGTATATTTATGGCGAAGTTTTCATAATATTAAGATCTTCATTCGTTTTCGAGATATCGCGTTGTTCCATGTCTCGTTAGACACCCTGTACGCGCACTTCTCAATCAAATCATATGCAGACATATTCGTATATGTATTAATATTACCGGCTTCATCTATTATGCGAATTAGACGTACGGTTGCTATGTCGTCACGACTACGCTTGTCAACCGACCGACGGCAACGGTGAAAATAATTAAACGGGAAACGAAATGAAAAATTGTGTGTCAGTCGCGCGTGCACGGCCTTCGCGATCATTTATTTTCCGAGAGGTGGATGAGAGTGTCTACCTACGTACCAACCTATGTATGTAATTTTAGCCCCATTCTGAATTTCTCAATGCAAATTTCGTCGATTATAAGTATAATAGCTTTCGTTGCCATTTAAACCGATGTTCGTTGTGTTAAAGCGCACCGGAAGTACGTACTCTAAATCGTTAATAAAGGTATATTTCGAAATGAAAACGTTTTGGAATGTGCCAAAAGAATGACACCGATCATGAATAAAATTAATAGTAAAGCTTGTACTCGGATTGTCAAGAAATATGCGGTTGTTGAAATGGCGAAATAAATATTATTATAAGCACGTTGTAGCATCATTTACGTAGGATGTACATCGGTTGGTATAATCAATTATTTCCGAAGATTTAGTTATTACCGTATACCCACCTAATGCACTCGAAAAGGCACGCCCCAGTAAACCAATCTATATATGTACTTATGAAAGTGAATTAAAGTAATAGCAGCGTATTTAGAATTAGAGAATTACAACATCCAAAATCTACAGTACATGCAGAAATGTATTCTCTTTGGAACAGAACTTGGTATTATTGCCAAGAGCACTTAAGCAAACTACGGAATGCATTACAAAAGAATTACCCACCGCCGCATCGCATGTACGTGCATGCATCATCAAACTAAAATAGGGCAAAGATCATAAGAGAATAAATCAAATTGGACAGGTAACATAATAATAATCTCTATTTCTATAAAGTACAGGAAATGTACAAGAAGTAAGTAAGATGTTTGACAGGAGTTTGTTGAATTTTTTGATGTTGGGCTGTGGCAAGGTCAGGAATACGTTCTAGCATTAAAAAAACCATCGGATTTAAGGAAATAAGCCAATTCGAGATGTGAACGCCTCGAATGTCTTCTCGCGAAGCAAGGCAATACTGTAATGTGTGATGCGTAAGAAATCAGAAATAATCGCGACATCGATTGGTGTTCTTCTGAATATCCTTCTCGTAGAGGCTGAATTGATGTTGTAGACTTCCGCAATCGTTTAAAAATCTAGATTGTCGAGTTGAAACGGCTACATTTCGCTCTCAGTTGGATTAAGCTTCTTGTGGGGTGCTGCATTCTTCTTACAGCAGCGGTACAACATGCAGCAGCCTAAAAGAAGCTTCATCCAATTGAGACCGAGACGTCGACGGAAACGTGCAATTACAACGCAATTTCAACCTGGAAACATAGATACCTCCTTTAATAATTTATGACTACTATTGCTTATAATTTACATGTTTATAGAAACTTTATTTAATATTTTGAGATCCTCTAATGCACAGCGCAATAAATAGTTTCGCTTGAAATCGTTAATAACTAAAATTCAAAGTACATATATGCAGATATATGCTACATCTATGTTACCCGCACGTTCGGATCGACTGTAAATTCGATTTTAATTACATTAATTTCCGCGATTAGCGCTGCGCTTCGTTCGGGTAACGGTTTACGTCTGGTTTAATTGATACGGCGACCGACCGATGTGGAAATGTTAGACGTGCATAGATCACCGCATACGCAGAACAAATACGTATCAAAATGCAAACGAACGGACAAAATACATTACATATACAGATAATACTGGCCCTTTGAACCCGCAGATTGCGTCCGTCCCAATTCATTAGTCTACGAATTGCTTCGTTCGGGTATGGTTTGATTTTATTTCGCCCCTTTAAATATAACAACAAAATAATAACAAGAAGAAACAAACACGAAAAGGTCGGACACGGCGTGTTTGATAACGATATACAGAATTTATTAAAAGTTTTTGCAATTAGTATTTTAGTCTTTTTCTGACAATTTATAGCAGACAATAAGTTGCAAAACAATAATTTCCAGAAGTAGGCTAAGATGCCAACTGTGAAAACTTTTAATGAACTGCTTCCGTGGAAAACCCTGCATAATTGAAGTAATCTGCGTTGTACGTTTCTACAATTGAACCAATGACAATTATTGTGATCACATTAACTAGCAACGAGCTCACTATATACACCTTACGTAACAGGAAATGGTTTGCCACATTTCCTTCAGCTACTTTACATGAAAACCAAAACATAACATAAATAAAACATCGTTTCTAGTTAATCGTGCTCAAAATAGAAGGGCATCACTGTATGTTAGGGGTAAAGATACGTATATACAACTCGAGGAAGTCTGTAAGCATCTCGTAAATGATGAAGTAATTTCTACTGCTATTATTCATAATTCCCCAAACGTGACAAAAGAATATCTGGAGATATTTACCCTGGTATGACACATCACACAATAAGTAAAATAATTATTTCTTGGTCACTCTCAAAGTACATACGATAACTCTAACTACCAACAGGATGACAAAACGGAATAAAATCTGCGTTAAACGACAGCCTTTTACGGTTATTCTTAATACGTATAACTCCTTTAATACATGCGCGAGTCGTACAGATAAACACATTCTAAAGAAGACGGCGGCGCATAAGCAATTTTCATTAGCGATGTTTTAGATGCGAACCACGTAGCCCCAGTTCGCACGCATCTGATTTCTTCGCAAAATCGATTCTTTCCCAACGTTGCGTCGTTGTTACTAAATCGCATTCGCAACGAAAATCGACGAGTCTTACTTGTCTTTCTCTTTCGGACTTGCCTTTGTTACGAAGAGAGAACGCAAAAATCACGTATGTACATCCGTCGATGAAGAAACCGGCGTATAAATTTTCAGCAAACACGATGCACGTCAACGTTACGCACTAAAAGGAGCGAAATGATATTCAATTGAGAAATCGACGTCTCTAGGCATTACTGTAAGCCAAAGATGCTACAAAGTATGCGTATAGAATGTTAAAATTAACTAGAGACACCGCACACAGAAAAGCACATTCTTAAAACAAGAATATCTTTCTTGGGTCAAGAAAGCCAAATATACGAGTTCGTTCTAGAAGATAATTTCTTGGTCGAAATATATCATTTAAAGTTATTTCCTAAATTAAAAGAAAAAAGGAAAACAATTTCTTAAAACAAAAAATTATTTCATTCGGTAATTAGAAAAAAATGTGAAGATATTTGGTATCGATTAGTGAACTTGAACTTTTGTCACAGTGACACCAAAAAATCTTTGAAAATGGAATATCTCATTTGTGTATGATACAAATTTGCTTTATTTTTTATCAAGAAATCCAAAAATGTTCGATTTAAAATATCAAACTTAAACTAAATACCAGACAATATAAACAGCCTGTATACTTCAATATATATATATATATATAATTTTCCATCATAGCTCAGTTGATTTCAAGCAATTTTTATTCCCAACAACTTTTCCATTAAATTAATAATTCACCACATACAGAGAGTTGCCGCACGCGATATGCAGTCCTTAATTTTTTATTAATCTCCAAAGTTAGCGTTCAGATTTCTCTCTCTGTTATCAACATCTTTTTTACCTACAAAACCAGTTTAGAGAAATAGAATAAGAAAAATTCAGTGAAATCTCTGTGTATACATATTCTAATCTCGTATGTACCGAGCTTATACTACCTCAGATATGTGATCGATCGACGTTACGAAAAATCCGGACTTAACTTCTCGAAAAAATTGTTTGTCTCCCTTTAATTAACAAGAGTAATTAATCATTACTTTACACCTATGTCATCGCTAAAAACACGTACATAATACGCTATAAATCGAAGAAAAACATGTGAGACTCGTCCTCTATACAACTTTTAACCAAATTCCGTCGCAACTTATTGTTAGATATAGACGCGCAGATATAGTTACAATCGGTCAAAAAAATAGCCCTTCTTTTATCTGTCAATGCGAAAACGGCATTCGATCAACTGTGTCCGACAATACAACATCTCGATTCTTATTTTTCGTATACGTTAGATTAAGTTTTTCTCGTTTATTTATGGGAACAAGCGAACGTCTGTGTATACTTCTTCTGAAAAATAATACATAATTCAACGCACGTCAAAGCCAGATAACCGTCTTACACATATCCAGTCGTAGAGTGGTAAGGTATTTCTGCGAATCAGAATGATCACGTTTTGAACATTTTCGCATAACTTCGAAAAAAATTCCGTTTTTTGGATCCTGTAGTAGGCCTAAAAATAAAACATATTACACAATTAAGAGATGGAGTAAAATGACCAGACTTGTCACTCCTAATCCTCTTACTTAATTCTTACTAAGCATAAATTCCTTAATTTAATATTTTACTACTAATTCTCACTATTTTAATCTCCAACCTATTTAATTTAAGTTTGTCTTTGGTTATACTCTTGGTTTCCGGATTGGAACCGCGCCATTGTTGTAACTTCTGCCGACGTTTCGTCCACTTATGGGTCATTCTTAAGGCTGTTACTGCTGCACACGGACTATTCGTTCCGGAAGAGTTGATATACGGCTTGTTACGGGTCAATGAACAATGGCTGTTGCAAATTGAGTTCAGGTAAAGGAATTGCCATCTGAATAAGACAATACCGCGTTTTTGAACTGGATGTGTGAGAAGCCATTAATCTATCTGCTTGGGTTTTCGGGATGTCCCCTCGAGAACTAAACTGAACTACATCGCTGAAACTCTGATCCGCAATAGTTATCCTGCAAAAGATGTCCAAGCTCGCAATAACCGCTACGTCAGCCCTTCTTCACAGCAACTCCCCAATCTAATCCTGATTTCCATAAGCAGCGCATCAGCAAGATCCTCTTTAGGAACACCATAAAAACTTCGAAATCAATTTCAAACTTTCAGAGTATCTTTCCACCAGAGACCGCAATCATCTGAAAGCCGCTAGTGCCTACCAGATTTCATGTTTGTGCGGTAGTGTGTATAGTGGTGAAACAAAGCAATCAGTTAGCACTCGTGTTACTGAACACCAGCTTTGTACGTGGTTGTCGCGTGCAACCGCGTCCGCGCTGGGTGAGCATATACTGGAAACTAGCCAATTTAAATCGTACGTGAAAATTTATTGATTTGTAACTTTTCCGCTACATTGGCCTAGAACGAGCTCTATATAAACCTCTTCGAAACGAAGTCCCCAGTCACAGCCTTTAAAGTATCCCATAAGTATGTGGACGAAACGTTCTCAGAAGCTAAAACAACAACGCGGTTCCAACCCGGAAACCAGAGTATAGTGTTATTGACGACTGCAGAAGCCTACGTAACAGGTTTGTCTTAGGTTGTTTCGAGACTTTTCCTATTATGAAGAAGTTGGAACTAATTTGCCGAAGTTTTAATTGATCTACTACCATTCGCGTAAATAATTTTCGCAAATAATATATGCTTCACAATAGCTTCAAACTTTGTCCCTACTTTGTTGAATAACTATGGCAAAAGTGATTTTTCTTGAAACACAGATTTTTCTAGTGATGACAACACATTAATAATGATTCCAGGTTATTCTTGACATTATCTACCCACTTAATTTAAGTTAGTTCGTCCAGCGTAATATTATCACGGGCACTTCTATTATTTGCTGGACCATAATCTTGCCTTCTACAACGCTGGGAACAGAAAAACCGGTAGAAAACCCATATTAATCAAAGATCCCTCGCCAACAATAATTAGGAAATGGTTTCGGCGACGCGACAAGGTCGAATCGTGTAGACATGCCGCCGACTTGCTGCATACTCACTTACATATATAATTAATTCCGTGTTGGTAGAAACTCGTTCAATTACGGACGATAAGCATCGTTCGGCCGAATGATGCTATTCCCTTAATAAGACGTCTCGATACGGCGTTGATTACCGTATGTACGCAAAACATTTATTTGCACGCTATTATACCCTTGGACGCATCGCACCATGGTAGTTTCGAAAATTCTCACGAAATTCGAGAAATAAGAACGAAACAAATCCGATAGAATATTGAGCAGAAAGAAGGCGGTGTCAAGTCGAATTATATAGTAACGACCTCGCATGCGTACGTATATGTGCTTATTGAATTTGACTCTTGAATTTGAATATCTGATGAAGATGATTTTCTTACCATTAACATGAAACCAAATGGCGCTATTGTAAGATGCAAGAGAAGTGGAAGAGTAACCGTTGTAAATAGCTACATTTCTTGTGAAGTTCTTTATTGTACCTTTACTCAAAGGGAATTTTCCCAACCTATTAATTAAGAAACTAATTGGGGCCATTTTATGGTTTCCGCAGTGGTTAGAATCGGCCATAATGTATGTATTAGTGTTTGTTTCCTTTCCACAGATGTCTATTTTCAGTTTATTATGTTGCTAGTTACTAAACTATCCCGGAAGAATAGTACTTTTCCTAGTATCAAAGACCGTGAAAATATCATCTAAAATCTAGTGACACACGAAGTACAATCTGGTGATTGTGGCACCCATTCCATAACTACCGTTCTTCCTATCCTATTTGGGAAAATTTAACTTAAATAAGCTCTAAATAATAAATAAGTTCTTTTATTAGAATGGGAGCTTCTCTTGATAGAATGTTGGCTATTCTTAGGTTGAAAAATAGAGACCCTGGTGATTCACCGAAGCCGAACCTAAACGAATTACTCCACGAAGACGTAGTACAAACCTCTGAAACACGGCATCAATCATAATTAGACGACCGGATGTGCTCGTTGCGTCCGATTCCCACTAGAGTTGAAGCGTTTCTCGTAGAGGAAAAACGGTACAAGTGACGTCTGAAACGGTTGTGTAGCTGTAGCAAAGAGTAGCGGGCGAAACTATGATGGAAGAGGGTGATAAGGGTCACGCGAGGACGACGCTATGGCGATGAGTTTTAATTTCGAGCGTCGACCGGCTAAGTAACTCGCCCGATCGACCGCTTTCCACCGAACAGTTCTGTGGTTGGTTCAAAGGATTCCGGATATTTCCCAGAGGATTGTCTGTCGCGAAAATAATTAATATCCTTCAACTTTAAACGGTTTTCGTCTCGCTTAATACTTTCTTACCTATTTGATATAATGTACTAAAAAAATCACAGGCTGCAAATACGAAACTAGTTTAAAGGAATAAAATTAAAAAAATATCGGTGAAATCTGCCGACGAATTTTACAGAAAATGGCACTTAAAGATGACAACATTTTGAGGGGGTTAACAGCACCATTAGAACCCACTAAACCCACTAAAACTTAATTACTTCAGTAAAAAATGTAGTTTTTGCAGGAAATATATGGCAAACATTTCTGAATGAAATGAGAAAAAGAAGATCCATTGAATAGAACCGGGGATATTAAGATTACAAGAAAACGTTCACTTTTCGGCCGAAAAACAGTAGTGACCGCCTTAAATAAACACAAACAATGCGTTTTCGTTTTTTATTGCTCTAGGTTTCATCGAACTATCGCTCATTTTTGATTTTTAAATCAAACACCTTGTATTTTTTTTTTTTCATTTTTCGAATCAGCGGATTATTTTACGCATGATGTAAAAAAGACGTAGTCACATACCTTACCAATCAAATCCAATACTTATGAATTAGATTCCAATCTGATAATATATTTTCTTTAGTACAAATTTATATTACGATTTATAAAGAAAAAATAAAATCCAAATTGTGTGTTTTCATCCCTTTGACGGAAAACTTTATCCCGTTAATTTGCACCAACAGCCGGGCATCAGTCAGCATAAAATATAAGGCCCGTAGAGAGTGAGCGGCCATTCTTTATTTCCGGACCGGCTTGGTCGTCGCCGTTCCTTAAAATTACGAATTAGCGAGCCTTAATTGATACGCTCTCCTATTTTGCGCCGGCCGTCTCGAAAACTTGCCAACTTGAAGAGGAAAGGGAAATTAGCACGGCAATTACGATCGAGCTAAACGTTTTAACGAATAAACTTTTTTAATTAAACATGTATACGAATGTAACACTTTGTGCGTATGCACGTACGTAGGTGTTGCTCAAAACCTCGCTTCAATATAAATAACAACGATATACTAAACTGAAAAATCTGTATCCCCTTGTAATATACATACACCTTTTTAAATTAAAAGCAGGCGGTAGTTCGTTGCAGCGCAGGGTTTATTTCGTGAAAAATGTAGTAGCCAGCTGATGTAGATACCTTTCTAGTTGTATTTCAAGCAAGAGCTTCCGCTTTGAAAACTTTTAATTGGGAAGCGTTCGAGACTGCCCATTGTGACATCGCCGAGAGTGAATTAGAATCGTAACTAAGACGTCCTCTTACTTCGTTATTAATAGTATTCACTGTGAGAAGATGTATTCCGGATAGTTTCTCCTTCTTGTTGGATGCAAAAATGAAAAATGAATCTAAAGCAGTTCATCTTCGTTATCTATCACTTATTAAGACTCAATTAGATGGAAGTATTTTCTTTTACCATTAGCACTCGCAAAGGGAGTTCTCCGATAATGACGGAGTACAGCATTATCGGAGAACTCACTTTAAAATATGATGAACAAGCATAATATAACTCTATAATACGGGTATGTAATGATTGAAGATTTGTTTGCTTAGAAAACCATAAGATAGGTAATGACATTGTAAAAAATTGCAAAAGTAAGGTCAAAATTGAAGATTTGAACATTATTTACTCATATTAGCACAAGCATCAAGACAATGGTTTAGAAGATTTTCCAGATAAGCAATGAATTTGTGCACACTTTCAGCAGTATTTTACGTGGGTTAGTTGTGAACATTATACTGGAAATTTTCTAATGGCCTTCATTTTCTTCTAGCAAATCAATCACCAGAGCAACGCATTTGAAGTGCAATTATCAAACCCACCAATCCAACTTAAACAGGTATTATGGAGATTTAAAGCAGCCAACACGAATACGTTTTATTTCATTATTACTACCTACTACAATCCAAAACTTAAATATTAAAAAAATTGAATTAATTTTAGAACAAAATAGAAATAATATCTACCAAACATTTTTTAAGCTGCTCTCGAATTTGGATCCTTTTTATAATTACATTTCACTTCTGAAGAAGAAAGCAACATAAAATATCTCAGATGGATATTGAGATATTTTATGTTGTTAACACAAATTTCCAAAATTTTATGTAACTTGGATTAGGTACACTTGAAAATTATTTCAGTATACAGTGCAGTCTCGATAACGTGAACTACTTATAGACGACCGTGTTCATATATTCGAGAAGTTCATGTTACTGGAT
>LR737380.1:24185409-24211385 GCA_902655005.2 Marronus borbonicus | reverse complement strand
AAAAAGTTTCCAATTTGTTGCCAACTTTTACAGACACACAGTATATTTCGAGCGAACAATAAATTATAAAATAACAATCGAAGACTAAACATCTGAGACGAAGAGTAAACGGTTTTAAGACGCCTGCTTTTCATTAGATAAGCATAACAGTTCAAGTGAGAGTGATCAAGCATCGACAAGTTTTGTGGGGTAGCAAAGAAGAAGCGGAAATACAACGATAACTATTTGATTTTTGGTTTTATTTCAACAGAACATGGTTGAAAATTGCAATTATCGTTGAAGACCTGTTCTGCAAAAGCATCATTGGAAGCGCAAAGGCTCAAGATTTATTTGAGATGCTTGACACGTTTATAATGAGACTGGCAGTTTTGAAAAAATGTGTGGCGATCGACAAGCTTACTCGACACGTTAATTTACTTGTCGTTGAAGGTCTTCACCATTTATTTCATATTTTTTTATATTTTCATATTTTAGTTAGATGGTTCCTGTGATTCAATTTTAATAAATGCGAGCTTCACATTGTGAGTTTTATCTTAAGAATTCATTTCTGTGTCACTCTACACATATTTTGACAAGGGTGCCAGGATAAAACAGTAAACTTGTAAGTCCGCTGTGAACTGATTAAATTTGGGAACCTTTGAACCAAACAATATTTTTCTCAATGTTCCTCCGCGTCTGACAAAATTTCTGCTCTAATTTCAATGAAAGTAGAACTGAAATGATTTCGTTATTATCCCAGTAATTACAAAACTGAAATGTACTCTCGCATGTAGCAAATCACTTTATGACAATCTTAATTAAGGTCGCTCGCCGGAACACAAAAAACCCATTAATATAAACGCAAAGTCAAAAATAATTTGTTCCCGCCGGGGTACAGGTCTATGGATCAATCTATTAGCGAAGCTGATGGCATATAACGTCGACGCAAAAGCTGATGGGAAACGCGAAAAATGGGAAAAAAGCCCGGATCCTTTGGCGCGCTCGAAAAAATAGAGCACGCCATCGGGAAAAAAGGCCAACACGATTGCCCGTTCGTAGTAATTAAATTCGCTTGGTTAATAGCACGTTCACGCAATTACACCGGATTCATTCGAAGTGGTCGCCGCTATGATTCCGCCAAAAATGGCAAATATACCTTTGCCGTTTTCAGCGCTGATCGCATCAGCTATGTAGCTAGTTCTGCGGTTAAGGTAAGGCTAAGACGAGAAGTAATTAAAAAGCAATTATCGGATCTCTTTTATTTCGTCGCGCCCTTGCCCAAACATAGTTAGAACACGTACGCAGATACCTATAGCTACAAGATAATTACCTTACACAAATAAGGACGTTTTTCGATACTGCAAACATTAGCTTGCATAAAGCTATCAATACTGTGGTGTTCATTGAACCACTGAAATCATTCTGTCTTTCCATTATATAGGAGCATATTTGATCTAAAAGAATATCGGCAGTAGTGCGTTTTGTGCAATCGACTAGTTAATGTATAAATACGGATGACGTAAATCATATATAGACGAGAAGTTTTACACTAATTATATAATTTGTCGAAATATTTGTAAACACTTCTATGATTGCGACTAGGGGCAGGGATTACAATTATTATTATTTTTATATTTCAGCGAGTACTATAGTTTAACACGATATTGCAGCGAACAACTTTAGCAATTTTAAACGACTATGGCATTATTCAACAATGCGCGTGAAATAACTTCGTTGTTGGAAAAGCGCATGTAGGGGCTGATGTACTCGACGTTTGGAGCGAAAGCGAAACATTTAGCGATTAGAGCAGCACCATTATTGCTTGTAGCAGTCGGCATGTGTCGTTCCCGCTCTCTCTGCTGCCCGCCTGCAATTTTAATAAAAGTTAACGCCACAACCTCGTATTCCTTCCTTCCACCCTACCTACGCGCAGGCGACCTGATGAATGCTCGGGATACTAAGTTCGAAATAGCGTCGCCTGCTTTACGGCAGCCCGTTTGTTGCCGCCGCCTCCGGCAGATTTTATGTACAGTGTAGGATTCGCACGCGTTACCCGAATTTGTAGGGCGCGTAGACAGGATAATTACATTTCGTTTTACGACCTACGAGGGTTGAGAAGATCCGCGCGCGCGGATAGTGTTAATTTCTACGCGCATAATAGAGAAATAACTGGCGTCTTCCTCTTAGTACATTCTATAGTAATTCCGTCAAGATGGGAGACGAAATGTTGAAACTATTGCGGCATGGGTAGTTTTATTACTAGATAAAGGTGACCTCCAGGTTCCGCAAATTACTAATGTAAAGGTTATATGACGAACAGAATGATGAGAAAAATTCTGCCAAAGATAGAGGTGCTCAGCTACTACTACAGCTTGTCTATTGTCACAGTATTCTTGGTCGCTGATCATCTGCTCTTTAGCGTGTCGACAAGAATCTATTCTTCTATTGCGAATGATGCGTGCACGTGTGACTCAGTCTATTATTAGCGCGTTTTACGAGCACATCTAGAAAAGATAAGACACCGACTTCTTCAATCACCATAAAGTGACGATGCTGTAATATTCGTTGATGTGTCGAAGAAATTGTATAAATGTAGCTATCCACAACTGTATTGGACCTTTTGGTATAGGCACTTACTTACGTTCATTGCAAGTTTGTTAATATCAGACCATTGTTTAATTGAATTTACTTCAGCTTGGAGAGTCTAACAGTCTTCAAAAATTATTACGAAAGAGATAATTCAAGTCCTTCTCACCAGGAGTTCTAGAAGATCATCGAAGAAAAACAAAAAAACATAGGCTGAAGATTTGATCTTTGAGGGACACCCGATGTTGCAGAATAGAATGCAGAATTGTATCCGTTATAAGTAATATTCCGTGGCCCTTTCAAAAGGTAAGAGCTAAAAAAAGGTATCAACGGGTCGCAAAAGCCATATAGCGAAGGCGGTATCCACGTTTCTATACCAACGCTTTGGTTTGAGGAGCACGAGACAACGACATGTCAAGAATCAACTCAACGACATAGAAACATCCGGAAGATTAACCCACAACTCAGCGGCGAATTGAAGAAAATGTGGATCCTAATAACTATTTTGCAATGCTGTTTGTATTTGCTCAAATATAACGTGATTTTATTTTATACGTTTACAGCATGCTACACTTAAATGTTACAGATAAATTCGTCAGATCAAAGCTTTCACGTTTTTAATCTAATGATAAGTTCTTGTTGAACCATTTCTTTAAAGATATGTATCAACGAAACAGCATTTCTATATAACAATTTCAAAATACTGACGCTTTAACTAAATATAGATTTATGCGCGTCCAACAATAATTTCTTATACGGTTACTTGACTTATGTAATTAATATACGTTATACAGTTTTACTTAGCTTCAACGACGGTTATATTCTGATACTCAAATCATTATTACGGTATTTCATCATATGATAAATTGACTGTCCGGTTGAGCGTGTGTTCGGCTACCGAATTTCGCGGTCCTTGTTTATTTATGTACCGTATATCGGACGATAAATGTCAAAATTAACATTTCGACGCCACGGAACAACACGGTCGAAACAACTAACCATTTATTATTGCCTGTAACATTTACGGGCCCTAAATATCAGTATAACAATGCATAAGGCCGATGTTTTACGCTTATTTTAATCGTGACGATAGCCGTAATTTAATTTACAACGACATTAAGTCTAAACCCGTAATTAAAATTCTCGTTATTCTTCTTATGTACCATTTTACTTTGTAATCTTTTTCAATTTTATCCGGAGACGTCGAAAAAGCTACCTGCGTCACTTTCCAAGAACACCTACCGCTAATAAGTTTACATTGTCAGCTATTCCTACCCTATCGCGTCGTCGATTCAGCTTTTCCTCGGGAAGGATGATAAAAGATAACAATCTTCTTCGCCGAGGTATTGACCGGAGGGCATCAGGACGATACGCTCCATAAACGCGCACACCCTTTTCTTACGCAGCCCTTAATGTCCGGGCGATGGTTCTTATTATTCCGACTGTGAGGTCGACGCTCCTAAATTTGATTGAATTTAGAATCGTATGCGCTGCATTATAAACAAATTATTTAACTAAAACATATATTTGTATATATGCAATATATGTTTAGTAATAATAACAATAATCATAATAAATTAAATAAGTCGGATCTTAAGTCTAAAAATTATTAATATTATATATAATAATAATAACTATTATTATTAAAAGTATAGTTAAAGGAAACACAATTTTAGCGCTAAAACTTCATTACATTGTAAAAATAATTACACGGGTTTTAGAACATTTTGAACATATTTTTTTATTATTATTTTTGGGTAAAACACTAACATAGCAGGAAATGAAAAGGCGGACCACTAGTAAAGACTGACAATGCACTCCCCGCTGATCGGCTTTGTCCCTCTTTTGGGGATGGCTAAAGCGAAGATTAAAAGACATCGACAGCATGAAATATATTGGGGAGATGAATCAGGAAATGTCTCCTAAAAGGACTCTCAAAAGAAAACTCGGAGAAATTACCGGGCATGAGCAAATCCAACGTTAAAATATGGACGGAGTCCGTAATTTGTCACTGTTCACTAAATAAGCATCAACAAAAATACAACTAAATTCTGAATTAAAAACTTCTTTACGCCTCAACTCACTGTGAGGCACATAGCAACATAAGACACGGCGGCTTGGGGGTACCAAAGGTAGACCAAAGAAAACTCGCAAACATAGAATCGCCAATTTAAATTTTGATATCTAATGAACTTGACACCATACTCCTGTATAACACTATGATGATGATCGATCTCTGATAAACTGCTGCCTTTGAAGCTCGTATTTCGAGCTTTTTTTTATATAGTTAGGTTATTACTATATTGACTTCAACTCCGAACCAGGGATAATAATTTCATGCAATTCCAACAGAGTAGGGTGAGATCAAATATAGTATCGCTCTCATTGTAAAATTATGACCCTGCGGCGTTATCGGATTTTCATAATTCCATAAATTCCGCGGTTATGTTTCCATTCGACTATCCTACTACCACTATATCGCCGCTACTAGAGAGAGACAGCGGTTTCCAATCGTCAAATCGACCGGATATTCTGCGTATTCTACCTCTCACTTATCTCCGTTGAACATCGAATAGAGCGAAGCTGCAGTAAACGGCGAGCAGCAGCAGCAGTAGTAGGTGTTGTAACTTTCGCCGCGGTTTTGCTCTTTGGATACCTTCCGAAACCGTATTTATGGACACTGTGCCGGATCGTTGACAATATACCACGAAGGAATCAGATCACGGAATGTGTTAAATCAATTCCTCTTGCTTTGTGCACCAATCAGATGGTATCTTTTGCTTTCTAAACGTATTGTACGACTTCGAACATAGGGAGCTTATTGTTTTCACGCTTAAAATATTGTGAAAATGGAGAAATAAACTTTGAAGCGCACTCGACGCAACATCATCGCTCATATTTCAGTGTAGATATGGATGGAAATAAAACAGAGTTTATTCCATCTTTGAAAAGCACAATATTAGATTCTTTGCTTTCCCATCGTGACGAAACAAACAGTTCTCAGCATTATTTAATCAGAACTCAAGTTGTAAATGATTTAACTTCCTACAAAGCGACGATAATAACTCATTTCGAAAGCAAGCAGAAAAAATTGTCGTATATATCTTCTCCGGTCTATCTCATTCCATCAACGACACCATCTAAATTCTATTTTTTTCTCTCTTCCTACCTGTTCGCGAACTTCTTCTTCCTCCCTTCCTATTCGTCTTCTCCGTTCCGACGTAGAATTATTCCAGAAGAATGTTTTCTATTCCCCACCTTTGTACGCTCTCCAAGTTAAAGTCCCTAACGAAAATCAAACAAAATTCAATTAAACATTAAACGTTTATTAAATTTTTATCTCCAGTCTCTACCCCCTCTTCTTTATGAATTGGTCAGTAACACAATAGAGTATACATTACACGGTTTATTATTAAACTGTGATTCATCACTATTCAAATCATTACTCACTATATATTGTTACTGAATCATCATGTAATCATCGTCTACCCAAACGTTTACGAACTTCAGTTGAACGCCGTAGCTGCCACCCCTCCGTGAAATTATACACGTAACGATATTGTTTCAAGACTGCTCCAAGCCCGGTAATAAATATAAGTGACAGGGAACACATCTTGGTCGGTTTCCAAGATTAACAGCGTCGCTATTAATCTCGAATGATGCTAAATTACTCCAGTTTTCCGCTTATCTTCCTACACCGCGCGATAGGAACATCTCTCATCGGGATTTTACACTTTCTTTTTATTCGAAAGTCAGGAAGGCTCTAGCGTTTAAGCCTCGAAGTTATTTTGCTGTCCCTCTTTTTTCGGTCGTGAAAGGAACATTTACATTCGCGACGATAATTACGAAATGATGCTCGTTAAAACGGCTTAGGTTATGTTCACGTTGGGAAATTTTGCGATACGATTTGGCATTTTCCGCGATTAGTAGAATCGTTAAAAAATACTCTGCGGGGAGTTTATTGGAAATAGATGGAATATTGGCGGCCGAATATATTTGGATGAGATCACACGTGATGCACACTACATGTATTACATAACCCAAATTGCAACGGTTAACTTGAATTGGATTAATGCGTTTGATGCGCCGACTAAAACATGTGTAATTATCGCGCGTCAGTCAATTCCAATTAGTTTCTCGGAAACGCCCGCTGCAACGAGAGAAACGACTCGTCGAAATGTTAGCCGGGATAGTACAGTACTGGCTAAATTTAGCCGAACGGCGATCATTCAAAAACCTAATTTCGAACGCCCTGCCAAACTCGTCCCATTCGTTCGTTTGAAGTACGCAGTAAACATTTAGAAATATCGGTAAGATTGACAATTGGCAAATTGCGCTTCTTATTTTATTGCTTGTTTATGGAATGTATACATTTGATTGAAACTTCACATTGGTTATAAATTGAGTTGAAAAAATTTTGTTTAAAGTCTGATAATATGTACTTTTTCTAAAGTGATGAACTTTTTCCAATTTTAGAAATAGCTGAGCATGGTATCCTTGCTTGTTCCATTATTTAATCCATTATTTTCACTTTCAGTTTTAGCTAAAAAGTATGTAACAATGTCGACATGTTTATAACATTAATTTCTTCGCCAAATTCAATTAAGACTCATTACAACAAACAATTTTGGTCTCAACATTTTTGCTCTATATCTTACTATTACCGAATTATATGCGATTAGTTTTCACACACTCTGAGTAAATATTAGAAGAAACCTGGAATGACCAACCTTCTAAGCCACCTTTCCTAGTTGTTAGACATAACTAGAAAATGTGCTATAAAGGGATGTGCATTGCTACTCAAGAGATAATCGCCAAATATGAGAAGCAAATAGCATGCACGATGATATTAGACATTGTGGTTCGCCTTGGAATAATTAGGAAACCCATACGACGGCGGCGCTAATCTCAACGATATTTAAGCACGAATTTAACAGAAGATAAACACGCGCAATTAACCTTTTAACTAGAAAATTCTAAAACAGACGCGCAAGCGGGCATCGGGCAAGCAAGCACTCGACTTTATGATTAAAAATTCCAACGTCTAAATATAGAAATCGCTAATTATGTACGATGTGTATATGTGTGCGTGTGTAAAGCAGAATGAATGGTTAGGTCGTTATGCTACGTCAATCGATAAACAAATTTATCGCGGCGATCGTTCCTTAATTTAAAGCGATTGAAAAATGGATCCTGCGAATCAAACGAAGTAGAATAGATAGACTAGATAGATCGTTAAATCGGTAACGAGGATCCTAATAGTAGCTACTCGCGTAGATACTCTCAACGAAGAACAAAAGAGGAGAAAACAGAATTGAAGAGAGGGGAAGGGGAGGAGAATCCAATAAGGAACCCGCGTGCGACGTGTTTAAGCTAAAATTAAACCGATCCGACACACCTCAACGGATTAGCGTACCACCGTGCGCGTTGTTAGCTGCGCCAAGTCCCTCGCAAAACCTAATGTACGCTGTGCACCTTTGTAATGTGCCGATTATGTTTTAACGACGTGTCCCGTCACCTGCCCGTCGGAGTTATATATGTACTTTTGCCCGGTACTATCGACTCGGAATGTTGGTTATTCCTAAGCAGAAAACAAAAACGCGGTTACAATTACTGCGCCCGGTTGCGCTTGCAATTTTTTTAAATCTTATTTGAAGAAACAGGATATCTTCTATTTAGATTAAGTTCTAATATAACACAACAAGTGTTAAACGAGGCATTGGGAGGGAACGCTTTGAGCTAAACACAAATTAATGGTTTGTTTAAGCAAAAATCAAATTGGAGAGGTGAAGTTTTGACACAACGGAGAAGATTGAATCTGAACCTTTGGATACCATCTCGTATAACCATGAAAAATTTCGTAATTACGAATAATAGGGCATACGGGGTATTTTACGAAACCCGTTAATTAGAAGTTTTAATAATGTTATTGTGAATGGAAATTTTGGAATAGGTAGTTATAGTATCGGACCATTCTCTTAAAATATTTTCGTGTACTTCCGGAGGAACCGGAAATGGTTTCTTATTTTAAATACAATGTTACATTGTACATTGCATATAAATAATTTGTATTAAGGCACCTTACTCTTAAAGTTAACTGTTTTCGAGGTACTTACTTAAAAGCATTTGCACCGCTCTTGTTGAAATTAAATACTTGAAAATGTATAAGGTATTACGGTATACTGTTTTGTAACGAAATGGGAGGTCATGCATACCACACCTTATCGTTATCGTTACAAAATTTCATACAGGTTGTTCCCTAACGTACATATTTTCAAATTGAAAAAACCCCTTTTTTCAAACGGACCCTGTTATCTTTAGTTATACTATTGGATTGGAAAGGCAATTCCACAGATTCATATTAGGGTTTGCCGTACCTATTTTTAACAACTTAGTACGTCACTTAATTTCATGGCACGCATTATACGCAATTTAAAGAAAAGTTGTTAATATCTCGAAAACTACTAGAAATATATCAAACTCTAATATGAATCCATATGGAATTTCCTTTTCAATCCAATAGTGTAATTAAAGATAACTTGGTCCATTTGAAAAAGCCGTGTTTTCATTTTGGAGATCTATATTTGGAACAAGTTTATGAGCATCCTATATAAAATTTAGTAACGTTAACAATAACGTGTGGTAAGCACGACCTTCCAGGTTCCTTTACTTCAAATTATTTACATACGATATGTGCAAATGATGAAACTGATGAAAAATATACTATTGTATTTAAAATAAGAAAGTTGGTAACCATTTCCAGTTTAACCGGAAGTGTTTCTTAAGCGAAAGTATTTTAAATTAATAGATTAGTACTTGCAAAATTCAAAGTGCCATTCATAATAACAACATTAAAACATAAAAAGAAGTAAAGGGTTTCATGAAATACCTTGTATAGCAAAGGGTAATCGAATGGGTGTGTATAGAGTCGATTCCTTGAACTCCAACCGGTCGAAATCAGCCGCTCCCTTTTCCGGTTTCTACCACCGATAGGACCTGGGTTCGTTCGTCTTCGTTCACACGAATCCACGGGGCGTTTTCCTTTCATATCTAATAATATACACATAATAGAAGCCAAGCCGAATATCAAACAACAATAATGAGAAAAATTCCACCACCACCGCAATCGTCCATGATAACCTTGACTTTGGCAAACTCTGGTAGGTAGGAGGGTCTGGGAGGTATGGAATCATCTGAAGAATGGAAAAGAAAATTCAAAGAAAGTAGAAGATCGATAAAACGATAAAATTCGCGACGTGCACTTTATTTATTCTGCGGAGAATTTGCGGCGTTTCTGAACAATGCTTCGTTCCCTTCTTCTTCTAAATTTCTTAGAACGGTAGTGTAATGTTATTTTGACAACCAAATTCTAGGCGTGCCATTTCAACAACCAAATACTGCGTGATAATAGTTCACCTAACGCGGTTAATAAAATTTTTACAAAAAAATGTTAAACGCACTATAAACGTTTTTCCTCCTATGTGTCTTTTTCAAAGCTTAACAAATATTCAATTATTTATGCAACCGAAGTTGCACATGTTCTATACCTAGTGATACGTCATTCAGAATTTTTCGTAAATAATTATTAATTACTATTTGAGTATGTGCTATTATTTCCCATTTAATTTGAAAACGATGGTAGATCTGTATATTAAAACAGCACACATCTACCTGTAGTTGCTGGCGGACAATAGATCACGAAGATCTCGACTGCGCGCATAGGTGAAGCGGTAAAGATGCCCCTATTTGATAAAGCAATGGCCCGAATATCTATCGAGGTCTTCCCTGGTAGATCATCGATTCCGAATAACAATGGAGAGAGTTCCGTCTTCGTTTAAAAGGAAAACACATCTCCACATCGTCGTCGACGTTGAGAGGTTTAGTAGAAAAAAAGAAAAGAGAGAAGGTCATCCGGTCGAGCTGGAGCTATGCGCGGGTTTTTCTTTTTTTTTTCAAGCAAAAAGGAAACATTACGCTGTACATTATTTCATTGTTTTGTCGCTTTTTATTATGTCTTTTAATACGTTACAAAACACGATTAATTGCACTACCCAACAAATTATCAACTCTTATAAACCCATGAAACAGCTTCTACGTACTACTCTTGAAAAGGTATTTAGAAACATTTGCTTTGCGATTGGTTGGAGTTTTGACGCAAATATAAGACTGAGTGAATATAAACAAATACCGGGAAACAACTATTCCAAAGACAGTAGCCTATTTGTAGCCATCCTCGCGATTTAAATTGTTGGGATGTTATATGATTTTTCTATTGTAACAGTGAGGGTCGCGAGACAGGATGCGAGTAGAGTTAAATCGGATTTGGTGGTTTCAAGCCTATGTTCAGCCAGCGTAGACCCGGTTACAGGAAATTGAATTTGTGTTTCATTTTTGGCCAATTTATTTAATTTTCGGTACCTGTGATGTAGCAGTCTTGCGAACCCGGGACCCAGTGATCCCAAATACGTAGGTGGTGAAAATTTATTTAATAGAAGGTACAAATATTATGACTTTAATTGTTTTTGCAGAAGAACGGTGTGCATATTTCTTGAACTTAACAAATGTTGTCGCTTGTCCACATTTGAAACAATTGAGCTATTTTCAAAAGAAATACAATTTTCATTTGCGATGGGATGTTAATTCCTCGCAACACAAGTTGTTTAGTGGACTTTTCTTTTAACGAAAACCTATCTTATTCAACGTGTAAAGCGGCAGTCTGGGGAAATTGAAGGGAAGAAGTCACCAACACTGATCCGTCCCGCAATTAAAATGAACTAGAACAGCAAATATTTCAAATTGGAACACTTTCCGACCAAAACAAATGATATCACAACAATATATTAGATTAACGATCAATTATTATTATCAATTCTGACGGATTTTGATTATATATGTTGAAGGACGTTAATGAATCAAACGTCAACAGAGAAAATCGATCAACTTAATTTATTTTTAAAGAAATGTTCTAACTTATATTCGTACATTGGAGACATTCGTTTCGAAAGATAAGTTACAATTCCCATACCGAAGTATAAAGTACAACGGAAATATCGAAACTGCCATCTACCGATCCTCACGCCCCCATCTCATCTATCCTACATTAAGCATCCTTGTCTTCGTTTCCGATAACCGCTCCAATTCCTCTCTCTCTCTCTCATCCACACACACACACACGCACACACATACATGCGTTTCTTTTCCTTTTCTGCGATTTCCGTTTTTCTTTCCGAAATAATATATCCCTACTTATGTTTATACATAAATGCGTTTGTATGGGCCGTATATAATGCGTTTGGAGGATGAGTGCGTTTGAGTAATTTATATTGTCGGATGTTTCGTTGTCCCGGCGCATCGGACATGCGGTAAAAAAATTACATACATTTGCCACGCTATATACACGACCGTATATAAATTTCAAGATAGAACAAATCCCTCAGAGATGGCGAGCTGGAAAAAGCGAAGACGGCGGAAGGAACAACAAAATATAGATACATATCTGATGCGTAAAAATAGACTTAAATAAATGATGCGTCTAATAAGCTTTCGGAATGATGCCTCAAGATATATTATGTGCCCGTTTGACTTTCTTCTATAGCGGTCTTTTCTCATTCCATCTTATCTTCGACTTCGGCGGAATGGAGATTCCGAAGCCGAAATACGAACCAAAATTAAGATGACGAGGTTATGCTTATAAATATACAGATATGTTCTAGACGTACAACTCTTTTACAACTTTATGGACAAATTCTTTATTATCCTACTATAGCGAGTATATTAGTGAATCACTAGACACCCGTGGGCAAGTAGACGTCATTTATACAGATATATCCCGTGCCTTTGATAAGATTAACTATCATATACTTCTTAACAATTCATTCTTCATTTGAATTTTCTTCTTGGTTTTTGGCATTGATGAAATCATACCTGAAGAAACGAAGTGGTTAAGTGTATTACAACGGATTCACTTCAACAAAGTATAACATGCCGTCGGGAGTACCCCAAGGATCTAATTTAGGGCCGTTACTATTCTCACTTTACATAAATGACCCCTACTAAAGTTATTTACTTGTCCCGTACTGGCCTACGCTTGTGATCTATAAAATGATTCGACGAACTCTGAGCCTGATGATATTGCTTTGCTCCAATGCAACATAGATGTATTTGCTGGACGTCTAGTTAAAATTATTCACCAGTGAAACCTTTCATGATCCTGGATTTCATTGTTCATGCACATTTGTTCCGCATCTTAATAAGTTGCGTGTGTTAGCGTCCAGAAAGTTGGGATTCGTTCTAAGAATTTATAGGAAATTTACTGACATCACCGCCATTAAACTGTTGATTTACACACTCGTCGCAGTAAGCTCAATCATGGCAGCATCATTTGGTATCTAATTTATACAACACACGACAATATAAAGAATATTAGAGCAGATTCAACGAAGGTTGTTGAAGATCATAACATGCAAAACAACAAATCATTGCATTTTTCAAATTCTACCGTTAGAGCTAGCAAACCCAGTGTAGATGTGGCATTCTACTTCTACTCTCCTCCTACATAAAAAGTAGAGCATAGAGCTTAATTAGACCTATTAAAAGTTTAAATGAGACGATGGTTTTGTGATGTGTTGGGCGCATGGTGAAAATATATTATTATATATATTTAATATATTTAAATAGTTGATAGCTTAGTTTTTACTCGTTTTATTTGCTAATAAAGTTCTTTCTTATCGTCCACGCCGCACATCCGTCTTCTTCTTTCACGTTCGGAGAGGGGTGCGGATAGATAGCATCATTGATAGACCTATGGGCGCGTGATGGATATTCCCCCGTCCGTTGCGCCAATTCGTGTATTTCCTTGCGCGCTTTTCGTCCTCCGTCGTAAAAGCCATCGCATCCATCAGAAGAAACGAAGTAGGTCATCGCGTTATGTTCGTTTCGCGTGTTCATGCATGATGCAAAATTTAATTATAACAAGTATTAAATAACCTTCTCCTCTATAATACGGTGGACGGCGGCTTCGCCGACCGACGTTTAAAACAAACCACTTTATCTGATAAGAGATCGTAACAGCCTTACGTACATACATATTGTATGCATGTGCGTGGGTCTCCCTCTCCTGACAGCAGTATTAAAGCTCGCACGGAAGCGTGCGATGGATAATAACCGGCCGTCAAAGTAAATTACACACACACACGAATTTCCATAGACACGGAAGGACGTGATTCGTTGAGGAAAAAGAAAAACGCTTTTATTCAGAGATCATTAAATACAATCGTTGTCTTCTGAAAAACAACATACGGCTTTCGAAAGAGAATTTAGAAACATATAATTTTGCTACTCAAGAAGACATTTCTAATAGTGTTTGTTTAATATTCTGCTCTGCTTACTTCTTCAAATACTTTTGCCCTAAGCTCAAAACACAGTACCTTGTATAACTATTAACTATGCATTTGTTTGTCTCGACACTTTTTTCTTTTCGATGACTACCACAGAAGAGAAGTTATCTCCCATATGCATAGATACATACATATTAGCAAATATATTTTATATGTATACCCTCGCAGTTTATTAGAGTTTGGAGCACTAGAATTAGTTGGTAATAGCGGCTACAAATTTACGCTACGGCAACGGTAATTTATTAAGCAACGTGTAGGCAACGGCGCTGTATAAACACCTCGTATTTATGCCATAATTTACGTGCATTCTTGCATAAGACGAACGTAATAAATTCAAAGATATTACCGAAATCGATAGTGCACGCAAAGCGAAAATTTATGCGCTCCTGTTCACGTGCATATTTTAAATATTATTGACTACTTAAATACGATGCGTAACCAAGCAAATACATTTTACCATCCGAAACAGTTGAATTGTAAAGGATATACCAGAATAGCTGCCATTTTATGGAACCTACAACGTATAGTTTCGGCGAGTTACGCGTGGGCTATATCGACAGGAATAAAATCTGAAATTCTCCTTTCACCTTCCGGAAAAAAGAACACCTTTGGATCCTTCTCCCTTTTATACCATTGTTCTTTAACTCGCGTCAAATAAAACGCGAGACGAATATAAAACTTTACTTTCGTTTTCCATAGGCGACAGCGATGGCACTACGAAATGTTAAAACATTTACGAATTCGGAAGGTATTTTTCTCGGCGTTGAATAAAAAACGAAGGCGCACCCTTTAGGATACAATCGACGGTAAAACTTTTCGTACGACGTATCTAACTATATATGGAGAAATAATTATTACAAGCATATGTGTCATTTTGGTTTGTCGAAAAAGACAGAGAAGCTAGATGTAATTACAAATATACATCAAATGAAGATGAAATTGGTGTAGGTGATTTGAGGAAATGGACCTTATTACATCAGAACACAATCCGCACGCTCTCATTTCTAAATATAATAGCTCAATAGTTAGCGAAAACGGTCTATTAACACGTTCTTCGAATACGGAGAGAAAGAGATAGGCCTGCAAGGTTTTTAGTTGCTTATAGTTGTTGTTAAAGTTATTTTTATTGAGGCAACTCTCCGATCCCGTTTTATTGGGTTTCTAACAGAAGGCGCCTTTTTCTGACGCCATTTGTCAGCTATCAACCGAGAGCTTTTATGTGTGTGTTCGTCCGTTGCGCGGCGTTTCCACATTACGTTTGATTTATCGTCTCCTCTGATGATATACCTCTCTATATCCTTCGCCTATTTTTGAGACAAGTTAACCACCGCGTATTAGCGAATTATCGACATGCATATACTCAGAGTTCGAAAGCGTTGCCATACAAGGGCGCACTTATTTCTACAAGCTTTATTAAGTATTCCGCTTTATTAATGGTCGTTAAGATACGATTTTGTGTTATAATCGGGTCGATTTAAAGCCTATTGTAAACAATACTAAAATGTAGGCGCATTCCATGCCACACAAGTTTAATTAATCAACTGTATGTGCAAATGATCTAATTCTAGCGTGCTTATTCTATCCCTACTCTCGAGAAAAAAATATTATTTACAAGTACCGCCTTTTGCCAGCTACACATCCTAAAACCAAACCATGCGAAAAATATGGAAGTAACAATGACACATGTTTAATAATTTAAGCTTCTGTTGTAGCTAAATAGATGCCTTTGCCTATTTACAGAATATATCACGATCCAATAAGCGCTAACATATGTAAACGGTAGAAAAGGGACTATTTGTTCTCTCCGAGTGACTTAGATTATTCACCAAGCTCTAACGTCGTTACGTCTATCGGCTTCTCTACTACTCCAAAGCATACTTTGAGGCTACCGCTCGCCCTTTTGACTACTACAAAAGCCGCTAACGCCTTATCCGGTCCGGTAATCGAAAACAAAGGAAGTCGGCCTGATCAACACCGACTTGCAACATAGTCTGGAAATCAGTATTTCATCAACAAGACGACTTAACCCTAGATGAAGATCCACTGCTGCAGAGTAGAGATCCTGTACCAGCGCGGTAGAATTCGAAAATGTTTTAATTCGATTACTCGAAATTCGATATCGATAAAATTTTTATGGTCGGGTACACATACACAGGTTAATTCATCTTAGATCCTCACCATGGAAATACAGGAACGAAAAAGCACATTTTCTTCTTTTGCCTCTAGCACTTTTATTTGGCCTTACAGAAAAAAATAAAAAACACATTCTCGAGGATACTTTC
This sequence comes from Marronus borbonicus, assembly GCA_902655005.2. NCBI lineage: Eukaryota > Metazoa > Arthropoda > Insecta > Coleoptera > Scarabaeidae > Marronus > Marronus borbonicus. Next base: position 24,195,142 of record LR737380.1, on the reverse strand, counting down.
GATCTTCTATCTAATGGTGCACTCGAAATTTTTGTTTCTTATTCTTTTTCTTATTGTTTATAGGCAACATGCTGGATTTTTACAGCGCCAGAAATAGTATTTTTTTTATTTAAACCAAAATAACAATTATGTCTTGGGTTCGTTGAAACATTCAAAATTAATCTGGATACCATCGTAAATAAAGAAGAAACAAATTGCAACCCCTACACGCAAAATGTAATGCATACGAAGCAGGTACATAGGTCGTATATTTACAGAAATTGAAAACTGTATATTAAGAAAAAAAAAACAGCAGGGATGTAAAACCTAAAAAAATATACGAAATCAAGACAAATGATAACATGAATAAGTAAGGAGATTGAGCAATTTCCGCGGCTGCACACGTATTGTATCCATCTCGAAATTCTAATACAGCAAAGCAACGCGGAGCAAACCAGCAGGCCAGAAAGAGAACCTTGCAATTGCAATTTATTCTTTTATTTACCTGTTGTTAGCCCTCGTCGGCGAGCGACGGTAAGTACTTTGGGCAAACGACATATTACGTCGAGAGGAGAACGGTAAAATGAAAAATTATCCACTCACCGCACCAGAGGAGCTTTGCCAAGAGAAGCTCGATTACAGTTACGAATAAGTATAGGGAGTGTGGGTGGAGAAGCACATAAAATTGGTCGTGTAGGAAAGCGTAGAAGAGATTTGCCAAGACGATGATGAGGACGTCTAACAAATGCGACGACTGCGACTTCAATGGAAACAAGTCCGATCTAGAGCTTTGGTACATCGTTTGCTTTCCGGTTAGCTCAGTTAGTGCTGAAAAAAGGATTCGGTATGTTCCGTCCTTTCGAAAAAAAAGGTTAGCCATCAAAGGGTGAGCGAAATGGTTTGCTCGTCTTTACCGTTTTATATTCGATCTCGGGCGGAACTTATAGCGAAGGTGTTAGCGGAAAGATAAGTAGATTACTTCTTCAAACGTATATACACTACTGCTCACAAGCTTTAGCGAGTAGATCAGAAATGCAAGAAAGCTACGAAATAAAACAAAATATAAATTATTTCCAACAACAAAGATAAAAATATATGCGCCTTTCGTTAAAAATAATCGCTTTTGATCTAAATAGTTGCTTTATAAATGCAGGTCACTCTTTCCAATGGTCTACCCAGGTAATTTGTCGATTGTATCCCAAGCACTCAGTCATTTCACTAATGTAATGAGTAGCCGTCAAAGTTTATTCCTTAAGAAATGTCTTGTAACATATTCAAGTAAACGGCCCTTCTAAATGTTCCGCTGATTTTAAATAATATGCTAGTTTGACCATCTCCAACGCAAACCTAAACCATCACAACATTCAATAACGACGGTAACACATCGCTGTTTCAGTGGTTCTTCAACTTGACCAAGAAACAAGCATCCGACGTTGGGCACCATATTCGACGTAAGCGGCAAAAATTTCCGACCTGACCATATTCCAAGCATAGAAATAAAATGAGGGTTATTTTTTTATTTATTTATTTTCCAATATAGCCTGCATATATTTCAACACATCTTTACATCTTGAAATTAGCATTTCAATAGCGTTGAACAAATCTACAGTTTTATCTGAAAAATGTTCCACAACCGGCTCATGCAATTCATCCTCGTCAAAGGTTTTACAATTATAAGAATAGTACGCAATACCGGTGCAGTGTGTAAATTTTCGTTAGCCTCACAAGCTGTAATGATTACAACATTACAATACAATTGAACAATTACACAGATAACGCTTTAAAGTTATTATTTACGAACTGCCAATTTTGGACAGATAAATTCGCAACACTGTACTATATATTATCGAGCGAACTGATCAGTGTGCGTGTACATGTATATATACGTCGATATATAATGTGCAGATCAATAAAATACCTTCGTAACACGTAAAATTAGAACGGCGAACGTATGACGTAACGTCATTTATATGCGGACGATGAGATCTAAGAAATGCAGAAGATTTTATGGGAGCAATAAAACTATAGAGATACAAGACGAAGTAAAAATTTACAAAAGTTCGGTTGCGAATAGTGTACCGGGAAAGTAAAATGTACGTATGTGTAAAATACGGCTTATAGATACATATTTTAGAGCTTCGAAAAAATAGAAAGAAACGAAAGATACATCGAAAGCTATATGGAAAGAACGTGGCAGAGTATAAAATTAGAGCAAACCTGATGATCGGACAGTTTTATCACACATTTTAAAACAGAATTACGGTTTTTACCTAACAACACTTTCCAACGGCAAAATTTGATGTAAAGATAGACGTATATATTAAGCTTTCCCACATACACTCCTCTATTTATGGTATAGAAGATGTATCTACGTTATTCTTACATATTTACGTTGTATATAAATATATGAACGTATCCTTTCTAATATTTCATTTTTTTTATTGTTTAAGGAAGAAAAACAAACCATAATTTCGTATAATTGATGACCGATGACCTTAACATTATAAACGTGCAATCTATATGCAAAGATATATGGCACAGCTTCTTCTCATCGCTGTTATTTGCGTGTTATACGCTTTGTTTTTATCAATTGAGTTTTTATATGCGCATCCCGGACCGCGGCTGCTATGAATTTAAATGGAGGATGGTACAAAATTTGCATAATTCGAACTCGTATGATGCCAGTACCTAAAATCTGTTTATGTTTTTCTAGTAATAAAATTGATAACAAAACTGAAAATCTTGCGATTGACAGGATACATCCTGTTTTAGAATATATTGAAGAAAAAAAATTTAAACAGTTATACGTCACCGAGTCCGCAAACTATAGCTGCTTAAATTTGTTTTAAGGCACTAGGAAAAGGAAATTTATTAAAGCATAGACATCCTGTTGTAAATAAAATCCTTATAATAAAGTATGGTGCAAATCTAACTATCTGAGTAACTATCTGTATTCGAATTACAGTGAATTACAGATTATCTATTCAATGGAAAAATGCTGGGAATAAAAATTGCTTAGAATCAAGTGATCTATTGCGGAAAATTATTTTGAAATATACAGGCTGTTTAGTTTCTCTGGTATACTGCTTAAGTTTGCTATAATCACATTCTTGGATTCCTTGATAAAAAATAAAGCAAATTTTGCCATGACGATTAACAGGTAAGTAAAAATCTAATCTAATGTTAAATTCTGTTTTACTGTCATATCGTCCACAAATAATTATATTTCTCCGTGTTTTGCGCTAATTTACTTATCTCATATTTCTATAGCTATCCGTTTGTTATTTTTTTATTTTCCCAAGAATGGAACCTTGAAGATGCTCAGTAGTTACACAATGGCAAGTACAGAGCCTCTAATTACGTATCTTTCTAATTTACTTAAAAGTAACACGTCACAAGCCTTGGCCATATCAATAAATAGTCCATTTGTGTCACATACATTGTCTTTGTCAAGGGCTAAAATAATTGATAATTTCCGTAATTGACGCGTGCCAATACTTTTATTTTTTTAAAAACCTGTTATTTGTGGCGCCTTTGTAAATTTTAGGAAAGGCGGGCAGCAAGCTGATCGGCTTATAATTAGGTACGTCAATAACGGCTTTATAAATTCCATCTTTAATTTTTCTGGAAAACAACCTTTCGTACATGTTGAAACTTATTGAAAATGAGTAAATGAGGTTGAGCCGAATACAAATCCCTGAGGCGTATTGCCTAAAATTTATAAAAATACATTTTACATATTTTTATTTTAACAGCATTTCTAACGTGTACGTATTCGAAGCACTTACTACAATAGTAAATGCAGCTCTCATAATTTATTCTTACACATTCTCTGTTGATTTGGTTTTAAGCTTTCTAAAAACGAGAATAATGTAATATTGTTTAATTTTGTGTAGTTTATACCATATCTTTCTTTTTTTCTAATTTCAGCCATATATGTACTAAAACGACATTGTCGTTCTCAAATAATGGCCGAATTTCCGCTAGTTCCAATCTATGTGGAAATACTGCAACGAACTGTAACATAGAATTCGAAATATTATAAATAATAGTAGGTAACCTCAGTAACTACGTTTACCATTAGTAAGTAGTTCTTGATAGTATTTATTTTATTGATTAAATGTTCTCCGAAACATTGGATGTTACTTTAAACGAACAATAAATAATTAGTCAGACTCGGAAGGACTAGTATAAGTGCACAGTAAAAAATCAGGGTATGATAAAAATGATTTCATGGAAGTAAACATTTTTCTAAATTACCAAGATGATTCCATACGCTTCACCATGAAGTCTTGAATATGTCCCATAATAATGAGAGCGAAACGTCGACAAAAGCTACGACAACGACGCATTTCCAACCAGAAAACCAAAAATTTCGTGTTATCTATCTACTGTCAGTTAAATTAATACAATCCATCGCAAACAAATAAAAGGAAAGAATGAAATTCATCAATAAACGTAAGAAGGTATGAAATGTCTAGACCGTACAACCTGTGCTGTAATAAACACACAGAGAGGTGAAAACGTGTTACTTTTGGCTTCGTCGCATAGAAATAAATTTAGCAGCAATTATAATTAATCTCGATAAAATCGACGATAACGTTACGACGTCGACGTCGCTAAATTATCGTGGGTCTTACTGACGATTCACTCGAGCGACAACGCTAATCGTAAATTCGAAATTATTCGTCCACAATTAAATTTAATGGCGGGAAAGCGCGTGTATGCGAGTTAGACACGAATAACAAGAGGGACCGAACAACGCCGGGTATACATGTGTACAAGGTACAGCGTACTTAATAGAAACGCTCGTCGGGCGAAAGGAGCAGTAGGTGGATCCCGTTAAGGATCTTTCGCACGTAATTTGTCCATGATAAAGTGGCGCGTAAATAAACGATAAACAAATAATAAATCGACGTTAAAGAGGAGCATCTGCTCGTTCACATTACTTCACTTCGTCGACGATGTTACGATGATGATAAGTGATTTGTTTTGCTTGTTGAAAATTTTACAATTTGTCATCGTTTTACGTCTTTATTACTATTTTTTTTTATTATTTAATAAGAACACACGTATATGCTTGCGATCTGATGTAACGAATTGCATTTTTTGAAGAATACCTTTTCTTCACAAAACAATGTAATTTTTAAATTTTCCTAAATATACCGGAAACTGTAACCGATATAAATTTATTTAGAATATAACTTGAAGTATATTACACAGTCTCGAGGATAAATTTGAAAATCGAAGAAGAACAGCAACAAGTGAAGGCAACGTAATAGATGTGTTGCCAACTGTTGCCTACAATCCTTACACATCTGTGAGATCGCTCCTGAAGATTGTGGTGCATCAGTTCATTCAGTTCATAAGAAAATGTAAAATCTAATAAACACAAACCACTGAAAATTCATTTGGTACATGGGTTTTTACAATGACAATAAAATAGAATTAGTTTTATGACGGAAGATTTTATGGAACTTAATTCACAAATTCCAAATTTCCCTCGTATTTTGCGATCTGATCAAAGCAACTCTTCTAATAACGAAATAGTGAATCGCTTATTTCAGCTTTCACTTCTTTAAGCCAGTTTTTCTTTGGTATTCCTCTTCTCCTTTTCGGGCCTTTTCCTGCATATAACACTTTTCTAGTAACTTTTTTCCGGCATTTTTGCGCCCGAACTTTTTGTGTTATTCTTAGTTTTATTATTAATTCTATATGTTTGTGTATCTTCTTTATTCACCGTTCGTTCCTTTTACGCCTCCTAATATTTTCCTTGAAACTTTCCTTTCCGAAATTTTCAGTTTTTGTTCATCTTTTCCAGGTCATTATAGAGGTTTCGCTATAACTTAGGACAACCGGTCTAATGATTATTTCCAAAGCTCGAATTCAAACTGGTTTCGATAAATTGTTTGTCTTAGCCATTCTTTATAAAGACTTTGCTGCTTTATTCCCTTTAAGGATTCTTGTCGACTGCGTTCTCTTGTAGGATGTTAGTTGTTATTGTTACTCCTGGATATTCGAACTGGCTGACTTTCAAAATCACGAACCGTTCCCTCGAAATTGAATTTAATATTCTCATTTGTTACGTCTACCCCCATTTCATTGTTTTTTCTCTGTTTATCTGTAGTCCGAATTTGTTTACTTCTTCTCCAAATTCTCTAAAAGTCTTCTCGAGTTCGCTTTTGGTTCTTGCTAATGGAACTACGTCGACTGCGTACCCACTACTTTGCACATTATGATGGTAAATCATACTTGTTGGTTGTATCTTAGTTTCTTTCATTATTACTTCTGTAAGTTCCTCGAGAGTGGATCGCCTTGTCTTAACCCTCTTCCAACTCTGAATTGATTTGAGCAACAGCCATCTAGTTGAGTGTAGGCTTTCACGACCATGCTGTCAGAAGATTTCTAAAGACTTTAGAAGAAGCTGACAGCATGGTCAGCGAAACGTCAAGTAAAATATTAACTACGCGACATCACCCGAAAGACATTTCTACAACATCTAATTAAAATTTTATTTTTTGTATTCGTTAATGTCATTTTCATAAGGTTTATTAATTTTTTCCGAATTTATAATATTGCAAGCGCTTCATATAATTTTCTCCGGGCAATTGTATTTGATATCAATAAAAAGAATATCCAGATTTAATTTTTGCCTATAGCCATTGTTTTGAATATATTATAATGTGAATATTTGGTCTACAGTCGGTCCTCCACGTCTAAAACTTCTTTGATGTTTATGTCTCACTCATTCTAATATTTCTTTAATCTATTTCATATAATTTTAGTTATGAGTTAATACATTATGTTCAGCGGTACAATTCCTGTAAAATTTTCGCCTCCTGCCTTGTCCCCTTTCTTGATAATTAGACAAATGAGTACGCCATTCCATTCTTCTGACATCCTTTCTTCACTCCACACTCTTCGTATCAAATGTTTAATCTCCCGATCATAATCAAATATACATCGAGCATTAATAAAATTTGTGAAGTTATTACCAAGTGCCACGTACTCAATCAATTGCTTACCATCGTTTTTATGTCGTACCTTAGGATATTATATAATATGTCGCTTACGTTTTCATAGAATTAATTGTTTTTTTCTGAGGCTTTTCTTCCGTTGACGCATGTGCATTAATAATGCTGATTTTCCTGTACTTTTCGCGTAGTCAAATCGCTATATCTAACATTTAGCGTGTTTGAAACGCTCTCAAACCATGACAAATTCTATGTGTATCTATTGTCTAATATCTATAGAATTTTTAGACAATATGTGTGGCGAAATAACCCCTAAGATATTGTGAAGATACGTATTTCATTGAACAGAGTTTTAGAAATTAGTAGAAACAGATTCTTCCAATGGACACACCTGGAGTAACACATCCTACAAAAATATTATGTGCTTGTCAAAACCACTTCTGAGGAGTATCCAAACAATCAAGGCCTATATCTCAACAATACAAATGTTTACTTTGTATATTGATTGCGAGTGTTTATTCTACCCAGGGATTTGTCCAATTGATTGCCACACGTAGAACTAATGTTTATTTAATCGAAAACATTCTCGTGTACAACCGTATGTTATCTTAACACAGAGGCACAACATCATCTTTATAATATATAATGTAACATGTATAAGTATATTGAATGGAATATTATGGAATCTTAGTCCTTTCTACTAATTAAATTTCTTCTTCTCTTAATAAGAGAAAGTCTTAATAAAAAGAAAGGACTAATTATCTTACGAAAATTAGTCCTTTCTTCATCTAAGAGGGTTATTAAAGCAAGGCGAAGTCGGCGAGGAGAAAATCCCATCACATCGCACGCGCCTAATCTAATTTTTCCGGCACGAGAAGGAATCAAATCGGGAGACCGAAGCGTCGCGCCGGCCGGATGGATTAATAAAACTTCAGCGTTGTCGTCGGCGAGGATGTGATATCTTCGAGGAGATTGCTGTTGCTTCCTCCAGAGGATAGGATTATTAATTTAGCTCGAACACATATGCGAGAGCTGGATATTAGGGAACGGAAATAGATTTAGTATCAGGCCAATTCCTTATAGATTACTGTTAGTTATGGTTGTCAGACTTATGTTCGTGTCATATTTAATTTTGTTTTATTTTTTTTTTGTGAATTTCGCTTATTATCTAAATGCCTAAACGGATGTTATTCTTACAAGGGAATTCAATGAAAAAACCTTTGAATATGTAGATATCATGGGGATCTGGCAATTTTCGCTGACCTTCGCAAACAATTTACAAATACATAATTATTTGAATGCAACATACGATTTACATCCTTTTTTATTTTTGTTTTAATTTTGGAACAGCTTGTTCCAAAAGAAGAACAATTTATAGTAAGAATTACAACTAATTTATTTAATCCATTAAGTATGTAGTTGCTCTAACAAAAAATATAGTGTTAGATTCAAAACAAAGGCTTTGAAAATATTCATTCGAATGCATTTTAGGTCATGAGTAAGCAAGCGCAACTCTCAACGCGGAGTTGGCTTTTCGATACCCAAACTTTCAGTCTATATATGACGTTAACACGTTCTTCCCTCTTTTCAGCGTTTATTTCGAATGCATTTACGGTGGTACACATTCACGTGCACATCACTGGAGAAATGCTAACGTATGTCTCCAGCAAGAGAACAGCAACGCCTCCCGCTCGACTATTTTAAAAGATGTCAAATTGAAAACCGATTGTGACAATAAATTGTCTGTAATGTCAACGTCGCTTCGTAAAGCAAAGACGTCGGTTTATCGACATTACATTCCAGTCGCGGAGTTTCCGTCGACGTTGTCGATTTACCGTAGAAACATTATCCGTTTACGTCCCATAGATTGAGAAAGATCGATGTCTGTCGATTAACATAACAACTTCACAGTCGGTCGAGATGTGTCATTTATTTACAAGTATAGCGCTAATATCTGTACGCCATTCGTACCGTTATTACTAGGAGTGATTAAACATTTCCGAGTTGTTCCCATTCATGTTGTCCATGTCTCAAATTTTACCAAAATCTTGCGTGTACATCCCCGGTAGGAGGGAAAGGATAACGGTAGCGGAAGCATCAGCTCCGCACATCAGATGATATTATCGAACGTCTCGTCGTCTACTCGTAATGTATTCGCATCCGCTCCGGGCGGTCAGATTCGCCGGCTTGCCGCGATCCAAGTGATTCATAAACTTTAATAAATTCATAACGAATTCGCACGCAACGACTTGGGAGTTGAATTTGTGGAAATCTTGGCGGTAGATATACTAAAAAAAATTACAGCATTCGCATTGAATTTCTTAGGATGCACTGTTCCATTAATGGAAATAGATATATCCTTTAATTTCAGAGAGTGGTTATACTTCTATATTGATCAACCGGTTAATAACTTTAGCCGGACGTACCACATGCTGGCGCCGATATTCACACAAACTGTTGGGGCATATTACAATGTAGTTCGGTTACGTGCGCAAGTGTTGAGGTATATGTAAAAAACATGTAACTATATTCGAAGTTCAATAAATCATTTTCAATACAAACAATCCATTACCATAATTATCTCCACTAGTACGTATAAACTGAGGAGCTTTAACTTTAACTCAAAGATTAATTGGTTAATTTAACACTATGTCATTTTTATGTAACCAACAGTTAGGTTACCTGAAAAATAGATCTACTACGAATGCCAATTTTGATTTCTCGCAGCGCAAGTTGTTTAATGGACGCTTTTTTTTACAAAACTTATCTTACTCAATATG
>LR737380.1:24158940-24185009 GCA_902655005.2 Marronus borbonicus | reverse complement strand
TATACACACAAACCCATCACATCTAAGCGCTTCGAGTGAAATTACGTCCTCGATTCGATTTAAAAACATTCCGAAAAGAATCACCTTCTTAAAGAAGGAAAACAAACGTAATAATAACATATTTCCTTCCCACTCCGGATAGAATTTCCATTCAATACTTATTTCCAAAACCCATCTTTAGACAGTATAAAAACAAAATTACATCTCGGCAAAAAGCAGCTTATGTACGACGATTTCTACAATAAGACAGCGAAATGAAAAAGAAAAAAAAACACCGAAAGGGAAAGAAAACAAAAGTGATTCATTTGACGGTTACCTACTTATCTTATTTAAGTCTCGGTAGCGGCGAAACGAAAGAGAAACGAACGCGAAATATTCACATCCCCTCTTTTTTCCTAATCTAATCAAATCCGCCCATCGACAACAAAACATCTTCAAACGATTTCGACCAGCGCCCTCTTTCTTCTCTCGTTCGGACGCTGGTAACTTCGTTATGCGCTTTATGATGTCTTGGCAGTTATTTTTTGTTCTTCTTTTTTGTTGTTTTCCGTCCGCCTTACTTGTTATTCCGAGTTTTGAAACGTCGTCATGAGTTTGAAGAGGGAAAAATCATCGAGACAGTTCAAAATAGGAAAAGAACATTTCGGTATGATTTAGAATGCCATAACCGGAAGCGCCAGATAAACGTGAGGACTACTTTTATAGAATAATACGGGATCTTGGTTGAATAATTCAAACATCTATCAAATAAAATCGACGATAAGATATACGTATATTCAGTTTTATCCATATATCCATCAAATGCCTTACCTAAATTTTTGTTCTCGTCATATATATTAATAAAGACAAACATGTTACGGTAACAGATAAAGTGTTTATGTGGTACGCCGAATAAACTTCAACTCCGAAAGAAAAAACTCCTAAGAAATCAGATGTTAAAAGGTACATATATTATTGGAGTGCTATTGCCTTTTATTAAGATTTAACATAAATAGTAACAAAACAACATCAAACCTCTAAACTTAAAAAAAAAATGGTAAGAACTTACGTCGAATGTACATATTGTGCTGATTGTGTAAAAGCTATACACAACGCAAGAGAATGTGTTTTACAACCAAGAAAGTCGCTGTCTTGAAAAAGTTACCGAATTCAAGAAAAGTGTTGCTTGTCCAAAATAAGTGTTTTTATCTAAAATATTACTACTTTCATTCGACTGCAACAGATACTTTCAAAATACTTTATTTTCTTCATGTAAAGGCTTTATTTGTTTCCTTGACTTGTTTATCACCAATTTATCTTGCTATATCGGAGCTAACCCGCTCTTTGTCAGCAGTATACTCGAAAATTCCATTTTCATACGTTAGGTCACTTTTATATAAAATATACAAAAGTTATTGGATTAATTGAGTACTTAAAAAAAATAAGAATATAAATTATCAAAATGCCAGAATTCCGATAACAGTAAAATATATTTGAAATTCTGTAAATACAACGTGTAATTTTGATAATATGTTAATTGAAAATTCAAAATATATATCCCACTACAGTATATTCATCGACACTTGGCGACCGGATGTTGCATAATTATCAATTAATAATTAATACAGAGATAAGTGGAAACATGATCCACCTATCTCGATACGCATATGTGGTGTTTGCGGTAAAGAATAGCGCCAATTTTATTATAACACCGATAATGCGAACAATAACGAAGCAATTTTAGCGATACGAACCGTTCCTAGAATCGCAAAGTCTGTCTGCTTCGCTGTATGACGTAAATCGAAATATTCATTACCGAAAGCAACCGAAAAAAGATAATTAACGGACGTTCCAAAGCCGCGTCAATGACTGGCACATGTGCGACTAGCAATTATATAATCACGACACATACATAGATAGATGGAGTACGTCTCCGAACATATTTCGTTGCAAAAGTATTTTAGAGGATTGTAAAATCGTAGGTGGATCGGGGTTTCGAGAAAATGGTGACCTAAAAAGTGCGAATTACCATTCACCAGGTATTTATTGTTTAATTTAAAAGTTCAACCATATTTCGGTAAAACTTAGCTTAGATTTTTTATATGAGTAATATTGTGATAATATTCATACTTTTAGAAAATGCAAACATAAATAAGTGTTCGATTTCAATTGTTTTTATTATTATATCAAGGAGGCTCTGGCAATAGTTTCTACACTCAGACTATTTATTTGATAAATAGTGTCAATTAGTTAAGTTTAAACGATTGTTGAGTAACTTTTATTTTTTTAAGAAACGACTCAAATTGTTAGAATTTTAAGTTGAAGTGTAAATCACCGGTTTGAAGAAACTATGCAAACTGAAAACAAAAATTTGGCCAATCCGGTCTGATGTGTCTAATCACATTCGAGAACCCATTTACAAGTAAGCAACAAAGCATCGTTCGACTAAAAATGCTACATTCCGATTTTCTACATCTGAAACTAGGAATATGGCACCGTGGATAAATAAATCGCTACAAAGTTATGCCAAAGTAGCGTCACTTAAAGCTGGCAGATTTGGACGAAAACCAAAGGCTATAGATTTAGAAGCGGTGATACATGTACCCTTAAATCAACGTAGGCGTATTCATTCTCTCGGTCATGCTCTTAATGTCCCGAATGCTTCACTGAATAAACATATTAAATCAGGTTTAATTAAACCCTATTCAAACGCAATAAAACATTTTCTCGTAGATGAGAACAAAATCAAACGTCTTAAGTACTGTTTGTCGGTGCTTAAACCGCAAAGCGTTGCTCTTAATAATCCAGTTTTTAAAAATATGGTTGACATTATCCGTGTAGACGAAAAGTGGTTCTATCTAACAAGAACTTCATGCCAGATTATATTTCGTTCAAGACGAAGAAGTGATGATCCTAGCTGTAGTTGCGCGACCACTCTTGATGGAAAGACATTTGTTTACGAAAGAAACACTAAACGCCCTAGCAAGAATCGACCTGCAGGAACGCTTAAAATCAAGATCGTCACCTCTGTTGACAAGCAGGAATTCAAGGAAATGTTGCTGCAAAAACTTCTTCTAGCTATTGGGAGCAAATGGGCCCACTCTAAAAGAGCTCAAAAGCTTCATTCAACTAGATAATGTCAAACCTCGTTTTAATCCTAATGATGGAGATTAAAATAACTTGTCAACCTCCAAACGGCCCCGATACAAACGTACTTGATTTTGGATTCTTTAACTCTATTCAAGCTCTACAACATCAGACTGCAGCGAACAATATTAATGAACTAATAGCCGTTGTAAAAAACGGTTACGACAATTTAGAGCGTCAAGCGTTGAATTAAGTGTCACCAGCAGTGCTTAATTGAAATAATGAAAGTCAACGGCGACAATAACTATAAGCTACATCACCTTAAAAAGCCCTGTTCGATTCGTCGAGATCTGCTGCCATCGAGCCCGACATGCGATCTTATCCAAGAAACTAAAACAATTACCGCAGAGTGATATCTGTTTAATTAGTATGAAATCTATTAATTCGCGTTTGTATTAAGAAATAGGTTAGTTGAGTAGATTAGGTTACAAATATTTGTTATAACGTTAATACATTTTTTGCCAAATTGGACTCTTATTTCTGAACAAAAAATTCTGCTAAATCGGACACTTATTTCCGAACGGAGGGAGTACATAAGTACTAAAGATTTAAATTTAGAAAAGCAGAGCAGATTCATCGGAATGCCATTCAGTGTTTAAATTATATAATAAATACCTGGTCTGAATTGCCATAAATATTAGACTATTATAACGCGTATTAGTAGAGACTAAAATCCTTCGTTACTATTCATTTTTTTTGTGGTCTGCGGCATCAAAGGCCGTTTGCCAATAATAGAGACAAAGCCATATCTAGTTGGCACCAAGAGGATGAATACATATTCATTTCAGCACAACAATTTTATACGGCAGCGTTTTTCAGAAATTGAATTATCTTTCAAGATTTTCGAAAATGTGTCCGCTAAAAAAAATAGTAAATTTATATTTTTTAAATAAAATGCGTTATTACAATGTTTTTCTATTGACTGTATACTGGTTGGTAACCAAATACTATTACCTTACCAATTTAACCAGTTTTGTAGGGTCAATAATAAATAACGGAGAAAACAATAGCGGCCCCTTAATTTGAATCATCTCGTATATTCCTCTAATAATAATGAAACCTTCACAAACAATTCCACTCTCTATTAATATAAAAAGGGAAACCCGTACCAACATTACGCATCAATATCATGACATTTTACATGATTTTTTTTGTTTTTTACGTTAATGATTAGCACAAATGCATTGCATTCGAACAAATGAATACTACGAATATAGGTATATGTATGTAAAATATTACACGCTATTCGTTCCTCGAATACAAGACTAGATGATGAGGCAACGTTCTTGTACTTCTGACATTTAAAACTTTCATGTCTGTATTGAATTATGGTTATAACTGTGTATGTATGTACATACTTTAAAATGTCGAAAGGCTTCTGCATTTTATGGACGTTCATTGTCGAACAGCTTTAATTGTTTGTATGGACGTAATTTTGTTTTTATTTATTTAAAAATATTTTCAGCGAAAAAGTGTTATTGCGTATACAGTATTGTCTCTCGATTGAGTTGCAAAAAGAAATTCTGATATCTCAGAAAAAATCACTTGCAACAAAAGTGAGCAGCATTGTTAACATCACAACACAGAATCTATTTGTTTCAATGTACGGTATATGTAGGTGAAGGCAATAATAGCAAAATTTCCTGAGTTTCCTGAGATCCATACTGCAGATACTAGAGTAAAATAAATCCACATTTTACTCTTCCTACACGAAGTCGACATCTTAAAAATGTATAGCGTGCAGTTACATACCACGGTATAATCGGACCTTATTTTTTGGATTGAAATTTAAACCACACTGAAAATATTACCAAAATTTTCTTCATGATAAAATTGATGAGCCATTAGCAGCTATCATATTTCCAATATGATGGCTGTCTGGCTCATAATTCTATAACTGTACAAGACTCGATAATTTATAAAATGAATAGGGAGGAATGGTCTTAATCCATGGCCACCCAGCAGTCCAAATTTGTCAATTTTAGATTTTCGTCTTTGGGAAAGGCTCAAGCAAACATTTTGGAACATTTTAAGTACACAATACAGGCAGCAATGCAATCATTAACTTTTCAAAAAATGCACAAAAGTTATAAAGAGTTCAGGATTCGAGTTGAGCTGTGTGCCAATTAAGACGGTGCTTTAATTGAATGTTTCTTGTTATTGTCTCTTTCGTTCTGTTATGCTTTCTTTAAGTAAATGTTTTTTGTTTAGATTGACGTTTTTATCTACGTTCCAAAATACGCTAGAACCAATTTGCCGTTACACCCAGTAGATACGCACAAAGTAATGCGGGATTTTAGAGTTTGAAGGCAAGCAAAATTTAATATTAAAATTTTTTTTCTGGGAAATCAAAAATTATTTTATTTTCCTCTTTGTAACTCATGGAGGACATTATTTTGTATTTATATTTTAAAATATTATTTATATTTCATCTTCCATGCCTGTATACATTTCGTTTTTCCTTTAATTTTTCCCCAGTGGTTCGGTAGCTTTATTACGAAGTTTTACGCTCCGGTACGAAATTAATAAATTTATTACGTGGCAGTGAAGAAAATCAGGTTATTAACGTTTGGATGATGGGGTGCTCTAATTGTCCCTACAAAAGGAACTTGTAAACGCCGAAGGAACGAAGTGTCCGTAATTTAATTTTTCGGGCGTGAAAAAGGTCGTTCATGCTCTCTTAGCAAAGCAAATGCGAATATTTAATAAGAATTTATTTTCACAACGAAATGATGCAATCTACCGACGTAGAACACAAAGAAATTCGATGGCCACGAACCATTTACGTTACCTGTTGAATGACGAAGAGCGAATATATACAACATGATAATTTGGAACGGGTCCAGCGCGCGCCACGAAAAGAAAGTCATTTAAGTGTCGCTCTGTGTTTGGTACGCCTACGTCCCAATTTTAATTCTTCGGAGTTCGCTATGGAGATCCCAAAAAGATAATAGGATTTTTTATTGGCGTTAAGCTGCTGTGAAGATAGATGGACGTAATTTATTTTGTGAGTTCATGTCGTATATTATTTCACGCTAATTTAATGCCAAAAAGAAACAAGTTACAAATGCGGAATTATTTCTAGATTAGGTTGCACCTCCATTTTCTTGTATCTTGAAGAAAATTTAGGACAATCTACGCTACATCGGGTATGAATCGTTTTAAGTACGTGCTGGAACAGAGGCGTACAGTTTACGAAAACGCGGAGGTGGAACTCGCGCTTTCGGCATCGCTTTACATGCGAAATACGGACAGTATGCAGTAGATTTTGATGCGGGACCAGTGGTCCCAACCATAGGGAAATCCCCCTACAGTAGCGGATTTTTAGCTTTCCTAGCGGTGTAGCGGCGAAACCATTTTCTAAGACAAGTAGTCAAAGTCAAAGTGTTCAAAGAAATTACACCTAATAAAACTAAACATGTTCCGGGTTCGGATTGTCCCATGTCGTTTTTTAATCGAAAACTCGACGTTTCGCCCACAATCATATGTCTCATATGATTCTTCAGGAGAGGGAAAGGTGGTAAGCAACAGTTAGCACGGTAACTCAACGTGTAAATCACGCCAGAGGCGAAACTAACTGAGCAGGAAGCACTTGATCACGGTCACTCGGCAAGTGAACCATGCCAGAGGCGAAACGAAATTATTTCTTTTTCGCGTGTCTGGATTAAAAGCACTAATTCCTTATTAGTTTTACGAAAGATCTTTACTTATTCAAAATCGGAAAACTCCAAACATAACAGTAGAAAAGTTGAACTTCGATGCAGCAGCGTCTTTTATTGTACATAGGAGGAATATTGGATTATTGTGATAGTAAAACATGGTTGGCACCACATTGAGCGGCCGCATTATACTACACCGGCTACCGATAACGCGCAGTCGATCGTAGGTTAAATCATCCGCACACTACTTACTACGCATTAACTTTTATGTATATTTAACAACAATGGTCGACGTGATTGCTTTGTTATTATAAACATTTTTTACAGTTTAGTTAACATTCATGTAACATTTATTACTATTTTTTTTCAAATACCGATGTACAGCTGCCTTAAGTTAAACGGTTCGCTCTGTATACTTAGCGGATATATCTACAGATTAAATTGACGAAACTCTCAAAGGTGAAATACGACAAAATTTGAACGAAACCGCGCAACTCATAACCCGAGGGAAATACACACGAAATATTTCAACGAAAAAAGGAAGACATCTATATAGATACAAAAGTAAAAAAGAACGCAGTAAAAGGAAGTGAGCGCGAATGGACGAAAAGAAGGGAAAAAATGGGATCGTCATCGACCACCAGAGGGTACCTCCTTCCATCGTACAGACGGCACGACAAAGCAACAGGGTCTCGGGCGTAGTCGAGATATACGGAGGATGGGTATTTTTCTTTTATTTGCATTCGCGACGACCTATTCGAAACGAGGTGTATTTAGCGCCTTTGCGCGACACGTCAAAGGCGAAACATGAAAATTGGAAGACGTATAAAAAAGCCTTGAAGGAAACCAAATTGAAAATTTTTTAATATCAACCGCCTCCTCGAAAATGACTACAAAATGAAATTTAACATGTAAGCTGTTAATATGACCGTGTGTACAATAAAAGTTGTTTTGTTAGAAAACAATTTTAGCAAAGCGATTTTCATCAAATTATAATACATATTTTAATTAATCACGTATAGGACCTTGTAGTTAGGAAGCTGATGGCAATTTAGGTATCAGCGTCGTTGATAATAATATGTAATTCTTATTCGAAATAACGGTGTAAATTGCAAAAAATCGTCGAAATTTCATGGGTAAATTTACCCTCTAAACGTGCGATTCTGCCGAAACGGAAAGCGGTATTTTACAAAACACAATAGGTCCCACAAATCTGCTAAGTTCCAATCCGGTGTTTAGGATGTTCCCTTATTAGACATGGAAGAGGAAAAATTTCAATCAGGTTGCAATTGTAAATTTTAAAACAGCTTAAATGGATTAAGGTACTCCTCCTTGCACTGAAACGATTTTCTTTCCTTAAGATTTATTATGGGTTCAAATTTTTATTAACGAATCAATTTAACGTGTTTCACGCCGCGTATAATAAAATTCCTCGTTCTTTTCTTTTGGGCATCGCGTTAATTATATATTATTGACGAGCGTATTCGTATGCGAAACGATATTCTTTCGCCTGCCGGTGTGCCTCTTTCGATAATGAAAGGCGACCGACGATCGATAATGATTGTCGAATGGGAATCGTTGAAAGATCGCCTGGAGTTTTTAGGTGTCGTTGGTTGTTATTGCGGTGTCCTTGGTGGATGCGGATCGTCCCGAAATACTACCTTACATTTTAATTAAATTAGCACCGCACGATTTCGATTGGTGATACCCATACGCGTACATAAGTATACGTACATACATATATATTAAACGAAGTCAATGGAAATAATACGTTTAAATTGAGAAGAGACGAACAAAGGCACACGATTTTGTTTCCCCGTACGTATAAAATTCGTAATATGGATCGTTTGCGTCGTAGTAATGTGTTGCTATCCCGATGTTCTACTGTAATAATTGCAGTATATATTCGCAATTAGAAGTCGGCCTTGTGTGAATCGTTCAATTATCTTTAATATTTAAGATCGAAGTTACTTGGTCACGGCTGCCTCTAAATATATTTAATTATATTTACGTAATTTATTTTATATCGAGACGTAAATGCGTCATGCGACAATTACGGATGCTACAAATTAAGATGAATATATTCCATGTTTTGTGCTTTTAATCACGATTGATAATACAGAAATCTTACATCACTATGCTTTTCAAGAGACTTCAAATTACAACGCTGAAGCTAAGAGAGCTTAGATCGAATCAATTAACTTCCGTGCGCACATAGGTTAACAAGGACGAAGGTTGTTTGACTGGCAACTTAGTAAAGTTCAAGTCGAAAATGCTATTACGAAGATAAACAGGGTTAATGGATGATTGGAACTTCGTTTAACGTTTTGCAGACTAATCACGTAATATTTATTTCCCAATTAAACATCTCTTTGACTGTTGCCACGTGCTTCCTTCATGCAATTCACCCGTAATGGATATTATAAGAAAAACACAAGAAATAAAACGAAAATGAAGAAATAAACAAAATAAGAAAAGCAAATTATCAAAAATATGAAGAAGATGCAAAATATTATACTGATCCCAAATTTATGTACAATGACACCCATTTAAAATGGAAGCATCCCTGGAAAAGCTAGATTATGTCATTTCATAGCTCACTTTGGATTTTACGTATTTTTTTTATAAAATAGCAACTACTAATGCTTCTGATGGTTTGCAATTGTGTACCTCTTTACGTACTTTTTTCTCACTTTATTTATTTGTTTATACTTTTAATTAATTCTGACAGTGACAAATACAGTCAACTAAATTACATACAAACAATGGTGATGCAATAAATATACCTCAAAAATAACAATGAAAATTGCAAAGGTACTGCTCGACGATATATGGTACATTAAACAATGCTGTCGCAACCGTAACAATCTCTAGAGCTTAAATAAAAGCTAAAATTCGCTTTCACCCAAAACGAGTTTATAGATGTACTAGATCCGTACAAGAGGTAGCACTGGCGGATCGGCTAAACGTGAACGCCGACAATGGAAAGTCTTTTTAAGTCGATTACTTCACCGATTGACGTAAAGGTCATTCGGTTGTTGTGTTTATGTTGTAACTCATTCCGTTGGTATGTTAGTTAACTGCGACGAAGAATTAGCGGAACTTCTTCGAATGGATATGCATCACGTTGTACATACGCTTCATACAGTTTGTTCGTAAGCCGCAAAGTGGTTTTAAAATTACCTTGAAGAAAAATAAGTATATTTGTATTAAAGAAGGTAACAATACGAAGAATCAGAGATTGACTCTTCTAAAAATGAATGATGTAATATTTACGCGAAACGGATTTTACATTAACGATGTTATTTCGATAATGTGATAACCTGTGTGAAGTTAGCCTCCCTTTTTCTTTTAAGCTAACTCCAGGTTGCAAAAGAAAAAAGAAACACTTTTTCATTCAGGCCAACTTTTTCTGAAAATCGACATTCTGAGAGTTACTCCAGGTTGTTCTAGTAGCTCCAAATATTATCCCAACATTTTAGACCTGTATCTACTCTATATCAAGGGGCAACAAACGGATCACACATCCATCAATTATTGTTTTCGTTCGTTAGCAAGACTGGTTTCATATTCATACTGTCAGTTCAACGTCAAATGAAGGTACAGGAAGAGCTGTATTCATCCCAAAACTTGTTTGGCAACAATTTAAGTTATCACACCTTGCCTCTATATTTACTGCACAACTGTTGGCGATTTTAAAAGCAACGCAGTTTGTAGGCAGCAATATTCACAGAAATATGATTATCTCTGTTTCAAAAGCAGCTCTGACTAGTTTAAAGAAGATTAATAGGATGAATTCAATTATTACGAGTGCAATTGTAAGGCTGGTAACCGAACATGCATTAAAAAAAAAAAGATCTCTCTTCAAATGATGTGGGTCAAGGCGCATTATAGGATAACGGAAAACGATTCAGTCGATCTATTAGGTAAAGAAGCCACCAAACTTTCTTCCCCAAGCTTAGTTTCGTTCCTACGACCGATGTAATCAGTAAATTTCGATCTGATATGTACAACCAATGAAATAAAATGTGTGGCGAAGTGTATACAGAGAGACCAACCAACGACTTTTTTTTAAGACCGTCTATTCCGAAGAAGTATTTGTATATAGATAAAGACGTGTCAAGACCCATGTACGTACAGTTAGTTAGATTAATGTTCAATCATGGCAGGTTTCCGCTCCATTTACATAGAATTAAGATTCTTAGCAGCGACAAATGGGAATATGGGAAGGCACGAGACATTAATCACAGAATTTTCGACTGCTACGATAGAACTGTGGAAAGTTTTAACTCATTTAGATAGAACGGCCTTAGCACGTCAATTACTCGCTTAGTCCTGCTAATATTAATATTTACATAACCATTCACGATTTTTCTATTTCTAATTTTTCCTCTCTTACGAAACATTATAGTATGTAACTTTACAGTTTTATTTTCCATGACTTCCTTTAGTAGATTTTCTACCATTCCAGCGACGTGAGGTAGATAAGCGTATTCAACTGTTTCTTTTTCTTTGAAGGCATTGTCTTCTCACTTCCCAGTAATTGTGCTCTTTTGCATTTCTGTTGATTGGTAACAGTTATCCTCCAATGTGTTCTATACGTATATAATTTCTGCTGCTGTTGTTTCGCTGGTGCGAATATGGTAAGATATTATTATTATGCAAATATAAAAATATGTATCAATATGCATTTTCAATACAGTTTTAAAACAATACCTACTTCCGCATATATATACATATAAAAATACGTACTACATCCTCTAAATAATACATTCATAGGTAACAGATCGACATCGTATCAATTGTTTCCTTATTCTTTCAAGCAGCAACTGAACGAGTGTCTATACCATTGTCCGTACAAACCGTATACGTATGTATTTGGGTCTATACATCCGGTGCATTTTCGCAACGGGTCGCGCAAGAACGACTGCAAATCGTAGAAAAAAAAAAAACGAAACAAACGATGTATTGGACGTAGAAAGTCCGCAAAATCACCAAGTGATGAGCGCAACTCGTGCATATCAAGTATAGAGCCGTGATCGCAATACAAAAGAATTGTGTCGAGCAGAATAATAATTTCAAACAATCGATTCCCCTAATAGTTAGTAAAGAATGATTGAAGCAAGTAGTATGTATTTCGGAATAGTAACATTAATGTAACATCGAAATGAAAGAGGGAGGAATGAAATCATCTTTCAATTAGCCGCATCCAAGTTGATCGCAAATCATTGTAGCCGCACGAAAAGTACATTAGATGAATCTTTTTTACACAACACACGAAAAGCAAACATAAAAAGAGAGAGTTAATAGATGCCGTAATAAGTACGTACTTAATGTAGGTGAGTATATGTACCTACCTATACGAATTATCGTTACGTAATTTTGATGATACGCGGTTCGTCCAAGGTTCGTGAGTAATTAATGGTTTATTAAAAAGCAAATTTACGAAACACTCAAATTACTATTTCCTAATCTTATATATGTTGAAACAGCCTTCGTGCGTTCGGATATGAAAGCCGAGGTTTAATGTTAGAATAATATTAAAATTGTTCTTGAACGAATTATTCCATACCCTAAAGCTCTTCACCAGAGTTTTCCCGCGAAAGAGTAAACGAACTTTTCTTTGATTTTGTTCCATGTCAAAATGTGTGTTATTCCGATATAAAACTCCACCAACTCATTTCGTCTAATATTACAAGAATTTAGATATTTTCTATCATTCAACAACCAAAAAAAAAACATTTCTTGACCCAGAACAGCCCCTATATAAACCCCTCTGGATTAATTAGTCCCCAGTTATTCTGCAGTAACTGCGCTGAAGATGTCCTATAAGAGTGTGGACGAAATGTCGGTGGAAACTACGACAACCACGCGGTTCCTACCCGGAAACCAAACTCTTTACTGTTTTTTTTTTTTGCAACTGTCACTGCAGGAGTATTAAATACGTAAGCCATGTTTTCTTTTACTGTAACTGCAATTCCCCGATGCAGCATCTACTTAAAAAGGTAATAGTAAAAGGATCACTGGACAGTGCCTTGGTGGACACAGCTTAACATGTTTTTTTTTAAATTTTGCTCGATATAAATGGTGCAATCTTCAACGAAAGTGCCATTGCGAAAAAAAAACAGGATTTTTAGCGCTACATCATTATAAGTTTAACGAAGAAAGAATTATTTCCAAAATGGCTAAATCGTTGACACGAATATCAAGAAGTATCTGGCGATATACATCATAAAGTGCCACAACCTTTTATCTTAGCGCAGCCGTGTAATGCGTGATACATGAGCCAGTTTCCAGACGATGACATTCAGCCACTCACAGACTACGGTTAACATTTGTGTAGATTTTGTGATCTACCCAAGCAACAGAAGGAAATACCGTTGCACACATGTGCAAGTTATTATGTATGCATATATAACTTTTGTCTTCCGTTTCCGTAGTATCATATCTACGTTGCTAAATTTCATGAAACTGATGCCAATAAGGCACAAATCCGATAGCCCTAGACTTCGGATGAAATGAAATCAATTGATCAGGCAGTGCAACCCAGGTTTTAGTTTAAATATCACATAAATGAAGATCATTGACAAATTCCTCTCAAACGTAACTTGGTTCCACCTTAATGATTTAATTAACAAACAGACTCTTCGTATATGGTAAAAACCCTTACGTCCTTACATTCGGAATAAGCTAGTGTTTGAAAGGAAAGAATTGTTGGTCCGGTATTTTTCCATTCAGAGAAATACCGTAATAACTTATTACAACCTTTTCTAAACCAATTGCACGATAAGCTAAAGAATAGAAGCTTGCAACAAAACAATGCCACAACTCATAAAACACTACAATGAACCTCTTACATGAATACTTTCATAACCTATTTCAATAAAATAAGAATACTAAAATCTCGAAAGCGAAGCTGTTTTTAGGTAAAATTGAAATTAAAAATTCATAAACGATTCGATTACCGCGATATAAGCAAAACCACGCACAAGCGGAATTCGTATTTATAGAAAGTAAGTTGCCATGAATTTATTTGACTTTGACGTTATTATGTTTATTTGACTTGTATCATTTATTGACTATTGAAAGCTTTAAAATGAATTTTAAATTGAAAATGGCAGGATAACGGAGAATATGTCGATATGATAAAAGCTTTAGACGCTTGTAAGGATAAAGCATGTGCTGTCGAGCGTTTAGACAGAGAACGGTTTCGTTATCCAGGTCACAAAACAATCCAAATGTAGAAATACGTACCGTGGAGACAGGATGTATCGGCGCAAAACGTTCTTTACATGCCGGCCGGAAACTTACAGGGTACCTGTACACGTTTGTTGTCAAGAAAAATAGACATCACATCCAATCCTCTGCCCACAAATCTGTTCATAGATAGTTAAGCAGGATTAACCTTAAGGTAGTTTCGATTGTAAAGAGACTAACAGTTTCAAATCAGTGGAAAATGTTAATTTCAAATTCTTATAATCAATCAACGGTATTCATCTTGACAAGCGCTTGCGAGAACTCCAGATTTCCGTTAATGTTCCTCAATTAAACACGATTCAGAAAGGTAACGCAATGAAAATGTTACGAATAAACGGATAATATGCAGTCCAGTCGAACATTTCTATGTTATCCCAGTGCTCTAACGTGACGAAAAGAAACTTCGCTTCTTTAATGTTCAAACGAAAAAGGAAGACGTAATTAAGCAACAAATTCAATTCGCCGTTCTCATATTTTCGTTTTTTTTTTTGACGCATGCAGCTACATGTCGCTGTTGGTTGCTGGTACGACGTGACACGTGCCACCAGAGTTTTAGGTCTCATACCCGGATTTTTGCATCGTCGCTTGGATAAAAAAAATCATTACGTTGGAGACGACAAATCCACACGTCACAGTGCGATTTGGACGTGCCAGCCGTCATTTGTTGGGCGCGCAGCAGACAATAGCCGAATTCCTCGAGATGGAGCGAACGGACGGGAAGCAGGGTGTAAGTGGGGAGTACTGCCTGGTCGCGGTCCCTTTTCTATTTACGATGGCTCGATTGTATCGCCGGGAATCGGAAAATTATTATTAGATTAGACAGGGGCCCCACCGAATACAATATACCCATCATGGCCTATACAGTCGTATGAATTGACAAACAGAGTATACAAACTTTAATTGGAAGTTCCTAACGTGGTTCAATAAGAAAAAACAATTCGATATTTAGGCAACCGATAATCGGGTTCTATCTGGTTATCACGTGCGTGCCATTTTACGATATTTATATCTAACAGTATCCGCAGTTACATATATATGTGAATATATATATATGTACCTTATTTGCTTTGAAGTTAATTGATTAACTTTGGAAGTCTACCAAGAAAAATACAGAAGAGACAGGTATAGGTTTTAGTCGTTTCTCTTTTTTCTTCTTCTTATAAACGATTCTTACACAGATCATTGTCTAAAAAGGATGCATCCAAAAAGCACTACTGGGTGATAAACTCTACCAGCTACAACAGCTTTTATATATGTAGGTCGGATCTAACGGCTATACTATAGTGTGCTTGTAAGCGTGAAGTATATATGGTGCTCATTGTAATTTATTGTTCTAATTTTGGACCTAATCGAGTAGCGGCGTCGAGTGCTACACGACTATATACCAGCGGCAGAAACAGCCAACTAACGGCAGCTGACGGACGAGCCGAGCGTCGTGTATATATATTACGAGACGTTATAAAGATTTCGCGCCATCACCGACGAACGAAACGAAAATACTCTTGAGAAAGACTATTCTATTCCATTACGCATTATATTTATGCTACTAAGCAGCGATAATGTTGATCAGGGATGTAAAGGCTATTGCGTTATTAATCAGGACAGATTCATTTATTTTATTCAATTTACACATTACATTTCGTTATCTTAATGCTTAAAATTACATTTAAACCGAATACGCATCAGTATTCGTAACATATCAAACGACGGCAACGTGCTAATCAAACAGAGCGAATCAGGACAAAAGAATACAACGATTTATTTTCGAACCTCACCATGAGGATCTCTTATTGTTATAAATACGCGGCAGCTTTAAATTTGTGATTGATATGAATCCTAAGAGAAAATGGACCTGCGGCAAATGGTGTTCTAGACATTAAAAGCAAAAAATGCTAATTTTCTTGTTTTACCTGTAGCACATTTGTTTGCCCGTGTACCCAGGACAGCTCATTGTCGACACTAATATCTAGAAACTTCACTAGCGACATTTCGGCTATATCATCATAGTCCTAACGAGTTTTTTTAAAATACAGACATTGAATTTTTTCAGTATTTGTTATTAATTTATTAATTCGTCACCACTTACCAAACTCCAGGACGACTTGGCTCGCCGCATCCTATGGACGACTATGAATGAACCATCTACGTAGTTAACTACACATCCTATATCACGAGAAAGGCCGTTAATAAAAGATATAAAAAATAAGGGACCCATTATGATTACCTGAGATACTCCGTAGTCAATGTTGAACGACACATGATCAAATTTTCTGATAACAAATATGTACGTAATACATGAATTCTGCACACGCTGGACATTTTAGTAGTGTATCAATAAAACCGCGATAAAATTTACCCTACTTACCCTTAGATGTTTCAGAAGGTATTTAAGTTGATAAAATCAATTTTGGCTATTTTTTGTAGAATAGTAAGAGAATAATAAAAGTATAGAATTTGTCGCAGTTTAAACGTACATAGGTGTAATTTAGGCATTCAAAATATTACAGCTGCAGTTGCTCTTCTATATACTAACCAAGTTACAAATTTTTACGAGTTGCATGAACATGCTCTATCCACAGATACTCATATAAATACACTACGTTGTAAATTAAACGCTACGATCTGCAGAAACGCTTAATCGACAACCGTTTAGCTTCGGCGACTTTACCACATGTCATTTCTCTTTCTGCTAATTGCAAAAGACGCGTACAAACATACTGAGACAAACTAATATGTACCGTCGTTACTTTTTATTGTTGGAGAATCAAACTCTACGTTGACTACGTGCACCTGCGGAATGTCATATCGCTATTAGGTAGATTTCTTCATTAACGCGGGCCTTCTTCTGGTTCGGTTTAATTGTGTGGTGGGCGAAGGGTGGACGGACATCACGAATTTCAACGAGCGATCTCGATAACAACGAGAGTTATACTTGCGTGCGTAACGTCTAGCAATATGCATGAACATACATCGTTGGACGTTTTATCTGTTTTGCCGATCGAAAAACAACATTAGCATTAATAGTGCGCGCGATACGGATCCGTTGACTGTGGCGTTTATTTTACCATACTTCCCCCCCATTTCATTTCGTTATTTAAGAAATACGTAGGCGATCCGTAATTACATTTTACTTATGCAAAGGTAAGGGTTACACGCGTTACGTGCATAACAACATACATCGAATACTGTTTTAGTTTTTTTAGGGATACATTCGCTTATGACATTATTCTATTTGCTGATAAAAAGATATCCTTTTACCTCGTAAAGTTGGAGACGTCAGCATAACTTAAAATGTAATTCCTACTACATAACGTTTGACTGTTGAATTTTTTTTTATTATGTTGTGGATACCCCTTTTGTTGAAAAAATGTTTATACGTTTATTCTACCTAGAAGGTTTTCAATAGTCTTAATAACTACATACAATTCACTGTGAAGGAGGAGTCTAATGACTCTGTCCCCTTGTTGGACCGTTAGTTATTCGTAGGTTATTCGTTTAGATAATAAGGATAACCATTCCATCAACATGAAATTAATATTAATATTTCTCACCATAGCTTTCATAATGATAGCGGAAAATTACTTGCTAATAACTGTGTGAACAATGGATATCCCTATCGCTTAATACATTGAATTATATTCAGATCACCCCCGAAGGTACATCTCTCAAATCATCCGCTTGTGAGATGAAAAATACTTTCAAGTTCAATCTTTAAAAATATGCCAAATCTAAAAATTACGTATTACAGTCTGTTAACTATTAACAATGTTTTTCCTAGCATCAATGTAAAACTGGCCAACATGTTCTCTCAAAAGCCTCAGTACCAAGCAACGCACTGCTAGCATCTTTTAAGGTCGCATACAGTATAGCGAAGTGCAGAAAAACCCACATCATCGCAGAAGAGCTCATTCTGCGGGCCGATCTTGACGCTGGAAGAATACGTGGGAAAATTAATTTTAAATGTACCTTTGTTTATCAACACTATTAGTCAAAGAATCCACCATAAATCTCAACTCCACCAGAATTCAATTCGCAGGAAGAATAGAGTCTAATTGAAATCCCTTGCGACAACAGTCTGAAAACAAAATTTGCTTCTTCCGATTTAGTGATCAATCAAAAATAAATATCCAATTCCGAGTTTAAAAGCTGTAAGGATCCCCATTCCCTTTGCGACGCGATGTCGAATTTTCAGCTGTAGTTGCAAATGTCGCACAAAAATCGATGTAGGGCGAGAAATGAAAGTGGCAGTGTCAAAACTTATTCGGCGTTTGGAAAAGATGTGTGGCGATCGGCAAGCTCACCCGTCGCATTGACTTACTTGTCGTTAAATATTTTCACCATTTATTTCATATCTTTTTGTATTTTCATGTAAGGTTTATCTCAAGAATTGTTTTCTGTACCTGATTTATGTCGTTGTGCACTTATTTTGACAAGGGCGCCGGGACAGAATACTAAACCTGTAATTGCGCCACGGACTGATTAAGTTTGGGAACCCCTGTCCTAGACGAAGGCACTGAAAGATGAAACATGTTCAATATGTTGAAAAAGGAGCATCCAACGTTCCGATTATTGAATATATTAAATTACAATTGCAGAGATTATTGAAAAGGTTAGTCTGTTTAATGGATAAAATCAAATTCATGACCCTAATCGTTATTTAATGAACGCTCATTTATCACGTAGAGGTTCTTCTATATAATATTACCTACCAGGTACCTATACCACTTTTACACCCTATATGTATTTAATCGTGTGCAACGGTTTGTTAAATGAATAGCCGGTACTTGTACAATATGTGTATATAGAAACATGTCACCAACTGGCCGTTTACACGAAATAAATATATAGTTAATTAGTTTTTAATGATGGTTACGTGGCTGTTGCGATATAAAACTACCCTCTTCGTCCGATTCCCTTATAGGATTTTATTTACCTCCCAGTTCCGCACGCCCCACTAAATAAATAATCACGTTGTCGTGGAGTTACGAGCAAGCTGCAAATAGATTTTTTGTTGACGGAGTAACTGAAGTACGTATACTCATGCACAACTACTCCGCTCCGGATCGTACTTGTCGTAGTCTTCTTCTTCGCGCAACTGCGTTGTCAGCATGCGAAGCCCGATTGCCGATTTAACAAACGTAAACCTCAACTTCAACCGGTAAGCGGCTTGAATACGGATCGAGCGAGCGTAGGGAAAGCGTGCACCTGAAATGCTATAAATGAAATCTCCGGAAAACATCACCTCCGGAAACTTTCCAACGGTGATAGTACTAGCTAAATAGAAGAATACGCTGTGGAAACGAAAAAAACAAAAAAAGTAGCGGACTGAGGAAAAACAGGGTGAACCTTGCTTTATTAAGCTGTAGCATCGTGTATATATATACGAGGGATATACAAATAAAAAACTACTAACAAGGCAACGTCAATAACCCAAAAATTCAGATTTTGAAGAAACACTGAAAGAGTGCCTTGTTATAAGAAGAACGCAATTGTTTTTCGCAATTGCATCGAACAATTTTGAAGTACAGTCCCATTTAAAAATTTGCATAATTTTGAAAATCTCGGAAAGATATAATCTAGAGGATGATGCAAATTATTTTTAGCTCTCATTTGCGTTAAAAAGTAAAGCGGCCTTTACGTAGAAAATGTTGCAAACTATCCGCACCCTTGTCAAAATATGTGTACAGGCACAGAAATGAAAACAAGTCATAAAATAACCCTCATAATGTGAAGCTAAACGTGAGCTTGAAATGAAATTGAAAATGAATCACAAGAGCCATAAAAAATACAAAAAAATGTGAAATAAATGACAAAAACCTTCAACGACAAGTATGTTAATGTGACGAGTGAACTTGTAGATCGCCACATTTTTTCAAAACGCGAAACAGGGTTTGACGCTGCCATTCTCATTTCGTGCTCCGAAACGATTTTTGAGCAATATTTGCTTTTAATTATATAAGTTCGATAAGCTACGGAAACGATCTAGTCCAGATAGTATAGTAGCTTCGAAACCGTTTCGCAAGTTCTTTCTAGGATATCCCAGACCGCTATGTCTGCGGGCGTTTGCGCTCTTGTTTATTGCTCTACGCTGCCCCTAAGCGCCGCGGCGCACACTTAGAAAACCCCTGACGTTATCGTAATAGCGGTGGCAGTTTCAAATGGCATACTAGAAGTATTTTGTGTAGTTTAGCACAATGACAGCGATTAATGATAAACAATATGTAGAAATACACTCAGGCAGTACTTTTCACTGTACAACATAGTCAGACAAGTTTACCGGCTAGGTTAGCAGACGGCTTTCGCCATTATTTTTGGCATTAATGGAATACACGAATACGTCTGGACCTCGAGTTGCGCGATTACTGTTTAGACCCATGCAGATATTCCATAAAGAGCTTACTACAAATCATTTCGAAACGTAGTTACTGGAACTGGTGGCACGTAAAAATTCTACAAAAAAAAAAAAAATAACGGCAATGGCATCTAAATTTGTTTGGTTTTAGAACTTTTTCTGATACAATGATTCTTATGAACTACGTTCATTGCTATTATTTACTGACTGAGTTTGTTATAAATAACCGTCTTCTTCGTAAAAGCGTAGTCTTAAACGTAAAATACAATGCTACTCCGGTATTGTTTCATTTATATAATCTAATGCTTTTTAAAATTCAACGTGGTTAAAAAGTGCCAAGCATCCGATGCCTTTCAATAAACAGTCGCCATATCTGTTTTTCTACATGGTTAGAACCAAGGTGCGTCGACGATTGTTGCATCCGATACTCTCAATAGCTACTCGTTGTAATATTGTCCAGCATATGTATGTGTACATGTAAGTGAACGAACCTGATTTCGACCAAAGAAAAAATATTGACTGAAGAAATTAGACACCGGTTAAACGACCGTTCGGAGAGGTTCAAGGTTAATCATGTTCCCGAAACGAAAACAAAAAAAAAAATCGTCAACCGCCGCCCAAAAATACCGCAGCCAATCCGAGCCGTCGTCGCCGCACGGCCGAACGGCATAGCTGCTAATATTAGTGCGGCGTCAAGAAGCACTTCGTATCCTTCTTCATATCTTTCGACGTTCTTCTTTTTCCATTCCGACCAATTCGAGTATAATGCGAATTCGTACGTCCAGTAATATATTCTACCCTGTGGGCCGCTCGAAACGTCGAGATTTATGCAAA
Organism: Marronus borbonicus; assembly: GCA_902655005.2. Classification (NCBI taxonomy): domain Eukaryota; kingdom Metazoa; phylum Arthropoda; class Insecta; order Coleoptera; family Scarabaeidae; genus Marronus; species Marronus borbonicus. The sequence continues at coordinate 24,163,781 of LR737380.1, read as the reverse complement.
TGAAATATTTAGGGCCTCTACCGTCGAGACGCATAAATCAAATCCGTTTATTTGTTGGAGTTTTAAAATATCTGACGGTAATTGTGTAATAATAACAATAATTAAGAAGGAACATGTGTTGAATATCAATCTTATTAGCACGGTGCTAAGAAACACCTGCTAAATATCCACCAGAATCAGAATCACAAAAAATAGTACGCGTCAGAGAATATAAGCAGATCTATATTTAATTCTGACTTCAACATCGGTATAACAGAAGCCTGAGAGGGAAAAAACCAAGCCGTTAAACAAAAGCGAACGTCGGTCGCTTTCTTATAAACCCCCCTCTAGCAATTAATAATATGTTATCACGCGTATAATTAATGCATGTAAAGATAATGCGAAAAGCATTCCGTATTGGAAGGCCGTTGCTTTTCTTCTTTTTTTTCAGGGGAAGGGTCAATAGAACCATTACGTCGCTTAAACCTAGAATGTAATTAGATATGATTGGATAATCCGCCGGACTACAAGCGCGTAATCATATTCGTGCGAATACGAGGTGAAAAGGATTGTAAGACTAATTTAACCAAGAACAAATCTCCTACAACAAATAACTTATGCCATCCGTCTACCTATGTATGTATTGACATAGGCAATCGATAAAAAAAGAGAACTTGTTCGAAATAACACATGAATCTTCTCGCGGAGATGATGTCAGCCAATTTATAAGTTTCAAAAATTCTCATCGTAAGACCGAGATGCTCATTTACATAATATACGTAAGTATATCGATTTCTTACCACCTAGATAAAGATCGCTTTTGTTAATTTGAATAGAGGAAAGATACAATTATGTACTTTACGGCTATTACAAATCTAAGGTTAAAATCGTGAATTTTTTGCATAGACTTGTAGATGACCTGTAAATGTACCGGGAAAAATATTTTTAGTGCGATTGTATTCAAAGGAGCTTCAAAAAAGGCGAAGACATATATTAAGAAGTCATCATCTCAACCATCTAGTGGCAACAAGTGAAGGTTACCTGTTACTATGACCACATTGCAAAACTTTCCACTTCAACGTCCGAAGTTTGCAATATAAAACCAGTGATCCACCATGAAAACAAAAACCCCGATATTGTTTATCTCTCTGAACACTCGCTGAAGAACATTGATGAATTGACGTGGACTGTTGTTGTTGGTTATTTCTTAGCGAGTTCCTTTTGTCGTAGTATTAGAATTGACGGTGGAGTCGTTATATACGGGAAGGAAGAACTGCACGTAAACACCTGCGTCATCTATTTAGCAAGACTTTAAATATTGTTATGCTTTAAGATTTAAATGTGTGTCATTGTATGTTTTTACTGCACTGCAGCAGACGACCTCAACATATCTTGCGAAAATTTATATGGTTTGCTCTCCTTATTCATCAAAGCGCCGATAACATGCTAGTGTCGTGATTTTAATATTTACTTTCATAACAATTCTGGCAATTCATCAAAGATTTTGGATGCATTTGATAGCTTTTGTTGCAAGTTCAATTTTTACCGTTAAGAGTCGACCGTCCAGACTCATATTGAGTGCTTTCTCGACATTTTCATGGGTGATTGCAGTTCTTGGGTGTCCTTCACGAAGATCAAGAGTAAACTCAGCCGCTCATTTTTTCACAGTTGAAAACGAATTCGCACCTCACAAAGTTACTTTTGGTGTGATTGAGAAACGTACGGGGGAACTGGCATTTAAGATGGACAGTGGTGTCCATAAATTCAATTCTTCGTTCCAATTTCAAAACGAAAATTATTATTGTTTAACCATTTATTGATCTCGCAAAGCATTTCTTAAGCATTGGAAATAAATTTAAAGAATATAAGAAAGCTTTTTTGTATGTCATCTTACAAATCATGACGATTCGCGCAGAGATTTGATGTGTTAAATGCCTTATAAGTGCGTTTATAGATCGGTTCCCGCGAATATAAAGGAATAGAGATCGAACCTGTCAAACAAGAAAGCGTATATAGTTCTAAGAAGTTAAAAACGCGAACATGTTGAACTATAGTAGATACGCAGGTAGACAAGACGTAGATGCCGATATGACAAAACAACTGGTACCAGGCATCAACCGGAGATATTTAGTCTATAAAAGGTGAATGCCAGTCGGGTCGTATGGGCATCGTCTGCGTCGTAGGTCAAGTCCGACGGTGTGTGTAATTGTCCGATTAATTACTGACTACCTTTAACCGGATAACTAATAAAAACGAAATGTTTCCTGTGCATTTTCTATTGGCTCTAGGATCGCTATATTCATAAGGATATGTATTGTCGCGTAATTTTGTGTTCTCGCCAATTTTATAAACATAATAGTTACATTGGAAAAGGAACTACTAAGGAGATAGCTCAATTAAGGCCACTAATACCCTGAACTTAACTTTATTTAGTCACAACGTATACAATTACCACTATTAACAGAAAAGGGATTACTGGAAGCAAGTAATAATTACTTGGAGGAAGTAAGTAAACGGCGCTTTTATATATACGCAAGAGAACCGCTGTCTTGAAAAAATTACTAAATTCAAGAAAATGGTTGCTTGTCCAAAATAAATGAATAGCTTTTATCTAAAATATTACTACTTTGACTCAACTACAACAGTTTCTCTCAAAAGCATCGAAAGTCCCATTTGAACAATTTCAGGTGTTTTATTGGTGTCCGTTTATGGTAGAAAAATTGATGTTTCTTGGTTTTTCCGACGTATTTAAATTTAAAGAATGAAATAGAACTTTAATTGAGTCCGGACAAAATGTTTGAATCCTATCGGAGATTCATTACAATTAATTATGTCGGAAAAACCAACAAAAACCGATTTTTACTCGCCGATAGAAGCCAACATATTAATCAGGGAATTAGTTTCATCTCATATTGGTTGAAACTTATGGCGGGGATGAGGGGATCTACCTTAAATTATCAAGGTTTTTTCAAGTATCAATGCATCAACTGTGATAGGAAATTAAATTTTCGAAGCTCGAAAAAGATTAAATTGGTAACTGGAAGGAAATTACTCTTCTATTCTTATATTACATCGATTTATAAACCTATAAAGTTCTATTTAGGTCAGGATTTTCAGATGTACCCTTCTAAGTCCAAGTAATAATTTTGCCTACATTGTAGAATATGTGCGTATACATCATCGAGACCGTAGTCCCTCCGTTAATTCGCCTCGCATACGCATACACACCGGTACGCACTAAGATCCATCGTAATTATGGATTATTAACGCGTTCTCGGCAAATCTTCGCGCCGACCGCAAACGGGCGGTACGGGCCAGGTAATGGAGCAACGGCAGGTACCCGTATATAATATGGCGTCAGCGAGGTACGGCGGAGGCCGCGACGACTTCGTGTCAGGTTTATCGATTAAATCGGCGTCCGTACCGACCGTCTACCTCAAAGAGGGAGTATTACTTACAGGTACAAGCCGCAGGACAGGGTGTAATGCAGTTAGCAACCGTCATACGTATAGCGCCTATAAATATATGTCATCATTAAGTGCCGGAGTGCGGACTTTACGACCTCGTAAAGTCGTCTAAAGTACTGCGATCCTATGATGTGAATGCGAGGGCAAAATGAAGGGAATTTCCACCTAAGCGTATATACGGAATTTTGATATTGGAGTGCCGATATGAATACAATTGTCTTTTACTATAAAATTTGAAAAAAAAATTACTGACTCGTTATCATTTATTCAACTCTGAGCCCGAGTTAAGTACACCATTGTAATGTGCAGCCAATTTTACGTATTGTACATGAAAGACGGATTGATAATCTAATATTAGGTTGTCCCATAAGTCTATGTACAAGGATCAGTAACGTTTTTGTAGCTACATTCCCCGTTTAGCGCAGGAAAAATTTCAAAATATGGAAGGAATTGGAGTTTTGCTTCATCTTCCTTATAGTCCAGATGCTCCATCTAATTATGGGTTGTTTCCTTCGATGACACATTTCTTGTGCGGTCGCAACTTTAACAATTCTGAACAAGTAGGAAACACCTGTCGAGACGTTTTTGCCTTTAAACCGACAGAGTGGCATCGACATCAAACTGTAGTATTCTGGACGTATGTTATACAAAATAATGGATTGTATTTCGATGAATAAATGTTTTTTTTCTCTTTCTAATTTTTAGTTTTCTTAATTAATGTATTATGCACAAAGCATAATGTAAAAAAATGCAGCATGCAAACTTATGGGGTAACCTGATAAAAAAGAACAAAATAATATTAAACAAGGGTAAACGTTTCGCTAAAGTACTCATTTAAGTTACAGCATGCTTTCTTAAGAATTTTTTTATATCCATTTTCAATTTTGTTAAAAAAATTCTTACTGGAGAGCACGCACTATAATTTAAACGAGGTTTTTAGCAGGATGATTAATATCAGGGGAAGATTAACCACAATATTTTATGGTATAGCTTTGGTGTAAACAATTTCTACAGGGTTAGGGAATGAATTGAAAATGACCCAAAAGCAAAAGATTACGTTGCTTCATAACAATGCCAGAATCCACAAAGCTCAACAAGCCCAAATATAATCAACGACTGCGTTTTTCTTCGGATGAATGCTTGAAAGCATGGATGAAAGAATAATTTTGCGTATCTACGGAGAGATTTTTTTAGAGCGCATAGGTTGACCGTTAGTGGAATGTACTCGGGTATGTTGATATTAATTAAATATGTTTTTGTTTTCTAAATCTCTTTCCTCATGGCTAGGTAGATAATACAAAAATATCCCTTCGTATGGTGCTTCCATGACGTCATACAGTTATATTTCCCTGATCAATGTTATTACCTTACAGAGTACTCTATATACCTTATATA
>LR737380.1:23848635-24158540 GCA_902655005.2 Marronus borbonicus | reverse complement strand
TATATATAATAATCGAGTAATATTTGAACAATTACTATCGCAATTCCACGTCATACACGTTTAATTCGATAAGTAACTTGAAGACGGAATGGTAAGCTCCGTCAGCAAAGCGTCCGATCGTAGGTATTTCATCCATCATCGTTTTCATCCCACGTGCTCGCCCATTCTTCCTTTTAGCGACGCCTACGGTTTCTGCTAATATTTGCCCGAAACAAAATTTCCCAATTAGTCCGTCCTGTATACTTCCGCCTCCCCTTCCAACAGCATACAAAAGTTAACAGCAGCATAACGTATGTATGTACATTATATACTTGCATGCATACTGATTGGCAAATGTTTACCAAACAAGTGAGGTCAGAAAAAAATGCACAGAGAGACGAAACTATCAACAATATGTGCTATAATGTGTCGTTTTCCGTCTCCTTGTTACGAGAACGCCTTTCGCCAAAATCAAATAAATCAAACGTTGGCATACGGTAATGGGCACATAAAGTGAATAGAGCAGAAATTCGGTGCGAAGTCACGAGAACCGTCGTCTTTCGTTTGCGTCCAGACAATGTTTTTAACTCAACGCAATATTAATCAATTCCGATAAATTATGTCAATCTAAACCAAGAATCTTTTAGGCATAAACATTAATCATATACTGGTACAATTGTTAGTTAAATCCAATCTTTTGCGATGCAAATTGTAGAGCTACAAGTATATAAGTGTATACTTGTAGCTCTAAACTTTGGGTTGAAGTTCAATAAATATTGAAATTAATTTTGACAGACAACGTACCGCTGGTGACGCCCTTTATGCGATTATATACAAAAAAGCAGCTTATTATCATTTCTTTCGCTTGTTGACGCCGTCTTCCATGTACAAACCATTCACTGCTGCAATGCGGTTTCTTTATCCGATATCCGTAATCGTTTGGAAAATCCACTTATATGCCAGCAAACGCTAAATAATAAGAAGGAGGAGTAATGTAAAAGTTAAAGGTTTAAGAAGGTATTTTATCGGCGAGATTATTGCAGGTATACGTAAGGTATAATGTTTCGCGAAATTCACGACATGTCGTCAATAATATAACTGTGTAGATATATTCCATGTCCGCACGAGATCGCTGCAAATATCTACTGGGGTTGCACGGGGTGCTATATATTATTTACATCCTGCATATATTGTTATCCTTCTATGCATCACGCCACTTTATTCTGGAGATTCGATAAAATTCGAATTCCTTTCATTATTGCGCTTCTTTTTGTCTGCTATAATTGTCAATTACTTCACTATCTATTTAGTTAAATATCAGTGAAAAAAATGAAATCGAATTGCAGCTTATTATCTAGACTTTAGGCAAACAGCTTAAAGATGGATTCTTGCTTACATATAAGGTATCCTTTTCATTCGTGGCATATGTTTACCATGCTACCCCACGGTTTTTACTACAATCATGGAAGTTAATAGTTTTTGAAATATCTTAATTTTTAATATTTTTATTTTCTTTAATTTTAAATATTAGAGAGAGCCTTCACACAACGAATCCTTCTTCATCCAAACTAATTCTTCTGTTCACAAAGTGCGAATTTTATTGTAACAAAATTGTAGAAATTTATTTACTATCGGCGTTTACCTGATAAATAATGAAGGAATAAAAATTGTTAAAGTTGTACGTACAGATGCTTTAATTAAACGACCAGTGGTACTATCTGCTGCCAACTACATTATCTGAGATTAGTACGTTTCGAAATGCCTAAATGAACATGGAAAGATTCTATTTTTATAACTATACACAACTCTATGTATCATAGTATTGGTAAATACTCATGTAGTTTATTTACGGAGAATCACTGCTTTATTTCAGTCAAGATTCGTTGTATGTACTTACAAATGTAGGTATGTAGCTACGTAAACCTACAAAATTTGGACGTTGCCTACGTATTTATATAACTCGCTCAAAGGCAGCACTAGGTATTATGCTTGGCTTGACGATTCGCCTTAACCATAACCAAACTTAATAAATATAAACGTATTTTTCCTGTGCTCGTAATATAACAGTTCCAAAATGCAGTGACCAACATAAAAATGAGGTTACTACATTGCATGCCGCCTGCACGCAGCGTATACCAACACGTTTTTTACATGTTACGTAATCACCACGTACTTTCGTGGTGTATGATGTTCGCGAATTCGAGCTCGGCTCGGTGTCAAGTGTAAGATAATTATTTCGCTCTTACGCAATCCCATCCGTGCTTGTGCCTAATTTAAAAAAAAAACATCGTGTCAGAACCATCTACCAGACCATGTAGGTCTGTCAAACACATTTAGACATACCGCGAATTGTTCATCTAGGTTAATCAGTCTCGAAATGAAGCGATTTTTATGAACGCAAGAAAGCATTTAGTAACCGTCCTTCGTTAAAAAAACATTCAACAAATAAGAAATAGTTGTCAGTATATACATATGTATATGTCTATAAGAGAATATGTAGAGCAGGTTGTTGATCACCTTGAACTAGTAAAAACTTGAATTACTGGATAATAAACACTAGTTTAGAAGGTTTTCCCCTGAAAGAAGTTAAAGAGGGTTGCCCCCTAACCCCCTAACACATTTTCACTATCGGCTCACCATATTCATCACTTGTATGTCCTAAATTTTTGAAAAAAAAAAAAAACAAAACAACAACAAAATGGCATACTTTTATCGAACTGTTTCAACTTCAAAAAGACACTTTTCAGATCTCTCGTCTAAATCTTTTTAATATACATATGACGCTTCACAAATGTAACAAACTAAAGTATTTTGTATATCCACGCTGAAAGCCAAGAACAACGTAACCTTTATGTTGCTGATATTCACAAATATTTAATAATATAGCCACCATTTCATGGAGATTTTTTTTTTTTCATGATCATTATATAACTTTAAACTTCATCAGCTAATCCATTTGGCTGCTTCATTTCCATATAATTGATGATAACTGGTGTCTAGCTTGACACTTTATGATGGACTGGGAAGATTTCTAACTGCTCTACTATAGCTGACAGTGCATTTTAGAATTAAATGAGTTTTCTCAGATACGGTTGATAATGAAGATCCACGCATCCTCGAAACAACTGTTCCGGGCACTAATTAAACGTATTTGGCGTTGGGGTGTACCGACGCTAGTGTTGTTTGCCATACTAACCACCGGTCCTTACTATCATTATTACGTGTTCATTGTTTGATTCAGTTCATCTTTTGTAGTTTCTTTGATTTGGTATATTATCTCAAAAATTATGTGAAAGGTATGTTTTAATTTTGCAAATTTATTCGAACAAAATGCGAGCTTTTATATATATATATAAAATATAAATAATCTTTATAAGATATCTACACTATTATAACTGAAAAAAGGTAATGAGATATAAAGAATTATGTAACGGAGTGTAATCGTGAAAATGTTAATAATAAAAATTGATCTGAAATGTTCAAATCATTCCGCATAATAATAATAATTTAGTAGTCGATTAGGCTGGCGTCTGCTCTGGAGGTTAATCGACTAAATTTATTGACGGCTATAACAGCGCGTGATGCGTAAATCGGCTGATTTTATTGGAGACGAATTGAGAACAATTAGAGATTGATGGCTATCCCCGATGGATAAACAGGCAGTTAAAGAAACGTTTTAAGCCGACTTCATTGGATTCATTCCTACCGTGTAATATAACACTCGAAAACACAGTGTCAAATTGCCGTCATTACGCTATTCTACTCTTCTATTCTTCTGTATGTTTACATATACACTCATTGTGTTATGTATGCAATTTGATCCGGTAAGACCCGGGCAAAGTAACAAACAAACGTAACGCGTATGCATGAATTGTCATTAATCTCTAAAAACAGCATCTTCTGTTCATCGCCAAATATTTGATTTCTTTTTTAATTTTATTTTTACATGTTGGCAACCACATGGATAGCTTATAACACTAACTTATGAGGCCAGCTAAGCATCTTTAGAGAGACATGAACTCCAATATCGTGATCCAGAACTCTAGCAGCCATATCCAGATAAAAAATGGTCATCAAATTAAAAAAATTATTTACCCCTTCTTATGAAAAATTTTATTTCATTACATTCGTTAATTGTGAACTTTGTTTTGTCTTTGATCAATTGTGCTGCGGTTCTTTGAGACAACCACATTTTTGGCATTTTCTTTGAAAATGCTTGGCACCCTTTTTCTGGTGTATCTTATATCTTTTCTTCACTTAATCTCACATCACAACAGATCTATCTCTCCTCTGATAAGTCAATCCTAGGTAATTTCATGGTTCAGGTTTCCTCAACGATCAAATACCGAAATTGCGACAATAAACATTGTTATGGAGCATAGCGCTTGTAATATTTGCATATTTTGCACTTTAAAATTGCAAGAAATACTACCTGAAATTGACTAAATTTTGTTCTTTTGATTCGCTATACAGTAATCAATAATTCGGACGTCAAAAATCGAGATCGTCGATAATCCAGATTTGATAAAAAAATCCGCTCCACTTCTGTAGTCATCAGAGTGAATTATGAACAATTTTAGCAAGTTTTCTTATGATGGAGATGCCTACCAGCCCTTTTATTGGTTCATTTCGAAAATCCGGACAATTTGATACTCCGGAAATGGTCTGACCCCAATTAATCCGGATTATTGGCGTTCTACTGTATTTTCATTCTAATATCGCATTCATGAAGTGAATGGAGTACAACAAAGTGTATATCTTAATTGTATGTCTGTTAGTCTGGGTTTAAAAGAAACACCTAGAAATTTGATGAAACCGTATGCAGGCGTCTTTTGTTTATACTGTAGTTAATTTAGTACAACTTTTTTTACCAATTATACGTAACTTAAATAATCTATTCATTCATAAAATCAGATATCGCTCCATCCAGATACGTGCTCTCATCCTAAATACGAGTTTTTCAGTATATATGTAGGTACCGCTTTCGGAGGGCAATAATAACAGGTGTTCAGACGATGTATTACGCGAATTTAGAATTTTTGGCACGGCTTCCAGACGTTCGTGTACTACGTACTAAAGTCCACGCGGAAGCGAAGAATAAGAGGATCCGCAGCCACCGCTCGTAACGCGAAATGAAACGCGAAAATCGCGTAGAAGTAGTAATTCTATGACGCAACGAGTTCAACCTCAATAGGTATACTAGTAATGTTGTAAAGGGTTTATTGTTGTATTTTACAAGAATCTTTGTTATTCATAATTTATACGAGATCGAACAATACTATCAGTTTCGTTTGCATACATTTCTATTAATTAAATGCACGCAGCCGAAACGATGATAAACCGAAATTTGTTTCTCCATTATTTCTTCACCGACAAATTTGAACGGAATCGCTTAAAAGGAAACATTTCCCCATTACTAACTAACCTAGTTGTTCCTGGTTTTGCAAAAACTTACTTCCGCACCTTTAAATTTGACGCTTTTTCTGGAGTTGAGAATTAAATATTTTCGCATGTATTCTAAACAAGGGTAACAAATTTGAAAATAACCATCATTATGACTTCCCAAGAAGCTTCTCTCGTGATAATAATCACTTGGCATCCGGCCATATCGCGCTATTCTCAACCCGAGTAGATTATGTGATTATTGGAACGCGGACAACAAAAAACGAACATGCACCACATAAATGCAAAATACATCTAAGCTGGCCTACGCAACGCGTGCCCGAATAAATAAATCTCGCGTCGTTCGTGAAATAATTGAAAATAAAATTAGTTATGGTGATGTGCCGATGCGATGGAGGAATCGTCTTACGTAACGGCACGCACACAAACGCAGGCACAAATAATGCCGTCCCGGTTAAGTCTAAATTTAAATCATTAGCGGTACCTATACAGCAGCCCATGCTATGCCATCGTAACCATTGTGCGCCGGCATCTTGTCTGCTTCTATGTGAGAGCGTGTGTGTGAGCCTAATTGCTCTGCTCTAGCTTAATTTACTTCTGAAAAGAGATGCACACCATCAACTGCATGTATATAAAATTAAACTGCACGGAGAACGGAACAACGGTAGTTTTCGCCAGTTTTATTTATCAAATGATTTGCGATCTGATGCGATGACAAAACAGTATTAATTAGCGAAATAAAAAAACCTTCAAAGCCGGAGCCAAAATCGAAAAAGGGCAACAAGAAAAACAGGTACGAAACTTGCGTCAGACTAGTTAAAAGTGGGCAAAACATCGTGAACAATCACATCTTTTACACTCTAGAAAACTGTATCAAAATTTTGCAAAAAATGACAGAATGGTTTCGGAATTTCAATATTGCTACAAAAGCTATAACATTTTTTCTGATGCACAGCGGAAATTTGCAAATATCCTATTCTTTAAAATTTAAATTTAATTTTAAATTGGGATAAAATTCTTTTTAAAAACATTGTTACCGGCCGTGACTCGGTAACTGACGCAGTTAGTAAGATAGTCCGAAAAGGATTACAAAAGTAATCACAATTATAGCTATGTATAAAATAAGGCAAAACGACAGGAAATCAAGAAAGACATGCTTCTAGCGCTGCTTCGCGCAGTTCCTCGACATTATTGCAACTGTAATTACTTCCATATACTTTATTCTTTAACGTACCTCACAAAAATCCGCAGATGACTGGCCACCGAACATTAATATTAGTGGCAATAAACTTGTCAAATTAGTCAATTAAATAATCTTCCACGTTTCCTGAATGTGTGGGGCAAGCAAACATCTTGTTGTACCATTACCCAATCCTATCTGCCAAAGGTAGGTCATTTGTGAAATCTTTTAAGAATGTTAGGAAAATTTCTAAATAACGTTGAGCATTAAACATAACACGTCCAATTAATTGACTTCCCATAATGTCGCAAAATATAGTAAATCCAAATCAAACTTGATTTCGAGGAGGGACTGCAGATGTGGTTTTTCCTGTCGCCAACAGTGTTCACTGTGTCAATCAAACACTCCGCAGTTGAAAAAATACAGCTCATCTATCCAAAATACCCGATTCGTAAAACTATTATTTCCAGTGCTCTTTCGGATAAACTACCTACAAAATGTCACCCTGCGGTCATAACCTTCTGGTCGTAAAATTTAGGCAACGTCCAACTTGTAGGGTTGAACCTTGGGCACTCTTAAAATTCGCGATGCTTTTGGTTTAGATACATCCACCTGTGCTACTATTTCTCGAATTGCGCGCGACAGAAGCCATTGTTATTAACTCACCGTTGTTATGATCTTCCACTAACAGATTGTTTTCCCTAGCTTTAATGAACTTTCTCAAACTTCCATACCGTTGCATATTGGTCTTTCCAGAAAATTAGTTAAATAAGTTTAAGTAGCAAGACGGTATTGTTTATAGCACTTGATAAAAGTGCAAAACATCGTAGCTTAGTGTTTGGAAAATAATCTTAAATTTTCTATTAAAGGTAACTAGACTACATTTTAGGCTAAGCACCTACTTTTTGACAAATTATGATAAAGCTACCTGATTAATTAATTAATTAGTTGATTACGTACAAAGTTTTTCTATAATATGTGTCATCTGATTTTTTTTGGTTCCATGTAAACTGTTCAATCTGTCTAATGATAAGTTATCTTACCGTTCCAATTTAAAATCTAAGGCGAAAGAAATTATTATATATATTGAGTTATACTTCAGTACTGCTTGAATCCTGTCCTAAATTGTTAGGAAGCAATGAACGGAAACAATCTAGTAAATACCATGATCTGCTTACTAACCTTTTAGCCTTCCTGTAATTTATTTAATATCAATTTAGTTTGCAGGGAACGAAAAAAAGGGAAAACAATAGAGTAGCAGTGTAGAATTACGATGCGCACCTGCAGCTTCGGAAATAAATTACCCATTCGAACGCAGATCCTTTCATTTTATTTTATATATTTAAGGCGGGTATCGCTTGCCGGATAATTCGATTGGACAACCTGTTATCCGAAACTCGTCAGAACGAATGCTTTACGTAATCAGTTAGTCGCCGAACAACGCCAGAAAATGCTTACACATACGTGTAGCGTACAGTATAACCAAGAACGTCGAAAAACAAGAGCAAGGGAAAGGAGAACAACGCGCGAAGAAGAAGGATGAATAGCACGGCCTTTCCTCCAGCGTCGAAATACGGGAAGAAAATCATTGAAATGAATCGGGAACCTATAGTGCTGGAAAATTCAATGTACATATGTAGATTATCTTCCTCGTTTCGGATACGTAAAAATTTTCTGCTTGCTGCCTTATTGTCAAGTGAAAAGAAAGGATCATGTAACGAATCATAATCAAATTGTCACATAAGCAAGGTATAAACATTACCGAGGTACACGAATAAATATACAAATAAATACTTGACAGTGAGAAGAGTGAAAAAGACAGTGAAACACCAGGACCATCACAAAAACGAACTTCGTTTATTGTGAAAGGGAAAAGTGGTTACAGGAGACATAGTAACGGGGAGGACGTCAACATTATAATATAGTAACACACACTTACCAAGCCCAAAAAAGCAAGCGAAAAATGTTAAGACTCCTCTAGAAACCTAGTCTTGGCTTTTTAACAATGACATTCTTGAAACAATTCTATTGCATACAAATGAAGAGATTGTTCGAAAAGATGAGTCTATAAATGTGTTACAGACTTATCTCTCTGATACGAATTTGTATGAACTTCAACATTTATTGGAATTTTGCGTTAAAAAAGTAGCTCATGTTGAACTTAGTGAGTTATGGTCTCCTAAGTTAGGAATGACCATATTCAAAGCAACACCGGTTTGATTTGATAAAAGTTTCTGATAAAATTCTGCAGAAACAAATAAACCCCAGATAATAATGGACGACAACAGCACAAAAGGGGGAACAGATACTTTTGATAAAATGTACAGCTGTTGTGCAACTGCACGTTCAACTAGGCAGTAGTTTACGCGGTTTTTTGTATTTCTGTAGATCGAGGAAGCATAAATGCCTCACTATTGTTCGATTTGGCTAATATTGAAAATAAATTAATCAAAATTAGTCTTAAGATAAATTTCAAATAACTGGGAAATTTCCACCTGCAGTAATGTAAATTGCTGGCAAATAAACTACTTCTAACGTAACCCAATAACAACGACGTGGACGTAGTACCATCTTCGCGGTGTTTGATTAATCTGAGTCCCCTCGCCTCTCACGTATCAAGATGCTCGATTTATGCGAGTCCCTTCAGGGTGTTAAATTTTTTACCTACGGCACTGGTCGTAACCATTTACTGCAACGTACGTTGTAGTTCTCGATTCTCGATCACGGTATGTTAATATCTGACAGTGTGTTCAGTGTATTAAAGATTTGACGAGTTAATAACGTAACCTAACAACGCATATCGATACTAGCAGAATTTAAATTGAAGATAATCAATGGTAAGTTTATCGGGTATATGTAAATTGAGAATATCAATACATGTTCATGTTCGTAACCTCTTCGTTCGGGAAGCTCGAATTCCTCCAGTTAAAAAGCGCTTTCTTCGACTGTTTATGTTCATTTTTAACGTATAGAACAAATAATCACGGTTTTTTTTTAAGTGGACATCTACCTTTAAGCAATACAAACAAGTAATTCAAGAAGTTTCAAAAGTGCTTTCATAATATTTATTTTATTGCTCAAATTAATCTACTGCTAGTTATTATTGTTCACATACGTCACGTTGGAGTCATTCCTCCGTAAATTGGTCATAGAACAAAAAATTTCTTTATCACCTGACTTTTCGTTGAAAAAAAAATGGAGACGCCGTTTCGTTTGAGTGCCAAGATTTCCACTAGAATTTACGATTTCTCACACTATGTTTTCAATGAGCCAAGAAAAAAAAAAGTTGAAAAAAAAATCGTTTATCACACGCTTACGCTTTTCAAACAAACCAGAAGATGAGTGTTGAATATCATGATGCTGACTGTGCTGTTTTATATTTTCCTTGAGGAGAAAAATTATATGAGGTGGAGCAACAAGGAATAAGTAATACACCTACATTATTTATTTAATGAATCACTTTTGTGAAACAACATTACGTTTTGTATCGTTGTTCATACTTGGCACCAGTGGACATAACTTGTTAAAACTAATAAACGTTTTATTGCAGCTCAGTTTAGTTCATAAGAATGTATTTGGGTATTAAGTTGAATTTTTTCGTGAAAGTTTTAGATTTTTCTGGTTTTTACAACGCTCACATCTATAGTTCTTTGTTATACAGGGCAATCGAGAACTAAAAAAAAATGTAATTGTTTAAGTAATGGTACATAATGAAAAATTTCTAATTTGCTCTTTTAACTTACAATAGATCGTTGGCTTTTAAAACGGCTCAGTGGTCCAGTGGTAAGAAGGTCTGGACCCTTTACGGTGAGAGGGTGATAGTAAGAATGTCATGAAACACTTTACACACAAAGGCTCTTGAAGTTACGACAAGCTTTAAAAAGTTATACATCTCGTTGGGCCTTCACCATAAGAAAAAGAAATAAGCAGAACATGCTTGTAATTGTTCTCGATCCTGAAAATCTTTCATTGCGTTGAAATTTATTCCAATGCATTATAATGTTAAAAGTAACACTACTATATTTGATATGATTAGCGCATGTTTAGTATTGCTCACCCACATGCGTTGAAGTACGTTCAGGCAACGGCAACGCGTTTATAGGTATAGCGCAATTAAAATAAATTTCTTTAATTTATTAATCCTATATAACACTTATTGTTTTCGTTCGTAATTTATACACAACAACAAATATTGGGTGCCTAAAACAAAATGTTGGTATGGTCTAACGTAATTATATTGCTTTCAATAACATTTATTAGATGTGGAAGTAGTTCTATTCACATATTTCTCACTCACTATAATATACTTTCAAATACTAACGACACTCCAAGCAACATTATATAATCATTTACATTTTTTCACTTCAAAAAGATCATTAATTGCATTAAACCGTTAAAAGAATTTAACAATTTAAAAGAAGAACACATCATTAAATAAATTAAGTTAGAAACGAACGAAGAACGAGACCAAGGAGGATACATGGTAAATTTCTGAGCTTAATTGTATAACCTTGTTTACACGTATACCCACATCGGAAGTGTTTGTTTTACATGACCCTTAATAAGCTCGGCTACAGGGATCTGATACGCGTGTTACTTTATCCGTATATGTGCGTCTCTACACACGCTCCACGCCAGTTTTTTCCAAGCCTTCGCTGCGTGACGTGCCTTATCTGCGAAACGAATTCGAGAACCACGAATGTTGTTCAACATGAATACGAAAATGTATATAATTTAGTACATATTTTAATAGAACTCGAGAGTTTACATATGGATGTCGTTGTTTATGGTAGTAAATTTGTCGCTGGAAGAAACATAATGAAATTTGCAGCAGAACATCAAGGATTATATGTAATATGCTGCACACTTTAAACGTTGCTGCAAGACATTTAAAAACAATCCTGTAGAGTGCATCATGGAAACGAATACACGAAAATATTTCAGCGAACCAACCCGCTGCCATAGACATTTCTTTTGCGGGCTATAAAAAACGGCCCGTAAACCGGTTCTTCCATCGTCGATCGTGTCAAGTGGTCCGGTCATTTTTAACGGGAAACCATAACCATAATCGTATTTCCAAAAGTAAAAAAAAGTATCTGTAGATACAGGCCTATTGGCCGAAACGCGTATCATTATTGCATATTACGAACCTTTCACGCGGGATAATCATCAACTCGTTCGTTGAGATTCTTGCGATGTACTCGTAAATTTCGTATAAACTCATCACGTTTTCGATATACAGGGTATTTCATGAAACTCGGGTAATGAATCGTCGTGCAGTGTAAGAAATACTTTGCAATCAGATGAGTTTCCACCAGTAGAAGACTTGCTTGGTTCATGATCAAGAAAGAAACAGGCACACACCAATTTCAAGTGAAAAACAAAATTATGTAAAAGAATGGCTTTCATGCAAGTGTGAGTTAGCTTGACAAACTCGAAACACGCTTTAATTGAGGAACTCGTATAGAATCTATCGAACCCTTTATTGATAAATTTTAAAAAATTTATCAATAAAGGTAAAATAAAAACACAGGATTTGCGATAGTTATACGGGGTATATCAAAAATGACATCATCAATAACTGAATTATCGTATTTTCTTTAATCCTACAAAAATATTTTCAAAATCGTTCTTGATGGAAGACCCATAACTGTACAATATCCCGATACCACACGATAGCATTATCTTGCCGACAAGTCCCTTTTTACAGTATGTACCGATATTTTTCTTCGGCAGAATTGTATATCGGTTACCCAAACTTGTCGATGGGTTAGTTATTATAAGTATATGTGTATGTTTAACGTATTTTTTAACATGTTTTAGTAAAATTTTAAATGAATATATAGTAGTAACTCAAAACAACAGATAAATTACCAAATAAAATTAAAAAACAAAAGTGAAGTTGATGTATGCACATCACATACAGAGATCTTAATAATCATGACAAGAGAATAATAAAAATGTTAAAGAAAAGAATCGTTATCTTATTTCCAGAGCTTCACAGCCCCCCTAAAAAAAAAAAATTTTGAGTATATAGTTAAAAATTTAACACTCCAAATAGTTTGTTAATTCCGTACTGAAATTAGTAATTTCATCATCTACATTTTCCTCAAGTTTTAGCAGAATAAAATATTACGACATCACTAGCACACGATACAATATTACCAAACAAAGACAATGCAAGAAGACACTCATGTAAAGCAAATAGGTTTAGCGCATATACTTTGAGCCGAACCATACATGGGCTTACTGAATTCACTACGTATTTTGCAATATGCGACTCCAGTAATTTAAGACCGGCAAATGAAAATTTCAGCCATTCCTTAATAAATCTTTACCTTTCTTTGTGGCTGTCTGATGGACGGTTGTGGCACGAACGTCCTGAGCGTGGCCAGCGGCGCTGGAAGACCTGTCAGCATCGGTTGCACGTGCACCGCCGTAGGCGGTTGAAGGTGATGCAAAGCACCGGCTGGGTGAATGGGCACCGCCACCATTTTCTGTAAGGGAACCCCCCACGGCAAGTACCAAGTTCCCGAATGATGTTGCATCTTTATACGTTCTTTACACTAATTCTTATATTGTTACGCGTTAAGTAGTTAAGTAGATCGTCTTTGTTTCTTTTACTCCTTTTAAAGGGATTCTGTTCGAATGATTCCGCTAATTATCATGCACAATATGTTTTAGATAAGGGATCCGTTGCAAATGGAAATTCAAACGAATTTCCTACGTTTTCTTAAAAGTTTTTTAACATACTTCGATTACTACGTATTAATTATTGCGTATTGTATGTATGTACATGTGTAGGCTACCGTGTGCTGTGCGTATTCATAACAAAAAGCTCAATTTCATACTTCTTCCGTACACCAATGTTGTCAACGCGCCACATCGACAACTGACACTTGTTTCGTCGATTCAAATTCCACTTGTTTGAATGCTTCTTAATAGAACATGATACGCGACGATCGTTCTCTTATATAGTAGATCTATCCACGGAAGACCTTCTCGATCGTACCGCATTACGTGATTCGGACACCCGATCTCGCGCCCCGTCTTATCTCAACAATCTTATCTCATAATTTTGCAGTGGAGGACACGATTACGGGGGTACATATTCGTCCGTCGTCTTAAAATCGTATTGTCGGTATTGTTGCGCTTACAATTGAAATACTACAATCACACATCCCCGATTCCGCAAGAACGAAAGCAAAGCACAGCACACAGAGCAGAGTATTAAGTAAATTAGCGTCTCGTCTCGATTCAGCACCCTAGATAGAGCTTTCGCTTACGTCCGTCGCCGCTGCTACCGCTTACTGCAGCCGCTATACTACGACGTACTGCGAATGCCGTTCTTAGTTGATGTTAGAATAGAATGGTGTGGCGAATGTAGAGGTGAGTATGTATAGGTACCGCTGAAACCGAGTGCCAGCGAGCGACTGATCAACGGGGCAGCGCACGGGCGAACTAAGCTCGGGTTAGGCCGTGATACAACGCGCCGTCGGTCCTGCTGCCTGCCGCTTGTGCTATCCTGTTTGCTTGTGCGTGCGCGTGCTAAGGAAGCGGGTAGGTAGGTAGGCAGGTGTAGGAACTATGCCATTGCTGACGTTCGGCAGGATTGCTTTCGACTGCTGTATATGCCTACTGTCTACTCTTGTATACCAATATAATCTGTAGATAACCTATTACTTATACGAACTCATGGGTATTATAAGTTTTAGATTATTATAAGTTTTGGATTGGAAGGACATCAATAAACAGTTCTTTTAAAAAATATTCCAAAATAAATGAATTTAGTGCCTTTTATTGTAATATACCTGATAATTCTACAGCAATCATTGTGGCGGCTGTGTTGGAGTCAACCTAAAAGGGTTCGCATAAAATACACATGCAAAAACAAACACACCAGTTCCTGTGTCAAGTGATTCGATTTGCATTAAACTACAAATGAAAAATAAACACAAATTGTCTTTTTCAATAATCAGATAGGAAGAGTTAAAAAAATTACACGATAATATGGAAGGACTAACATGTTCAATAAAACAATGGAAAAGTTTATGTCTTGAATGTCCTGGTTTTTCTATTAATTTAATGTATGCAATTATTTTTAGGTTTTAAATGATTTAAAGACAAACATGACGAAGAAAGCACGCATTTGACATGTGACGTAAATAAAGCAGGTGGTGGCACCAGTAGACGGTAAACAATTAACGCCAATTGAATATCGCGCATTGTGCGGGTGTATCTCAATCACTGCTACGAAGACGTATTATTCGCGTTAGATTTTGTCCGTTGTCTAATATAAAAGAGTTCGTAAACCCAATATATGTAACGTTGGTACAGAATTGTACTACTGGGGATCCAAGTCACAGTTAATGACTACAACGGAGTAGATCGCAGTCGGAAATTGCGAGTCTATCTACGAACTAGGCTCAATACAATGGTAAAGAAATATATGCATACAGGGTCATTCAAGACGATTGCCTTATTAAAAATCTTTCGAATTTTAGAAAATTGAAATTTTTTTAGTTGAAATATTTCCAGTAGGATTTTGGAGCACTCTGTACAACATTTTCGATAGTACTTACAGCAATACACAGTATTTCATGTTGCCAATAAGAATCTCAAAACTGGTTTGCATGGGTTACTAGCATGCGTGGATCCTCATTATCAACCGTATGATCGAATGATGTGAAAAAAACTCCAATTCTAACATGCCTATTCTACCTTTTCTCTCGAGAAAAAAATTATTTACAAGTATCTACTTTTACCGCCTCAGTTTTAGAGTATAACTAAGATATGCGAAAAATACGGAAAGATAGACTATATAATTGTAGTACGAAACATAAAACATGTGTCTGCCTTACCCTGGGGAAGAGCGAACAAACATCAAACGATATTAAAATGTCCTCATCTTCTAATTCAATATTATCTCTAGGAGTTCTTTAACAGACCATCGTCTCGAATGACCCTGTATATGTGTTTGGTGTTATAAGAAAATAAGACAAGTTCCGTGTAATAAAACACAGATCGTGTAATATATAAATCGCAATCAATCAAAGATGTAGCTGGACGATTTAGTCGATACTAATGTCGATACGATTTTTTAGGTTTCTTCTATTCTTTTCAATCGTTGCTCACATACATATTTACGGGAAACAGACCGGTTGGTTATATATGTGCGAATGTAGCAACAATAGCTACAGTAATGGCGATGGCGGTGGCAACAGTGTACGATCCATATAACACAATATATATATATAGATTTCTTACCTCGGATCCAATGGGTTAATGGCGCACTAAAATCCAACGACTTCTTGCGTAGTTCCTAACTATCTTGTTCCGTTCCGTTTAAGGTTTCTCCCTCGGTGCCGGTTTCTTGCCGATCGACGAAGACGAACACACACATGCCTGCATACGGAGTATTCATCCATTCTCAGCCGTTTTATTCGGATTCGGTTAAGAAGTGAAGATTTCCTACACACGGAAGGTGCGACCATTTTCTTCGGCCCATTTCGGACAACGGATAACTTTTGTTGGTTTCTCCTCATTTTCTAATTCATAGGAATAAATAATTCGTAATTCGTCACCACTCACGATGCTATAAACATTTTTCAAGCTAGCGTCGTTGAATCGGCCCAAAGCCGCCTTTTCTTCTTCAGTTACAGATGTGGGATCCAACAAAAACTAACTTTATTCTTTCTTATGTTAAACTGCCCCATTTGTATAAATGTTAAACACATTTTAAGTAAGTGATAAGTCTCTGGCATCCGAGGTAGACATGAATGCACATACATATTAATTTGTCTTCCCTTTGATCTACAACACGCGCGCTCCTTATATCAGAAGGTACAAAAATCATAATGGTATTCTAAACTATAGAAAGCGGTACTATAAGAAGCAGGTAGACGAGGAATTAATAAAATTCTATTGCCGTGGACACCGTCTCCCCCTATGCGGTCGCTTGACTCTTTAAAAGATTGAATCGATATTGGAAATGACAGGAATCCGATAGGTGTCTATACAAGTTAAACATACACTGTGGTCTACGTCTTACCTCCTCTATTGCTACGTACCGGCGTTTAATAGAGTTTGTTACATCTAATAATTATTTACAATGAATAAGGCCAGCCGAGTAGAAAAACCTGTGTGTAATCGTTGACTAATTCCTTGTCGTAGCGATGATAACAATGGCCTTGCCACTAGAGGAACGCTTAAGATGAGATAATTCGATGATATCAGAGATTAGAACCTGCTAAAGCAAAGAGAAACATGTACCTATAATACATTAAAAATTAATAAGCAGACAAATAGGTAATTACTTGCTAAGAACAAACAATGAAACAGGAGACTCCTGTTCTTCGTATGTTTACTATAAGTATAAAAAAACATCGCGAATAAAATTGTTTTGCTTATTTCCAAAGAAAACTTTCGGTTTTTTGTAATGATCAACAACGTTCGCAGAAATTAATAAAAGAACAACAGCAATAACAGCGATTTTTCATCTATTAATATACTCCAGCATAAAGTACTATTACGTATGTAAATTGAAAACGCATCGGTGCAAGTCTTGCTTATCTAACAAAAACCTTGACGAACGTGTTACATACTGGATTTAGCGGTTTCGACGTTTCGAACAATTAAATAAGGAAATACGCACGTCGAAATCGTTTAATTAGATACGTTGCTATAGACCGATTATATATTGTTAGATACGGTGACTAGGTCCGATGTTTACGAAATATCAGCCGTTTCTTTTAATGAAACCCTTCACGATGCATAGGCTTTTCCATTATTTTTTTACATTGTACGTGCTTTGCTAGTTGAACCGAGCTGTTAACATTTCTATCTCTATGCGATGAACTAAAGTATATGTTTAGTTTTAATTTTAAATAGAACACATAAATCATCGATGTACACTACAAAGGAGATGCAGTGATCATTGAATAGGCTACCGATGAGCCTCAAAGTAAAAGAAGTACCCCAGCATGGTACACGGATGGCTCGAAAATAAAAGGTGTTGCAAGCGGTATAGGCGTTGGTGGCCGCAACTGTGCCGTAGAAATGCCTACGGAAATCTACACCGACATATTTCAAAGGAAGGGAACGAAAAAGCAGATAAGCTGGCCAAAGAAGTAGCGAACGTGCCTTTCATTGCATACGCATACACCAAATTTTCAGTAAACCATTTCTTGCATGGATACTACTGAACTAAAGGAAGAAGATCCTAGAGCAGTACTGAGGTTCATTAAAAGTCTACATCTATTCTAACACACACAAAGGCATTTTATTATAATAAGTCTATTGGCGTCGTAGGGACCAAAGGCATCTGCGTCAGGGCCCGTCTATAAAAATAATAATAACAGTCGTTTGTGTGAATCAGTGTTAGTGTTTCTGTAAAAGTAAAAAAAAATCGAATATCGAGCAGTAATTAAATTCTTACTTTTGAAAGGCAATCAACCTACAAAAAAAAAAGCCGAGATGAACGCTGTTTACAAGGACTCCATCATTTACCACAGTGACATTTTAGACTGCTGAACTTGAACGTGGTCATACCAGGTTGATTGACGATGGCCAAAGTTTTGGTCGGAGAACAGAGGTATTCATCAAGTAAGGAAATCATACCCCCACTTTGCAAAACACATTGAATCTTTTCAAACCATCTTCGTAAGAATGCCGCCAAAAACTTTTATGAAGGAATACTAAATTATATAAAACGATTCTATAAAGAATATCCACAGCAAAAGCGGTATGTTAACATTATAAATCGATACATTTTTTATTAATGGCAGCATTTAATTCTATTCAATGGAAATATCATTAATTTATTAATTCAAAAACTACTGTAAATTTTATGAAACTCTGGGATAGTAGTTTTGTTAATGTGATAAAGCCAATATCTATGTACCTAAGCCAGACCCTACGTAACACGAAGATACAATATAAAACGAAAATAGTGAATTACTGCCCACGAAATTACCATCTATTTTCTATACGGGGTTTGTTTAAAAAAAGAAATAGTGCCGACCAATAACAATAATAGACGACAATATGCGTAGGCCTCTAGTGGGCGGACGAAATCTTAATGGCTGTCTATTTTAAATAATTGGCTACCAACATACAATGGCGTCTTTAGCTGAACTTACCATCGATTAATGATCTTTGTCGCGTATCGTTGACTTGGCCTATAATTTTTATAACAGCGAAATAGCGCATAGAAAAGGATAGGTTACGTGGATAACAAAAGAAACGAGAGGAAAAAAAGGTGGGAAGGACGACTAATGTCGTAGCAGTTGTTGCTGCTGTCACGGTATGAGCGTGATCCAAATAGCTTCTAGCGTTTCGTATGCAAAAGATCTAATTCTGAACGAGAATAATTGGGAACACATTGAACACTGTTATCCTTTGGCGCATAATGTGTGCGTGTTATGCATAACGAGGCGCAACAACTGCGCTCATTGGACATTGCCAAAAATTGCAAAAACATTGCCAAAAATCTAGCTTGCGAAAAGCGACAGCCTCATAAAAGAAACGGACTTTATAAATTAACAAAATCGCTCAGATGTATTACGCAATATCTCGACCATAACTGCTGACATAGAGACTAGTGACTAGATTGCGAGAATATACACCGCCGCTGATCGAGTCGCGTAAAGTGCCATTAGGTCGAAGCTAATACAACAAAACAAACAAATAAAAACACACCATTTGTAAAATATCTCGTTGACTTTCATTCAAATTCCTGTAAACAAACTTCACGACAAGTGGTATGGTGAAAATCACAATAATAAGAACTCAATGGACGATCGCGAGTTAGTACAGGAAGTGGAGAGCCGGGAATGCATCTGAAGAACGTTGCCATTCATTCGCGTAATTGAATGTTTATTTCCACGCGCTCATCAAGTGCAGGCGATCATTTGCAAGGAATTAATTGTGGTTCAAATTGCTAACAGTGCCAACGAGCGTTCTCTATCGGGTGTCGGTAAGAATAAAAAGATTTAAAGAAAATATGAGCGGCGAATGTTAGGAAAGGCTGTTAGGTGGACGATTTGAAAATAATTCGCAGTAATTAACTACAATTTGTCGAGAAAGGTTGATTCTGCTTTTTGATTTTGTTTAGAAGAAAGGGAAGGACTAACATCAGTGAAAACCAAGAACTTTTGTTTGGACGAATGATTTACGCAGAAGTAGAAATAGATATGAATAGTATTAATTTATCAAACATACTTAAATGATACTTTTTTATTAATGGCTTCACTAAAATGTTCCGACAAGGTTTTGCTATTGCTCACTTCTAGAGCAATAGCAAAATTATTCCTAAAACTATTAACCAAAATACGCTCTTTAGAGATAAGAAATACTGGGAAAGTTAACGAACGTAAATATTGTAGATCGCTTAGACCGAAATTTACTTGGTACTTTGGTGAGCCTTGTACACTATTTGGCACGCAATAGAAGGCGAGTACCTTGACAAACTATTGGAAAGAAATAATTTAATCTGATGAAAAGCAAATATAACTTTATCTTGGCACAATTCGGATTTTTGTGAGGAACAGTATTGTAAAACAATCGAATATTAACACCATGGAATATAAAATGTTAAAAATATATTAACTCGCTTATTTTATGTTACGTTAGGGCATTTTTTTTTTATAAGTAATAAATTAATTTGTTTAAAGTTGTTTTCGTTCCGGCTCGTAGTTAATTGAGTATACTTAATACGTGTATAACATTATCATTTTGTTTTTTTATCTTTCGCAATTGATAGCTCAAGGCAAACAAATTACGCGTGCTTTGTCGTGTCGAATACGCTATTGCAATTATTACAAAGTCTTCTTCCTTAACAAACGAACTGACGTAAGTGTAGTCATCCTATAAGCGTGTTGACTGTGATTTATCGTAGAAATTTACGATTCAAGGTTTAAAGGGACCGCTACGTCCGTCGTATCGTAGCTGAACTAACGGAACGTAATTGAAACACGGTACATAATTATCACAATCGTTTGTACTTGAGGAGAGAGAGAGAAATAAACTATTAATGGCTTTTTTCATTAATTCGTTAATTACAAGGCGATGATATCACCTCCGCATTTCATTTATTTTGCATCTAGATATTTTAAATGTTAAAATTTCAATTATATATGTATGAAAGCATATGAAAGTTGCAAATTCTGTGCATTTAAACTTACTACTTATTATTTAGAGGAGCTTTTAAATATGCACATATACATTAATTTATTGAAAATAAAGAATTATTTAAGCCTGTCTTAAGGGTTATTTTAAAAGCACATAATTTACTGCGTATTAGATGGCATCGGAGTAAAAAAAAGTAATCGTTTTCTGACCTACGCAAATCGTAAACTTTCGTCATGAGCACTGCCTGGCCCTCTTCCAATATATGCACTTCCCACCACCATCAGGTTGCAGTTGTAGTACTTTTATAATATACACTACCGCTCATAAGTTTAGTTGAGTAGTTCCTGCTTCCACCCAGCAACGTTTTACTGCAGATATGATTATAGTGAAATCGTGAAATAGTGAAATGTGAAATAGTGAAAGTAGTACGCATAGTCTCTAGTGTAACTATTCTCAGGACTATGTCCATTTGATAAGTTTCGTCTGCAGGTTGTAAAAGGATATATGCCGAAAAGCTTGCTGTCATAATTGTTGTTTCTAAAAGTTTCTTAAATGTTGGATTTACCGTTGAAAAGAATTGGAGCCATATAGTGCTCTAACAACGAAAATTCAAATGAAAATGCTCAACAATTTCGAAATTTTGTTGATATGAAAGCAGCAAGTACAGGTTCAGTATGCGTAATAGAGTTTGACCAAAAATGCAAAAAATATATACCAACATACATAAAGACTATCTTTAGAAGCTTTTTTAAGAAACTAACAGTACGACGAACATCAAAAGAGTAAACTCAACAATACCCGGAAGATTATTCTACATTCTTTAATATACTCTATTTCTTCTCCTTTTTGCTATATCCTTTGGGTTTTGATACCTTGTTATTGGATTCTCCTCGTAAATGTTCATTACACTTCCTAACATCAATGTTTCTTCTGCGCTATTTTAACTGCACAACTCTACGTGAGAGTGCATTTAGTCGATGCAAGTCGCGTCTCGATAGTTAACGTTACCACCCTGCATACAAGCGAGGTATGCTACAGAGAAGCCAAAATCCGCCTTACCGACTGTGAGTTTTGTTCTTTAATAGACGTGTCAAAATTTTGGAGAGCTTTATCAAGTAGTATTGTTCTGAGAGCTGTTGAAAGCGAGCAAGTTTATGTATTTCTAAAATCATGGAAAAAGAACAATATTGGTCAGTGATTCGATTTCTTTTTTTTTATGGGAAAGCGTGTGCAAAAGTCAATGAGAAGTTGGACGCAGTTTTTAAAGAACATGCAAGTTCAATGACTACCATCAGATATTGGTTTAATGACCTTAAACGTGGCCGAACTTCCGTCTTTGATGAGGAGCGCTTCACGGAAGGTAGTTCACATCAAGTAAAGAGATCATTATCAAAACATGGGCCTATTTTGCGTAGTTCGGCAAATCCTACTGTTTGAGTAGCTTAAAAAAGTTGAAGCATTGCTGGACTGAGTGTATAGAAATACTAGATGATTATGTCCAGAAATAGTTTTACTAAATGCAAAACAATGACGTTATCTCCGTACCAATACTGGATATACTATACTGGCAATAGTAACCAATACTGGAGCCATTTCCCCTCCTACACATACACGGTCGAACATCCGTATGTAGCCGATCTGGATATTGTATAAAGATCGCTTGGCAAAATTCGAGAAGTTCGCATCATCGACGGTCGTCACGGTCAACGTTTATTTACTTCATAAATTTCATCTTCCGCGCACCCATTCATAAAACCAGGTCGCAGCGGCGCGCTGCAGGCGGTGAAAGTGAGAGAAGCAATTTTTATCTCAACGGTCACTAAATTTAAGCACGTGACGATATTTGTTTACGTCGCACGCCTTATTTTTGGGTGCATTTCGGCTAAATTTAAAATACTACGTACTATACTCACTCCATGCACTATTTACTATATCTACTACAAACTTGCTACAATGTATCACCACCGACCTACCTACGCATTTATCTACTCGGCCGTACGAGCATTCGTCGCTCGCTGGCACCCTCAATACGGAAAGACAACAATTACTTCCGCATCCGTTCCGATCATGACACATGTGACGTCATATAGGAACGGTGACATATTACCACCTAGTAAACCAATACTTACTCTTATATTACGAGATGCATGTGGTACATTGGAAAAAATTCCAATTTCAATTGTTTTTAAAAGAAACATCCTGTATATTGAAATGATGATATAAAATAAATATGCATGGACGTTGTAGGAACTACGAAAATGATTTTTAAAATTCCTTAACTCTGCTCTGCAAGATGTTCCAGAGTTTTGCACTTTTATCTGTAGCTTTAAAGCCTATTGTGATATGTGCATTTTTTTACAATGACTAAAGCAACCCTTGGAAATTTAATGTCAGGATTTACATACATATGTCACAATGAAACGGTTTGATGTCTAACAGCGTACGTTTTCCATTCGCAGTTTTTATTGCAGTTCGGCATCGGGTTTGTGCTCGTCATGCTTTTCACAACGTCATTTGAGCACTTAGTACCAATCCAATCAAGCACTGGATACAAAAATTTAATGAAAATGGTTCCACTGTAAATATTCTCTCACCTAAACTTCTGAGTAATGTGCGCGTTAATCCAACCATTAACCATGTTCGTGGTGGAGTACCACAAGATTCAAGCGGATCAGTGCAAAAACATGCCGGGTTTACCGTTACATCGACCTACTATTTTTCACATCTCACTGTGAGTGGGTGAAATGAATTTTTGAAAATTGGAAATTTTCCATTATGTCTTTACGCTTGACTTGCTAAAGGTAAAT
This sequence comes from Marronus borbonicus, assembly GCA_902655005.2. NCBI lineage: Eukaryota > Metazoa > Arthropoda > Insecta > Coleoptera > Scarabaeidae > Marronus > Marronus borbonicus. Next base: position 24,135,041 of record LR737380.1, on the reverse strand, counting down.
GGTTAAGAGAAAAAGTTTTAAGACAAAAATTGTTTGTTTGTATGCGTTTTATTAAGCAGCCTAGAAAAAAAGTTAAATATATCAACACTTTTACATATATTTTTTTAGCTGTGAGTGGAGAGTTTAACTGTGTTTTAGCTGTTTAAATGTTTAATAAACAGATTGGGTACATGTTTCTACACGGCGAACTCAACCATCGCGCAAACGAATCTAAGGTGGACTCGAGTTTGCAACTCAAGTTAGAAATTGACGTCGATTATCAATTTTTCTTCGGGAATTAATTTAACTCAGATGTTTTGACAAATCTAAAATAGATTTTACAGACACTAATAGTCCGTATCCGACAAAAATATATTACAGCAATTATATATTACAAATAGTATGCATTTCTTAACGTCTCGTGGACGCACCGGAATACTCGATTTGCGGAGCAGGACACCGCAAACAGATTAGGTAAGTTTAATTTCGCGCGTGAAGAGGTTTAGTAATTAAATCAACTCGAAAACTCGAGCTGGTGCAAGTAATCGGGTTCATGCAGTGTTAACGCCATATGGCGTGCACTCTACGTCATATGTATTTATAAGTATCAATCTTCTTGTAACATTCTGGAGATGAATCAAAAGATCTAAGGGACATGTACCACCGGCAGCGGTATTCCGTTCGTGTAAACTTTCTTATTTTTAGTTTTATTAATAAAATCATTCTTGATCAATAGTTTTACTTATTTTGACTAAATTTAGTCATTATTCATGAATAAAAAAGTAATAAGCACGAGTACCTTAGGCCGTATAGATACGCTAGAATGGAATCGTCAAGTGTAGCACATACATAAACGAACCCGGCCATAATATCAAATTGAAAAAATATTTAGATAAAAAGCACCACAAATTTGATGAATAGAGAAAACCATTGTCATAGTCAGTTCTGTTTGATTTATTAGAGTAGGGCACGCGTTTCCTACTACAATAGCAAAAGTCCCCTCAGTCCATCTTTCCGTATTTTTCGCATGTCTTAGTTTTAGAGCGTGTAAGCGGCAAAAGTAGATACTTAATTTTTTTTCTCAAGGGTAGGGAACAGGCATATGAGAATTAGAATTTTTTTCTCACATACGGTCAAGAATGAAGGTCGACGTATCCTCGAAACAGCTGTCCCGAAGTAATTAGTGTGGAGCGGAGTGCGGTGTTGTTTGCTCTAAAATTTTAGGTGGAGGTAGTTTTTGATCCACTTCAAATGGGTCACACTATATGTGTAGTTTCAATACAAATTTTTTTATGTAAACAACGTCAATGTCGTACACCTTCGTCGATGTGATTTGCGCGATTATCACATGAATGTCCCTATAATGGCTGTCAGAAAACATGGTAGAAAACCAAAATAGAAAGGACAATACAGAAAACTCGTTTCGTAAGGCATTTGATCGCATTTAGCCGTTCGAAAAACTTATCTTTGGCTCGGTTTTGTTCGTGCCATCTTATGAAACTTGTTTTCTACTATAATATACTATTTTTCAGAAAATTATAAATAAGAAAGTCTGGAGACACATTAAATATATGAGCGTAGATGCAGACCATCAGGTCGACCATGTGGGACGTATAAATAACTGGTAAAACCGATCCCGCGAATAGAACGAAAACAACGAAGATGAAAATGGATGTCTTTCCTGAGAGCCACCACCCTCTCGTCCAACTAACCAAGATATGTTAACTTGAACATTTCGACACAATCCTACATATACATGATGCTTGTGCGCATGATGGAACTGTTTTGGGGATACTGGGAGAGCTGAATACCGTTGGCATCTATTCTCACATTTTATTTATGATTATTTCTTCGCGTAGCTGCACTACCGACAAAATTACGCTGTGTTACAGCATTAATTATAGTTGGGGAACTGGTGGCAGTTGCCGTATACCGTTGATAGTAGCATGTAATGTAGTTCACATCTACCATATGTTATTTAGAAAAAATGAGAGCTGAGTTTAAGTTACACTGATTTTCTTTTATGAATTTTAAAATTGCAAAAAAACAACTGTCGTCGTGTCGTCTTTTATATGCTGTATTAAAGACACTGTACAGATCACAAATGTATGGAAGGAAGACGTCCAAATCGCTTTTTATAATAAGGACAAACATGGAAACAAAATAACTCTATTAAATCATTTTATCGTCTTGTTTCCTAACATTTTTATCTTCACTAGAATCTCTAGCAATATATAAAAAAAGAAACAGATATGGAGGTTCTTGATTAAAGGTATCAAACATTCGGATGTTTGGAGATTTAGGCTTTAAAGGCTTAAAGTACGGGAAACACATTTGGCAGTGTCGTAATTTTTTAATTTGGAATGATGAAATTTGGCTTCTGGTTAAAAACAAAGAAATACATACTATAAAATTTTGATTTTTTAATTCATTCAAAATCATTCAAAACTGGCACCAGCCCCCTAACTATAATAGATATATGCTAAAACACAGGTACATGTATTTATATTGTATCTAACTATTGAAATCTTCCTAGTTGTTACATTAGATTACGTATTCGTTCATTTTCCTTTCGCTAATGCTTTCATTTTCTGTACATATTGCATAGACAGGTATGTACTATACATATTGAACGTCGTTTAAGTTTAGCGAGCGTATTATACGCCGACTTAATGACCTACTTTAGAAGGAGATTCCATAAAAGAAAGTAATCGCTGAACGATAGATGGCAATAAATAATGGCAGTGTTTGTTACGTCACGAACGCGTATAGAATAAAATATTACTGTTACTGTTATCTTTATTTACTATGCTATAATACCAAGAACTAAAAATAATTCAAAAACTACGACAGATAGTGACACATAGCACTTTATAGTGTACGATGCCATGGTGTTCAGAAAACGAATGTTTAGACGACGGAGATTCTATACTGGAGCCAGAAGAATTATTCGCACAAGAAGAGCTCTACGTAATTATAGCAAACGACAAAGAATTAACAGATGGAGAAAAAGAAACCATTTTTTCGCTAAGCTTCGAACTATACAAGTTATTAATGCAGCGTCGGGACTACAACAGTACAAGGTCCCTCTTAATTTCACTAACGTTTCTACTTTCTCAAACTTTGCTGAGCTATTTTACCGATACAAAATCAACGGAATTATATAAATTATATGGTTCCGAATTCCACTGTGAAATAATAGACAAGGTAATCCATTTGAAAAATATTTAGCTTTGGTGTAAATAATGAACATTGGGAAGAAGCGGCCGTGATACTTAAGGTACTGTTCAAAAGTCTGAGGTGCCCAACGGTACAAGAAAAAAAAATAAATCTTGAAACACAATAATGAAAATTTTCAAAGAATTCGAAATAACTCGAAAACGATTAAATTTACGCTTAGAGCACTTTAGCACAAATTATTCCAGAATAATGTTATGTTATAGGCACCTTCATAAAACTAGTGTTTAACAACAGTACGACCGCTATATACCATCAAATTTAAATAAATGAAGACTGCACGTTTCGGCAACAACAAATAACTGTTCTCTTCTCTGGTGTTCCTCAAATAAATTGCACATGCATGTATACATACAACATGGGATGTCTCATACGATGCTAAATTATCTTTTCTGAATCATATTCTAAACATCGTCAAATCCTCTCTGAAGGCCTTAGGATTTACTATATGAAACACTGGATTATTTAAGTCTTTGCAAGCAGTGATTTAAAATACGGACGCAACGGTGAGGAAGAGAAAGGAAATTGTCAATTAAATATTTTGCACAAATGGGAAACTGGCTCTTTCTGTCGTAACAGTTGGAACTCGATTCGCCACATATGAAAATATAACCAATAACCTTACGCCGACGTTTAATAAAGGCAAGAACCGCGAGTTAAAATAATTCAATTGTCGAGTGTATCCGGGTATAGATTCGAAGACCAAAAGGCGTAAAGGCCAAAAAGGGAACAAACGAACGAACGAAATAGACGTAAGAGGGGACTAAATAAATACAAGTCGGGTTTACGAAGCACCTTCGTAACGGTGGCAGGCGTAAATGTGGAAACTTTTAATCAACCCGGAGAGATATGCAATATAAATATTCGCGTGGAGGTGAAAGTCCTGCACATTAAAATGTCTCTCGTTCTCCTCCTCCCACTCCTGCTCCCCCCACAAGTTTCGAGTGACGGCGCAGTACGAACGCAAACAGGAGAAGCATCAAGGAAGCAACGAAATATAAGCCTCCTTCGCCTTGCCTCATCCTCCCCTTTTTTGGAAGGACGCTATCGTGTTAGCAGTTAACTTTTTCCCCTTTATCTTAATATGCGATGTTTTAAAGGACGAATATTGTAAAGGATATAATTAAAATCAAACTATAGAAGATAATGAAACGTAAAAAATTAACAGAAATTGTGGCAGACTTTCCACGAGATAAAACGAAAACAAAAAGTAATACATAATGGCTTGGTTATGCTGAAGAACGACTAACAAAATGTCGAACAGAAATTTTGATACAGCGAAACTTAGAAGAAATCGCCGGTAATAGACATGCATTTATCAATATAATGTTTATTAAATTGACATGGAACGTATCTAAAGGAAATAAAAACTATTGTTAAATTAACACATACGGTGCATTTAAAACAAGTATAAGGAGTATTTAAAATAAATAAATGTTATTACAGAATTGATCTCTTATTCGATTTAATTTGAATACAAATGTTTAACAACGAATTTATGTTGTTCTAGATCTAAATAAATTTTGTTGTTGTCCCATATCTACAACAAAACATATTTGCAAATATTAATTTTCAATTTCACTAAAAAAAAATTTCTCGGTGTGTAATAAACTTACGTATGAGAAGATAAAAATACCATCAAAGATAAACATTCTTTCATGTAATTTGATTGTACACTTACGATACGAAGAAAAGGGAAGAAAAAAATTAGGGAAAATCGATATAATATCCTTGTGTCCGTGTACTTATTTGCGTAACGATGGAATCCCTACAAATCTCGAATTCACACAGGTTCATCGATGCCGTTCGAAAGGAAATAAAGCGGTTGTCCTTGCATTAAGCTCTACGATGTATATACTTACACCAGCAGCGTAATTGGGGCTCAACTATTCCCTAACTGCATGCATATACATCACATAGTCAATACATTGGCTGATCTATTGCCAGCGGGTGGAATTTCCGTTTGGGCACTGTTCCCAGTTGCAGCGAACTATAGTTCGAACTAGGGAGGACGGTAAGACGGAGGGAACAAACAGAAAAAAGCGATAAACTAAGTAAAAAGGAAATTAGACTCGTTTAAATTGAACTTACTTACTACTTATATAAAGTAGGAAACTCTGTTGAAGATGTTTATTAAAGTTTTGGTATCTATAATTTTGAGAGCAACCATAGGCATCTTTCGTCATAGGCAATAATATTACAGAATATTTAGATAGTAATCTAAAAATAATAACGTGCAGGAGTGACATAACTTTTCGAGTCTAGATCCGCAAGCAGAAGTGTAATACGTTATATAAACAAGAGATTGATTGAAATTATTTTTCGTGTAATGGTAAAGATATATCTCAATTTCTAACTCTAATTTAATTTGGCAACGCGTTCGCAATTTATCTTCGAACGCATACTGGATGTATACAATACTAATTAAATGTCCGCGCACAAAATCAAGTAATTAAATCGAAGTGTCGACATACAGTCGATTCGATATATTTATTGTAACTTTCAGGTCGTAAATTGGACTAAACGACCAAACGGACCGTGCAACAACTGTATGTAGTTGGCTACGACGAACGAAGAGGGCTTTTATAAACATAACCGAAAATTGTGCATGCACATATATCATCATATACAAAACTATAGTAGTATTACTATACTAGTAAAACGCACTATACTAGTAAAAGAAATTCCTCATATTTTGCAGTCTGACCTCTTCCTAGTGCAACTGCGTTGGAAAGATTTCGTTAGGTGTAAAGACCTTCAAGTATTTTGAACTGCTTCGGGGAAGTAAACGGCGCTTTTATGTATACGCAAGAGAATATGTTCTATAACCAAAAAAAATCGCCGTCTTGAAAAAAATAAATAAATTCAAGGAAACACTTGCTTGTCTAAAATAAGTGAATAGCTCTTATCAGCAGTTTACTGTGTATAAGAAAAGCAGTAATTCATTTAGACGGCTGTAACATGACATTCACAACTTGTAACTGTAGTTAATGCTACTTACTATGTACTATTATCAAAGAATTGGCAGCTCACCTTCCACATGTATCAACATTACGCATTCCAATACAGTGGACGTCCACCAAACAGACGCAACAGAAACTCAACAAAAATGCAGTTTTTCCCACATTTTTTGAAGATTTCGTTGTTTTGCAACTGTTTTGGTTTTGTTTTTGGGGTTCTGGTCGGTGGCTAAAATATCAAAAGGATTCGGTGAGTTTCGAAACTGATTGTGTTCATGCCGTGGAAACAGTTTGTTGCAGTTATATTTTATCTTTCTCCCTCGTAAACTTATTTTGTGATGCAATTCGTTGGTGAGTGACATAAATAACTTAACAATAGTGTAGTATTTAACAAGCATGTATTACTAATTCATGAAAAAATGTAAAATAGTAATTCAAAAATGGTAGAAATTAAAAAAAAAAAAGCCGATTATGTCGGAAGAAAAAAAAACAATGGACTTTTGAAGACGCCAATATTTTAATAGATGTCTACAGAGAGCAGAAGAATTTACGGTAAACGTCTTCGGACAAAACTAGTCATTCTATGTAAACAGAAACAATACAGAAACTCGATTTGTCCGCTTGATGGAAACCCGGCAGAATACCGTTTGTTTTATAAATGGGCTCTATTCCAAGCTAGGAAAAGTATCTTCATACCATTAACGAATTACTACCACTATTGTGAAAAAAAAAAAATGCCACGTTTGTAAATTGTCAAATATCTGTCGATTCTATTACTTATTTTTTATTTGGTGCAAGATAAACGGGAAATTTCCCAAGGTTAAAAAAGACATACAATATTTACCTATGAATACATACATGCATATACTTATATAATTTTCAAAAAACCAGTAATTAGTTCTACAAAGAAACTACGAATGTAACAATGTTATTTTCCTAAGTTACTTGGAAGTACATTAACTTCCCTATCGTCCTTCCTAATGGCAATATGCTCACAAAAAAACATATTCAATAATTCGGTAATCTGTAGTAAACATGCTTTAAACTTTATAAGGTACGTTAACAAAAAAAAAACAAATTATTTCAGAACAATTGAAAATATTATCTAAACATTTGTAGCGGCCCGAGTATAATAAAGGAGTTTTACGTCGAAAAGACTATGTGTTGCATAAGAGTACGTGCTTGAAGTACAACAGATATAAACGCACCGTGTGCATCTAACAAAATATTATTTTTGAAGTTATTTTAAATACAACTACTGCATACAGTGCACTGTCTAATAGCGTTTATACCTATGAAATAGCAATAGCGAGTACAGTTTTCGTGCTACCGTTCTTTGTATTTCAAACGCTCTATTTGGTTTTACAGTTAGTTTTTAAATGTTCGTACTTAGGCTGATCCATATTCCCACTCTATGTGACGCATTGCTGATATAATCCTGACGTCTTATACAGGGTGAGTCAATGTTCACTCCCCAGAGCTCGGATATGTGTTCTGCTATTAAGAATAAAATAAAAATTAAGGATACTAAAATCTACTATGTACTACTAAAATACTAAATACTAAAATTTAAGGTAAAATTCAAATTAAAAATTAACGTTTGCAAAACTTTTATTTATTTTTAGCAAATCCAATTACAAAAAAATGTAATGTTGAAATAATAAAAAGTTTGCAACCAACAGAATTGAAAATATCATCGTTTAATTTCGCTATTTCTTCGTGAATCTGGACAATAACGTTATGCGCTCCGGCAGACATAATCAAATAAAAATTTTCTTTTATGTATCACTACGGCCAAAAAAAATTACTTGTTAGTTGAAACATCGGTAAACAAAACTTCATGGAAAAAGTCAGGATTGCTCCGAATTTGGTGTAATATTACCCATGTGGAAAAATTTACCATTTCAGAAATGCAGCATTTTAATAGGATGGAGGTGATATGGATACAAGTTGTATCTTTGAAAATATGCATGAACAGAGGATTGGATGTGTCGCTTATTTCAACAAACATGTACTGGCGGCAGTATTATTCTCAGCACCCTACAACAACTATTCCTCCTGTTACCACGTAAGGTTTTGAGGTCGACCGGCATGTAAAATTTTGGAGCGATACATCATGCCTCCACGGCACGTATTTCTACATTTTGAATTATTTTGATGATCTAGATGATGGCGGTTCGGAAAGGCTCGGCAGTACAGGCGTTACCATTACAAGCGCCTAAACCGTACGTATTCTCTGTTAATATACCCTGGTATTTTAATTTAAAAAAGAACAAGATGTACAAGTCACTTGTTTGAAATTGCGTGTGAAAAGGGTCATCTAAAAATAATTCTAGGCTCAGGGAAGATATAAACTTCTCCACCGCTGCTATATTATTCTACACGCCTAAATTGTCCGCTAATAAATTGTGACGGATACCATAGCAATTAGAATTCGGGGGCTGGCTTTTCATATCATGTTTCGAATCAATATATTATCAACTCATTTCTGTACTCGAGCCTTGCTATTATATTTCGCACACAATTAAATATCGATATCTAGCGCCTGGAAGTATGCAGATAATCATAAAAAGAAAAGGAAAGCTTTATTAGAGCCCAAAAGGGATGGGAAAAACACTGTTTGTTAATTTGTAATCGAGGACAAGTAGGTACAATAGAAGACGTAATGTGTACAAAATGTTAGTAAAACATGGTGATGCATCAAATGAAAAACATAAAAAAGTAACAATTTAGAGATGTGACGCATACCAGGTGTGTCGGTAATTCCTTTCCGGTTTTTCCGGCAGATGTCACTGGCCATAAGTATGAAATGTTATGATTTGATACATATGTAATTTTATTCTACTGACATTAACCTTAAAACTACACAAGTTACGTTCCGCCAAAATAACAGCGTTATAGATTTATAATTTTTTGAAAATGTCGAGTTTTGTGCCTGAAAACGTGCATTTGCGGCACGCATTACTTTTCTTGTTTCATCAAAAGAAAAAAGCCGCTGAAAGTCATCGTTTGCTAGTAGAGACTTACGGTGAGCATGCTCCAACCATAAGAACATGTGAAACGTGGTTTCGACAATTCAAATGTGGTGATTTCAACGTTCAAGATAAAGAACGTCCTGGTAGGCCGAAAACGTTTGAAGACGCGGAATTGCAGGAGCTATTGGATGAAGACTCAACACAAACTCAAAAACAATTAGCAGAAAAGTTGAATGTGGGCCGAGTAGCAATTTGTGAACGATTACAAGCTATGGGAAAGATCCAAAAGATGGGGAGATGGGTGCCACATGAATTGAATGACAGACAAATGGAAAATCGAAAAATCGTTAGTGAAATTCTGCTTCAAAGGTATGAAAGGAAGTCATTTCTGCATCGAATAGTAACGGGTGATGAAAAATGGATTTATTTCGAAAATCCCAAGCGAAAAAAATCATGGTTATCACCTGGCGAAGCTGGCCCATCGACTGCAAGGCCAAATCGCTTTGGTCGCAAGACCATGCTCTGTGTCTGGTGGGACCAGATTGGTGTCGTATATTATGAACTGTTGAAACCGGGAGAAACAGTTAATAGTGATCGCTACCGACAACAAATGATCAATTTGAACTGTGCATTGATCGAAAAACGTCCACAATACGCTGAAAGACATGATAAAGTGATTTTGCAACATGACAACGCGCCGTCTCATACAGCAAAACCAGTCAAAGAAATGTTGAAATCACTTGGATGGGAAGTTTTATCGCACCCGCCGTACTCTCCAGACCTGGCTCCATCCGACTACCACCTTTTCGCATCGATGGGGCACGCGCTTGCAGAGCAGCACTTCGCCGATTTCGAAGAAGTTAAAAAATGGCTCGATGAATGGTTTAGCTCAAAGGAGGAACTGTTCTTTTGGAATGGCATTCATAAATTGCCTGAGAGATGGACAAAATGTATAGAATCAAATGGCCAATACTTTGAATAAATAAATTTTAACTATCCATTCTAAGTAACGTGTTTTCTTTAGCGAAAAAACCGGAAAAGAATTACCGACACACCTGGTAAGTACATGACTACACATCTGTCAGATTTCAGCAGAATAACACTGGGGAAAACGGTTAAAAGTAAATAACACTCAAATCAAATCTCAAACTCTTACAGATGTTAATAGAGCACATCAGTAGATGCCTAAAAACAATAACTAAAAAATAATGCTAAAATTGACGTTTTCGTGGTATTGATTGTGAATCATTTACGGCAAAAGCAATGCAAGCAGAGGCAAGGAAACAAATCGCGGTGCCCGGTGGAGTAAAAAAAAACACTCTCGGAATCACGCTGACGATGCCGCAAACAGAAATATGTCCGTAAGAAGTGTGTTTTCTCTCTCTTTGTATTACTTTTGCCGTAAATGATTCCATCAATACCACGAGGAAGCTATTTTAGCATTATTTTATAATTATCACAGATGTTTATTTTCGCTTTATCAGAATAATAGTAAAAATCGGAAATGACCTCCGAGTTTATTATTTTAAATACAATGATCTTTGCCACTTCTTCAAAATTAAATTATCATATTGAACGAGTTACATAAACAATCTGTATATGTATAAAATGCAATGCATTATATCTTAGTCACGTTAGCTCGAAAGGAGAAACACCAGGGCTTGAAATAGAGCGACGGACCCGCCCGGGCATCGCTACCAATCGCTTACGTCATCGTCGAAACACTCGACACATTCGTACTTAAGCCTGAAAGCTACCCACATGTGTATACAATTACAATCGGAACAACAAAATAAAGGTGGACATCGAGCAGTAATAGTCCATGAAATATTAGAAATACAATCCTTTCAGTTTCGAAAAAAATGGAATTGTCGACATCGTCGAAAATAATTCGGTCTACTTCACAATAAAACCCCACAAATATTTGCCTCATTCATTCGCATCCACCGCGTTTTTTTGTTGGTAATTGTGATGATGCGCAATAAAAAATGCGAAAAATATTGTTCCGAGTTAAACGGAGCGTAAATCTTAATTTACAGCACCAGTCGAAAGAGGCGAGGTAGACGAGTAGGCACGGTTCTCGTTGTTTCTACGTTTGTTCTGTTCCAATAGCTTCCTTCTTCAAAATGGAATAAGAAGAAAAAACGCAATTCAGCCAAAACCATCGTTATTTCTATGCTTTCTTCGCCAAACAAAAAAAAAGGGAAGGTGGAGAGTTAACTAACTAATTGACTTTATTCACTCATTTTGCTAATTGCCAGCAGTGCGATGAAATTAAGTTTAATTAGGTTGCTTGGTATTGTCTGCACAGCGTATCTAGATGTCAAAACCATTCCCAACATTATAGATAGACGCACAGACTACTCCAGTTGCATCACTAACATTGAAGTACATTTCCATATTCTAACCGTCTACTAGTGCTGCGTGTCAGTAAATGCCTACGAGTTGTCGTATTTTAGTAGTTTGTATTTAATATTCATGTTCATTCTTATAATATTGGTATTTCTCAGAATTCCGGGCGGCTAAATACCTTGAGACAAACACAATTACAACAAATATAAACTTGAGGGTAGTTCCGGAATAGACTAAAACGAAATATGTTAATAATTATATGTGTAAAATCCTGTATAAAGAAAATAGAGAAAAGCTAAGCAATGCAAGTACTCTCCATATTAGCTGTTCTGTTGTCTAAGATATAGACCTTGTTGGTTGTTCATCCATGGAAATAACGTTGGTCTAGTTCTTATACCAACTGATAATGGTAAAAATAAAATTTATTTTTATTTAAAATGTGATGAAATTCCTGCCTACGACCACCCGCATGGAAATATTTGAGAATTCAAGAACACTGCCTACTACTGAAAATGCATTTTCTTCATTGGTAGCAGGTCTTTCCTCCATTTGATATTCGACTTTTCCAGTCCTTTCAAATCTCTGTTTTGGTCTTTCAAATGAAAGCACAATAGATTTCCTTTCCGTATTTGGATATCTGTGAAGCCAAAACAAAACAGTTTCTGCCACATTCTTGAAAGCTCCTGCGGCTACCTAGACACTTAAAACGTTCAAGGGAGTTATACAGCTTAGCGGCATTACTAATTAAAAGATCGCTCAAATAAAGACGTAGTATGCCGTGGAATAGTAAGCTCAAATTTGTGCTTAGTATTTAAGAGATGTATTAAATGCCGAAAAATTAAAAAATCTTTGAGTGTGGAAGGAAAGGAAATAGAGTGAAGCAATGCTTGAATAAAACAAGCTAAACGCAATTTTCGGCGATTCTCCAGCTAGCAAAAATTCCGGAACGTCATATTTTCGCAGATCAAAAACAATGACACCCAAAACAACACCCGGTATATTAATTTCTCCCATTGCCGCTAACCACGTCTGTTCCAAAGGACTATTGCAAATATTTTTAAAAATCAGCAATCTATTCTTTGGAAATGTCATATCCCAATATATTGTGGATACTACGCCAAATTCGTTGGTTTCAATTGAATTGTATATATTTAGCTTAGAATGAATGATTTAGCGCGGATTTTTAAATGTGTAATATTAGTCTGTGCCAACTTTCCAGGTTATACATTTTGCCGTTAGTCGTTAATATGATAAACAATTCTGAACATTACATCTCTCGAATTTATTGCGTCTCACCCCCCAGAAATTTGTTATTTGAAATCTAGAAAAAATAAAATTGGCACGTTTTAACATGTTGCGAAGAACCCATTAAAAATATATACAGACGAGAATTTCACTCACCTGCATAGCTTCATCTTCCACAGCTGCATCTGATGTGTTCAGGCAAGGAGCATTTTCGTGGTCTGGCGCTTGAAAATCCAAATCGAAAGGTCGTTGAGGCGAGTAACTCTTTACCATTACTACGATATTTTCTTCATCACACGTTAACCATTCACCACATTGCGTACTAGCGTTTACTAGCATGTTATCACCACGATTTGTCTGTTCACTTATCACCGTGTCTTGAGTATCATGAGCTTTTAGAAGTGATACCTGAGGGTGCGACATTTTTCGATATATACGGAATGAGTTTCGAAAAAAGCTACTACGAAAATTTATCGGGCTACACGAACGTTTCACACTGTAATTGAGAATCTGAAAAAAAGAAAAGCTCGATACACCCTATTAATTAATCAACCGCGTTCCCACCTTGCTAATTTAAAAAATTATGTTATAATTTAATAAAAATTAAATATATTGCCATATGTACAGTAAAAATTTAACATTTTTCAAAATTCCCGGTAAACAAGTTTTCTGAGGAAGCTAAGCTATCTTAGCATTATTTTTTGGTTATTGTTTCTAGGCATTTTCTGATGTGTTTTTTAAGTTTTCTGAAATAAAATTTTAAATTACTAGATATGCCAATCAAGCAAATATAAACTGTTCGTATTATTCGATGAGCAGTTTTCGAGGAAATAGTAAAAAGAAACTATCTGCATAGGAAAGCCTTTAATTAGTGTGTTTTTTGAGGTTATGTACACCACACACAACTACCTATTTGGTGTTTTATAATGACAGCGTTTATGACATAAAGGAGGTATGAGCTACATGAAAATTACGTTCAACAAACAACTACTTAAGGGAGTAAGCATTTACCGTCGATAAAAGCAACATAACACCGCAAAATACACATAAACAAACAAACCACTTAAAATTGAACTTAAGATAACGTCTGCCACCTGCCATGCATGGTGTTCTATAACTTCTACGAAAATGGATCGTCGCACCATCTAGCGACCGAGAGCGCGGCTCACTTTATATCCATTCAAACCGCTAGCGAAAGATGCCAACAGCTTAAAACAAATACAAGTATTCTAAAGCAGTCCTTTTCTTGTAGAATTTGCTGGATTGTAGAATCCAGTTAATTTTACTAATTCTCTAGAGGTTTCACAATTTCATAAAAAGTCCTGCGATCTCACGATTTTAAGATTCAAAGAGATAATTTTTCGAAGGTAAATGAAGCTATTAATTGGAAGGTTTTTAATTTAAGGCAGCGCCATCTTCCTTTTTAGGAAAATTTTAATACTAAAAGGGAAAAATTGAGTTTAAACTGTTATACTGTTTTAATACAATTAAACAAGATATACTATCCTACAATGCTACTTCTCTTAACAATTCAGCATAATTTTTTATCAATTTTTTAAAATTTCAAATAAAGGTTAAATGCCAATACTTTAAAACGCGCGAAATTAAAAAAAGGGGGACAACATTATCTGCTAAATCCCATCCCACATTTAGAGAGAAAGCAGAAAACGTATAGACTAATATAAATAATTGTTTAAACGGTCTTTAAAAAAAAAGACGGGGATATTTAAAAAAAAAAAGCATATTGCTTGTCTGAGAGAGGAAATTTTCTATTAAGTGTTCTCATAAATGCTGTTTAGGACCTATTGATACACATAAAGTCCATATTATAGTACCTAAATGTTAATCTTGTAATTTATTTTTGTGTAAAAACTCTATCTCGAAAAGGACACCATTCAGTGATGGCAGGATTTCTTTTCATAAAAAAAAATCAATTTCGAATAAAAAGTGACATATTTATTTCGATATAAAGAAATAAAACATAGAAATATAAAATTGCAAAATGAAAAACAAAATTAATAATAGATAAAACATATCCCTGAATGATTATGGACGGCTACCAAATACGATCTTGCTATATGTGATCTACTATGTACTAATGATAATAATAATTCTAAAATAGCACATCTCGTTGATACCTAAGCGATGAAGTAAAACGAGAAGCAAGAAATAAGATGATATTAGTAATAATAATGACGATACTAACGTTAAGTCGAAATTCGCACTTTACGAACTTCTTATACTATGTATTAAGATGTAAGGCATCTGAAACAGCCGAAATGAGAAAAAGAACTTTATCATGTACATATATATATACTGTTTATAGTAAGGTATTTACTCAATATATATATAAAAGACTTATATTATGTACAAATATAAAGCTAAATTTATAAAGTTTTAAATAGTGCAAACTAACGATAATAACTTAAAAAAGAGTTTTTATATACGAAAGCAATCTCAATGTTCTGCTGCGTTACGAATCGATAGAATATTTTAGCATTTTGTTGATTTTAATCATGTAACAGTGGCAGTGAAAATTATAAGGCCAGGAACAGACAACACATAAAAAAACGCTGCGATTCTCCCCCTGCATTTGTCGCAGTCGTCTATTCCTGACTTAAAAGAGAGACGCTTAAAAAAAATATAGAAAAGCATATGTCACAGCTTTCCAACAAAGGATCTCAAATGGTGTAAATAGTTAGTGCATCACCTAATATACACAATAAATGGAAATCATTCCATTATCGATGCAATATCACGGATAAACTTAAAACAGAAAACGTCAATATACGCCTACTAGATTCAAGAAGAAAGGTTTATTTGGCAGTGGTACGATTTAATGATTAGATCAAAGAATTATCCATGTATATGTCGTAAAAGATGACGTTCGATGCTCGCAAACAAGGCACACTACTGAAAATACAAAGGAAAATCTAACTTGTATATGTTTATATATGTAGAGTGGTCGATTTTTCATTGCGTCTTCTTTATTTTTGCTTTATCTAAATTGAATATCGCATTTTAGTACATATTTAGATATTTTATTAAATTATAAATGCAGAATCGCTTTGATTTTTTTCACTTTAAGCGATAAATCGCTTCATAATTGCAAAGGAAAGTACCTATATACGTAGGATTTAAAAATGTGGTTGACGTCAGTGAAAGAAAACAGAATAGGTAACCAACTGTCGATGTAAACATGTATTAAAGTAATTTCGCCTTTAATCAATCATTACTGTTAGCTATAATAGATAACAGAGAGAGTTACAGAGAGTAAATTAAATATTTAATCACCGATTAGCACCTTAATCACTGATTAACTTAATTTCGTAATTACTACTAATTACGACTATTAAACTAATTAAACGACTTTAATCATCCATTAGTGATTAGAACCAAACATTGACATCTTTCTCTTTGACATCTGTCAATATTAACATCCAAAAAAGTAAAATATTCGTTGCTGTTGTTTCCATAAATTTAAAAATGATCTATTTAAAACAGAATAGATAATCATCTAAATATAGTCAGTAACACGGACTAACATTGTACTGTCAATCTCCCAAATACATGCGTACATGTAAACAGTAATTAGTTTAATCAGGAGTTAAACATTAACCGGAAGTTAACGAATTAGCATGTTAATCTCTGATTAGCTTAATTTCGTTTATTAAATACTATAAAATTGGTGATTAAAATCAAATGTCAGTTTGACGTGTGTAAATATCAACGTAAAAAAAAGTTAAACGCCAATAAAATAGTGATTATTTGCTATCATTTTAATCCTAATTAAACACCACAAAATGTATATGCATACAGTAATTAATTTAATCACAAATTAAATTTTTACCGGGGATTAATGAATAGGCACATTATTCTCTGATTAACATAACTTAAAATAGCCGTTAACACATACACTAACTTTTTTTGTGCTATCAATATCATTTCAATTCTCATTAAATCAGTTCAAAATGTATATGTAAACTTTGTCTTTGTGTTTACTTGTGACACGTGAGAGATCACATAATAAATAGAAATAAAGATTAAATGAAAAATCAACCACCTTATAAGCAATATGTATGTACTTAGCGCAGCTCGTCCTAATTCAGGTAACGAATCCGTAGAATATAGCAAACGGTTTCCTTAATGTATACAAATTTCCAGATCATTTGACCATGCATTACAAGATATACATATCAACAATATAATTATATAAGCATATAAAAAATCTTACAGTATTATATAATTATGTAATGTCTGTATATACAAGCTGATTCGGAATAGACGCGCACTTTTACATGGGGGTTCTAGCTCCGTTAGGTTAAATCAGCAAGCTGCTAATACCGATTGAAATGGCAATTAACAAGAAAAATATTATAATTAATTACCATAAAGCATAACATCGGTAATGGCAAAGATAACACAGGAGCGCACTTAATTCGAATCAACCTGTATAATCTACTGCGATTGGCATATAAAATCACTGCATTAAAATGAATTTGTACATCAACAGTCTCCTATCGCACACAAACAAATGCGAAACGCAAGGTCCTATCCTACACGTGCGCATCTCTCGGTAAATCGTCAGCAGTAAACGCGAATGTTCGTAAATTAATGGCCGTATAAGAAAGCATCGGGATGGTTCCCACTTCAGTAAATCCAATTCACTGGTACCCATTGGTGTTCCGTCGTCAGCGACTCCAGTGCCTCTATGACCTCTCTGAACGTAGAATCGAAGTCCTTATTGACGACCACTAAATCGATGTACTTGTCGTAGGTACGTTGCATACTCGCGCTGTCTTCCAACGTCCGCTTCAAATCTTCTTCCTGAATGGATGGGATGTAAAACAAACGAACGCGATAAGCACAAGAAATGACGATCAAATATTTACCGCGTTCACACCTTAAAAAGAAGTATAAATATAATAGGAACTAGTTCCATCGTTGCCATATCAAACGACTAATATATCTCAAGAGTAAATTCTTAATTTAGCAGTTGGCAGATGAAAACAAATATTTCTTGGAACTCTAATAAAAAATTCTATAGATAGTAAATGGGAGCAACATTTCGTAAATACTTCCTCTTAAAGCACCGAGTTAGGAGAGCCCTTTACTTTAGCCCTTACTACGACAAACAATACTTTACCTCGTATAGCGACGCTAATGATTCTAAGGTCCTTGCTCTTCGTGAACTATAACGAATCGAACTTTGGCGATCAAACTGACATGCAAAATAATAATACAGCAACTATTAGCGATACATCTACTACATACTTTATCATGATAAGCATTAATGGCACATATTTATGTACGTACATCAAAACGAAAAAAAAAAAAATTGCGGTAAATAAATACATACTTCGCAAATCATCAGAATCAAAATAAAGGTGCTAGAGTAGTTTGAAAAGTTTCAAGTATCAACATGCTTTATCGGTACTTTGACTCTGGTGATAAAACCATCGGTTTATTTATGGACCTTACAAAGGCTTTTAATTTTCGTAGTCACTTGTTACTACTTAATAAAATGTCGTATCTTTACAATAGGCAACAGATCGTGAGACTTCGGCATTTCCCGTTGATGTTGGAAGGGATATCCCGCAGAGCTCTGTTCTGGGTCCCCTACTATTCCCAATATATCATTATGATATTGTTTATTTAGGTTAAAAACGGTTCCAAGTTTACAGGTTTATCTTGTCAGTTCCTTTAATTGCTAGGCGAAGCAGTGTTGAGGACTTCTTTCATCCATTTTCTCCCGGATTAGATTTTCGTTCTTGTCTTACACATTTAGTAAGATAAGTTTCGTAAAAAGAGAGACGGGAGCATCACTGGGAAAAGTATATAGTCTTACAAGGAAACTATGTTGAGAAATGAAACTGAATTTCAAAAAAAAAGCTTGGTTTTGTATTAAGCTAAAACTTTTCAGACTACCCTCTACACACCAAATGTACTATTTTGATTCTATAATGACGATGACCCTAGAGACGCGAGTAAAATATAAACAATCTATGTAAGTATATATACTGAATGCAACTACATACACTATTTTTCAATTGTTAAGTTGTAGTTTACTTACCGTTAAGTTTCTGCTGGAATATCTCAGATTGCTATTGCTACGTCCGACGTCGTATAGTGTCTTGAGGTGTTCCATTCCGGGGGCGGCGATGAATATCACGTACGGCAGGAACTCCGAACTGTTATGGAGGATCTTCAACGCTTGTGGGGCACAGTCCAATACGCACATTTTACCCTATAGAAAACCTTAACGCTATAAGTATCAGCTGAATGTTCGTGTAGTAAGTGAATTGCAGAAAATTCCTTTTCTGAGCAGTTAACTCAAAAGAATCACTACTATTTCTTAGGCTATAAATTACCTTCTTTAGATGAAAAAACATTTTCGCGGCACCCTTTCCATAACTATCTAATTTGCAAAAACAAAGTACAGATATAACAAAATTTCTTTAAATAACCATGTTCCGTTTTTTCTTAGACGACGTTTGCTGCAATATTTTGCTGTAATTATTTGCTAGATGATGCCTCTGCGCCAAGAAGAGACAAACTGAAGGACTAGGGAATTTTTTTTTACCCTCAACTTTTCTGTAGAGAACATATTACCCCAATGTGTCTATTTGTGCCTCAAATTTGAATTCTTTTTATTGGATCATGCAGAGATTGAGGTACGACGCCTGTACAAACTTACGACGTATTCGAAATTTTTAAGAACCCTCACAATTTCAGCCAAAGAGAAGAGGGACTGAAACTAAACAGGGTTAGGACTTCTGCTCCAATTTCTTACACGACTGCAACCTTTGGTCCCGCGTTGCGACCAGTCACAGCGTCCTATTCCCACTACTCAGGACTTAAAAGCGGACGCACCGAATGAGCCTGTCAAATTCGTAACCCGCATACTACCAAGTAGACACCTACGACCGCTACCACACCGCCTTTGAAAATGCCTGTCACAATTGCCAGCGAAACATCAGGTCTGAAAAGAATCTATCGACCACGGCCAACAAGCCCGCAACAACCCTGTTTTGGGTTGTAGGCAATGTTGCGTTAATTAATTGAAGATAACCTTCGACCAGGAAGAGCCTCAATTGATGACACTTACGTTCAGAAAATTAAGAATCTGGTGCATTCAATCCGTTTCTTTGCTGTCAGAGAACTTACAGAAGAGGTCAGCATCTCAATAGCATCGAGTTAGTTTCAGAAACATCCCGCTTTCATGGATCTCGCTTTATATGTAATATCGTCCGATGGACTCACCTGCTTTATTATGTCTCGAATCGAATCCAAGTGCGTCCCGTAAAGATTGCCGCTATATTCGCCGTACTCGAGGAATTTGTGCTTTTTGATGTCTTCCTCCATTTCTTCTTGCGTTACGAACCAGTAGGTCTGACCGTTCTCCTCCAGAACTCTTTGCGGTCTCGTCGTATCTACAAAGATATCATTAATTCGATAATGAAATAAGGATAAAGCTACATACATGGTATAACTCCGGCGAATTTGCTGCTATCGCTGTTGATCAGCCGATTTTTGATGGTCCGCTTACCGACGCCCTGCGTCCCGATCAGGACCAGCGTCTTCCGCTTGAACGGCGGCATCCGCGTCACCTCCTCGTACAGTAACAGCTCCGCCTTGTCGAAGTCGCTACTGCTCTTCGACTTGTAGATGATCTTCTTCTTTCTCTTCGAGATACGCGCGCCGCATATGCCGATCTTGTGGACGTAGTCGGATTCAGGAGCGACGAAGGCCTTTCGTCGCTCCTCCAGCTCCAGTGACGGTATTAAGCCGACACGACCGTCACCGTCGACTATCTTCGCCTGCCACCAGTTCGGATCCTTCTGGTCGACGATCTGCAGGATGTCGCCGCGATCGAAGCGCAGTCCGATCTCCTTGCACGGCAGCAACGTATCCTCTTCGGGGATGTACTCGAATAACGCCCTCATGTAGCACTAAAATATTACATCAATTACTTTCAAAGTGCTTCATTTACCTTAAAAGTAATTGAGCCACTTTAAAGCCTCGTTTATTTAAAAGAACTATTTAAAATGTCTACTTAGGAGTTGGCTTAGACTTTTTCTTTTCAAAAATATTGCCAAACTGAAACCGCGTTACATATGCGAAACGTCAACATTTTAACGCATACGTGATGCGATTTCAACCTGGAAACCTTTCTGAAAACAAAATACTAAATACCTTATATACGTATGTGGTAACACTAACCGTAAGCCTTTTGGTTAATCCATTCTTGCCGGCGTGATGTCCGTTGGTGGCGAACGTTAGCGGCGCGTGAGTCAGGGTATTATTGGTCAAATCAACCTGGCCGACTTTCAGCGTAACGGAGTCCTTTGCCCGCGCTATTTCCGTCTGTAGGTCTTCAGGCGTGCACACCTCCACCCCGTTCACTTCCAATATGACGTCTCCGACGCGTAAGAGGCGTTGCTTATCGATAACACCGCCTTCCAATATTCGCGCCACCGTCAGGTTTTTGTTCTCGTCCACTTCCACCTAATGAACAAAAGGTGCTATTCTAAGACATTATCAAGGTATGTCACTTTTGAATAGTTAACACGCACAAACACAAAATAGATTTTATGGCTAATCAACGCCAAGGTCTTTCTATAGTGCGACTTGCGATGTCATGCTAAATTTTAATCTGTTGTATATTTCATCATAACTAATAACATTAAGTGAAATATACATAAACAATAAAAGTTATACCGTTAATCCTAAGGGTTGTCCGGGCTTCTTAAGAAGTCCCACTATGCGAATGGTGTCACCCCCGGTCATTTCGTTGTTGAGATCAGGTAGGTTGTTGGCGATGCGATCGCTTCCGTCCTTCTTCTTGTTTCCTATCGTGTCGGTTAGAGTCTCGCCGATTTCGTCGTGTATGTCCAGCAGCGCCCTCAGATGCGATTTAGTAAGCAATTCGGCCAATTCCCGCGCTTCCCTGTTCTTGGAACGACCGCAACGTACGGCTACGTCGTGCACCAATTCCTTGTTATCACCGAGGGACACCGGTTTCGGTAGCGATGGAGGATCGCTTACACCTCCCGGATCCTTAACCTATTCGACCAGTGAAAAACGTAAAAATTAGATAATTTTATATTCATACATTAATAGATTATTTGATGCAGATCTTAAAAACGCAATAATAATAACAATAAATAAATTGTCTGAGAGAAAATTTGTTTTAAAATTTAGTCAATGGTGCAAATAAAGAATATTTACCGAATGTGTAAACAGCATCATAGATTTGAAAACTCTCTTAAACTTTTCTCAAAATGTTATCAATTCACGCAAATGATGTTTAAACTCGAAGAAGTATTCAAAAAGTTCGTTGAAAAGTAGTGAATTTCCTTGTTCTGCTTATATACAGAATGCAAAGCTAGGATCAATTAATTATTTTATATAAATATATATGCAATTGAATACACAAGAATGACAATATTATATAAAGACCCTAGTCCAGGACTCGGGCCCATCTTATGATACAACATTATTTCTCAGCTTATTTTACACCACCTACAAGGAGGACTTAGGTCTTATATTAACAAAATTAGTAGAAAAGACTGAAGAAAACTGATTTATGAGTGTAACCTGATATAGTATATAATGGACTTGGGTACTTGTAATTTTTGTGTATTCAATTATTGGTATCATTTAGCGATCAAGTGCGTGAACGAATCAATTAATTCCCTAAACCTGCGAATTTATTCTTTCTTTCGTAACGAAAGGCCCCAACTCATTCCAAATAGTATCCCCGCGTAAATTAAAGCGAGCATAATTCGATTTGAAATTAGTCAGAATCCGTCCGACATAAATTGAAATAAGTCCAACTAGAACCGAAATAAGTCCAACTAGAACCGAAATAAGAAATCACTTGAATTTGCAAATTGGATGTTCAAGTTGAGATAGCGAGTTAAAATATGTCACGCGCTACATCGCTAACGTAGACACTATGAAACGTCCTTCCTGAGAACGATATGCTATGCTAAAGATCAGCCTCGCTAGCTTTTCTTGATAGTGAAGATGCGTTTGATCTATGTGTATCTACCCTATTAGTAATATATTGGAACATAGGTAATTGCATAGTAGAAAAACCACAGGTATGGCGACAATTTCCATCTTGCGATGGCGCGGCTTGGCCAAATTCCAATCCATCAATAATGTCGTTATCAAAATGTAATAGCATCACTTCGAAAAAGAACAAAGTGGGATTATTATCCAATTCAAAAACATTAGGGTCGTCTATTGGTGTCTCATACAACATTGGAGAACAAAAAAAAACGCCTTTTTACTATTCTCTTCGCGCAATGAGCCGTTGCTTTCGAAAGAAACGTACATGGTTACATAAAACAATCGAAGTAAGCTTCTCATGCAATAATATGAAGCGACAACAAGTACATTGTGCCTACGCATTCATTCAAACCCTAGTCAAATAGGCGAAAACAAACCAACCAACCAGTAAGTGCGACACATTCAAGGTGAATCATTGCCCCTCGAGTTCAATTACGATAATTATTCTCTTAATCATTTGAAATATTTAAAACAGCTTAAGGTGTACGTCGTCCTAAGTTGTTCGTAAATATATGTAAGTATGTGTATACGCTGAGACATAATCGTCAAGACGTGATATGACTCACAAATTGAAGCGAATTCCACTACAATAAGCATCTGAGTCATGCTTGTATAACTGAAAAAGAAAGATACGTAAACCCTTGTTATTTGCCACTGGTTGTAAATGCAATATAGAAGTATGTAGTGTACGTGTTAAGAGTTGTATACTCTATGTCGCGCCAGGTATTGGACTTACATGGAAATAAATGAGTTATTTCAAATAATCGCTATTGCTACTAACTAGTTCGACGCCTATTTATAACGGATACTTTAAAATGTTGGCTGCAGCTTCATGTAGCAAGGTTGCCTAATGCTTTCTTAACGAAAAATCTAAAAAGAGCACCTTGATAGACTGAATTAGAGTCACGTCAGTTGATTAGCCTCACAAGAAAAAAATACAATTTACACAATGTTTACGAATTGAACAAAGTGTTTAAATATTCTTGGGATATGACGTTCCAAGCAGCCTCTACTGCGTTACTTAGCTATACAGTGTTATGATACTGTTGGCCATCGCCATATAATCGTCTCGTGAACAATTCCCGGACATTCTTAATAATATTTAAATCGAGAGATACGCTAGGACTTCGATATTTTGGTCTTCAAACCAGGTACTAATAATCTGTGGGGTTTGATTTCGTTCAATTTCGTTTATGCGTTGTGCTACGTTTGACGAGTCTATTCTACCATATTTATAAGATCTGATATGCTCCTTGAATCTGATGTCTGTCGCTCTTTTCGTTTAACCAATATAGGCTTTGTCACAGTCACTACTTGCAATTTTATGAATGCCCGACCTATCCTTCGCGAAACATATATTCATATATTGACCCCTAAAAACTTTCCCAATACCTTCCGATATGCTGCGAAAGTGGAGCTTCACAAATTTCTTACCACTGCCGAGATTAAGGTCGTAGAATTTCTCACATAATGCTTATGTTAGACTTTCTTAAGCATGCGATCGACATCTATATTAGTAGCTACATTTTTTATGAATTTCTTGTACCTAGTTATACTTAAAAGGAATTTAATGTATTAATTAAGAGATTAATCGCGGCTATCACAGTGGTTAGAATCGATTATGATGTATCTATTAATTATAATTTATTTTTTATTTCCAATTATGCCCATAGTAATTTTTTTAAAGGATCTATTTGTTTTTACAAATGTCATACACAAACGATTACCTCCGGACATCTTGCCTACTTATTTCTCATTTTTCGACCATTTTGTGCCGATAAATTTTTTGGCCTGAAGATATATTATAAAGTTAACAGAGTCTGCATAGATGATTTTTACGTAAATATTTTTTTTTCTTGAGAATAGAGATAGAACAGGCAAGTTAAAATTACTACTTTTTTCCCACATCATTCGGTCATACAGTTGAAAATGAGGATCGACGCATATTCGAAACAGCTGCTCCAGATTAGTTAATTGAACTCGTGTGGTACGGATTGTGTCGATACTTTAGTGTTGTTTCCCAACTAAATAACTTGATAATACTTCAATATATTAGATTACAAGACCGGATATATGCTTCGATCTCTAGCTGACATACAAAACTTATTTCTTTTAGATACACTTAAAATCAATTAGTACAATAGTAGAGGTAAACAAATTTTATCTACGTCGAATTTATTGCATATCCGTTCTGATTTCCATTGCTTTCTAAAAGCAAAATAAAGAAGAAGAGTGTAAAAAACACACAAATATATGGATTATCGTAGCTAAGGTAAGCAATAACTTTGCGCGCATAATGGATACATTATAGGTATAGTTACACTGCCAAGGTAAGGTCAATCGAGAGGAGTATAAAATCTAGTTGGTTTCACATTTGTAAACATAGACTACATTCTACACCATACAAGATGTAACAATGCAGTTATAATTAAAAACATGAAGCTTGCGTGAAGTAGGTCAATAGTTAAAGAACCGAGGTGTACATATCACACACATGCGAAATATCACAACATTGAAATTTTATATATAGAAATAATGCCATCTCAATAAACAAAAATATTTCGAAGATTTGGCATATATCGCAGACCTAGAGATCTTGCAACAGTGTAGAAAAATGGTACGACCCGTATGTGGAGGTGTATAAAGGATGTTTCAGAAAACAGTGGCATTTCACGGGTCGTTGAAAATGGAGATTTGGGTAAATGGACAGTGTTTTACAGTTATATGTGCTGATTTAAAATCAGTTTGAGAAAGTTGAAAATGTCGAACCCGTCAGAAGTTATTTCAAAAATAAAATCAATTATAAGGCTCATATATATTCGCCACAACTACGTTTTGTGTATTCCTAAACGTAAAACTGAAACTTATAAGCGTAGCGCTACTTATAACGTCTCCAACATACTTAATACTTATGTGCTGTCTTATACAGATCCCGATGCCCCGATTAATAAAATTAAGGGCACACTTAAGCTGAGATTATTTATACTTCAAACTCATTCTATCTGAAAGGAAGACCGCCGCATATCTTTTTGGCTTGTCTTTATGAGTATCGCAGAAGCGTCTAATAAGGACGTTTTTTCAAATTACTTACGCAATGAGTCTTGGAATAACATTTATCACGCAGATGATTTTAACACAAAAATTTGTAATCTTTTTCAACA
Organism: Marronus borbonicus; assembly: GCA_902655005.2. NCBI lineage: Eukaryota > Metazoa > Arthropoda > Insecta > Coleoptera > Scarabaeidae > Marronus > Marronus borbonicus. Next base: position 24,109,052 of record LR737380.1, on the reverse strand, counting down.
TGTTTTATTACTATTTTGGTATATCTTTTGGATACAATAGATGCTGAATCACCAACCAAAACAAATGATGTGAAAAAATCGAGCTTATCGCTTAAAGACTTATTCCTCCTCTAAAAATCTTACCCAGTCCTGAAGCCTATCTGCAAACAATGTAAAATTCATAAATAAGGAATTAATCCGATTTTTCGAACAAAACTTTTTTGATGCCCAGATTCTAAAATCCAACAATGGCACCACATGGAATATTTTTTAAAAATTATAAAATAAGTCTGATACTGTCCAATACAACATGAAACTAGCTGTTGCAGTGAACAACTACACTGTAAGCTCTCCATGTGTTATCGCAAATACGTTTAATGGATACTTTCAAGAAGCTCCAATCACTCTCTCTTGTTCTGATTTCAATTTCAATCCCCAACAATCACATTAAGCAAGTTTCATAAAATTAAGAATAAGTTCACCAGTGGTTCTGATGGTATTCCTGCTTGCCTTAAAGGAATTCAAGCATGAACTTGTAACTCCTATAGTTTACCTAATTAATCTATTAAGGTCATTTCTATAAAACCTGTCCCCAAAAAGGGAAGCTAATTGGATCATTTCCTATCTCTCTAATAAGGTCCACTTTGTCGAAATGAATAAAATAAATTTGAACACGAAACACAAGATTAGATTGATGTAGTACAGGGATCTATCGTTGGGGCACTTTTATTTTAATTATTTATTGATGACATCGTTGATTTTTTGGATATATGCAGACTGTATGTACTGAATATTAAAGCAATGAGCGGAATGTTCAGAGTGTTGCAAATAGCATGTTAGATCGAATGTGCAGCTGGTGTTATGCAAGCGAACTGTCGCTAAATTTAGCAAAACTAGTACATTTTCAACTATCTTGTAGAAACTATTTCGTCGCTCTAACCATTTTAACCATATTTGAACTACACATTTTAGAAGTTGCTTGCTATATTCACACACATAAAAATAAAATGTTAGAGACTAACAGCCGACTGTGTTAATATTCTGGAACAAAAATTTATAACAGTCATGCGGATAATTGGAAAGCTTACGACTTAAATAAATTTAAAAAAGTGATAAAATCTCGTTTACTATCTATACTATACACAAATGCTTTTATTCATTTCGTGAATTTTTCAATTCCTTTGTTTAATATTTATGAAGAGCAGGCGCCTCTATGAGATGGTCTGAACTCCGCCAAATTTCTCAAATCTATTTATCTTATTCGTCTGTAATCTTTTACTGTCTATTGGAAAAATAGTCTATTTAAAGAATAGATTATTTCCATTTTTGTATTGTCCCTTTTCTCTGACTCATTTCAAACTGTTCTGCTAATTGAAAGAAAGCTAATTATTATCATTATTAAAACTAATGAGTTTCGTGAAATACCCTGTGTAGATGTTTAACGTGTACAGGAATACCTGTATATACGACGACCAGTCACAACAGAGGCACAGTGTTGCCGTATAAACGGTCAACGAAGGACTCGGCGGACTTGAACCCGCTTAAGCGAGTTAACTTTCACAGGCGTGGCTCGAATTCATCATCTTCGATAATGAACGATTCGGGTTGTGGCTTTTAAACAACGCCAAAACGCTTTGCTTGCATACTTGGCGTTAGACGCTAATCATTAAAGCGATAAAAACGGTTTCACCCAAAAGTAATAAACGAACATTATGAAACAAGGTAAATACAATTAGACAGGTACGAGATATGCGTACTGTATTATTTACCCGCCCAAAATCCGACTTGCGGATGAGAGCCGCTTCTACAGCTCACATAAGCCGCGCGAAATACGTGACGTCATCGCTTAGCAGCATACATTCACCGTTATTAGCGTATATCTGCTATAAGTTACCAAGAACGATGCCTAACAACACCAAATACTCCACTTTTTTCTACAACTAGACACTTTTCACGATTTTCACGAACGCCAACTAACAACAATGCACAAAAAGGCGCACTTCACCTCGATCACCTACACCAATTCTAACGGTTATACGTCTTTCTTTCACGTAGCAGTTGGTTGGAGCGGTCGTCACCGTCGACCGTCTATTCGCAGGTGTTTTTTAAGGTGGCTTTAACAAACTAAACTCCGACTTTAAGTCAAGTCGCGGCGAGCGATTCACGTCGCCCGCCGTCACACGTTGTTCTGGTGGGGATGGCGAAATGCGAAACCATGGGACACGGGACACACAGAAGCACTCACCTACCTACATCAACTTATACCTAGCTATGATCTTCCAAAATTGATTGTCCATCTTTTTTGTATACGAATCCGATACGAATTAAGAAGCAATACTCATAAGTACTTAGTAACACTCAAAAAAAAAAAAGTTCTTGAATTTATTTAATTCAACAAAGACTTATTTGAGTGAAAATACATTTTTTAAGAACACAAGATTGAATTTGTTTGAATCAGAGTTGCTTCGTCCAGACTCGCGTACGTGTGGTAGAGAAATTGTTTCCATTGTTCGTATTTGTAATGTAGATTTATGAACTCTCCTACAATCCAATCACAGCCTATGTATTTAATTTGTCAAAAAGTTTTTCAAATGAAGCTGTGAAACCATCTAGGCTACAAAAGGATTTAAATAAAATGCACGTTGATAAAAAGAACAAAGATTTATCCTATTTACAAGGATTGGGAAAGCAATATTTAAAGCAGGCAAATGTATTAATCTTGTTTGGGTAGTCTTCTAAACAAGATGATGGCAGACTAGGAGCCTCATATAACGTTTTACTGTTAATTGCAAAAACAGGAAAACCGCACACAATTGGAGAGGAATTAATTTTTCCGGCGGTCAAAGAGATCGGAAGAGCGACTCGTAGAACTTACAACTAACGAAGGATATCCAGAGTTTTGGCTCCAAAGATCAATACCAGTTCTGTACCTTGGATTGTAGTCAATAGTGCGGAAGCTTTTAATCGCATTTCGTTCGTCCCGTATGACTGAGTGTGGATTCAGCACTGTAGCTAGTTTAAGAAGAGGAATAGAGTGCAGATCACTGAACGTAGCGATCTGCGATTGATGTTAAAGAAATTGGTACAGGACATTAATAAATTGTTAAAACTTCACCAGCCTCATTTTTTTTTTAATTCTTAAGAATGTGTTGATTTTTTAAATTTGAATAAGCATTCTTATTGTACATTTGGTTGTTTTTTCGTTAATCTCTACTTTATGATTTTTAATAGATAAATAAACAGATAGATTATGCAACAATCTTTTAATATTTCATATAAAATTAATTATACCGAGTCTCTTTTTTTTTCTTCTAAAGAGGGCGTTGGTCTAAAAATGGTTGGGAACTTCTCGTGTAGACCATATAAAATATCTAGGTATACTGTTCGATGTTTCGGATTCAATCTACACATCAACTATATTGCTTGTAGAATTTTTATACTTTGCGGATTTATTCAACGTCAGTGATTCCACCAACATTATTGGAATAATTTCTCTTTTGCGTAGGTTAATATGGAACCTCAACGCGGCTTTTAACTCGGATAAGATTGAAAAACTGCAGCAAAAATTTGTTCATTTTATTTTATTTAAACTCAACATTGATACTCTTATCCTAAACGATTATCGATGCTTCTCTTCATCATCTTCTAGACGTAAAATGTTTCAATTAAAATTGGGATACAACTGTATTTATTGTATTTTGAATTGTTCTCACTTCCAAATAATACAGATATTTTTAAATTAACATAAGCACAATTTATTACACGAATAACATTGTTGAATTTGTAACTTAAATTACTTATTTTTAACTTATTTTTTCGTGTTATTATTAGTTATTATGAGTATGTTTCTTCGTTTATTGCATATTGTGTTCGTATAATTACATATACGACCTCACGAGCAAATACTGTATGCATGTATTCTTAATCATTGTGGGAATGTTCCTGCTGGTCTTTAACATTATTATTAAGTAAATAAAACTGTCGAAAATTCCAACTAATCATTTTCATACTTTAAAAGGGAAGTTCAAGCTGATTGGAATCACAATAATAATGCATTACATACATACCTTTCTTCCAGAAATTGTATCAAATAATTTTACAAACAAACTTAATAGTAAACACTATTAAATAATAATATCACATCCACTCACTATACCGCATCCTAGAGTTGTTAATTGTAAATGTGTTTATCCCAATAATTATCAAAGAAATCAGGTTAAAAAAAAAATATATATTTTGTAATGATTACACTTACCATAACGTTTTTATTTGAAAATTTCACTAGCGTTATATATCCTTTTCCAGAAATCGATCAATACATTCATAAATATATGTATACAATCCAATCTTACGCTATGACAAGGATGTTTCAGAAAACTCTGTTAAAAACATAATCAAAATTCAAATTTCGCCCACACTTTAATGCGATAAATCAAAGAAATGAGTACAAACTATTAAACACAATACAAAACGCAACAACGCCAAAATGTTCAACTGGTAACTGGCATGCTCGAAATTTGTTAGAATAGCGAGTTTCCATAGTAACTAGCGTTCATCTAAAAAGCATTTAATATCCCATTATCATTTGTTTGATGGATGTTAAGAGGTCTTACAAATAGAAAGGAGAAAGTACGAGCTAATGTTAAAGTTTCAAATGAAAAATTTACGTCGCAACAATGAAGCTATCGCCGTAGAGCTTACCTTAACTAAACTTTGCATAAAGGGACCATCCATTAGACCCCTTAAAAATATCAAATCGATCTCGTTAACGCCATTCGTCCCCGTTTCCAAGCCGTCAACATTATTCTTGACGTGCAGGAATACGGTTGCTAGAAATAAGGAGCAAAATCAAATTTAGATTAATTGAATATGGTATCAAATTCGGCCGATATCCATTTTCCCTTTTAATTTTGCAAAATATCCAGTAAAATAAGTAGAAAATAGAATATTATCGATTTATAGTGATTAGAAAAAATAGGTCAAACTAACGCTACTTATACTATATACCTCTGGTGTAAATGAGTGTCTAAGGACAAGGTGTGGCGGTTCTAATGCTAATTGGATACAACATTTATATAGTTTTTCTTCTAGAATTAAAATTGATATATTAAAAAAAAATATTTTTCAAAATAATGTAATTCTGTAACTTACACCTACACATGTGTTTAATTTATAACATAGTTGGAGATTAATTTCAATGAAGAAATCTCAAACAAATCAATATCATCGTATTTACATTCTATCGTATATTCTATAATTGTCAAGATAAATGTTTAGAACAGAGTATTTTTAGGTCTCTTTTTGTTAAACGGAAACCTTTATGTGCTTCTAAATATAGAAAATTTTAAGAATATCCTTCCCGAATGAAATTCAAATTTACGCTGCATAAAAGAATATATTATCAATGAAAATTAAAAGATCACTAGTTACTATCACAATCCAAATTAGATCAACCAATTAAAATACCGAAAAGTTTACAGACGTGCGTTTACAGGTAACATTACTATTAATAACTAATTTACGATTACGATTTTAATAAGGAATAATATTATAAGAATTACAATATATTAACACGTAACGTGTTAACATATTCTACATGCGCAGGTACTTTGTAACCTAAAACCTATTAAACATAAAAAAGAGTATCTATTACATTATAAAAAAAAAACAGTTTAAATAATCACGAATAGAACTTTAAAACGATAATCTGGAAGTAAGTAAAGAAATAGAAAAAATCTGGAAAAACTCAATTTTCATATGTTCGCATTCACTGAAGAATATATCTTTCAGATCTACGTTGAGCAAATCAAATCAATTCAAAACGTCGTTCGGTTAATATAAGCAATCTTATCAACTTGTTCGCGTTTACCGCTAATCGTTATAAACTTACTGTTTTCAATCTGTCTTTTTAGACTCATATTTTTTAACCATGCTAGAAGGTCACGTTGATGCCCATATTCTTTTCTCAATCCAACCATTACAGCAACCGTAATAGCGGATACAACATGATACCCAACGAAAAACGTCAAAAACCGTACATAAACCAAAAATCGAAGAAACATAACCAGATCATGTTCGTGTAAAAATCGCGCACGATGGCGCAAGTAAGAGGATATTTCAGGATCGACTAGAACGGCAGGCGCGCTGAAATACTGAAACTGAAGAAGCGAACGCAGGCTCGTCATAGCGCGTTACTATGGATACCGGCTCCTACGCACATATTCGTATGGCGAATAGATCTTCGGCGATTAGCGGTACATACTTCAAAGAAACCGCGAAAAAGCATATTAAAATTTAACGACGCCGACGTGATCCTTATTCAAACAGTTTTTGGACAGGGAATATGCACGGTTTACTTTGATCTCCTTACAGCTTTTAATTAAATGGATGAGATCGAAATAAAAAAAATTAAATCGACTTTTTACTTATAATAATAATCGTTTATAAGCTAGGAAAAGCATTAGATGGCAAACAGATTGATCTTATTTGTGGCATATTTCTTCGTATCAAATATGCCACCTGGTGGCAAATGTATACACTTTTGAAGATATGTTGTTTACCTTTGTTTATTTTGTTTTTCTTTTGTTTTTTTTTCTTTCTATTTATAACATCGATAAATACTACAACCGTTAATTTATGATAGTAAATATTATTAGAGGTCAATAGGATACTTAATTATCATATTAAATTCAGCGATTAGTTCAGAATTTGCCCACATAGCCTTACAATTCTAAAACAAACGGCTCGCCATTTTGTTATGATTATAGGTGACCTCGTTGTAGTTTTCTGTATTCGGCTCGTCATCTAAAACAGTTCTTATCATCCGTTTTAATATTCCACGTATAAAACTAAAACGGGAAGGTTTCATTTATTTCTTTAATTTCCACAAAATTGAGTACCATGATACGTTTATACGTCGAACGAACAATAAAGATGTTATTGTTTTGGTCAATTATAATCGGTAATTATCTGGAATATGCATGTTATATGATATGACAGCGATTCAAATGACAAATTAATCAAAATTAAATTTTTCACATTTGATAAAGTAACCATTGCATCTGGACATGGTATTTTAATACTTTAAACCATTATATATTAAATGTTGAAGAGATTTAATGATAATTTAAGATTTGCGCCAATTTTTAAATGCCCTGTCTATCAGCTGGTATATGTCAAAGAAAAAAATGGCGATGTAATGTTATTTCTCATAAAAATAAACAGCACCATGATTTACTTATTCGTTAAAATTTATCATTTCTAGTTAGCGGTATATTTAGACGTATGTGTATTGCAACGAGAGAAATAATGGATTGCATGTACGAGGTATATTACGCTCACGAAGGTGGCGTCGAGCCGGATGATATACCTAAGACAAAAGAACCAGTATGGATACTAGGAAAGAAGTACAATGCTACGAAAGGTACAATTAAAAAAATACACAAACAGCGTACTAATCTCAACAAGCATACAAATAGTCTATTGTCCCTAAACTACCATGCAAATTCCCATAAAACATTCTTGTTTTAGATATAGATAAAATACGAAGGGACATCACATCAAAGATTTGGTGTACGTATCGGAAAGGATTCGTTCCTATAGGCGGAGAAGAGGGTTTAACATCGGATAGAGGATGGGGTTGTATGTTAAGGTGCGGCCAAATGGTTTTAGCACAAGCTTTAGTTAATTTACATCTGGGTCGAGATTGGTATTGGGATACAGAGACGAAAGATCCTATATATTTGAAGATATTACAAAAATTCGAGGATAAAAGACAGGCACCATTTTCGATACACCAAATAGCCTTGATGGGAGCATCCGAGGGGAAGAACGTTGGCGAATGGTTTGGACCCAATACAGTTGCTCAAGTTTTAAAGTATAACGCATACAATGTGCTTCATATTGCCCTCTTTATTTGTATTTGTTGTAGGAAATTGGCTAAATATGATGAATGGAATTCTTTAGTGATACATGTGGCTTTAGATAACTTAGTTATAATTAATGAAATACGTAAGTCGGATTAATTGCGAAAAAATATTGCTTTTCTATGTACATTTTTAGGTGATCTATGTATACCCTCGCAGGGTAATTCACATCTTTTGAATCTTTGGAAGCCTTTGCTTTTAATAGTGCCTTTACGTTTAGGGCTTACAGAAATTAACCCAATATATTTGAATGGCATTCAGGTATAGTATTTACCACAACCATGCAACCATGTCAATCCCAGCTGTTTTTCTAGAGCTGTTTTAAATTGAAACAAAGCCTAGGCATAATAGGCGGTAAACCAAACTTAGCGTTATATTTCATCGGTTGTGTGGACACAGAAGTGATATATTTGGATCCACATACTTCACAAAGGGCGGGATCGGTAGAGAATAAAGAAACGGAAGATCAAGTCGAACTAGACCACACCTATCATTGCAAGAGAGCATCCAGGATGAACATTGTGGCGATGGATCCTAGTATAGCTGTGGTAAGATTATGGCTTAAGGGGAGACTATTTGTATTGATGAGCATTCTGTACTTTCAGTGTTTCTTCTGTAAAACAGAAGCTGAATTCATCGATCTTTGCCAGAAGATAAGAGATGAGATAGTGACAACTGAGAGACAACCTTTGTTTGAAATATGTTCGGACAAACCGAGAGAATGGTCGCCGGGACTAGACGTGACCGCCGAAGAAGCAATTGGGGCATGTGCAAGTAAGTCAAATTGAAATTACTGTACATTGAAAATACTGTACAATTACTGTACGAGGATAGTTTAAAAAGTTTCAAGCCTCAACATTAGTTAGTTGTAATTGTGCATGTGGTGAAAGATTCTTTTGAAAACCGGTTCCGGTCTTGGACCATGTCATGGTAGGTAATTGAAAATTCAACGTTTCGACTGCAGACTGAACTGACTCGAGACTGAAAGGTGGTAGGCCACAGTTAGCACGGTAATTCAACGCCAGAAACGGAATTAACTGAGTTGACTGGATGTCACTGTCAGTCGAGAGTCGGTCGATAGAGATGACGGGCTTACATAGGTCTGCGAAGGAGTAACCTATATCTCTAGTGACATTCTTAGGATGTTTAAAAATCTCTATGGTCTCTAATTTTTCAATTGTAATAGTTACAAAGTAATGAAGTAGCACTGAATAATATCTGGTGCCCAACGTCTAGATGATATGAGGTGGCATTGAGATACCTATCTATGTGTAGGTTTTCAATAAACGGAATAACCTAAGCTACCATCAGAGTTACGTGTGACTAATATGTCATAGAACGGGAGGTACACCGTTATATTCTACCTCCATAGTGAAATTGATGCCCAAGTGTTAACGTTTGAGATGGTCTAGGAAATCAAGTAAAGAGTCTTTGCCATAAGGCTAGATAGTAAAAATGTCGTAACCTTAGGTTTCAGATCCGCTGGAGCAAGAGCAACGGATTCATAAGATTCCATGAAGATATTAGCCACGACATGGCAGAGAGAAGAGCACATGGCAGCACCAGATAACTAAAATTAACCTTGAAATGTGAAATATGTAGAAGTGAGATATTGTTGCACACAACAAGCTTGTTCGGTGAAAAATATTGACGGACGCAGTAGTGGTGATGTGATGTTTAAGTTTTAATAAGCTCATTCCAACTTTCCTTCTCATGAAGAAGCCCCATATGATTGTAGGCGAAACGTGGAATTATCGATTAGCTACCACGACCTGGAACATGTTTAGTTTTAACTACTCAGGTCGTTTGTGTCAGATTTATTTCTTGTAAGTTTGGAAACTTTTCAGACTACTGCTAAAAGCTCTACTGCTACTAATAAAAGCTCAGTCAAGTAACTACAATTTTTCCCCAGTACGCACTTCGGATAGAGATATTACACTTCTACAGGAGGCAATTCGAAGATTTGCCATAAAAGCGAACAGATGACACTGAAAACGGAATTAAAGTGAGGAAACCATAAAAACATACTTTACAAGAAAATCGAATCGTATTCAGGGCATTCATATTTGCGATAAACGGTGAATCAACAATAAATGGTTTCTATTTGGCGAATAGCATAATTTGTTATAAAATTATAAAAATTGCACATATTATGGATAGTCTGCATATAACCTTGTTCGCTAATGTAAAATGTTTTGTTGCAGTGGTGGATCAACGGTCTGCCTACTACGATTCGGACGAGTTCGAAATCGTTTGAGACTCTAGAATTTATTTTGTGTAAAATATACGTTTTTCCATCTCCTCCTATTTAAATGAATTTTAATTTATATGTACGTTTTTAAAACGCATCCGAATAACTACTAAGCTGATATATGAATGACGTTTTCATTTTAAATATCGTCGAGGTCGCCTCTTTTTTCTAACATTCATAAATTTAGGCAACTTATATAAATATTGTACATTCAAGTATCTAATATGTACTACAAGGCGCTGCTATTGTCGTCACAACGATATTTATTTATATTGGATACATGTACAGATAATAACTATGCTATTATGGTTGCAACGTAACGACTTGACACAAAGGATATTCGTAAAACGATTTTTCGCTATGCGGGTAATCCGCGAAAGAAATGTTTTTATTATTTGTGGTCCATACCATATTTGTTTACTTTATTAATTGCATTTGTAAAATTTGTGTTTTATTATACATTTTTTGTTTGACATAAAAGCGTATTTCTTTCCTTAAATGTTCGTTTTATTTAACCAACCATCGAATCTTACATAACAGTAACTACGGACCGACGACCGCCTCTATCACTTCACATACACGCTCGTAGAGAATCGGCTATTAATCGCTGAAAAAGGTTAGCAATTCTCCCTTCGCGCTCCACGGCAATCGGCCGTCAATTAATAGTCGGAAAGGTTTGTCGTCCATGTTTCATCTTTGGTTTTGTTTTCTAATTCGTTTTCTGATGTTACGTTTTGTTTTAATATCTTTTCTGTGTAATGCTAGTAAATTTTAGTTTCTTCGACGTTCGGAACAACGCCGATATCGTCGGGTAGGCAGAAACATCTCCATTGGCTAGTGCTACTTCGTGTGTAAGAAGGCATTTGATTAAGCAAGGAAGGTGGGTCCGGACATAATTTTATGTTACAATACGATAACAACCCGAAGTATTCGTTACAAATTGATAAAAAAAGACCAACAAAAAGTGTTCAATAATGTATTAAAGAATTACAAACGGAATGGACAAATATTTCGAATGGATTTGGAATATTTATCGATTCCGAACAGAATCGCTACTGTACGTAAAGCTGTGGGAGGCCATACAAAATATAAATATTTCTTTCATTTCTAACCAACTGCTTATAATGTTTGTGATTTCATTGAATACAAAAATGCTAACTAACATCTGAATTTCACTTGAACTTTCTAATTCCAGCTTTTATTCACTTTATGTGCTACTGGACTAAAACATATTCGCACTACATATCAAAGAATAAAGTACTTTGAATAACAAACCGTTGCAATTTTTACGCGCAACCCTAACAAGTAAATGAACACGTTTCGCAACCGAAAGAATATGCTTCAATAATTAATTTTGATAAAGCACCTCTAACATGTATAAAATATAAGCTTCAAAAATATTTACGTTTGTTTAACATTTTGCGACAAACACACAGAAGTAGTATATATGCTCTCTCTAACGTCTACCGATTGTATGTTGCCTAAAGGGTCGGTTGTAATAGTTGGAAATATTCGAATACGGGAAGGCGGACCCGAGTGCATAGTGGGCGAGTTTATAGCGCCTTCGGGTATCATCGACTGACTATAGGACGTTCGAACGTATGTATGCAACGGTTGGACGAACGTATCCCCTGGCCCTCTCTGCCTTACTGTTGGCAATAGAGGCGGTCGTCGATGCGTAGTCTGTTGATAAAGTAAAGGGTTAAAATTCGGAACAAACTAGGCAAGGCGATTACAATAGCAATACGTTTTATTTGAAATTCTACAATATAATCACAACGAAATATCAATTCAACAAACCATTCTCTTATAATACATGTATATCTATAGATTGCAAACAATATCCGAATCCAAGCAGGGAAATTATGGCTGGATTAACGGTAACGACGCATAGCTATGAATATACAAATAAAATAGAGAACATGTTTTTAAACATTTCACGCTATAGTAATAAATCATCTAATTGTAATCTACTATTGTACTAAAGTTATTAGTACAACACTGCACGATTTCGGATATTCCCCGCAACTCAATAATTCAGTATAGGATTCATCGTATGAATATTAAAAATATACTCTACTTAATAACTTTATTTATATATATTTGAACATTTCAACGAGGAAACAAGCTCAGCGACCGTTCGGCCTTTATATAAATAGGGGAATATGTGAAATACACTATCAGCTAAACAATAATACATGTTGCATTATCGTTTTGGGAGAATATCTTTGGCACAACTAAAAAACCATCCCTGGACAATAATTATCAATACGGTATTTACATTACTCGAATTGGATGAAACCTCTATTAAATAAATTTCGTAGCACAAATGGAAACTTTTTTCAGTAAATGATGACCATATAAGAGCATTCAAATGGTCAAGAAATTTCGGGATGTACGGAATCGCATCGCAATGTGAAAGTATAAGACGGGAAGTGAACTATAGCTTTTGTAACGGGAGCCATAAATACACGATGTCACGCTTTGATCAATGTTCAAACATAAACGATATTATGGCAAAATAAATCCACAATTTAATCCGGAACAATTTAAGGACTGGGTTTCACTTTCTGGAAACATATTGCTCTACGCATTTTGAAAAAGCACATGTTCTTAATGTGAAACTGATAGCAGGTACTCAACCAAAATTAAAGTTACCAGGTAAAAAATTAAATCTCAAAAACTAGTAACCATATAGAATCTCTTTAATAGAACATATTGATGTAGTTAAGGTGTAGTAAGTCGTTAAGTGATGTCAACATGCCTGCTATTAAATTGTGACCGCCAACATACACAACTACTACTAGAGTAATTACACCATATACTTAATTTAATATATTCCTGAATAAAAATAGTTATTTTTTGATCAACTATCCTTTCGTGAAATAAAATTAATATAAAAAAAAGTAAAGAATCCCGAACATTAGTTCATCCGAGAAGATGGCGCTAGTATCGCGTCTATGTTTTACGACTTTATGTGAAGGTTCTATTTAAGGATTATTGTATAATTCAATAATAATTGCATTCATAACAAAACTACGTACTATCCTTTTCAAATTCAGAGGTGGTTAGAAGTGAATGATTGTCTCTTTAAGCACATTGCATATAAACATAATGAAAATAATTTTTATGGTTGGAAAGCAAGTTTTGATGAAATGAAGATAGTTAAACCGGGAAATATGTCTACAAATTTCATTTCACATCAAAATCGCATTATTACGTACTCGTAAACATTGATCAAAATGCTCCTTTTACCGACGAAAGACAAGAAAGAGAACAGTTTTCCTCCTCCGTCTCTTATACGGGCCTTAGCTATCGCAACTGTAGAAACCGAAACGATTATCTTTGAAATTGATAATGATGACGGTGATATTATCCAACGAGCCTCTGTAGTACGCCTGCAGCGTAATACTTTTCGCCCCGAAATCGGATTCGTTCAGCCGCTCCTTGATGAACGCGACTGCCTCCTCGTTCGAGAACGTGTCCCATAAGCCGTCCGACGCAAGAACGACGAACATCGGTTTGTGATACGAGAGGTCGAAACTTAAAATATCCGGATCGGCTATGACGAGCTTCTTGTCCTTTAGCGGATAGTCCCCCATCGCTCGGGACGTTGCTAGGATGCCAGCGACGCGCCACACCCCGTTGAAAGTCACGAAACCGCCAGCCTCCTTGATGCGCTTGCGTTCTCTCATCTGCTGAGGTTTGTGGTCGAACGATAGCGGTATCGCGTTTCCTTTTCCATCGCACATGACACCTATGCATAATGAAACACATTATCCGGTCTATTCGTACATACCTTAGAAAATACTATTATATGGTATATTTCTCTGCCAAGCGCGCAGTTGTGACTTTATGTAAAAGCTGTACTTCCTTCTCCACAAATAAGTTCTATTTGAGATCTGGTAATCTTGCAGTTTAAGCCTCATATTTCATGTGGTTCATCTGTGCATGTGCATAATTAGCAAGTGTTGCCAAATTACAACATCAGTAAAAAGAAACATACATTAATTCATTACTCAAATGACAATTATAGTAACCAATGGAAATTGGGGCCGTAAAATGCCAGATTACCTGAGATCTTAACTTAACCTTACATCACAATAGATCAGTTTCCTTCTGTATTTTTTTGTCTAGTACAATGTGCACAATACACAACAGAAATATGAGGGGATCAAACCTTTCTCATTTACATCACCATTAGCCATTGCTGTAATAGATTAATACAAACTACAAATACGTACCACGTGAATCGCCAACGTTTGCAACAACTAATCTTGTTCCTTCCAAAACTGCAACTAAAGCTGTCGTTCCTGCAACGTCCATTGATTTCTTAGCTGCCTCCAATAAAAGACGGTCCGTTGCTAAAATTTCATCCGTAATTAATTTCCCGTAATCAATAGTACCACGTTTATCAAAATAGTTTGTTATTGGAGTCTCCTTTATAGTTTCTACTTTAGTTGGCTTAACCTCTCGAGTTATTGGACGTAGATTCTCAAGTTTTGATAAGATCTCAGTGTCTGTTACTTCCTTTGCACCTTTGATGCATTCATCCGTTGTTGATGATGACTTTTTAAAGCTCTTTCGTCTATCTTGCAAGGTCGGTGTTGGTGGTGGAGCAGGTTTTTCCACATCGGCCTTTTCATTTTGACACATGGTTTCTTTTTCTTTTTTTATTGGCTTCCCTACTATTAGCCCTTTTATTTCGATTACCTTATTATACAAATTCTGGATCAAATTTTCTTTGGCATAGTTAGCGGCAAACTCACCACCATGTCCATCAAATATAGCAAATAATGCAACATCAGTTTTATTTATGTTATCATTAATAGAAAAACGGTCTTCCATTTTGGGCCGCCTTCCTTGTACAGCATAAGCAGCTACGGGTCCCATTTTCATTTCCCAACTTGATTTTTCTACATCCCCAATATTGAAATACGTAAGCTTTTGCAGCCTGGACCTTTCGGTTTTTCCAAGTGTATACTGCAGCCTTCCTAACAAATTACTACTCCATAGATGAACAGTTTGAATGTACATTAATATAACAAACACAACAACTCCAAATACGAATATCTCTGGCTTTAGAACATAGATTCTGAACAATCTCCATAAATAAGCCCCGATTGCAAAGGGTGATATGTTTATGGGAACGCCCCATGCTATTTTTGACATGATTTTCATATGGGATACGTACGTTTGATAGATTATTTTGTCGTCTAATTCGTCTTCCATTACTGAAGTATTATGCGATAATCAAAGCGAATGAATTCTTTGCACTGTTGACATTTTTTCGTAAATAGGAACTTTAAATTTAGAATGGGTTGTGTTTAACGCAACGGCTCACTAGAATCTGTGTTATTTATAATGAATAGCAATAGAAAAATTTAATTCCAGTTCTAGGTGAAAATAGAAATTAGTTCTTTAATTGTTTTAGTGAATGTTGGGGATTTTAAAACTAGAATCGCATAATATTTAGTGTAGTTACTTTAGACACCACAAGAAGACGAGGGACATGTGAAACACTTAACAAAGGCAGACACTAAATCTTAGGAATATATAATGTATACACGAACATCTTGAACCCTTATCACATTATTAACGAGTTTCACAAACTGTAAGATTTGTTCCCTTGGGCCTCATGTAAACTTCTATGTTCGGTGATTTTTAACGATTTTTTCATATACCCAATTAGCCTGGGCCTTTGGAGTATTTTCGGTTGTTTTTCAATGATTTTGCAAATGCCAATTGGTCTGGGCCAATGAAAAGGTATTTTCGGGTGTCTAAAGACAAGAGATACTTTTAAGGTAATTTTGCTTGATTTTGGGTGATTTTGAACGATTCTTTCGTATGGTGACGTAAATCTTTGGATATTTTTGGAGTGCTTGAAAACAATACATTTTGTAAGGTTTTTTTGGGTGCTTAGCAATCGTTTTCTTTAAGAATTTTAGGGGGCTGATTCTCGAAACAGCTGTCCCGGATTAATCAATTAAACTTGTGTGGTGTGGAGTGTGCCGATAGTTATGTGTTACTTGTCAACTGGGAAAAATTTTTTATTCAACAAATAACGAATGTCACATATCACTCGTATTTAATTTTCTATATTTCCAACGTTAGTAATATAGATCTGACTGATTTTTCATGTGCCAATCTAGTGACCTTTCTAATTTTAACGTGGTGGCACTGCACTACCACGAGCCGCTACTGAATAGGTAAATAATGATAGCAAGAATTGTGGCGCAATAAGTATATTTTACTGCATATATGTATTTCTTTGTTTTCTTTTTCTAAAGGTAATAAAAATTGAAGAAATTAAAAATGTTTTGAATTTTGTGCTATTTTAATTATTGAAGCAGCATGGGCGAGGGAAAACAGAAATTGGGGCTATATAGGAGGTGAATTTCATGACTAAATAGAACGTTTCGGAAACGTTCCAGAACCGTTCCGGAACAACACAACCAACAATCGAAGCCACTATAGCGCTGCAGATCCTTATTTTTGCTGGTTCCATCTGACAGAATACAATTACGCTAATGTTTAAATTGCAAAATTATAAATGACATTGTTACTAGACATTAATTCCATAAAATTAGCATGAAATATATTCGGTCACCGGTTGACGATGAGGACCATTCGTGTCCTCGAAACCGCCGTCCCGGACTAATTATTATATTACTATATAATAAATTAAACTTGTGTGGTGCGGAGGGTGCCGATACTTATGTGTCGTTTACCATGCTATTAAGATATATTCACTATGTAAGCTTGTGGAAAAAAATATTCTGGGAAAAAATCACAGAGAAAAACAGGAATTAAATATATTTTTTCTTTTAAACTACATTCTTTTGCTAGGCAATATAAACAAAAACGCACAGTTTATTTATATTTACCGCCCCTTCTGGTTAAATTGGGGCTTTTATTTCGATATTTAGCGCCATCTTAACAATGGATTCGTAACTGTTCCAAATATGATATCAAGGAAGCCCAAAAGGGGTCGCCGTTACCCTTCTGATTTTTCTCCAGAAATTACTTGTTTAAACACACACAAATGGAATAAATTGCGATATCCTATCAGTGTCAATAAACAACGATAATGCAATATAAACAAATACAATTTCATTCACTTCCAGTACGCTTATCAGGAAACATTATTCGTCGAGATAATTAAATTCTCAAGTTCGCGTTTAGTTACTTTCATTTTCGAACAGGTTTTTAACTAACGTATAACATGTAACACAACTATCTATATTCTGTCAAGTGTTTATTTGTTCGATTTTTCGGAGAATGGGTGGTTTTAATACGAATTATGTACGAAGTAAGGGTAAAAACGATTGACGCTTTACAAAATGAGTGAAAGAAAATTCGCTCGTAGTTTAGGAAAGCCGGGAACGGCGGCACAATTACGCGAAACGGTCTCGCAAGTAGTTAAAGAAAGCACTGTACAGGTAAGTGGGAACGTTAAAAAACATGAAATTTCAAATACCACATGCTGGTTACATACATTTAAAACTGATGCAAGCCATGATAAATAAGCTTTACTTGTTGAGAATCGTCTTGGATCCTTACATAAGTGATTTTTAATGAAATTTTTCTGTTACGCCCACTTTCCCATAAGATGTCATAATAAAAAGTTGCGGGAATATTTACATTTAAAGAGATGAGGCGTCTGATTGACTACTCGTAAGCATCGCTTAAAGCTTAGACCTAGCAACTATGTGTATTATTGATTTTTGAGTGATAGTACTCTATTAAATATTTATGTTACATATTATAGAATAAGCCTCAGTTAGTCGAGCCGATAGATTTCGAAGATTTTATCCTGAAAAACAAGACACTGTTGCAGAATGATTCCCAGAGAGAATTGCTATTATATCCTGCCGATGATGTTTCAGTGAGTATTTATATAATACCTAAGCATTTCTAAGATTGGAAGAAAATCTATTCCAGCAAGTGGTATTACCAAGAAGATGTCGAACTGTTAATCAAACTATTCCTAGTAGATCTGAGATGGAACAATGTAACCTCTTTACCAAGCAATGTGTTGCTAGCTATTCTTCCAATTGGAATCTCATACATTACAAGTATAGCGCGTATAGCGGCACATATGCAGACTTGCCAAAAATAGTAGGTAATGAAGATTTAAAAGACGAAACGTTTGAAATTGATAGTGACAACGCAGAGGATTTTGAGCTTCAAGTCGATGGAATTACAAAAGAAGGATATTTAATGAAAGGGCCAGAAATAGGTGTGTAAATTTTATCAAAAAAAAACTACAGTATGTGTAATATACTACATTTTAGGTTCGGATAGAATGTTTGTAAATATCGGTTCGAAAAGTTTCAAACGACGATATTGCCACTTAAGGCAGGAAGTGGATGGAACATATATACTAGAATTATTCAAAGATGAAAGAAAGGGAGAAGCAAAACATACAATAGTTATGGATTTTTGTACTGAAGTTGTGAAGGTAAGGTGGCCGAAATACTTGGACATGTCTAAGCACAGGGAACTTCTAGAATCCAAAGAGAGGAAGGTTCTGTTTCGAGCTGAGGATGACTGCCGGTCATAAATCTTATGTGTTGGGTGCAGAAAACGACACAGAATTTAAAGATTGGTTAGCGAAATTGAGTTCCGTTCTACAGCAAAATAAAATACAAGAGGAAAAACGGGCTGCTTCGTTGGAGAGAGGTAAAATCATTCTTTTTTGTTCTGTTTCAAAATTTTTTGTTCATATTGCATGAGTAAATTAAAAGAATAAACACAAATAGAATGTAATTTGTTTATTTAATGGGACATCCTATATATTATAACATTTTTGAATAAGCTTCATTTCTTTGATTATGAACATCTATAATGTTTTATACAAGGTAGTTTTTTTAACTTGAAACTTTCAAATACATAACCACTTCACGAGAAAAATGTCCATAATTAAAATTTAATGATTCAAACATAAAATTACAATCTGCAATAAAATATAGGCATTCCTATTTAAGATTTCAAAGCTACCCCCCACCCCACCTACAAGGAAGGGGAGAGGTGGATTAATTTTAGCACTATGAAGTGGTTAGTTTTCGAGGTATTTGAAAATTCCTTTAAAAAAAATCACCCGGTATATATAAGGTGAGTCCCCCCACATGTTCTACTATATTAGAAATAAAACAAAAATGAGAATATTATAATCCCGAGAGGGAAGCCGTTTTCAGGAAAAAATTAAATTAAAAATTAACGTTAACAACAACAAATACAAAAAAAGAATTATAATATTAAAACTTTTTTTTAACAAAAGCCTACTAACTTCTAGTTATTATAAATAATATTGTGGATACTACATAAACAAATTAGGTTTCGGTCGATAGCCGGTTGGGAAATCAATAAATATTTTATTTTTTTTACAATTATTTAGGTATCCAACTCCAATTGTGAAATTCAATGGAAAAGTAGATAGCCATACGTATCATGGTGTTAATAAAAATGACAGACATCATGCAGTTAATTATTTCATGTTTTTATTTTATTTAACACATCACTGAAATTTATAATGTTTTATAAAAACTCTGGTACACCGACTCACATTCGAAACCTTGTTTTTATATCGACAAAGTACATAACTCTGTACTATTCTATATGTAATGAAATTAGCACATTATTCATTGATAACGATTATCAACTTTTTTTGTTTCACGTCCCACCGGAAGTTTGATAATTATCACGTGATGCCAATGTTCCAAACTTTCCAATTTAATATATCTTTCTCGTAATTTGGTAGGAATTTTAAAGTTTGCGTTGACGTTGAAATTGATGCCCAATTTTACTGATTGCATTTATTTCTACTGGGAAATACATTATATACGGGTTTCAAGTAGTTAAAAAAAAGTAGACTTGTTTGTTGGTAAATTATTGTGATTTACGTCTGATATTGTCAATCCCTATTAAAGGTAGCATGGATTAAACGAACAATTAAATAACCGAGTCATAATATTAACCAAATAAATGAGCATTAACATAAATCAACATTTAATAAAATTTGGCAATTCCGAACGCACATTTTATCATAAATATAACTTTCTAACGTTATAGAACTGTATAAATTATTTTGTGGAGGTTCAAAACTATCGTTATTGGTTTGTCGTAGATCGAAGTTCTCCCGTTCCTCAAACACCAGCTCAACCGTTCGGAACGCTAAAAGGCCTCGAGCATAGCATGAATCCACAGCTGATCAAGTACGCTCGAGAGACCGACATCAGTATTGCGATGTCGAGACGCGAGAACCGCTCCAAACTTTTCCCGCTCTATCCGCAATTGATGGCGACGCTGAACACAAAATCGACTCCGGCCTCCAGCGGATCTTGCGGAGGCGGCTCAGACCAAATCGAGCCGTATCGGGAGATGTTCGGCACAAGAGTGTTGGTGAAATGCGAAAGCGTCTCTTTTAAACTCCAAGCGCCTGGCGAAGGCGAACGTGGCGATGCCGCGTGCCAAATAGAACCGTACCATACGACACTGTGTCTGTTCGACGCTAAGTACAACAAGAAGCTGACCGAGAACTTCCATTTTGACATCAACGATCCTACGGTTTACGCATTGTTGTCTAGAAACGGAGGCGCCGCCACCACTAACGGAATGGAGGACGGCGTAAGAGGAGGCAACGGACTCGATCGATCGAAGACCAAAATCGATCTTCCGGCGAATCTGCCGAAGGAGTGGTTGCTCCGTCCGAAACAGGCGCTCTTCTCCATCACCAATCCCCATCCGGACATATTCCTAGTGGTGAGGATCGAGAAAGTTCTGCAAGGCGGGATCTGCCAGACCAGCGAGCCGTACATCAAGGTCAATAAGGATCCGAAAGCGGCGTTCAAGGTGTACAAGAGCGTCCTAGCCAGCTGCCAGCGATTGGGCCACTATAAGATGCCGTTCGCGTGGACCGCACGGCCTCTGTTCAGGTAGGCGAGTTGGCGGAATTGAAGATGAACAATATGAGTATCGGGTCAAGTACGGTAGCGCGGGATTTCTCCCTTTCAGATTGTACAGTAACGAATTAGATACCACGTCCGATTTTCCAGGCATTTACAGGCAAGAGAGCAACAAACTTACCGACGAAGAACTTCTGAGACTGCTTAGCGAATACAGAAGACCCGATAAATTCAGCAAGTTGACTGTGATACCTGGATCGATAAAAATAAGAATCTCCCCGCTGAACGAACTTCCAGAAAGTACGTATACGAGCATGATAGAGAGTGAGTTTGTTTATTTGTTTTCAAAAAGCTATAAACTCTACATATTTATTTATTTTTTTAATGATTTATAACTTCTTCGCCCTGCTTGATAATCTTTAAATCGCGACTATTTTTTTGAGCGGTTAACATTTGTTAATTTTATTTGTTTGTGTTCTATTAATTTCTTGTAATAGTTTATTTTCGCTCTTAAATTACTTCAAAACTGCTGAAGGAGTATTATGTTAACACTCCTGAATCCACGTAAAACCTACGTTTTAAAAAATTTATCTCATTCAAGGTATATTTACCATCTTAACATTGGCAGCTATAATAAAAGTTTAAAGCATAACAAAGATGTTTAAATCAGTCTGCTCACAATGTTGGA
Organism: Marronus borbonicus; assembly: GCA_902655005.2. Taxonomy (NCBI): domain Eukaryota; kingdom Metazoa; phylum Arthropoda; class Insecta; order Coleoptera; family Scarabaeidae; genus Marronus; species Marronus borbonicus. The sequence continues at coordinate 24,087,302 of LR737380.1, read as the reverse complement.
AATGTATTCATTTCTTAATTAATCTTAATTTTGACGGAAACGGAGAAGTTCGCAAGATTCAAATATCTACATGCAATTACTACGTATTTATGTTTGGTAATGTGATCTTTGGCTAATGTTAAAACGTACTGCTTAATTAGATTAAGAGAGTTAGTTTATGTTTATATTTGTTAACAATTAACAGTTTTGATGTGCCTCCTGTATTCGTTATATTATCGACGGGGTTGATAATATAGCGAATTAGTGATTGCTGAACGCCGTAAAAATGCAGATTAATTAAAAATAATTCGTGCTGCATTATTAATGGTCTTAAATCGGAAATTACTCGGTTAATTAATTTGTTTAATTGTAAGTATTAGGTTGAAGGTAATAGCAGTGGTTTTCAGTGTCAGTCGGATCGACGACCGCCTCTATTTGATAGATTATCTAGTTTAACAATAGATTAAATTTGGAACTTTTGCCTGAATTATTGTCTGAGGTATTTATTTTTGGGTGATGCAATGTAAGGTGCTGAAAAGACAAAAAACAAAGAATAACTCAAAAACAATGACATTTAGCTATGGATAAGTCTAATGAGAAATGATGTACTTATAGATGGAGAATTCAAAAATTTAAGAAAAATTATAACATTTCAGCATAATAGCATTCAATTTAAAATAACAAGGTAAAATTTAGTTTAGGTCCCCTTCAACAGATAATACCCTCAGAATATCAACTAGTAGAACATTATAAACTGTTAATAAACCAGTTACGTGAAATACCCATATAGAAAAGATATTAAAAAATCGTAACATCAAAAAACGAATTAAAAAATAAGATTAAAATAATAAAGCCACAGATGAAACATGCACAAACAGCTTTTTCACTATCAAAGGAACGACCGACTTGCGAAGTAATAGAGGCGGTCGTCAGTCCACAGTCCTGGTCGTAGTAAAGTAATAGAATACATCGGCTTACGCTCTATAGACGCTTTGACGACGGCTCTCGCTCCATTAAAACCGTTTCCGGTTCCACCGACGAACGATGCCACCATCGAGATCACCGAGTTCGAGAAAAGCTGTGAGAAGGACGTCCATCCGTACGCGATGTTCGTGAACCATCTGTACGTCTACCCGCAGGTGTTGAACTTCGACACGCAGAAGGTGTTCACGAGGGCGCGGAATATTGCGTGTGTCGTCGAGCTGAGGGATTCGGACGACGAGAATACCATCGGTCTACAGGTAATTGAGATACGCATTCAAATCTATTGAGGAGATGATCGATCATATGTGTGGTTTCACTTTGTTTATAAAATGAAGATGTTCCAAGGATATAACGATATTACTTCCTCTCCAATACATACGCATACAAGTTAGAGATAACGATCCTGTTTTATTCTGCAGTTGCTTATCAACAACATTATCTGAGCGTGCATGAACGATTTTTTATTCGACCCTTAGTTAGAAAGCGCACACGAACGATAAAAAAGTCGATCGATTTTGCAATCAGTATGGGGACACAGAGTTCCGATCCGATTCCAATCGACCAAGTATAGTCATTTATGGGCGCTTAGCGTAAAGCAATTACAAATTTACAGACAGTTTAGGTGTGTTCTTTTGTTGATAACCTAAAATCGTGATGCCATCATCACGATTTGAAAAGTTTTACAAAAAAACAGCTTTGTTTGAACTCAATTCGGTTGACCAACATCTCATATTTGCCACTATTTCTATTCTATTGATTCATTATTTTTATTCACGTTTACAACACAAAGTTCACAGTATGTGAACGTCCAAATTAAACGCCCCCATAAACTCGTTTATCAAGAAGGGTAAGCTAATTCCAATTGGTTTGAACAAAACACTATGTTACGAAAGAACATCCAGTGATCGAATCGAACGTGTTTGGATCCATTTTTAATGTATGAAAGAACGTGGCTTTTATTAAAATTGTAACGCAAAATGTAATAAATCGAATATAGATAATACAATAATATAGAATATATATGTCGTAGTGCATTTACGGCAGGCCCGGCCAGAGCCTGCTCGTCTCGCAGGTATCCTGCGCCGTTCTCCATCATAACACCGTTCCGACGTGGTATGAAGAGATCAAGATCCGATTGCCAATCCATCTGCACCAGAACCATCATCTGCTCTTCACCTTCTATCACGTCTCGTGCGATACCGCGAAGAAACGCGAAAACGGCGTCCAGAACTGCGTCGGCTATGCGTGGATACCGCTGCTGTGCAAGGGCAAGCTGAACGTCGACAAGCAGATGGTGCCTGTTGCCGCACACCTGCCGCCTGGATATCTTTCCATACATCCGTTCGGACTCGGCAAAGGGGTAGCTATATTATTATCATGTTTTTTTATTTTTCAATGTTTAGGTGTAATTTGAATTTATTGTACAAAGTACTATGTCGCGCAGAACGCCGGACCCGAAATAAACTGGATAGACTCGCAGAAATCGATCTTCTGCGTCGAATTCAACCTGTATTCGACGGTCAACACGCGAGATCAGCACCTATTCAATCTGTTCACGCTGTCCGAACGCTTGTCGATAAGCCCGAAATCGACCTCGGTACCTTTAGAGGGCGAAACGTGCAAGATATTGAAGGCACTGCACGCCGTACAATTCCCTGCGTTGATCACGTTCTTACCGACGACGCTCAATCAACTTTTCACGCTGCTTGTCGCGACGAAGAACGAAGAGATCTGCCTGAACATCATACGTGTGCTTATCAATCTGGTGCACATGGTGTACGAGATGAATAGGAAGGACATCCTGCAGGCGTACGTCAAGTACGTATTTGTGACGCCCGACTGCAAGAAGCACGGTTCGGTGCACGAGGAGATGTGCAAGTATCTGCCGACAATCTTGAATCCGAACAATACCGACTTCCTTGTCGTCGATAAGTTCATGCATCATTCGCTGTTCTTCTTTGAGGTCATTGTCAAGAGTATGGCGCAGTTTCTGTTGAGCACCGAAAGGATCAAGGTACGGTCAATAGTAGGGTATTCACAAAACCAGACAGTTGTAATTATTTATTATGTGATAAGTTCATTTACAAGGCTTCTATTCATTTGCTTGCTCCAGTACATACGTATCAATACTATATATATAGACTAATTAATGTATAGGCTGTCCCATTTAAAAGGGCATAAGTTAGATTTACTCTGCGGTTATGCACCACCTTGTATAAATGTAAACCATTTTAAAATGTGATGTTAATTTTTCTTTTAGTTTTTGTTTTTTTATATTGCCTATAATAGCAAATATATCGAGCATTTCTTTCGTTTTTCCGACGTAATTGAATTTTTGAAATAATAAAAGAATGTGACCTAATTATAATATTAATTCCAGATGCATCGGCACGAAAGATTTTCCAAGGAACACCTGTCTAGAATAGAGACGATGGTCCAGATGTCGATATCGTACGTATTCTCCAAGTACGAAAGCATGGATACAGTGACTATGGAATTGAACAAAAGCATCGCGACGTTCTTAAAGGTAAACTGGTACCGTGGTGCACTATTTTCTTACCGCGTTCTCTTCCCCGATAATAGAAATGTCTCTCGCTGATGGATAGAGGATTCGTCTTCAGGCTGATCAACTCGTACATGGAGAAATTTAAGCCGGGCGATTCGCGAATCCTGCAGGAGTATAAGTTCGCGTTCCTCGAGATCATCTGCAGCCACGAGCATTACGTCGCCTTCAATTTGCCGATACAGCATACTCGCCTGTCACCGAAGAACCGCTCGCCAGATTTCCTTCAAGAGTTCTGCCTGTCGGAGGATTTCCGTCGCCACCATTTCATTGTCGCACTGCTGCTGCAGGAGATCAAGATGTCACTGAGCGAGATCCCGCACATACGGAAGATCGCCGTCGGTACGCTGCGCGACCTGCTTGCCAAGCACGAACTGGACGATCGTTACCAGAAGAACGGCCAGATGAATCGAATCGCATTGATATACGTGCCGTGGTTGGGCGTCGTGCTCGAGAATCTCAGTCGGTTCCACGTGTCGACGTCGTCGTCGGACAAGCTGGACTCTGACGGATGTTGTGCGAGCAACGGTAGCGCCATCAATCGGATGTCGATGAGCAGCTCGCGCCTGCACAGCATGTCGCAGCGAATCACGATCTGCGCCGACAGCAAAGACAGCCCGATCCATCTGAGGCACTCCACGTTCTTCGACGCGATCGCCGGACAATGTAAGTACTTCATGAATTGCAACAAGATTGTAAAAATTGCCTAAATACCAAATAATAAAATCGGATAATGTAATATTATTTAAAAAAAATGATGATACAAAATATTTGGAAAACTATACCTAAATACTTATAATTTGAGCTAAATGGAGATCTACGTCAATGTTTATTTATTTGATTAGTCGATTATTTATGTAGTTTTAACTAAATCTTCTTAAAAAAAATCGTTATATACGTATGTTTTTCTTCTGCCCATGATTGCCAGCGATCGTCAACGGTTATAGTTCAATGAGCATCGAATCGGACATCTCGACGATATCCTGCGACAACCAGTCGAACGCCTCCTTAGAGACGACAATCGTCCGTGAGACTCGCGACGAAACGAAGAACGGCGTCGAGATGAGGAGGAGTCACAAGCGCGGCGTCAGCGTCTCGCAATCCGCCCACTTGCACCGCTACGACAAGCTGCCAGCGTCTGAGGCGCGCGACATCCTCGTCGCCTTCCTGTTCGTCGTCAAGTATCTGGGCGAAAGCCAGCTGATCTCGTGGTGGCACAAGTGCGCCGATGTCGACGTCGTCAGCTTCTTTTCCGTGTTGCAGATGTGCCTCTATTATTTTAAATATGCGGGCGCGCGAAACGTCGTCGTTGTGAAGCCGCCGAACGAACGCTGCTGGGAGACGAATAGCAAGGGCCGGACGGCGGCGAAAGCGCACACGCTGCCCGCCAGGATGAATCCGTCCGATATCGCGCACGATAATACCAGCACGCTCATCATTCACGCGCGCGACAACAGAGACAGTCTTATCAATTCGGGTAAGTTTGTAACGTTACGCTACAATTGTTGCACACCGGTAGCAGATGGCTAAATAAAAATAGCAGGCGGCTACATCTCTGAAACTAGTAATCACAAAGCGGGCAAAATCTTTTTTTGATATATATGGCTACAAAAAAATACTAGAAATGATTTTGGAGTTTGTAAGAAGATTAGTAGATGGCGTAATACTCACGACTAAGTATAAAATTAAAGCTTTCATTGCATTTTGTCTAACTAAGAGTTTTGGAAAGTCTATCCATATTCTTTCCAACCCAATTCCTTTCGCTTTCCACACATTTTGTCGTTAGTCATAAAAGTCACGATAAAGCAATATAACAACATATACATCTTTAAACTTAATTATTAGTATGATTGATTATGTTTGGATATAACGTATTTCAATTTTGGAAATAATATTTATAAACAAAGTTTTGGCACGGCAATAGAATTTACTAGATATTTATTAAGAAGGAATTTACCCGAAAGCTCTATGATTGCTAGTTTCCAAAATATAACCAGCTGTCATTCTTATTTGGTCACCTGGTACATAACTAATCCGGCTAGACATCGTGGACTGGTTCGTTCTAATCTATTCGATTCGCAAACTAACAGTTATTTACTTGGTTGTAGTAGAGTTTCACACTTTCATGGCTTCAACTAACCTAACAACTCATAAGCCAACCAACAAAAATATAGCGTTAGTTAATGATGGTCACTGTGCATTACATGCGTATCTATATTCTCACAATATCTCGAAAAAATCGTCTTCTTTGTACGTTTGCAGAGAATGAATTGCTAAAAAAACAGCAAGCTATCCTCGAACAGCATCTAGCGAATGAGGTCGGACTAATCGCGCTGGATTGCATGGGCTTGTACTGCATGCACTTTCGGAACAATCTACTCGCGAACGAGGGCGATAATGCGACGATGAGGAAGATCTTCGACATCTACCTCACGTTCATTCAGATCGGGCAAAGCGAGAACCTGTTCAAGCACGTCTTCGCCGGTATGCGGGCCTTCGTTAACAATTACTCGATCGTCCTCTTCAAAGGTAACTGATTTCAATTACGCCCATTCTTCGATATGTTGTTGTCTTACGTCATTTTCGTTCGATTTTTAGGCAACGCTGTCCTATGCGGAAGATTATGCTACGAGCTGCTGAAATGTTGCAACAGTCGATTGCCGTCCGTCAGACAGGAATCGTGCGCGATACTCTACTTATTAATGCGGAGCAATTTCGAGTTCACGGGCAGGAAGAGCTTGATCAGGGTCCATCTGCAGATCATAATTTCAGTATCGCAGATGCTGAGTGTCGTCGGACTAAACAACGCGAAATTCCAAGAGAGCCTCTCCTTGATCAATAGTTTCGCTACGAGCGATAAGGCAATGAAAGGAACTGGTAAGACCCGTTATCTATGGTTTGTTCGTGTGATCATGGTCAATTTCCCTGCGTACGAATAATACCTGCACTTTATTGACCATTAAGCTGTAGTTTCGTTAATTTAAATGTGATTGGCGGCTTGGCTTTGGTATACAATCCTAACTTAAGAACTGTCTCTCTTGTCGCTGTAAAAATATTATTACCCCAAACTGAAAAAGAATGATAAACACGAAACAAACCAGATAGTGAAATTTTAGCCATAATTTTATGGACCAATTATTCAATTGGTATGGTTTACTGCTGAATTGATAAGCGAAGTACATTTCGTCAATTACGGAAAGATTTAATTTATATGTTCCTTTCTTTATTTTTAACTTCTGTAGGTTTTCCGGTAGAAGTGAAAGATCTAACTAAACGAGTACGTACCGTTTTAATGGCGACCGCTCAGATGCGCGAACACCATCACGATCCAGAAATGTTGGTGGACCTACAGCACAGTCTTGCCAACGGTTACGCTTCGACGCCCGAACTGAGGCACACGTGGCTAGAAACCATGACCAGGCAACACGTGCGCGATGGAAATTACTCAGAGGTATCCGTTTCTTTTAGCCCATCTCACATATGTACACATACAGGTTGCCTCGCGAGGAATTGTATCGGTCGCTGTACAGCGTGACTCATTCGAAATGGAAACCGATATCACAATTTTGTTAAATTTAACTATAATTAAAAAAGTGAATATGACAGCACATTACAGAATTAAACATTTTTAGAAGAAAAGGAGTACCTACTAACTATTGTTTTTTTTTATAACGTTATATTTTTATTTATTGCATTTTTGCATTGCAATATCTTTAAAAAGATGTTTCGGTCTGTGACATCAATATTAATAGTTAACTTCGTTAATGGACAGGTTGTTCCGTAAGTCTTTGTACGTAATATATTAATTAAGAAAATCGAACATTGTTATTGTTATTATTAAAATGACCTGGAGTCGCGGCCTTTTTTGAAATTCAAATGTATGTTTGCCTTAGTTTTTGGTTTGTCTATATAAGGCTTATCTTTGTGAATTCTCATCGTTTTTAGGCCGCCTGCTGTCAACTGCACATGGCCGCGTTGATGGCGGAATATCTTAAGTTAAAAAACGTACAGGGATGGGGTGCAGAAGCGTTCAATAAGATATCGTCGAACATAAGCAAGGACGAACGCGGACTGAAATTGGACGTAGGCGTGCAGGATATCCAATACACCGAGTACATGCTGCTGGAACAGTTAGAGAATTGCGTCGACTACATAGTCAGATCAGAACGTAACGAGCTGCTCGGCGAATTGTACCGATTGATCGTGCCGATATACGAGAAGAAGCGGAACTACGAATATATCAAGATCTGCTACCAGACGCTGGCGCAGAACTACGGCAAGGTGATCGACGTCATCAAATCGGGCAAGAGGCTGCTCGGCCGATTCTACAAGGTCACGTTCTACGGTCACGTGTATTTCGAGGAGGAGAACGGCGTCGAATATGTCTACAAGGAGCCGAAGGTGACGTCACTCAGCGAGATCGCCGGAAGGCTCGAGAAGCAGTATGGCGACAAATTCGGGACGGACGCCGTTAAAATAATTCACGATTCTAGTCCGGTAAGTTAGCTAAATCCTCCTCTTACGTATTGACGACGACGACGACGACTGTAGGTGGTGCAGAACGAACTGGATCAGAAATTCGCCTACATCCAGGTGACGCACGTGACACCGTACTTTGAGAAGTCCGACCTGGAGGAGCGGCAGACCGAATTCGAGGAGAACCACGACATCTCATGTTTCATGTTCGAGACGCCATTCACAAAGGACGGAAAAGCGCAAGGAAATCCCGATGAGCAGTGGAAAAGGCGGACGATTATTACGAGTACGTACGCTTCATAATATGTAAAACAACAGACAAATCCATTTAAATGGAAATGTGCTTCGTGGGTCATAATCAGTTTATGTGAAAAATCATGTTGTTTAAGTTCGGCGAATTCTGTATTACGGGCGTTGTTGTCAGTTTCAGTTTGTACTACCTGGATCTTCTATGGAAACGCATGCAAATCTATCCTCAAAATTCCTCCCGAGGAAGTCTGAGAAATGTATAACTAAATAGCCGTGTTTTTATCTTGGTTCGTCTGCAATGCTTGCCCTCACACGGTCAGCATTCTCATTTGATCATGTCCCATGAAGCCGAAAATGTTTGGCTAAACGATGTATTGTAAATATTACAATTTTATTTTGTATTTGTATTTGTTATGAATATTTTTAATTTCAATTTTACCTGAAAACGGCTTCGCTTTCGGGGTTTTAGTATTCTCGATATTTATCTTATTTCTAATAGTACAACACTATATCTGCGGCTGGCGAATGAATGTTGACTCATCCTGTATAAGAATGTCTTATATTTATGGTACAATTTACGTTATGTTTACGTTTAAATATTATCGGAGATTGCTAATTTTATGCACACATGATAATGTGAATTGATCATCTTTTTTTTTTAATATTTTTCATCGCAGCCGAATATTCGTTTCCGTACGTTAAGAAACGCATCCGGGTGGTATCGAAGCGGACAATCGAACTGTCGCCGATCGAGGTCGCCATCGACGAGATGCAGACGCGTGTTTCCGAATTGGAAGAGGTCGTGTTCACGGAACCCACGGACGCAAAGAAACTGCAGCTACGGCTGCAGGGCAGCGTCTGCGTGCAGGTAAACGCCGGACCGTTAGCCTACGCTTCCGCCTTTCTCGATCCAGCCATCGTCGACACGTATCCGGAGGATAAGGTTGAAGAACTCAAGGACGTCTATAGGTAACGCAGCTCTAACTCTGAAACTAAGTCAAAATATAAGACGATTAACCGGTTATTCAGTTTATTAAATACATCGTACAAATACACTACTTCTACTGAAGTAAAGCTAAAATTTAAATAGTTAACCGTATTTACAATATTTCCGTTTCGTTGCTACTTGCCCTCATTTGTCAATGTTTAATCATAATAATTTAATCATAAATAATCAATTTAATAATAAATTGTTATTTAGGAGTTGAACTAGTTCGTCGAGGTGGTAACATATTTATACTAGCCGCCCCACCTACTTATATAATTCACGAAATTCGGACCATGTCCAATAATGTGCTATATAAATCTACTAGAGTTCTATAAACTTCACGTAGGTTCCATATTTTCCTGGAATATTCTCTGTGTTTACACATAGGGGAACGATCTAGTCTAGATGTTTTAGAAAGTTACATTAACTTCAAAGCTGTTTCCACCACTGTCTCTCCGCGTTCGCAAGAGTATCTAGCGGCGCACACTTAGGAAGCCCCTGCCATATTCCATAGAATACCTCTGTTTTTGTAGTGTAGTTAACAACGATGTTATGATGATTCGCAGGGAATTCATGAAAATCTGCTACTCGGCGCTGCAGGTCAACAGCAAGATAATCTCCCCGGAACTGCAGCAATATCAGGACGTGCTGCGTCAGAACTACAAGAAGCTCTCGGCGTCGCTCTCGACGCTCTTCGGCGAATCATTGTGGCCGCACGACGAGACCGGCAGCTTCAAGCGGAACAGCACGGCCGTGTTCAGCGTCATCAGCGGTACGTCGCATAATTCCAGCACCGTCTAATCGCCACCTTTGGCGTATTGAAAGGTGATACTTTTTAAGGAAGATTAAGAGGCATAACATGCGTAATATGAACGCGAGTCACATTTACACTTTTCATACCCTAGCTGGCGTGCATTAATTTATTTTCTGATTATTACCTACTGTTATCAGACCGCTATTGCATTTCTTTTCTATAACTGTCCTTTATTTTTTATAGTTTTTTTATTATTGATCGTGTTGTACGACATCTATCAAATTAAGACGTTCCTTCTGATGTACTCTATTTATAAACTTGATTATGTACAGTATGTCCAGCTATCGTTCGGATGATTAAATTGCGGCGGACCTTCTCAATTCAACTGTCAATTAAAGATTACGACGCGACCACCTACTTAGCTCAATTTCTGTCGGTTTAAAATACAAAATGTTTCACCGCCAATATAATTATTGACACAACTGCATGTGTCATATGGAAATGAAATTGCTCCGGAAGAAATGGAATTAAATCGGCCCGGAAAAAAAAACATGATTACTTTCTGGATACGCTGTACATTGCTACGCACCATATAAACGGTTATAATATCATTTTTTCGATCTTGTTGAATGTATTGCATTCATTAAATTATGAATTATCTAATAATCGAGAGACATACACACAAATATCTACTGTATACTTATCCATTAAAACTTTTTTATCTATCGCACGTATGCGAAGCGTTCGCAATTATTAAGATTTTTTTTTGTTAGTGGAAGAGCCTTCTTGGAATGAAAAAAATACATACACATACATGGATTTAATAAATAGATGCAGTTAAGTGGAGAATCAACTGGACAAGCAAGAAGCTTCTTGGTTGTCATTTTCTTTAATATTCAGAAAATGTTATTCCACAAAGAATAAATATGTGAAAGCATTGGGGTCCGAGTAATATATTTTCCATTCCAAACGGCTTATCCAATAAAAGAGAAAAACTTGTAAATGACCGCATATTTTTCACAAGCACATCTTTTGAATTATGTGCAACAAACCTGATTTTTTTTGTTGTCCTCTGAATTAAAATATAGACATTTCAGTTAGCTTAATGAATCAAAATGTGAACTTAGAATGTGTCTATCACATACCATTTTCAGCAAACAGCGCTTTATAATTACTTATAAACAATATGTAATCCTCAAACTTACCTAAAGTAATTTTTGACCTTCGTAGATATTTCAGAACGAAGTATTTAGCTTTTTCCTTTCGATTCCATTTCTAACATTTCTCTCAGTAAAGTCCAACGATGCCCTGCTAACATATTGCAGTTCCATCTTCCTCATAAACTGTTTTTGTGACAAACAAGGATGTCATTCAGTGCACGGCAAACGCTTTGATTCCAAGATGAAATTCAAGCTCTGTAATAGACCTCCCGTTTAAGTCACCATGTGTCGCCACTGTCGCAGCATTGAGTATACGAAGGAACTAATTTGAACACATTCCTTTTTTTTTTCATTCAGTATCGCGCATTGTACAAGAATCTGTTTTTTGTGTAAGAAATTAAACTATTGGGTATTATGAAAGTCAATTTATGCGTCTACTACAAAGATGGAATTAAAATTCTGAACGAATGGTATGTGATAGTACATTTAGAAAAATTATGGAAAAATACATTAAGATTAAGTTAGTGATTTTAAATGACCGACGATAGTTTGAATCTCCTGCCATGATAAATGTTTGTGAGCTAGGCGATTTGGTTTTGAAGTAGCTGTTTGATAAGAAATCGTCGAAAAATCAATTATTTATTTATATTGATTTTCTATAAAGAAAACCAATGTAACATACGGATCATTTTAAATACATTTTTATTTAATGTGAATCTCTAAAATGGAGCACAACATATTTAAAGTGAAGCAATTCAAAATCTCTTAATATCGTGAAATAGCCGCTATAATTGGTTTTGACAAAAGGAACCAGGCTTCGTCTGATATCAAATCCAAAATGTCAAATGAATTACAAAGATTTTCGTTCAATATTGAATTCTTCGTAGAATATCAACAAAAACATTAAATTATCGCATGCATGATTGCAACGAATAAATCCATAATCCATCTTCGTGAGAGGTACTACTGCGGTCTTGTTCGGCTGTAAGGGGTGTCTTAAAAATGACAAAAATTAAATTCAATTAATTTAATATAAATTCATAGAAACGAGTATAAATAACGAATAATAAGTAGCGCGCCGCGCTGAATGTTGACAGATAATGACAATCGCCACTCACAAAATGTGAAATGCTCAAAAATCTACGGCTGGAAATTTAAACTGTCATCAGTCTTTTTGAAATCACTCTGTACTTGTACACAGAAGGCAACACTTTGTGTTGTTGCTCGTAATGAAGACCTGGCGGATTCGAATATTCCTATTCTACAGTCAAATATTCACGAAAGAAGTGATCTTCTCATTTTATGTACTCGATCGTAGTTTTTTTATTGTGCGATGTTAATGACGCGCCACGTTACCTAGACCAGTATTATATCTCACATGCACTAAGTATATAGGTTAAATACTCGCCCTTCAAAGAGGTACACTCGAATATTTGCAGAGGGAAACCGTTTTTCGTGTTTATCCCAATTTTTTTCTACGTACGTTTAAAAATCAAATTGCTCAGCAGCATTTAAATACTCGCGATAGAAGCTCTATTTTACATGACATAATCGAATAACTTAGTAGATCATTCTCCTTTAAGAGTTATACACCGCGTCCCAAAAATGAAAACGTATGCTTGGTATTTCCTTTCATATTTATAAAATTTATTTAATACGCACCTATGTACAATGTAAATAATTACAACTCGCGATTGAGTGTGAGAAAAAAGCATCTATGTGAAATATTTAGTAATGAACGTCAATAATTATAGATGAGGCTGCGAAAAGTTTTAGAAATCTTGCATTTTTCGTTAAATAATTTTAAGAGGATTGTATATCTTTCAATTTTCGCCTATAAAATTTAATAGAAGTTTTGGAATATTAATCTTCTAATTGACAAAAAAAAATTGGCCACAAGTCGAGCAACAAACTGAAAAACTTGCACCTCATCATCAAACGTTATATCCGGCACTTCTCCTTCCATGTTTTATTTCACTTTCAGATAAAGTCTGCTCTACACCTCCACACTTTGCTTTTTACATACCTTATTAAAGGAAACTTACCAAGATCAACATTTTGTTATTCGAAACATTCTTGATGATATAAATGTCTTCACTAATAACTAGGTACACATCCACGGATATAATTGGCGCTGCAAGACGTTATGCATCAAATATTTGCTCTTTGTAATCTTTGAGAAAAATATAACATCATTTTCTACGTTCATTCACAAAAATATCGCTGAGAGAAGCGCTATCTTAAGTATTTCGTCAAAATTTATTGTTTATAACTTGTGTTTAATCTACATTTTGTTTTTTACTGCGCAGTAGTTGTCTTAATCTGTCCTGTTACTTGTGATGGCCATGGTTGTGGTGTTGATACTCTCGCGAATTAATGACACCCAAACTTTCATCTCCATCCTAGGATTGCTGGTGGCATTTGATACTGTAGTAGTGATACATGCTGCTTCTTTTAGCTTTCTTCTGATTTGCCAGAATAGATGCGAGATGAAGAGAAAGTATGAAAATCAAAGAAATCTGACAGTGAACAAAAGACTGCAAGTCCCGCGCAGGCAAAACAAACTACTGCAGTGTAATTTTAGCTGAAATAAATTTTTGTCTCCTCGCTCCCCTACCCCCATAATTTGTGGTTAACAATACTGCTAATTATTTCTAGTAGACACTGGCTCAAATCTTAATTTAACGTCCGATTCCTTAAATCCAACAATTGAATTAAATAGCCCAGCAATAACCCAAATATTCCTTCGCTGGCAATATCGTGTTAGGTGGACAAAGTTGCAATAATGGAAATTTCTTGAAAGGTAATTATGAAAAGAAATACTTTTCAAATTGTATCCGTTACTTTTGGGACACGGAAAAAAAAGCGACATTTTACTCCGCCTAAACGTGATTCGAGTTCGTATACCTTTTGTGTACGGAAAACAATTGCCTTCGAAAAGAGAGAATAAAAAGAAAATATGAATAACGTATACATATATCAACTTTAGAACTTAGTCTTCGATAATAGTTTTATACGCGCGTTTATAAAACGATTCAAGACTGCGAGGGGATGGGCTCAATGTTTTTGCTAGCGACTCACTCACTCCCCTCTTTTTTATACGATTTGGTAAAGAGAACGGACGTTATCGCAACGGCCGACTTCGATATTCGTCTTTGCGTATCGCAAAAGACGCATTGGAAATTTGAATATATAAGTAGTATGTATTTTACATGTTTATAAAAGTTATTAAAGATATTACGCGAGCGGTATCAGTTAAGCTTTTACCATATACACCCGTAGATACGTACGAGTTATCAGGTGAAGGACACTGACGTACATAACTATTAATAAAAGTAACATTCGTACGTTACGTAAAAAATATGAAACGCAGTAAGTACTACTTAACACGCGAATATTTAAGAATCCGTATAGCTTTTACCTGGGTGTACGGATGTAGCCAGGCAAAACTACGACACACGTGCGTCCCAAATGGCTAATTGGGGAAAACCCCCAATAAAAAGAGATATTTAGAGAAGAAATATATGAACTTATTTCACTTATTTTTAAATTGTTAAAAGACCTTGGAATAACAAATAAATGTATCCATTCTCATATCTCCAATTAAAAAAAAAATACTTTGCCAAGTTTAAATTTATACTCTGCCTGTCATAATTAAAGACGGAAGTCAATCAGGATCAAGGCGTGACTTGAAGCGTTACAGCAATACGTGGGCGTCGTAATCTAAGATGACCATAGAATGATGTACGCGACCTAAAAATGCATATACGATGCCCTTTCTACCAAAGCTAACCCATTGCTGTGACGCTCAGTATCACGCCTCGATCCTAATTAACTTTCGTCTTTACTTATAATAGCGATACTTCGTTCATAGTTCGGAAATAGTTTTATGCCGTTATCATTTTCAAATAGTAACGTACGATTGATTGATGGGCATTTAATAGGCAAGATGATGAATGGAAAAAGGGAAGGATATGCATACGTACACTAATAATATACGTATGTATGCAGTATGTGTTAGCTAGATCAAGTTGTTTTCCTCCTTACATAATTTTCATTACATTACTTTTTTGTGTGGGCTGTGAAATAGTATGAAATTCTATATTTAACTCGTGTATTATTGTTATTTTACGTTAATTTAAACGAGCAAAGAAGAGAAAGAAGCATATGTTGAAAGCAATTTTATATTAATTCTATATTAGCGATTGTGTATTACGTATGATGTACATATTTTTTCAGACGTTGTACAGAGCTTTCTATGTTTTTAATTCATATATACCGTATGCGAAGCAAATCGAATAAAACGGATAAGTTAAGTACATTTCCGTTGACAGTTTCACACACACACACACACAGACATATGAAATGCATAATTCCATTTATTTCATTACCTCATTTTTAGGTTTTTTTTTTAATTTTTAACCCGCTGCCATTTTAGTTTTATCTTTTTTAAATTGACGGAATTATTTTATTTTTTGTATGAAACTAAAGAACAATGTATTGATACATAAATTGCAATAAATGTTGTTTATACAAAATTGTTGTTTCATTTAACGACCTAATGAAATACAAATGAAACAAAGTGTGATTCGTATGGATTAAAAGGAATACGTAGCAAGGAAAACCAAAAACACAGATAGAGACAAAGGAGTTCTATCAATTGGACAAATCATCAGTTTTCTGGTTGTAGCCAATTTTTATGTCAATTAGTTCATCTGCAAGTTTGAGGTCAGCTAAGTAGTTTGCGGCTGGGCTCAACGCCGTAATTTTTGCATTAAAATCCAAACCTACCATCCATGATTAATTCATGTGAAGCTCCTTCGATTGTACTCATGCTCTTTATTGGTTTTTGATTTCTGCAGGAATAGTCAAATATTGTCCTCATCGTCCTCTGACAACTTCTCTCTTCTTTATACCAAAGCAGCCGAATCATCACGATTCACGAGAATTTTTTATTTCAGATAATGCCAAGAGTTCCGACACTTTGATTGAATACATTTAAATGTAAGAAAAAATAAATGCTTTAACAAGTGTTCAAAGAGATGCCTTTCATTTTATAAAACTGCTCTATTTCTGAGCAGTAATAATGAGACCTTCGTCAGAGCCTACTTTTGTGAAATAAGTGGCAGGAAATTAGTATTAGAAATTGAAAAAGTTACTAAAGTAGTGTAACAGGTGTAGGTGCAGGAAACCTTACTACTTAATACAATTTTATAAAGGGTTGAGATTGTTAAGATAACAAATACAGAATGTTCCATTTAATGAAATGATTTTAATATTAGTCCAAATCAAAAGTACATTTTCATCCACTCTGTATAACTACCATCAGGTCTAATATTTCGACAAAAAATGAACACAATTTCAAATATCTAGCTTAAATACGTAAGCCAGGCACACCTTTTAAAATTTTACCTATATTTTGAGGAATAGTTAGGCCTGAGTTAGGTATAGAAAACGTAACAATAACTTTTCTTTATGTGGCACCTATTATCAAAATATGCAGTAATACATGGGATAGTCCATTTAAATTTTCCAAACTTTGGTGTGTAACTTTTTTGTTGAGTCACCCAGTATATATCAAAATAATTTTAAAACTTGCTCCCAATGATTTTACCTAGCCCTAAACAAAAATATGTTTGTCTAATGTGATTGAAGTGGTGCCCCATCTCGTATTGGAGGCGCCTGTGGCATCGGCGTTATTGTCAATAATAATTCGATATTGATTGTCGGAAAAAAGAACCTTATCTGTCAAAATTTATATTACAAAAAAAAAAAAATTATTACAAGGAGAAAGTATTATATATATATATTAGTCTTATTTATTATTTCAAGAAATATAACTACAGATGTCTCTGTTAATTCTAAACAGATTTCTGTAATTACTTTGGCATAGCATTACCAACCATTACAAAAATAATTCATTACCAATCGTATAGAATAGTAAACAATTTCTGAAAGGCAATATCCAATATTTAATCATCGGATCTACTGTAACGAAAATATGTTTGGCGGTACAGGGAATTCGCCATCAGTAGACCTAAGTTCATATCGAGATCAACATTTCAAGGTAACCTATTTATTTCCCTTTTAAACATGATTCGAGTTGAACACCAGCATCTACTTTCTAGGGCTCCAGAGCAGAACAAGATCGATTGCTACGTGGTTCTACGACGTTGTACATCGGCAATCTTTCGTTTTACACAACAGAAGAACAGATATATGAATTGTTCTCAAGATGCGGAGATATACGAAGAATAATCATGGGTTTAGATAAGTATAAGAAAACACCCTGCGGTTTCTGTTTTGTCGAATATTATACTAGAGCTGATGCAGAGAATTGTTTAAGGTAAGAATTGTTATTTAAATCGCCATGAAATATGTATGCGTATGGACATGTTTTGAACTTGCAGGTACATTAATGGTACAAGACTAGATGATAGAATTGTTCGTACCGATTGGGATGCTGGGTTTATTGAAGGCCGACAATATGGAAGGGGTAAAACTGGAGGACAAGTAGGTGTTTTGATAATTGATATCTATGTAAATGCACATAACAAATTCCCGTAGGTTCGTGATGAATATAGGACAGATTATGATGCTGGTCGAGGAGGATACGGTAAGATTATTGCACAGCCTGAGGGTCATTTCGGCCATTGACGTGCACTTGATTATATTCTTCATTATAAATTAAAGAATAACATTTTGTTGCTACAATGTGGTGTGTATATGCTACACTTTCCCTTGAAAGTACCGTGTATTTAAGTTATTCTACGATATTTTGATACGAATACAGTTCCGAAAAGATTATAAATTTCTTTCAAAACTCTATCAGCAGTTACTGAAGCTGTCAACAAGCATTAAAAACTTTAGAAACTGTACTAATGTGTTTTCGCTTAGTATCATCTCCATCTAGCGTATGACCTTAAAAAAGTGCCATCTGACGTTGACGCACTGTTGCCACGTCGCTAACATTTCCCGTTAAAATAAATAGCATTGATTCTTAACTGCTTAAGCAGGCAATATTCTATATCATTTTATTTTCCAGCCCATGCAAGAAGTGGAGATCCAATGAATAAATTCTTAACTGCACGCAATAAATGAATAAAAACCAGGTATCCATAGGTACGTGAGGGTACCGAAAAGGACAACACATAAATAATGTCGTGTGTATCGTTAAAATTTATATTTAATAAAGGAAAAAGTCGCTACAGCTTAGTAGTTTTTTTTTATTGTATTTCAAGGCTACTTTCGCGACAAATGACTGATAACGGCAACACTGCATTGACGTTGCGAATAGGGTGTATAATAGGAATAAACTCACTTCTACAACTAGAATATATCTTATAAAGACAGGACGTTTACTATAACTCGATAGACGGTCTCAGCCCGGCTTCAAGGTATTAGATCTTATGGAGTATACCCCTCTTTCGCTACTTTACAACTATTTCTATAAAACTATTCTTGTTTGAGACCAGCGCTGTTACAGGGGGATTCCTCCTAGGGAGGTCAGCCGATCAGTTGCCTGTCAGTTTCAACCCTTCCTTTGTTCTATTATTAAGCTAATCAATCGTCTATAAAAACTACATCTTTTCGTTCTATTGATTACCGTAAGTAGAAGGAATTAATAATGATTAAGCTAAAAATCGTGAAATCATCATTTTCAACAAGATAACGATTTACTGTATTCTCTACCGGTTATGTTTAAGGTATTCTGTGTTTACAATATAGCCGTCATAATTCATTTTTCATAGCTTTTGTAAAAACGAGTGCATTGTTTATTATAACTTTTTGCCATAGTCGAGGCCGACAGCAATTTATAACGTTTGTTGAAATTTTTGCTATCAGTTACCACTGATGAATTAATTAAAAACAAACCAACGCATTTCTAATTAGTTACCGACTGAGCGCTACTTAAATTGTTTAGCTGGCTATTTCTATAGCTACTAACAGCAAAGCACGCTTGCATAGTTTAGCCAACACTCGTTGAGAAATGAAACGAACACTTAGTAGAAAAGAATATATATATTCGGGTTTGTTAAAATCATTTATACGTTAGTAAATATTTTCGAGAAAGTTTACTATTCGCTGCGACTTAGATTAAAAACGATTAATTATATTGTGTACATAAAGGAAGTGGATGGGAGTGGAGTGGAGGGGGAAAGATATAGATACGGCCGAAAAGACGAGACAATTGAGATTTGAAAATGGAAAACAAACGCTTTCGGATGAGAGATACGTTTCGAAACTATTTTTTATTTCTTCGGAGTAACGTAACAATTTACGCGTTAGCATGATAGAAAATTGGAGAGGGAAACCAGACATATCTCTCATCCGATGCAGCATCATATATTCTTCCTTTTCTTTTTCTCATCACGTCGCTCGTTCTTCAGCAATCGATTGACGCTACCGTAACTGCTGTATCCCCCCAATGAATCAGATCGTGAAGAATCTATGCTAAGGTTATTGATACTACCGACGAAACTATACATCAAATCCGGACTATTTGTCCTTGATTCACTGGCGTGACTTCTCGTTCTTATCCTACATCGATTATAAGACGGACGATTAGACCTCTTTCCGACTGCTACTACATCTACCGGTCGATATCGATCGCTATTCCGAACGGTGACGTCATCATTATCTCGAGTATCATGTCATGTGACCTGGTAGAAGTCGTTGAAGTTAAGACGAACGCTCAACAGCTGCAAATTCATATCGGAGCTGGTTGAAAGCGCTTTCAAAAAGCGCGTGATGAACTCGTTGTACTTATTCGACAGCTGCTTCACCTGGCACTTGATGGTCGAGACGAAATGTTTGAACTTCAATGTGCGCGTTCGATGGTCCTTTTCCACCTCGGTATTGACGCTGAAGCCGGTGCTCGATGCGCATCTTTTCTCGTACTGCTGGAGCGCATCGAGTTCCCGCCTAGCGGCTGTGTACAGCGCCTCTTGTAGCGCTTCGAGGTTGAGTATTAACGTGAAGATTATTCTTAATTGTGCGCGTATGCCCTGAAACGGGATAAATATGCAAAAAAGAGAAAAGTTAATGTCTTGCGAACATCGCTTGTTTATGGTTTCTTTCTTTGGTATGTGCATGAATACAGGAAATAATAGCAGTTTAATTAATGTTTCAAGTTAAAAAAAAAGAACGAACAGCAGTCTGGCAAGTATAACCAGCCTATCATGACTTCTTTCACAAATAATTAAAAATTTGTCTTCAATATATTCAGAGATGTCGTAATAAGTTTTTTCACAAAGTAAATCTTTAAAGTATACCTCAAATTTTTGATTTAATAACTAGAAAACACGCTGCATGTCCTGTTACACAAATAAGCGTTGTTGAACACTTAAAGAGATCTACCTTAAATGGGAATCGCTTACCGAACTGGCCGTATCCAATAAGACGCCATTTTGTACGGAGGTTAAGAATGTAGCATGGGCATTAATTACATCATCCAAACATTCAGCCTGATTAACCCGTTTCAACATCTCCGCCCACGAACATTCCAATACCTCGAACAAAAAGTAGTATTGCGTCTGGTGGAGTAGATTGATCATCTTACTTGCTAGGATGTGGATTAGATGCGTGACTGGGTTTAAAACTGCGAGAAAAACAGATCAAAAACCATTTTCACGATTCAAATTCCAGAAACGTACCGGTTAACTTCCTATATAACTTGGCGCAGGTTATCTGTTGCTTCCTCATGTTCGACAAGACGTACTCCATACGCTTCGCCATCCATAAGCCACCGAATAGGCACTTGTAAATCGACATCGTGTGCTGGAAGATGGTTCCCACGGGTCCGTCTACCATATAAACCAAGGTGAAAACGTCCCAGCCGAGGTCTCCGTGCGATGGGTCCATGATGTTGACGTTCAATCGCTGGATGATATCTTCGTCTTCAAATTGGGCATTCGTGACACGTATAGCTGATTCTAAGATGGCGCTTAAAGTGTGGGTATACAGTTCGTTCGCGGTTTTGCCCAATTCAGGTCTACAGAATAATAATTTTGAAGTGTATGTTCAAGGAAAACATACCGAATTTCATCTTACACTAATAACTCTAAAAGATGTCTTATAAAATCGCCCTGTCCCAACAGCAGGTATCTTCGCAACGCGTGCAAATGCTCCATCAAACTGAATTTGTTCTTGAGCAGATCGAGTACCCTCAGAGATGTCTCCCTATAGACGCTCTCTAATGCCGAATGGAGCTCTATGGATTGTTCGGGTGAGAATAATGCTTCGGCTGTAAAAAGATGCGAGAAACACATCAGAAATTAGAAACAATTTTTTTTTTTTTAGATTTTTTGGTGATTACCCGAAGTCGTCGCAAATAATTTTTGCAAAGCGTCTCGCCCAGGCAACTCTTCCGAATCCTTGCAGATTTGCCGTAAGAAGTTTATACTTTTCCCCGTCGCTAAAATTTTATTCGCTTGATCGACGGTAATGAAGGACGGAATCATTGATTTTCTAGAACAAAATCAATTCAAGCATACTTGGAAAAAAATCGATGTTTCCTTGATTTTACTCTTGCAATAAAATTTAATCAATGAAATTAGAATTTCAAGACGCCGGTAGGACTCGAATCTACAACTCCTGTTTGCGTGTAGACATCGAACGTCAAGATAGTAAACTATTCATTTCGTTCGACAAACGGGAGTAGTTGGTTCGAGTCCTACCGGTGTTTTGAGATTTTCATTTCATTAATTAAATGTAATCTTTTTCAAAATTCACCGATGGAAGCCATGTGCAGCCGGTGGGAAAAGCCTGAGAGTAGCAACGTAATTAATGTTTTCTAAAAGAAATCATAAAGCATGTCATTTAACTTTTTGGGAAAACGTTGTTGTTGTTTTATGATTTTCCTCAAAAAACACTGATTGCGTTATTTTGGTGTTTCCCAGACTTTTCGGACACACGTTGTATATCAACTATATCGTTATATAACTGTAGAGCCAACGGTTGTGTAGCACAACCCCCACTACTTGAAGGCTACGCATACGTTCTCCCCTCCGTCAACCTAGCGATACGTAATAAGGAAAATACGTCACTTTTGACGTGTGCCACTTCTCTATCAACGAAATGAGCTGTAAAAAATTGTAGTGGGAACTACGACACGCCTCCGTCGTTACGTCACCACAGATTATAGCAGTATACTCTGTTTTAACTTTCGACCAATTAAATTTCGCATTAATTTTTACACAATTGATTTTGACAGAATTATTTTTTAATTTGACATTTGGAACGTCAAAACTGACAGATGACTTTCAGGATTTAATTTCAAAGCTTACTATATCACTACACTTAACTTATTACTTCAGCAAATTTTCTTACCGAACGTAATATTTATCATGCCACAAACGTTCAGCAATATTCACGTTCCGGGCTTCTATGAAGAATTCTGAACATGGATCGTTGATTTCTCCATCAAGAAGCCATTTGGATAGCATAAGGTACAAAGGTCTGCAGACTGCGGATAAGACTTTCTCCGATACCTAAAATTAACATCAAGTTAATTTTAGGAATCTGAGACAATACTCTAACAAATAAAATTACTTTTTGTGCGCATATCGAACCGTGTTGCAAATATCCGTGCACTACACTGACTAGGGCACCACCTTTCTTATCACTACATTGCTCAGCTATATAAGCAAGCCATTGTAAGTGCATTTGAGGTTCTGCCACCCACACTACCATTCTACGGAGGGTCAATTCTGAATGATCGATGCATCCTTGCTTCCTAGACTAGAAAACAATCATATAAATAATACATTTCTTTTACCTTCTAGTTTCTCACCTGTGCTTGTAAAAGAGCAACTAGTTGATAATAGTTTGTAAGTTCCTCCCTTAAAATGGCGATGAGTGATTGTCCTATTAAACCGATTTGTTTGTCTGCTTCATCGCAATGCTGCTTCAGTTGATTATGCAAAAATCCCACACCAGAAAGGCGTTCTATTAGGCCACGTTGTATAGCGTTTATACCTTTCCCACTTTTAGGATCAATGGTGAATCCGAGACCACCGGGCTCTTTTCTCAGTATCTTACCCTCAATGCCTTGGAAGGAATAAATAACCTCTTGTATTAATTGGTTTTCAGGAACACTAACGAACGCTACAATGAAATAAAAATAATTTGCAACCACAACCAACAACTGAAACTGGAGATCTTTTACATATAGATCTTGAAGATTCCGCTGATGAACTATGATCTCTGAGCCGTATGTCGTGATCACTATTTGACCAAATTATCGATGGCGCTGTTGTTGCTTGGGACATCTACAACATATATATTCCATCTTAAATCATTTTATTATATTTTGCATTGATGGATAGCATTGCTACTAACCTGTGTCCTACTAGATGCAGAAAAATTCTTTACAAGATTCCCCGAATATAATTTTTTTACACTTCCTTTTGAATCATCTGGTATAAAAGTAGTTTGTGACTTAGATGAGGTTATTGTACTCGATTGCGTGCCTAAATCCTGCAATATACTCCAATGTGTCAAAGGACTAACCTCTTCTGCTGCTGGCTTACTTGCTAAGTTTAAGAAAAATGTCATTAAAGAACACTTATTCTGTAAAATTGCCTAAAATACGAAAATTATAACGTTTTCATATGATTACAACATCAATCTTTACCGTTTTCTGTAATTTGGAATAGAGTAACTCGAAATTCTGGATACTTTCACTTTGCTGTGTAGAGTGAAGAAATTTACGAATTTGAGCCACGACATATTGCTCATCATGCACATTCTGATGGAATGACTGTATAGATGTTAGAAGTTTAAATGTTAACTTAAAGAATTCAGCCGATAATTCTGGAAATCGTAATTACATATTACATATGTCAAATGGAAGTGTAGTAATTACCTTCATCCTTCTTGGCGAAATGGTTGCAAAGCTTATTAACTAGGTAAGGAATTTGCTGCGCTGGACTACTATCAACCTGTGAACGATTCATTATTCTAAATGTATGTAAATTTTTTATTAGTAAGTAGTGATTTAGTTGTACATCATCGGTTAATTATTTAAGCTTTTAATTCTTTAGGTGCTGTACGTTTATATTTGGAGCTGATCTTGAATTAATAGCATGTGAGTAGCAAACAATTTTTAAATTTGACATTAAATTGAGTTGACGTGCGAGTACATTGTGAATTTAGCAAGAAAGTTTACAAGTAACCTTAAAAAAAAATCGAGATTCTAAAATAAATTACAAATACAACACATTTGCACGAACGTGTATTAGCTAAACATATAGATAATAGTCATTAAAATATCAAAAAGGAGAGATATGAACTAGTCAGTCGGTTATTTTAAAATAATTCACCAATAGGGTTAAAGGAAAAGAAAAACCTTGCAATCTGATTGGTGACTAATAAGCTCTATTTTATAAATATTCAAAATGTCATTATAATATACAATAAAACGATCCCAACTATTTATATATTCATAACATTTTTAAAGATAATCTTGTGAAAATGAGATAAAATACAAAATCCCCAGTAATTAAATCGTTGCCTAGCAACCATTTATATACATACCACTCTCAATAAAAAATGTAGAATGCGGTTTACGGATGGAAATTGTCCTAATTTTTATTGAAAACCATGCTTTCTAGACGTGATAAGTTGTTAGTAAGGCCCTGGCAGCAAAAAAGATTTGAAAATCATAGGCGTAAGGTAAATAAGCTCCCTTCTGTTAATCAGTTAAACGTAATATGTTGTTAAAATTAAGGTACGTTCCGCGCTCCCTGCGATAGATGACAAACCTCCTATGTATTACAATCATGTTGGATTGAAATTGAAAAAACAACAATTGGAAAAGGAGCGTATTAAGAAAATAGAAAAGGAGAATTTGATTCTGCTGCAAAAATTAAATCGTATTATGAAGACATGCAGAGTTGATCATTTTTGGACGACGCCTCCTCCTGAGTACCGTTACATTTAATTTTTTTGTTGCATAGTTCACTATATTAGATCCACTTTCAGTTTCTTAAATAGAGAACCAATTTATGAAGGTACTCAATTAGAAGTAATAGACGAAGACACTCTTCAACTACCTCCAACAATTCTTACCCAGAAATCAAGATGCTCGGCATGCTGTCCAGAATACCAACCGCCAAAACTAGTAGTAAGGGGTATGTCAAACGCTAGGTAGAATAATTGCAGTTTACGCTATCATAGATTCCGGAAGAACGAGTTCCTTGGGCACCAATAAAACCACCAACAGGCAAGCCAAGATCACAATCAGTACCTCTTCCAAAATTAGTTTCGTCATTAGAAAAACAATCCAAGACTGATTCGGCGGAAAATATATCAAAAACTTCGAAAATTAAGAACCGTAAAGAAAAGAAGTCAAAATCTGCGAGGAAAGCAATAGACAGTTCCAAAGATTTCCGCCAAAAGCTCGTATTAAGCAGGGGTAATTTTAAATTGATCGTCAATTTCCCATCAGACACTACTGTGAGTTTGCAAGATCCGTTCACGGAAAAGGTGTTGCTAGGTAAACTTTGTACATGCAAGGCAATGATTAACTGAGAATTTTAAATAAAACAAATATTTCAACTTTCCAATTTCTATTGATCTTTTTCGATTCATTATATTCCTCCTAATCCTGGTTTACTCTTCATAGAGAGTATGATTGTGTAAATTTACCGGAGATTATATTATTAACAATTCCTTTCCTTATAAAAAATCCAATGGAAGTTAATGTTCTTCCCCGTATTTTATTTCATTTTGACTGGGTACCTGTCTACCCGGCCGCCCCTGACGAGCCGCCACTGTATTTCGCAAGCATGAAAATCCCTTAATGCGATAATCAATGATTTGTGTTGTAATAATTTGCGTAATTCAGTTTCAACTGGCCTCAAGAATGCGATCTGCAAGAAGATTGTTTAGCTGTATTGCCACGGTAGGAATGGTTAGGAATCTGTTATTTGTTACCCTGTACCAGGTTGCAACTGTTACTTCTGCATAGAAATAACAGGTTCTGTACGCCGGGAACACAGCAAGCAATGCACCGACACCACAGTAAAGAGAGAAGATTCTCCCTATAGGCGGAATATAGAACAAATCAGGAAACAACTCACTTATCATATTTGCCCATTATAGTGCCGTGAAGTGTTCTGTAAGAACAAATTAACTTGTTACTTTAGAACGATGATCGTTGAAGTTGTCAATCACAGGAACAATTCGATTCACGTTTCGGCCAGGTAAATGCCAAACAGCTTACAAAAATTGCAATTAGTACATGTTAAATTTAAATAACATAACAATGTTGAGCTTAAATAATATAACGAAAATATCTACTCTACCTACAACCAATTTACAAATATTGAGGTGGAGACGAAAGCCTCGCTGGGTACCAGTCGCAAAAAGTAAAATGTTCAGAGTGCCTCAGAGACCTGTAATATCTGAAGATGAAGCGATGGAAATTAAACGACTATTCAATAATTACAGGAATCAGATGAAATCTATCAGAAGATATATGGTGGAAAAAACCATGGCGTCTTTTGCTCGTACCGCTGACCCAAAAGACATTCAGAGAATCCAAGATGAAGATTTCGCTAGATGCAGTAAAATAAATGATGAATGGAACGCTAGTGTCCAGGTTGACAGGGTGAAGTTCTTCAAGGATACCTTCGAAAACTATATTAATTCTGCAAAAGAATCTTTGAGGAAACATGAGGAATTAAATCAGCTTCAATTAGAGGAAGCTGAAAAGCTAGTTGCCGAACAAAAAGAAGCAGCCAAAACATTTATAACAGAAGCTAATATCGATGAAGCTATTGAACAGGCTTTAGCAAATCCAGTAGATTATAATTTTGCAATAGATTTAGATGGAAATAAACATTACAATAAAACAACTACAAAAACGTAGAATATATATTTATTACTTAAATAGTGACTTAATAAACTCATCTCTATTTTCTACAGATTCGTTTGATTGATTTGATTCCTCAGGAACTTTCATTGGTGCTTTGTTAATAATCTTTATATTTTTCTTTTGTTTTCCAAGATTAACAGTAAAGAAATTAGTTTTCTTTTTAGCTAACTGAATTTCAGCACGTAGTTTCTGTCGCCTTGCAGCCTTTTCGTATGCCAATCTTTCATTTAGGTGTGGCCACTTAAATCCAGAGAGATATTTTATGTTCCATATACAATCGTAATGTTTTGACTTTTTGCGATTACTAACTTGCTGGTTGTTCAACATCTGTGTTACTTTTTTAGCAACCGATTTTTTTTCAAATTCGACCCAACCTTCTGTAAACTTTTTTCCGATATTTCTCCTCTTAGATTTCTTGTCATGGTCTGAATTACAAAACTTTATAATTTTAATGTAAATACATAGAACTAACTTACCCATATCTGCTAGTTGTAAGTAAACTCTACCAACCGTTCCAAATTCGCTAAATATTTCTCTGATTTTTGTAACGTTCATGTAGGGCGGGATCGTAGATAGGTATATTATACCTCTTTTAGGTGGTTTCCTTTCAGTACTTTTAGTGGAAGAAGTACCTTCTAACTGTTCTATCATTTCTATTCAATTATTTGTTGTTGGTTGTAGATAATTATAGATTATAGAGGTTATGAATTATAGGTTAGATATTTCCGACTGTTTGCTACCAATCTCGGAATACTATTTGTAACTAGTTTGGTAAAGGGATGTATAACTTGTTTCTTTTAGGAGATTTTTGAAATGATTTGCATAAATAATTTAATTAACTTCATGAAATTAAAACACTGATGATATGTCTTCAATGTTTTAATGTAATAACACATAATTCGTTGCAAATTCTACTTGATTGTAATTAGTTACAGTTAATCTTTGACAGCTTTGATAGTTGTTTTACGAGATGGCGCTATTTGTTTTTTGTTTTGCAAACAGCCTTAGATATTTGGAATTGTATGAACTATTCGATATTCTTCCTAATGAAAACGAAAATAAACCATCTGTAATTCAGGAAAAAGATGTCGTTTAGAACACCAGAAATTGAGGAAAATGAGGATTATGCGGGTGTTGGATAATATACGAGAAACCGAGCATTAAACATCGGAATATGGGTACAAGCAATGTAGTGAATGTTCGCAAGTATTGTCGATATATGAAAATGCAGCGTATTATCATCGTCGTAGTATTAGTTCTGTTCTTAGTTCCTTGGATAACCCACTACTATCTATCTACAGTAGAAAGAAGTTCCATTCGCATAACACATAGTGCACATTCACATGCAGATCTACCAGAGGATCTTAGCCCTTTGAAAGGAAGCGACTTACAGACTAGGATAGAAGAATTGCTACGAATAAAAGGATCGGTATCAAGTGAACTTAGGGAGATGGAACATAAACGGCAACACTTGCTAAGCGAGATTCAATTGTATACTAAGAACATTGAACAATTGAAGATAGAACTGTTACATCAGCAGACAGAGCTTACTAAATTAAAAATATCAGTTGAACAGGCGCAAGTTGCGCAAAGGGAGGCGCTGGAACAAAATACTCCAGAACTAGCACTTCCAAAACGGTTTGTTCCTAACCATTTACTTCCAGTGTTGCCTGCGATTTCTCGACAGCTAACAAGAAATTGTCGTATGTTTTCTTGTTTCGACCATTCGAGATGTTCAATAACCTCGGGGTTTCCAGTTTATCTCTATGACCCAGATAAGTATCCTGTTATGCATTATGGATGGGACATTGATGGGTTCCTTAAGACAACCATAAAGCAGGCCTTGGGTTATAATGCTCATTTTACGAATAATCCACGGGAAGCCTGTGTATATTTAGTGCTTGTTGGTGAAGCGTTGAAAGATAATGGTGATGTGAGTGACCATGCTGGTAAATTTGTGGATGTATCACCATTGGACCCCAACGCTTTGAAACGATTACCATATTGGGGTGGAGATGGAAGGAATCACATTTTATTGAATCTAGCAAGGAGAGATCTATCAACAAATTTAGGGGATGCATTTTCTAGTTTAGACACAGGTATATTGATTTTCATGAAAAAGAGATAACCGCATCTTATATAAAACTTAGTTTTGTTTAAAAAATGTTTTCTGCATTTGTTTGATAAAGATAGTAATTGTGAAGTTATTTCCTGTCTTATCAATTTAAAAGCTGAGAGCGGCAATCCATACATCTTATCAAAACTTCGCGAAAAATTACTATCTTGAATGAAAAATTAATGCTTTCTGTTGTACAATAGTATATCTCTTAAATGGAACGCCAATATTTTTTTTTTATTATTGTACAGTAGTGCTATTCTTATTCGGGACACCATTGTGCGGTGGTACTATTCTTAAATTGATCGCCAGTTTTCACTGACATATTCAAGTAGCACAGTGATTGAGCTGTTGATTTCTTTGAACAACAAATGTTATTTCAAGCGCAAATATGTCAGTTGTGGTTGGTGCTTCGATTTTCTTTGCATAGTACAATGTTCACGATATGTACCATGGCCATACCATATGGCACCAGTCGCCGCTAAAGACTATTATTTCATTAATAATACCTTGTAGTTTGCTTGTGCAACTTCATAATGCTATCCATATTATAATTTGCTTTATACAAAGTAATGAAGTAGATTAGTGTAGTAATGAAGAATAGAGAGCTCTTGAAATCACGCGCGTAGCAACTTTAAAATATAAATAAGCACTGATTTGGCAACTCTGTCAAATTGAAGAAACTACAGTAATGTACACTAGTGTTGTTTCTAAATAGGACATTAACATTAATTATATCCTATGTAGATTAGTGTTATTTTCATGCGGGATTGTGTTTTTTTTTAGGTCGATCGATTCTAGTGCAATCTTCGTTCACCTATCAATTATTCAGGCCCGGATTCGACATGATCGTGTCTCCGGTGTTAGGACCGCCCGGGGGTGACGTGTGGCAGGAATGCCCGTCGATGGTGCCGGCCCGCAGAAAGTACTTGCTAACGTTCCAGGGCGAGATGAAGAAACCTAAGGATCTGAATCCTTCAACCATCGAAAATTCGTACGACCCCAAAGATGATGATGAACACATCGAACTGGATAAGTTCATCGTCGATCATCTGAGGAGCCTTGTCATCGGCTCGACGAACGACAAGTTCTCATTCGAATTCGAATGCGTACCTGCCAGTGACGATACGATGAATATCGGCGAGCTGGATTGGAGCCTTTGCGGAACTGACAGCTCGCGTAAAGCCGTCCTCAAAGAATCTACGTTCACGCTGATTTTCGCGCCAAAATCATCGGAACTTTTAACAACCAGCTTATTACAAGCTAGGATATACGAAGCGTTACGTGCGGGAGCGATTCCTGTGATATTAGGCGGAGATCAAATCCAACTCGCTTATAATGAAGTGATACAATGGAAAAGGGTTTGTATTTTCCTACCGAGGGCCCGCGTTACCGAGTTACACTTTTTATTGCGCACGATTCCCGATAACGATATTATTTTGATGCGCAGGCAGGGTCGCATGATTTGGGAACGTTACCTGGCTTCCGTACAGAGCACTCTCGATACTGTAATAGCTGTACTTCGCGAGAGACTAAATATACCTCCGTTACCCGTCGAAACAGTGCCAGCAATCTCGGTATTTAATGACACCTTTCAACCGATACTGGCGCTTATCCATTTAGATACGGAACCTGAAGAAAGTTTAGGTCCCTTGGAGCCACCATATAATAGTCCCGCATTTAAAAGGAATTTCAGTCTATTCCTTACGCAGAGTCATCAAATCTGGAACGATTACGGTGATCCGTTTCATTTATATCCTACCTTACCGACAGATCCGTTACTGCCGTCGGATGCTAAGTTTATTGGATCTAGTCGAGGATTTCGACCGATTGGACGTGGCCAAGGAGGTAAAAGCTTTCTGTCCTCGTCAGTAATGAAAATCATTATACCGGGTGATTTCTTTAACTTGAAACTTGAAAATACATAGTACTAAAAGTAGCCCCCTCTCTTCCTCCTTGTAGGTGGGGGAATATGCAGCATTTGTCTGCAACATTTTTTTCGATTCATATCGAAGGTGGTATTACATCCACGTCATTGTTCTTGGGTTATCCTAAAAGTAGTTTATACACCGGTAGCTTACATTACTACTGACCTTCTTCTCAGTAGGAAAAATTGAAACAAATTAAGTTTCATCGATTACAGCGCCATCTATCATAAATTGAAAAAAATGTTTCAGACAAATCCTGTATATTTTTTGCCATAGAATCCGAATCTGCAACAAAATATGGGGGTTTGTATTTAAGATTTCAAAGTTACCCCCCACCCCACTTATAAGGAGGAAGAGAGAACTAATTTTAGTACTTGCAAAGCTTCATAAAAATCGAGAAAGTACGTGCTGTTAGTTGTGTAAGAATTGGTATTATTGTTTTGATTAACAGTAAGTAGAAAAACGCAAAATCAAGGATGCAGTGTATCTTTCCTCTCTTTATACGCAAACGGTGTATTTTTCATTCTTATCTTATCGTAGGTTCCGGAAAAGAATTCTCCGAGGCGCTAGGGGGCAACAGCCCGCGAGAACAGTTCACCATCCTCTTGCTAACCTACGAACGCGAGCAGGTGCTTCTCGATTCGATAGCGCGTCTCAGAGGTCTACCATACTTAAATGCTGTCGTGGTAGTATGGAATTCCCCAAAATTACCAGCTTCCGATCTAAAGTGGCCTGATATTGGCGTACCGGTCCATATCATCAAAGGACCGCGTAATTCTCTCAACAATCGCTTCCTTCCGCTCGACAATTTGAACACTGAAGCCATCTTGTCGGTGGATGACGACGCCCATTTGCGACACGACGAGATTCTCTTCGGATTTCGGGTGTGGCGGGAACACAGAGATCGGATAGTAGGTTTTCCGGGGCGTTACCACGCGTGGGATCTCAACACGCAAAACAGCTGGCTGTATAATTCGAATTACAGCTGCGAATTAAGTATGGTGTTGACGGGAGCCGCTTTCCTACATCGGCACTATCTACATCTCTATTGGAAGTGGTTACCGCAGGCTATACGGGATAAAGTCGACGAGTATATGAATTGCGAAGATATAGCGATGAATTTCCTAGTCAGTCACATCACACGGCAGCCACCGGTTAAAGTCACTTCACGTTGGACGTTCAGATGCCCGGGATGTCCGCAGAGCTTGTCCGAGGACGATACTCACTTCGAGGAGAGGCATAAGTGCATTAACTTTTTTGCTCAGGCTAGTACTTTACATTCTAGACGTTCACGAAAGATAAATAAATGTTACACGCTTTCGTAGGCGTTTATACGTTAATATTTGCTTTTTTTCTCTGGAAAATCTATTTATAGTTTTTTTTGTTTTAGGTATTCGGATATATGCCTTTACTGAACACACAATATCGAGCTGATTCGGTCCTGTTCAAGACTAGAATATCACATGACAAGCAGAAATGCTTTAAATTCATCTAATGTAATCTATCTTTTAGGTACATATTTGTTAGTGGAAGGTTGTAATCGTGTCTTTTCTATATATACAAATGTGTTGCGAGTCGTGTGAATTTTTTTTTTTTTGCAAACATGAGAATGAATGCATTTTGTACAAAGAAAACCACAAAAAATGCTAACGAAACTAGCTAATATCAAGTTTTCGCGCATATACACGTCCCCAGATTGAGTTTGCAAGAGCAAAGGTTAGTGTTTCAAGTCGAGCAAAAAAAATATTCTTCCCTTAACATTTTTTTTTTAAAGATTTTTTGCCTTTTGTAAACTCAATTTGAGGACACACTGTATATACAAGATGGCGTACCACATTCGCGTTGGTTTGTATAAGAAAAACGTTGTTTAAGGTTACGTAATTGGCAAGCCGAGGCGAATTTAGTGCATCATTCTCTATATACACGAATTGACCAAAATTCATGAAATTCGATTAATTTTTGGAGACCAGTGTATATCGAAGCATGTGCTGTATTTCATATAAACATAATATTAAGTAATGTCGATACTAATTTATTTGTATCTGTTTCTTTCTTACTGTTTAAGGAAAAATGTGATATTTTAAAACTTTATTTATTAGTAGTGCCATCGTTTTATTTCTACGCGTATACGCTGCCGTTCAAAAGCTATTGGACCGCTGAAAGAAAACGTTTACACAGTGTTTTATTCGAAATAGAACAATATAATGTTCAATCTACGTATATGTAAGTATTTGCCTAGTCTGTCGTATTCTACTATTCTATTTGAACGCCGGTGTATGCGCTTATTTTGATGAGAAAAGCGAAGAAATGTATACTTTTTACCTTTTTAGCTACAAATTACTTTTAATAATATTAAACGTGTATCTGTTACTGATCTTTTGGAAAAGAATAAAATGAAATCTCAGTACCTTCCGGTTTAACTTTTTTTCTTTTTATAAACTTGATTAACTCAACGGGGCGGAGTGAGGTAGAGAAAAAGACGACATTAAAATTATTGCCTTTATTTTCATTTTCTTTAAATAGTTTTAAATACTATCGCTTCTACATATTATTGTTATTACTCTCGTTATTATCTGTACGGATTTTATCACATTTTACAAAAAAAAGGAAAAAAACAGAAAAACTAATAAAATCGAAAACGTCCACAGCTTCTATTTCATTAAAATAAAAAATAATTAAATACAGTACACACGGATTATACAAAACTATACAAAAAGGAAAGAACAGTTTATATTTAATACATCATTCCATAGGCGTTACGAATATTTACAAATGCTGTACTCACGTACATTTGTTTGTTTACTTATAGATACAGGGGCATTCAAATGGGCTTTTTTTCACTCATCGTCTATAGATTATACTATATAAATGCATTTCGTTACATTACAAATTGATGATACCCAAGATGTTTTTGCTGGAAAAATTATATTCACAATTTTGCACAAAAGAAACATCTTTTTAACACAATTAATAAATAAAACTGAACAAAATCGTGAATACGTCAGAGTCAGTTTGATAATCTCACCTTTTCTTACTTAAAACTATTTTCTAGAAGGTCAAAATATCAAACATTTGTTTGTATCAAATTCTTTTCTTCATCCTTTAAATGCTATTATTTAAACGTTAGATATACTTACTTTAACACATATGCAATATTATCGTCATAAGTTTGTTTTTTATAATGTACGTTATATCAAAGCATAAAGCTTCCGTTTTCATCTACGTATTGTATAATATAGAAAGAGAGAAGGCCTTGACATTCAGTTCGGAAATAATTCGATAATAAATTAGAGATCACATTTTTCTATAGAATACAGTGGTTGTTCATGATGATTGCCTATTAGACATATGTATTTTTTTTTAAATAAAAAGGTTGTTTGAACGTCTTCAGTACGTTTCAAACATACATCTAGTAGGCAGTTATCATTGGATGTCACTGCATATCATATATAAATATATATTACATACAATACATTTAATTTATATGATTACCTATGATTTATTTGAGACGAAAGGGGACCTTTGTGAAATATTACATAATCCCCACATGCTTGGTTTTTGCAAATAAACGGTTAACATCTTTAAAAAAAGAACTAGAGGACATTAAAAACTTCTTATAATAAACATATCAAATACAAACATATGAATAAAGGACTGCGAAAGTTAGATCTTCATCGTTTACTTACAAAATTTCCACAATTTCTTCATAATATCCTTCGGCCAGGCTACTATACCCTAATTACACTTTTTTGACAGCTAACAACATCCGATCCTCGGTTTTATTGTTAATTCCCCTTCTTTTTTTGAATTTCTAACTAAGCCTTACAGATTCCATTTATTCTTGACTTACCCGGACGGATGATGTATTTGCTGCTTTAGACGCTCCTTCCTCCGATATGACTCGTATGTCCACGGTTTGCGCCTTCGAAACGGCCTAAACAACGTGGAGAAAATGATTTTGATTCATAAACTAATCAAACAGAATTTCATTGCTAGATAGAAATCGTTTGAGCGCCATCTATGATGCAACTTTTAAATTATTTAATTTTAAAGATCGTTAATATAGTTAACTGTCACAGTAATAGTACTAGATCATCATTGGAAGATGGCGCAGTTTGATCTACATAATTTCTTTTTATTAATAATCATAAATATAGTCATTATAAACAATGTAACTTTACGGTATTCTTTTATTTCGTTCACCAAAGAGATCATGCCAGAGTCGCGAATTTTTATATTTAAGCGTATCGATCGATAGAAATGAGGACAATATGTAGGGGGTGAGAGAAGCCTAATAGATAGATCAAAGTAGTTGGGGAGAAGTTGGAAATAATTTGTTTTTTTTTATATGTAAGCCTTGGGTGACATGCACTTAAATGATGTTAAATCTTTCTTGAAGCGTTTTGGTGCAGATAAATTGGGTTGAAAAGTATGTTGATACGTTGAAATTAGGCTAAATGTCTGAAAAAAAGAATTTTTTTACGATAAAGTAATTTGTCACATATTTAATCTGACAACTCTCACTGCTATAATATCTGAGCGGCCATTTTGGTAGTCTTTTTTTAGTAGACATTTAGCGTTCATTTTTAGCTTGAATTTCGAGAGGCGAATTATCGGTGAGTGTCTTACGGATTAGGTGATCGTTTTGACGGATCGATTAGTAGCAATAATAGATGTACTTGCAGTATCTGGAAAATGGTTAAATATCGAGAAGCAAAAGGTGACATGCACGGATGACAGAATGATGTACTTACTTTGGCACCTTATAATGAGCGTTTTGCATGAGCTCTGAACGAGGATATTCAGACTGCAATAATGGAAGCGATCTGGCTACTGAATAATAACAATACAATCATTAATTTTATTAGATGAAAATGTTTGTTTTCTTTTAGGTTAAATGAAACGCATGCACGCGTGTTTTACGAATGATGATAAAGGCATTGTACATGGGAGATAGATTTTTGCTTTTTCGTGGACACCTCCGCACATACAGTAGATTTTTTTTTAATCGTAAACACATATATTAACCAAATTTCTACAGCATGTTAATTTTTTGCGTTAAAAATATGAAATAAGCCACTTTACAAAAATGGGAAGCCGCAATAAGGGAATTTAAGGTTAGGTAATATACGAGGATAGTTTGAAATACTCTAGAAATCAGGGTATTAAAATGAAAAAAACATTTCAAACGTAACCTCGTACATAACTCGGTTACAGATTGAAACGTAAGAAATACACTCACTTCCAAAATCATCGTATCTTCTGCTCTTGATCCTCTGGTTGTAAGTGTTCGAGTTATGCAGCGGTGTTTGGTGGTTTACCTTTCTAGCGTTCACCTTTACGGCAGCCGGGCTATAATTGTTGTTATTCAACGTGCAAGACGTCCGTCCTCTGCATTTCATCAGTGTCCTTAGCTGGTTGTGCAGATAAGATCGTTCTTCGGGTTTGAGTTGAGAGACGCGATTTTGTAATTCAAACGGGTCTGAAATTAAGTAAATCCATTAAATCAAGCGAATTTCCTACAAGAAATAAATTACCTATACGCAAATTGTAGTAAGTGATCATTCCCGTAACGAATTCGCAATATAACAGATTATGGGTCGAATTGATTGTCCTCAAACAATTATAGGTATTATTATTCGCGTTCATGCAGAAGCAGAATGGACCTGCGGACCACAAAGGGGCCGTTTTCCAATGATCATTATCGTGCCTGAAGCAGTGGATCTTCTCCGATAAGCATTCTTTCTCCAACTGCGCCTTCTTCTTCATCTTCCTCAGCTTCTTGCTCAGTCTCTCTTCTTTGGTCTTCCGTTTCATCTCCCTTTCGTTCTCGTCTTCATCCGAATCGCAGTAGCAATGCTCTTGGTCGGGAGGTTGCGTTAAATCTTCTTCGAACTCTGCTGTAATGGGCTATAAAGAACTACTTAATTGAGAGGATGTTTGAGAATAATTCTTCTTTACCCTAGATGTGGATCTAATATTGTCTGGATATCCTTGAGTCGCGTTCGGTTGAGGTCTATCTAAAGGGTTGTCCGTGGGAGCTTCGGTTGTTGGTCTCTTTGTGGTGCTGCGATGCCTATGCGTGTGACTATGTCTACAAAATCGTTGATGTTTAGTAATTTTTTTAATTAACAGTTTAATGGCATCAACGTCAAACTATAGTATGCACAATGACATTTAGGTTGATTTTCGTCTTGTTTTCCATTTAATAAGAATTGATTATAATGTCCTAGATTAGATATTTCTAATTTATTCTAAATAAATAAGATATTACAGATGAAGTTAATACTAGAACAGTCAATTATGCAGTTGATACCAACATAAATCGAATATTGATACCGACTTTAAAATAATTAGTTTTAAATACAGTTGGAAAGAAATATGTAGATACTAAAAATACTCACCGAATCGGCCGCTGACTAGTGGTTTCCATCCTAACGCTTTCAGTAGTTAAATTAAACACCTCAAACACGTTCCTGGTCGTGTTTTCAAAATCGATACTGGTTTCGTTGATATTAACCCGAAATTTCCTTTTGGTTTTGTTTTTCTTCCTGGATGTTCTATTACCAATCGTATTGTAGCTGTTAACTTCCAGAAAGTCTTCGGTATGATTGTCGAAAAGGCCCTTTTCTGTCGTTACCGATGGTATAACATCGAAAATTGATATAGGATTTAGACTTGCGGTCGTGGAAGCGGTAGAATTATCCGTAAGGTTGGCGATTCTAGCCTGTTTCTCTTCTAATGCGGGTTTGGCTTCTTTGAGATGTCGACGTATCTCCTTTAGCTGTTCTAGCCGTCCTTTTAACGTATGTATGGCGCTATCGATGAGATGGCGTGACTGCTTCCATATCTTGCGGTCGTGGTAGATCTGGTCGGGGCAGTTCACCTTTCCGTTAGCGTGGACAACGCAGTTGGACGGAAAATCGATGATTGCGTTCGTCTCTATGTTGGCTTTGACTATTTGTTCTTCGTTTATCGAACTGTTAGTAGCCTGTTATTTCAAAATGTACAGTTCAAAGTTCTGCAACTGAATTTTGAAATCATGAAGGGATTACCTGAAATCCAGTGATATCATTCTCGATTTTCGCCATTAACGATTCCATATGCTGTAGCGATTCCCGTTTCTCCCTCCTAGATAACCTGGATAACACTATCTCGTCTTCAGCATTCTCGCTTTGCAAGTCTCGTTTCTTCCTTAAAAATCTTTGGTTTCTTTTAAGCGGAGTATTTTCGTACTGCCGACCAAATAAATTCATTAAAGGGAAATTCTAAATCGTAGGAAAGAAAGAATAGGTACTTACCGGTAACTTCTTATAGACTAACTTTTCTGCGCTGAAACACGCACACTTTCGGTACGTTTTCTGTTTGGACGACGTCAGTTGTAATTTGCACTTATGCTTACGCCATCTGCCGTGCTCCTGGTGACAGTACCATTTCTGGCCGGGTTTACACGGTAGATTTAGATTCTGGTGAGTGCATTCGCGGGCTAAGCGTTCTAATTTGTTTGAAGGGAATCGTAATTCAGGCGAAAGTTGATTATCCATGTTCTGAATATCACCGCCTGTAATTTAATTTCAATTGAAAAGTGATGTGGGGTATCAAAGGGAGAAAGAAATTCGCTCACTTCTAATAGCATCTTTCTCGAAATCCTCAATATCATCGTTGTCATCGTCTTCATCGTCCTCTTCATTATCATCAATTTCATCTTCATTGTCATCGTCGTGGAAGTTGAAAGGATCAGCAGTATCCTCAGCAGACTCGAAATACTTCTTGGGAGCGGTTGTTGTGGAAAATACCGCACTTAAAGTAGCTAAACGCAACGCGTAGTTGGGATCGTACATACTGGAAGAATTCGGCAAAGAAGTACTGAGAATGAAATCGCCGTTGGCAGCTGCGGTGTATCTGTTGAGCTTGTTTCGGGTTTCAGCGCTTTCGCGACGACCAGAGCTGTGGAATTACCACAGGTTTTGATTGTAAAAAATATGCTACTTCAACTTGCATATATTACCTTTCTATGAGAAAGGTATCCGGCCACTTCTGCCTTCTTCTATTCTTCAAGAATAGCGGAAGAACTGAACGCCCGTCCATGTGTGCCGGAGGATCCACTCCTGCCATTTCTAAGAACGTAGGTGCTAGGTCTATATTTAAAACGATATCATCGACTACGGTTCCAGCTTCAACTCCTGGACCTCGTACCAGGAACGGCACCCTAACATCAAACTCGAAAGGGAAGCTTTTACCCTGGGATGAAAAATTGAAAAAACTTGCTTCTAGATAGTCTAAGGAAGATTCTTACTTTTATAAGTCCAAATTGGCCGAGATGGTACCCATGATCTGAGGTGTAGACTATGTACGAGTTGTCGAGTTCTCCTAACTTTTCTAATTCGTTCACTACCCTTTGAACGGCCGCGTCGACCGATTGAAGAGTCTGAAGACGTTTGGTCATTAGGAGGTCAGTAAATTGTTTGTGAATGGGTTGCATCTTGTTGGTGATCTGGAGGATCCACTGTTTGTCTGGATTCGGAGCGTGATCGTACGATGGAGTACTGTTGGGAGAATCTTTTTGAAGTAAGAATTTAAGAAAATCATGGCGATTGGCATATTTATTGAATGTTCATCAAATAAGTGTGGAGTTGGTGGAGGAGCAGGTAGTGGTTCTTTGAAACTCTTCTCCTGACATTAACCCCGCAAGGTCTTGATGACTGGTTTTATTAAATTTTTGCCTTATATACTTATTGTACATTGGTTTATATATTTATTAAGTATTAGTCGCGGTGTTATCGAAATAAAGGGTTTAGTACTGATATTTACATTTAATCCTTTGGTTTCAGACAGATTTTAATCCTGGACATTTTTTTTGTGAAATGCTTATTCTTCAAGATATTTGAAAGCTTGAAGTTAAAACAAATCACCCCGTATATTGGAAAATCAAATTCATAACTATAGCAACAAATAAAGTGGAAATTGCGAGTGGTCAAGAGACGTTCCCAACTCATCAAAAATTGAAAAAGCGTAATTCAATTAAAATCATGGCCCAAAGCAACAATTGATACCAGTAGTCCTATGTCCATATTATTGCATTTCTTGCCTAATACCTTTCTGTCTGAATTAGTTACACAAAGTATCAGGTATTGCTTGTTTCTTGGCATTATTATTGTTATGTTATATTGGTCTAATGATGAAAATTTTCATGTTGAAATGATTGGTTGTGTCATGCCTGTGAAACGATTCTTGTACATTCTTAGAAATCACATGAAACCTACGAAAAATGTGGACCTCTTGTTGTGCCAAATGGGCTATTTACTGAACTTCGACATATATACAGCAAAAATTTCCGATAGCGAAAAAATTGCATTGGATGAAAGAGCAGTTTTGAATTTGATTTGTCCTTTGTGTAATCGAAACTATTGTTTCCTTTTTGATAGCTTCTGATGAAGATGTTGTTAGAAAAAGACTTATTCGTCTGTACAACTATAAAACCTGGCACAAAGGGTACCCAACACTCATGAAGAATGACAAAAAGTTAAAAAGCAATCAGATTCAGGCTATGCTCACAATCAGTTTGGTGAAATTAGCGTCGTTAAATGGAAAGAGAGAGATATATTTTCTGCATTTTTCTTTTGTTTTTTTTCAAAAATTGTGATAGCCATGTAAGGTATATGATTTTGATCGAATTAACATATATCACCTCCGAATTTTTGCCATGTAAAGGGTTAAATTGACTAACAAGAAAATATTTCAGGTAATTCTTTTTTCTACAAAAATTGTAAATATTAGTGACCTTATACGCCAATGATACTAATACGTGTCAATGATACTAATACTTATACGTAATGATATTAATACGTAATACGTATTAATGCGTGAAATTATGTTCACCGTAAAAATCGAGACTTCCAAACAAAGGTTTTTTTGAATCTACTCCAGTGCCTTATTTCTCAAATGTTCGACATCTTCAGAACGAAGGTAAATTTCTGCTAATTGCGAGAAAACCCAGATTTTTTTTTGTTTTTCGTTTGCCAAATAAACAACCGGCTATCGATCTCCAGGCCCGTAGTCACGGGATGCAACGAGACAGCTAATAAATTGCGAATAACAGCCGCGGCCAAGTCTAGGAGGAGCGAAGGGAATACTGCGCATTGTTGTCATGCACAAAAGCTGAACGACGCCAAGGTCCTGAGGACGACGACGTCGCCGCCGACGTCCGATGGACGTTGATTAAGATATCGCGTTTAATGAATTTCCCTAGCAAAGGCCCGAAATTAAACACGCCGTCAAAATAATGGGGACCGAAACAAATGCGTACTAGCCACGACAAGGGTTTGGAGATATGCAATACAGTAAAATACTTTCGTTTTAAGTTATATCGAGTTAGATTTTGGATTAAAGCAAAGATAAACAAACGAAATTCTTGCATGCTATTGCAAACGTCTAACAAAAAAAAAAACCCGCATAACATAACAATCATATTATTTGGGTCCTAATCACGTGTCTTTAGAGGACAGTGATGCTAGAAACCTCAATATCTTTTTCAAAATTTCGCACAAAATCGACATACCAGATTGTGGTGATTTGTTGTTGTCTAGTAACGCAAAATGCTTAGCCAATCGTATCGAGTATCAAAATTAAATAGACATTGATCGTTACTTGATGGCAACAAGTAATAATTGTTTAACCTTTATAATATTGCAATTTTTGTATTCAAAGACGTTCAAATGAAGAGCATGTTGCTTTACGACATTCAAGCAAAAATTAAATAAACCATTATATTGAATGCACTGTTGTTGTTAATGTAGGACACGAAATCCTCGAGGTACGAGAGGCTGTCCGATTTTACGATAAAAGTGTCATCTACATATATAGCTTAGAAGATGGTTATTGGCTAGGATATAAGTTGATTCGAAATAATTAATAAATACACTACCCGACAAAAACATAGAAGGGGTATCGTTTTTATTTACGAAACAAAGTTTATAGACATTATATAAAATGTAAATGAGGGTTATTAATACTTGTTATGTAAATAATCCATTTATAGATATTTCTGAGTATTTATTGCTTTATGGGGGGTAATTGAGATTTTCCCAGATCAAAATAGAAATTTTAAATGCGACAAAAATGTAGACCCTGTGCATTTATTACATTAATACAAGCAAAAATGTTTTAATTTGATACTTTTCTCTATATGCGGTGGTTGTGCTGGTAAAGTGTACACATTTCACCACGAGAAATTATATTTTAAAAAGTGTTTGCAATATGGGTAGAAAAAAACAATTATCCTTGATAGAAAGGGGTAAAGTTCTAGTCTGGCACCAGGATGGTGTTAGTAAGAAGGAAATTGCTCGTCGGTTACGAAGAAGCGATCATTGCGTTAGAAATTTCCTAAAAGATCCGGAAAATTACGGCAAACCAAAAGGCCAGGGACCGGGTTTAAAGAGAAATAGATTAAAACTTTGCAGTGGCCGGCACGGTCACCAGACTTAAACATTATTGAAAACATGTGGGGTGAATTGGCACGTCGCGTTTATGGCGGAGGCCGTCAATATTTCACGGTACAGGAACTGAAAACTTCAATACTGACTGGATGGCAGAATATCTCTCAAAATTATGCGTTAAATTTATATAAATCTATTAATAACAGACTATTGGTTAAGAACAATGGAGGATCTACGCATTACTGATCATTCATTTGTTGATTTTTGTTTTACATTTGCAACAGAGCGTCTAAATTTTTGTCGCAAAAATTGTTTAAACATTTGAGTAATAATTTATTATTTAGTTCATATATTACTGGAGGAGATATTTTTAAGTTTATTTTATTTTTATGAATAAAAACTTAATTGGATATCTTGCTAGTTTCTCAAAGAAATGTTGTAACCCTTAAAACCCGTAAAACATCTTACCGCGTCTAAGTTTTTGTCGGGGAGTGTATGTTCGCAAATTTTGGTGAAATTGGATACTATGTGGCAAACCTTTTTAATAAAATCTGAATCACTTCATGTCTTACTACGTTCGTAAAAAGGTAGGAAACGTCCAAGGAAATAAGGTCTGAAGGACATGTTTCAAGATTTTTTAATTTATTTGTCAAATAAAGTGTTTTCTTTATGATATAATTGAAGTAGCTTTTAAGGATTTCTTTCAATTGTGTATTCAACCAAGCAAGGTTGTAAACCGGTGAATTAGTAAATGCCACAACTGGTCTAATGGACATCTCCATAAAATCGTCAGACTTGTGTAATTTAAGAAGACCATATAACCTGAAAGACAATGTGTTATTAGGAGATAAAGGATTCTTTAATCTATCGTCAAACAGGCTAGGGCTCTTACTCTAGGTACCCTTAACTCTATTAATTAACTAATAACTTCACGTTCTTCCTTGATAAAGAAGTACAAGTAAATACAAATCTTAGTGTCTAGACAAGAAGGCCCTTATCAGATCTAGTAACAACTAAATTATGTGATTTTATTTTATATTTTACGGATTTGAAGATGTCTGAATTAATTAACGCATCTTTAATAAATTATTAATTAATTCGATTTGATTATTTAATATGCATGTAATATGCGTGTAGTGCTTCTATCGACGTCGTCGATTCGATAATCAAATACTAATAATAGCTGATCGACCACTACGAGCTAGGAACCCCTAGTAGGTGCGACAGAGATGCGAGAGGGTGCCAAAACAAGAAATCAGGAGCTCTATCTCCGTCGTTCACAGCCCAGATCTAGCTAAGCGATCGATCGCTATCGATAGAACTCTGAGCGAGCGAGTTCTCGCGCGTAATTTCGCTCGCTTGGAGCGGATATCGCCGCATTTCACGAGTTTTTATTGCGAATTTAAAATTGAAATTTTAGACAAGGACAACTTTAGTAAACATAAATACCTATTGCATGCTTATGATTTCAAAGAATCTGCATTGGTCAAATCCGTTAAGCGTTTGGTTGTCCATCAAGCGCAGAAATTGCCGATATTAAAAATCTAATTTTGTAGGGCATACGGTTGGAGTCTACTGCGTTTGTTTACAAAGGCATTACCATGGTTAATATTGCTATTTCCGTCAAACTATTTTAATAAATCCGTCAATAGTTTCGTGTTATTAATAAAATTGATTATTTTTTTAATACGTGTAAAATATGTACA
This sequence comes from Marronus borbonicus, assembly GCA_902655005.2. Classification (NCBI taxonomy): domain Eukaryota; kingdom Metazoa; phylum Arthropoda; class Insecta; order Coleoptera; family Scarabaeidae; genus Marronus; species Marronus borbonicus. The sequence continues at coordinate 24,043,081 of LR737380.1, read as the reverse complement.
ATCATGTTATTGCCCTCGATGAGTTGTCCAAGTCACTTTTTTACACTTTTATCTTAAACACCTATCGAAATTTCAATTTGGACGCTTCTTAAACGAACTAGTAGACACCTACAATCAGGCATAAATCAACGCTTTCAATCGATACGTGTTTTATTCGCAAAACAAACGAACGCATTCTACGAATTTTACGTGCGCTTTTTCATTTTTTAACAGCTTTGGCAAAACATATCGAATTGTATACATACATAACACAACACAGGAGGCCTTGAGTTCTCCTCCACACGCTGTTTATGTAGCACGCGGGCGTATTTAAAAAATTATTTGTGCAATTAAGAGAAAAGACGTAAAAAAGTTCGGTATATGTACCGTTGTTTGTTGAAACGAGAAAATTTCTCGTATATTGCTTATAAATACACGCTATAACGACGAAAGAGAATAACCATAACAGCGTAAGAAGTACATACACGTGCATTGTGTATACAATTTCTAAGTCAGAAGTTGTGACGAGGTTTTTACGAGAATTCATTCCGAATTCGACCATCCGTTCTGCTTTTTTTTTCTATTAATATTTTAGACGGGAAAGGTCTCGCAGGATTTACTATATTCAATAAGTAACGACGAAAAAAACGTGATTATATTTAGCGCTGCTTTAACTCGCTGAATGCAAGGTTTCCGTGTCAAAATGCAAGGTCGAAATACGCACGATACTTTAGCAGAAAAGCCAGCGAATCCGTTTTGTCATTTAATCGTGATTACTGGGTTTGATGTAAAACAGATATACGTATTTGCCGGGAAAAACACGTTTACTAAAACATTGAAATGCAAAGAATAACAGCGCCAGGAATTGCGGACTGAATTAATGTTTGTACCTCTGCCTTTGAAAATGTAAAAGAAAATCGGCTGTTTTTCCAATAGAAGAAAACATACCGTAAAAAGAGTTTGCTTCCTCCTAACTAGGTTTGAAAAATGTACCACTCCATTTCCAAATTTAGAAAATCAATTTTGATATAGAAATGTAGGTTTCCACGGCCAGAGTCAGTTAAAAAAATCGTGTTCTGGGTTTGGACTGTGTCATGGTTAAACGAAAACTCACCCACAATCATAAAGTGGACTAATAACGCTTCGAAGGGTACAAAGAAGATTGGGAACAACGCATTAAAAATGAAGATTAAAGACGATGCCTTCTTGAAAGATTATTAAACGCATCAAGTAATCAACATCTGTCGCAATTCTCCTTATTAGCGTTTCGCTTGCTACCCGTAATATTCGACGCTCGATTTAATCCACACATCGAAATGCTAATAACGCATCGCTCTATTAAACCTTAATCGTCTTTCGTTGCCATAAACGATTCCACAGATGACGCGTCTGTACTGCAAACAAAACGATCAAACCGCTGGATTATTACGGGACCGCGAAAGCGCTTTGCGAAATGGAATATCGAGCAACAACCTATGGCTATGATGCATGGCATGGCATGACCATGCATTGCACGGCATGCATGTGCTGTTGCAGAAGTGTCTAGACGTCTACGAATTAAATTAGTTAGAGGAGAGAGCCGTGTATTGAGTCATCGTAATTTGGTTCTGCATATTGCGCGGTTGCTCTTATTACTGCTGAGCAAGAGATGCGGCGAAGAGATGCATCTGCATCTGCGTATTTATTTACAATTTATTCCGGACGCCGTCTCTGCGAGCTTATTAATTAAATTAGATTGGAATGTTGCACGTGTGCGTTTTGCATTGAGGAAGATCGCAGAAGGCGGTCAGTAAACGATTTATTGGCTTAGGCATTAGATCCAGGAACATAAATTGCACTCCAGGGAAATCTACTAGATGGGAAAGGAAATTATGATTATAGAAACGACAAGGAACATTCTGGCATTTAATATCATTAACATTAATGAGTAGAATGAAATAAAAAAAACTTACAAATGATTTAATTAAAATAAACTTAAAACTATCAAATTGAAATAGCCGCCTATAGCTCCTTCAGTAAGTATTATTCAAACTACAACTGCCACGAGAAATTAAAAAGAAAAACCAGCAGGATCAGTGACCAAATCCTTAACGACAGGACGCCTATTCTTGAGCATCCCTCTATGCCTTGTGTGGAAAACTAAGTATTTATTTTTCTCTAGGCTTAGCGAAAGTTTGTTGTGAGCAAACCAATAAGACAGTGCCCCAACAAACCATTAAAAATGTATTCTTCATTCGTAAAAGTGAGAGATATACGAGGTATACATTAGAAAAACCTGGAAACTTGCCAATACACTAAAGCCGACATGTGCTATTAAATCAAAATATTTTTAATAATTTGACATTTCCGGTTGTACCGGAAATAGGTGTCAACTTTTTTATTTTAAATGGAACACCCTATATATTATTACATTTTTGAATTCCTAATTCAATTTTAAGGTTTATTTGATAAAATAACTACGTTGCGATTTCTAACCATATTAGAAATATTTGGTTTCTTTTGCGAAATTTTTGGTAGATGGACGAGTGTATGTGAACTTTTATAACTGTGAAAATGTTTGACTTGGAACATTGCTAAGGAAATTAGCTCTACCCGGCGTCATCAGCGTGGTTCCGAGAGTGCTTTTATTCCACTTTGTACCGCTGTTGCTTCACAGTTAATACCACCAATAATCGAATTGTCAAGCCAGACATCTCTTAGCGCCCTCTAGTGCCAAGAAACACATGCTTGCTGTTTAGAAAACCTCGACATAAACCGGATACTGTTGCCCAAACCATCCCTGGAGCAGTTCTTGGACCTATGGAAACTATTTGAACATTATTTTCTTGGTTATTTTGTGTTTTGAATGTGTGAATCGTCTACATGTGTAGTTTCCCACTCACCACCATGGATTATTTAAGAAAATTAAAATCTCTTCGAATTAATGAAATATGTTACCACCAATTCATATCGCAAAAGTTTGACAATTGATGTAATACTATCGACGGAGCGATTTTAGTTGCTAGAAAACGACCAATAGCACGTCGTTGCGTTTTGGAATAAAATAATCCTCGACCAAAACCTAAACCGTCAACGTTTCTTACGATTTACGATACTCATTGAGAATGAAAACTCTAAATGAGTTCGTTAGAAATAAAAACTCGACGCCGGATATCGTTTATTGAAGCTAGCGGGATGTCCTCACACAAAGACATACTATTTATCTTCGCGCGAGACAGCTGCGCGTCGTTGTAGATTCTAGGCTACAATAAGCAAAGAGAGAATCAATAAAAACGTATTAAGTATGAATGGAGCAAAAGATTAATTGAAGAAGGACGACTTTATTTTGTTTTATTATCTTCTATATATGAGCTGTGAGAAACGTAGTGCTTTACATCATAGGTAGTGTTAGTGATTTGAATACGTCTAAGTCTTAAAGGTTTTTTAAGGTTTAAATAGTTTGCGGTGATGGAAAAAAAAAATCTAAAATAGAATCAATTATTTGAGAACTAACATCTGCTGCTAAGTTTACAAATCCGCAATTTAAGTTTCCATAATTACCAACTAACTAGCAGCAACAAGAAGCGTTGAGAAAAAGTTCTGAACGAATAGTAATGGCTGTAGATCCTGCAAAGCGGATAGTTACTATAAAACGGGTTAATTTGCTGCATGTTTCTGAGGCACGGATAACCCCTTCTCATAAAGATACTCTGCACATTTATTAATGAGCAATTTGTACCTGCAACAACACTTGATACAAAGTTACATAATTCGCTACGTGACTTTGTGTCCCTTCTGTCGATTTTTTCTGGATCCGCGCCTGTGCACGAATGCTTCATCCTCTTTCTCTTGAAACTGTAGGTGCATCTAACAATCTCTTCAGAAACAGAATATGTGATTCTAAATATTTATTTTACAAGAGATCATCTACCTAGAACCGTACGTCAGTGCAACCTACATTTCCTAATTAACTCCACTTAAAAAAAGGAGATATAAATAACCAAAGTCTGTTTTTAATTGAGGCAATTTTTGCACCTACAGAACATAAAAAAAAACGAAAAGCTTCGCCGTATAGACTAATTTGAAAAGGCGTCTGCTATACTCGAATTAGTTTATTTTAGATCGCAAATATTTAGCGCGATCATGCGGCAAGGAGTTTAATTTTATTGTATATAGTGCTCCTTCACGGGATCGTAAAAGCTGTCGTTTTGAAGATTGAGCAATCTCCACACGTCTTTCCCCATTCCATCATTCTACTGGCTAAAAATGTTCGAAATTGTAAGCTTACGAACGACGCTCTAAAATTAATCTTTACACTTCTTCTTTTTTCGATTTCTTTCTCTATCTTCCGTTTTGGAAAAGAAGGAAGAGCGACGCTAAGGTGGATCTTTTTTTAACGTGAAAAAGCTTGCCCGGAGATCGGATAGTCTATCTTTCGTCGACCGCGGAGGTAACAGGTAACAAATGTTATACGCGGAGAGAGAGCATACCAGACGACCGAATGCGCGAGTAAATATTTAGATTTACGGGCGCTCTTAAAAGCGACTTTTTATTGCGGCCGAGCCGAAATAAAAGCGCTCGCAGATGTGAAAACCCCGTAATCGTACAGGATGGGAACAATTACCAGCCTATTAACGACGCGCGTACCAAGAAAACAACGCATCAAGGCTGCACAACACGCACAATTCATTAGATTGATTAACGTAAACGTATAACGCATGTGAGGGCGCTAATTTAACGTTTGAATAGATAAGAGCCGAGAACAAGCCCGAAAATATTATTTTACAGATCGAAAATGTCATAGAACATTCATATTACACGCCAAGTCCATAATTTAATCTCTTTGAACGATCCTTTTTACAAAATTCTTACCAATAGAAATTAGAAAATTTTGCGCTAAAATTTTAACGTATAATCTTATTGGGTGAGCGAATCTTCGTTACTAGGCAATAACAAATTGGAATTCATCGCGTTTTCAATGGTTAACGGCATCTTCGTTTCTAGGCAACGACCACCAACACGTCGTCGCATTTTTGATTTTGGTTACTAACAAGGAAAGACCGGGAATTGATCCTCACCAATTTTTTGTTTCATTCAGCTACTACACGTTTGAGGTGACAACCCCTACCCCCCCAAAATTTTTCCAATGTAAAAATTATATTAAGCGTCGGTCCACAAATAATCATTTAAAATTAGCAGAATATAATACTTCCGTATCCCAATTATTTACTTTTCCCAAATCAAAAAAATATTGTTTGGAAAAAAGCCAGATATTTACCGCCGAATATTGGCTTTTGTCCGTCTAATAATTCTAAAGAATCACATGGAACTCGAAGTCCTTTGTCCAGTCTTGGACGTTCGGTAGTGGTATTTGTTACAAATTCCTGGCTTCTGTATTTATGTTTTATAACCATAATACCACAATACTGACTATTACACAAAGTTGGATGTGCATCAAATGGTCATCTGGAGTTAATTCCTAGATCTGCCCCCACTACCAGACTAGCCAGGCTACGTTAAGTCCGAAAACTCAATTTTTCAGTAAAGCAGTTTTACTGCATTATCTTTAAATTTTTTTAAATTATGAAACATCGCTTTGTGAATCCAGTCTATAATTTACTTATGAATTAGTTTGAAGTTTTAAAATAATGAGAACAGTAGCAATTTTAATATTTTAACATATTTATTTAAAATGTAAACATAGTCTGGCTCTAGGGGACAGATATACCGGATTTTTTATACCAGGAGACGAAATATGAAAATATGTTTTTATAATAATAATGTTTTTTCCGATCGGCCTTTGTTCTTTAGAAAATTGTCGGAAATATCAAAGAAGATTTCCGAATAGACATTAGCCTTCTCGCCGTGTATTTTCCGATTCATATCAAAGACTGCGAGAATATAGAATTGATAGAATAATCGTCATACTGGTGTGCAAATCTAAACCATAATATTTGAAATAAAGAAAAATTTTGTTCTGCAAATTAAAAATTCAAGGCTGTAAGGGTTAAAGATTAGCGAATCCGCTAATTGCGATATGTAGTTGATTGATTTATTGGTCGGTTCTGTTACTTACTGATGCGTCGTCACGTTGAAAAATAGATGTGAATATTGAGGAGCTGAATCTTCTGGACCGTGCGGCGCCGGGAAGGACATGGTGAGCATTACCGGCTTGTTGGCATTATTCTTCTTCGATTGTCGAAGGAAGGCGATGGAATCGTTGGCGATTAGATCCGGATAATAATCCTGGAAGTAAAGAAAAATGTTCTACGTACATCTCTTTAAACGTAGGTGGTTTAACGTTTACCAAAAACATATCCCAGATTATAAATAACATTTTTAATTGACAAATTGGGAAAATTCAGTAAAAATTGTAAATGTTATGTAAGTTTAGAACAATGTAAACGAGAAAACAAAGACGCAAGTATAGTTTTGTTTAGTTGATGATACCACTCTAAGGTTGTTAAGGTTTATTTAAAATTAGAATTGATCAAAAAACAATTACGATCGCCTTTTAATCAAGTTGGCTCAACAAAAATATGTTTTTTGAAGAAGTTTATCACGTTATCTGCTTTAATCAGTTCTAGTTTTAATGTGTATCGAGAATTTAATAAGCAAAATTTACTTTAGGCCTCCAATATGGAACCAAAAAAAGCAAAAACTCGAAGAAGAAACCCCGCAATAAAAATATTTATAAGTTAAGGCGTTAGTCAGCGACAGCAATTAATAACAATAATCGTAATGACAATAAAATGAAAAGGAAAAAAGGGAAGAAATAACTTGCTGTTTTGCTTGTTACTCTCCTTTTCATAGCTCAATTCTCGATAAGTGAAATTACACGCGCGTTGCTTTGACGTACCAACTTTCATGTCGCTCGTTCGGCATACTACAGAAGCGTTATATCTCTCCGAACGAGTTGTGTGCGTACAACAGCAAGCGAGTGTGTAGCAGCGACGTTTTTGATAATCATTTAAGAGCTGTTCGACTGGTCTCCGTTGCTGTGGTAATAAATTACGTATACATACAGTGTTCTTGTTGCTTTCTTTTTTTTTGTTCGCTTCTAGACACCGAGTAATTACTCCACACTTACACTACATACTTTTAACTACCATATACAGGGTGCATTCAAATTTAATAAACCTATATTTTTACTATAGGCAATTCTAAACATAAATTTTGAAAATAAAATATGCTCAAAAAATAGATACATTTTATTGCATTTAGCGTTATTCAATTTCTTATTTCTTTCAAGTTAGAGCTCAAGTAAGTTATGTATTATTACCAATTGCCTTTTATTGTTTCATCTGATTATTTCCGATTCATCTTGCACCATAATGGTCCAATTTTTCAAGAAGTAAATGACGATCAATACTATCAAAGGTTTTGGTTAAATCTAAAAATAACCCAAAAACTAGTTCCTTGTTTTCCTTTAGTATACTGCAAGACTTGTTTTTGGTCGTTAATATTACTTAATTAATTAATTTAATCATAGCCTGCAGCAACACATATTTAATAATGGTTTGACCTCATTTTATACTTATTTCACAGGAAAATATGCAGAACATGTCTCAAGTTCTTGAAAAAGTTTTTTCTCTTTATTTTATCGTATCCACAACTAAGAATCTACAACCTAGAAGCCGAAATTTCTTCCTTCAATAAGCGAACCATTATCCCAAATCATTTTTAATTTCCTTCCTTCACAGAAGAACTTCAAAATCTTAATAGAGCTCTGCTCGTTCCATAATAATCTTATTTCCGACATTAACCCGCCTCAACGTTGCCGATCTCTTACATAATAAATACCTTCTGAAAAGTTTTGCCCCGATTACGTATTCCATGGACATCAGCCACACTGCATCTTAAACGCCAGTCACCCGCCAGTTCGTGCGATGCATTCCCTACGAAATAGCGATAACTCGGACCGCCACCGTCTCATCGATTTTCCGGGGCATACAAAGGTGTACGAAAGGAGGTTGATAATGCCATAGCACCCGTTTAATATGCGGTAATGGTGTCGCAGCGTTCGGTTAAGAGTTAGAAAAGATGATCGGCACGCGAATTTAATTAAATATCGTTCCCTGACGCTACCGCCAACTATGTACGAGGATGGAGGTACGGTATTTGCATGAAGAATATGGACTCTCATATAGTGAGCGGTAAAGTTACGATTTTTTGATAACGCTGGTCAACAATGTTTTTATTAGCACAGGTAACCCTGAAGTTCGGAAAAAATGAAACTTTGTGGGTTCGTACACCAATATAAAGCTAATTGTACCAGCTAAGTTCACCGGTTGGTCAACGTGAACTTCGGAGAGAAAAGCGTTGTATCAACCAAGTTCAAGATTGAGTCAGTTATCCCAGTCAGCTGAATGCCCAAGTGTGGCAGTTCAATATTGTAGTGCACTCCAGGCACCCAAAAACTTATAAAAACAAGCTCGATCAATTCCAAATCTGGTGTGATGAAGAATGAATGATGAACTTTTTATTTTCTTTTTCTTGTTTTCTTGAGTTCTTGAGTTTGAGTTTCTTGAGTTTTAAAGTGTGTTTATAGTTTATCTGTGCATCATTAGAAACCAAAACTGTTCCAAAATATTTGTCACATCGTATTCGCATTAATAGTGGGGTCCTACTGAGTGCAGAAGTTAGAAAATACTTCTGATTTTTTATGATCAAAAGAAAGTTTGCTTGATGATGAAAATGAAAATCAACGTATCTTCGAAATAGTTGTCCCGGATTAATTAATTAAATTTGTATGGTGCGGAGTGTGCCGATAATTTTATGTTGTTTGCCATACTACGCCACAGTCCTAGCTATCATTATTACAATTATTATTTATAATTTAAAATACTATATTTACGTGTGTCGCTCTTCCCTTTCAATGTATTTAATGGTCCGTATGGAAAGTGTCTTGATGCGTTTATTAAAAATTTAGCAGGTTGATGTTTTAAAATGGGTGTTTGCGGTATATTTTCTCTTTCAGGTACCACCATAGAAAAAAAAACTACTGGCACTACAGTGTTTCTTTTGCCTCAATACTAGGTTCAACAATAGGTTCAATTACGACAGTGGAAAACATAAGTTAACGAACGAGGCTTGGTGTTAGTGATATGACTCATATTAAAAGCAAACTGTACGCCCCTTCCAGAACATTCAAATATTCAACTTTTTTTCATATCCGTCTTAGAGGAAAGAAGCTATACATGCATGCACCTAACTTCCGAAAAATCGTTTAAAATTTCAACTGAGTTTAATGGACTTTACCGTTCGAATGTCAGCCTTCCCCTTGACGACTGCAGCATTTTACGTTGACAGCGTTGCTAAATGTTTTGGCGATTGCAAAGCTGTGTGTTGGGAATTCGGACATTTGGCATTGATATACGACAACCAGTATGGTAACTGTAAAGCGACTTCGTATATCTATAGGGGATGATTTACGACTTTGATTAACTTTCTGGCTAACAAATTCGATACAATGGAAGCACTACTTTGAAAGGGAAGTCGTTGTTTTGTACGATACAAATAATTTCGGGCTGATCCCAATGATATATTGATCATCAGTCTTTTTGAGTAGAAAAACGCATTAAGCGTTGTTTTGAAACAAGAAAATTATTGAAACACCTTGTGTTTGTGTTCTTTGCATATAAAAGTCTCTTTGGTATAATTTTTTTGAATTTAAAAATTCTAATTCTGTAGAACATCCAATTGGTGTACTTACAACCCAATAGCGTCTCTTCTGTGTTTTCTAATTTAACTGTAAGAAAGCTGAAGCACCTCAAGGATTGGCAAAATTGGCTCCAGCATCAATTTTCACTTACACCAAGATGGTTTCACTTACTAGATCTTTCGATAACTGTTGCTTGATGTTCTTTATTCCAGATACTCCTGGAATCAGCTCAACTGCTTCTTCTCTTCTGTTTTATAGCAGGTAAACGCAAACGTCTGATGATATTTGGGTAGGTTTTTCTCGTTTTACGAAATATGCCGAAGGTCGATCTTCTAAAGATGATTCTAATTAACCTACTGGTCACTTTGGAATGTCTCTTTCAAGATACCAAACATGTTTGCTTTTAAATTGAACCGGTCTATCCTAGCGGTCACACAGGTGTCCAATTTAGGCAACCACTCTGTCGCCTTCAATTGATCAACATATTTGTTAGAATGGCGTAAAAAAGAAGTTATGAATAGAGTAGAGTAAAATTAAGTACATGGTAATATTATATATGAGAAGAAACGCAATCGAAAAGGCATCTTTTTTATGTTTTTATACATCTGACAATTTACACCTTGCTTAAATAAAATAATTTGTAAAATAATTGAAAACATTCCTTGATCAAATTTCTTTAGCTTAGTCGTAACGAATCGACCGAAACCGTCGAAATGAACGCCTGTTTTCAAAGCCACCTAATACGTATGTAGATACCAGCCTGATGGTAGTACGCAATTAACTTCTTCATATATACACATATTTGTTGCTAGTATGCGTGTGTTCTCCAATAAACCGGATTTATTGGGCCATTGAGCAACGCTTTCGATAAGCTGCGCTCGATAACTTGGTAATTTTTTCGAAACGTGAGCAAACGAATTAACTTTGTACATTACAAAGTTGACTATTCATTTAAGGCAGAAAAACTTGAATATGATGTAAGTGTATCGGGCAAGATTAATGAACTAAAACAACCACCGTTTCAAGAAAGGAATTTGCACTTACCTTATGGTAATCGAACCCATGCTTGATCTTCTTTCCGTTCATATTAATGGAATAATTATAATACTTCGAATTCATTATGAGACCACCCCATTCTCTCCAGCCCGGAGGAATATAAGACCCGTTGTATTTATTGAGATATTTCCCGAAATATCCTGAAAAGAACGAGAAAAGCTGTTGTATTCAGAATTATGGTGTGTAGGTTCTTTCTAATAAAATGTTCAAGCAAGTTATGACGTATTATAGTTGAAAATTGAACGATCGTAAAGTACTGACTCTAAAACCGTAATATTTTTTATCCCACCAATAAATGCCGTCCTCTGCGTCTGCCATAGACGTCGTTTTTACAGTTTTCTTTTCTCATTTTTTTTTATTTTGGGATGACGAGACTGTTGTCGAGCACGTGGAATATAAATAGAAACACTTTCGTACGAAGCAGAAGGACAAGAAAGAGAAAAAGAAGAACGGTACGCGGACATTTTCGAGATGATGAAGGTAAACAAAAGCGGGACGTTGCAGCAGCCAGAGCAAGCACTCGAAAATTGTGATTCTGTGGGAAGAACGAAATAGAAGGAAAGAGATGGCGATAGATTGCTTTCGGTTGTATGTCAAGTAAACCGAGTTGAGTATCGCTCGAATATGGACTGGATTACCATCAAACCACTCTTCGCGTTCTGGCAGAATATGTAACCAGCAAGGATATATGTACTTATATACGTTGAGGTTATTGGCGTAATAAATTCTTTAGTATACAGAGCGTTTTCATTTTAATAAAATTTCCATGCTAAATATTTCGGAAATGACGGAAGTTTGCCAACTTGAAAATAAATTGAGTTCTAGAATATTACATTTGGTGTGAGGATATCTGCAAGATGTTTTAATAAAAATAATAACATACGTTTATTATCCAATAACCTAATAACAAAGTTATTGGAGCAATAACTTTTTTTGTTGCAGGTACGACTTGAGGAGATTGACCAAACGAAGGAGTTCATTATTGAACGAATAGCGTATGATAGGTTAGTCCAATTCATTGCGAGAAATTATATAATTAGTGATTGTCAACACGGATTTTATTCTGGTATGTCAACGGGAACAGCAACTTTCTGGACCTCATAAGTCTCTGGACGAAAGACAATATACGGTGGCCTTATTTTTTTGATCTCACTAAGGCTTTCGACAGTGTAGATTTGGAACTAGTAGCTAAGAAACTATTTGCTGTTGTCATTGGAGGTGTTTTCTGGAATGGACTGTATCCTACATGGAAAACAGGAAAAACTGCGTTAATATTAATAGTAGGCAATCGAACCCTTTATTATATTATTGTAGGCAATTCTTGACCTCGTTGTCTGGTATTCTGGGGTCATACGAGGTAGTATGGATAAACAATTTGGCGCTTCTTTCTAGCTGACATTATACATTTATCATTAGATATTTTTTCCTAGTTTTCCAAATACATAAAAATAAATAGGATAGTCTATTTAAGATAGAATCACTTTCGACCTGTCAATAAAACCAAAAATAAATTCACACATATTAAAGTCGACCTGGTTTTTCTAAAAACTAGAATCTGTCGTTTAAAAAATAGTAGGAAATAATTTAGAACCTCACTGTATAAAATATTCCAAGTGAAATAAGAAATCTTCGTTTCTGGTTTAATAATAGGTGGCATAGGTTTTGCGGAGATTCGCAAGCTTCATCAAGGGGGCTAAATTTTAAATACCCAAAATCGTTATAGCATAACTCCGATACTTGCAAATATATGAAATTGCTCTGTATAACGTTGTCTGAATTAATAACAAGCAAACTTTTTTCGTATCGCAATTTCAATAAACAATAGTAAATATTCAAAATAATCTCTTACCAGTTCTGTAGCCGGCGTTGGACAGATACGTCGCGAAAGATCTCGGTTCGTAGTAGGTTTGCCATTGCGTACTGGAGCAATTGTCATTGTTCGTATAAACGTTGTGATTATGGACATACATTCCAGTTAACAACGAAGACCTCGACGGGCAGCACATCGGCGTCGTGACGTAGGCATGACGGCATTCGGCGCCTTTCGATCGGATCGACGACAACGTCTTCGGCATGAAATTCAACGAGCCGAGTTCGACGTCCTGGTCGTCGGTCAGTATCAGGATGATGTTCGGCTTTCTCAGCGGCGGACTGCTACCGAGTCTGCCCTTTCGATTCGGCAATCGCGAGCTGAAGCTGTCGCCTTTAACGTCCTTTACCAGGACGCCGGCTTCGACGATGAGAATTGCGGCTGTCATCATGAATATTTTCGACGTATACATTCCGATGCGATCGATGTTTGGAGTACAGAATGTTTGATAGGTTTTTTTAGGTGCTTTATTATTATTATTTTTTTGAGGAAACCTTAGTCGCTAAAGTGTTATCATCTTTTTGTCGTTGTAAAACTGAGTAGGAGTACGATATTTTTCAGTAATTCCTTGTTTTCCCTTGTTTCTTTGATGTCTGGAGACTAATTCTTTTTTAATTTAAGATATTTAGTATTTTAAATTGAATTTACGACGTGACTAAATTCGTTGTATACTGCTGTATCGTTGACATCATTATTCCTGTTATTTCGTTCGTTGTGCTTGCCGAAGACAAGGGATTTAATCTGAAACAAAGAGATGAACATAATTTAATACAATTGTTTTAATGAATTTACAATTTATTAATAATCATGTAGAATGATTATTAATACCTACCGTAGAAAATATAATTATAAAATTTTTGCATTTGTTGTTAACATCATGCTCTGTAGTTTGATCAGTATTAGAGCTTTTCAATAAGTTTTTAAACGCATTAATTGATTTACCATTTATTCTTCTGTAGGTAAAATGAAAAGTTTATAATTTTGGCAAAAATGATCAGACAAACCCGGATCAAATTTATCGAAGTGGAGACTTTGTGAGACATTAATTATAATATAATCAATTGAACTATCTAGAGCTTGCAAATACACGAGTATCGTCAAAGACTAGGCTTTTCAAACCAAAGGAAAGCAACACATCATTTAAAACTTTATCATCTCTTCTTTCAGAATATAATTTGTAAATTATGTTCGAAAAAAACAGGGTGCCGGTCCACCCTATATATTTTCTTAAAGAATTGAACTCACGTTAAATCTAGCGAAGAAATTTTTTCTGTAAATGTAAACACCTATACTATGGCTTATTGACGAAGATCTGTTGCGTGAAGTTTATGTAACATTCCTAATGGCTCAGTTCGATGAAAACAATCTGTATGTCTCTTGCGAGACTCGTTCGGTATACCGGCAATAAAAAAACGAACAACGCGATCGGTGAAAAGAACCTAACCGGCTAACAATCGGCTTGTCCCGCTCGTATACATAGTTCATTGCAACATGTGTGTTCTCTTCTGGTTGCTCGGAGACCATACACATGCATAGGTATACGCGAATAAACCTAAAAAAGGAAGAAAACGTCGAACGGGACGCTGCGAATCGTGCTAGACTCATCTCTTGTAGCTCTGTTGAGACGGCACGATGTTATAAATATTTCGCAAGACGGCGAACGCTTTGGTTGTCCAAAGGCAAATACGTTTCTACAGCTCTGTGCGGATATTAAGCGGCGGGGACAAAAATGTGAATAGGATCAAAATTGTTGTAGTACATACTGCAACAAATGAAGCAGAATAGGTGTATTAGTAAGTGTTGTTTGAAATCCTGACGCATCTGTAAGGTCCATTCCTGAAGATGGTGCTACTTTGGTTCATAAAATGTTATTTGAAATCTAATAAATGCAAACTATTTAAAATTAATTTAGCGGCACCTTGACCTCTTTTACTTGAGAATGTTAATTTGCGGTAGGTGATATGATGTCAACAAGACGCCGGCCCTGTTCACAACAGTAACATAATAAGCGATCATCAGGACAAGGTATTTTCTTAAACGATGGATAGGTACTAATGGTATTATAAGATGAAATCAGGGAACAAGTAAAAATTTAAAAGGCCAAATGGCGAAAAATATCTGAGGCGAGGGGATAATAATAGTTACAGAGATTGCAAGGAACAAAGAAAAATAGTAAAAAAAACTGGTATCAGTAGCAAAGCGAGATACCTGGAAAAAAATTGGGGGAAAAACAAAAAACCATCATACAAACTAAAAAATTTTCCAGAAAGTGCTGAAAAATCTGCGAACCGACCAAAGACAAATCGAAGTCAAAAAAATTAAGGAAAAAATGGGATCGATGGAAACAACATTTTAGAAAAATTGGTAGCAACGCCAGATCGGGAAGAACCTATGTAGCGGAAACGGCACCAGACTAAGACGAACGCGAGCACACGGTATAAGGAAAGCTATATGGTCAAGATTTATTTAATAACAGTTAAGAGAGAACCTACATATGCTACGGTTCTGACTGCGCTCTTTTCGCAAAACAAAGATATATTCACGTATTCCCAGCGGCCATGTAATACCTCTCCAACCGCGTTAAGCGTTCGCAATGGATAGACTTAAATATGCCCGACATTAAGTTATAAAAGGAGCGACTGTGCCACTGGCGCGCCGACTTTTCGAGGTCGTCCGTGTGCCTTGCGACCCTTCACGGCGCGAGATGTACAACCTTTTAGTTACAGCTCCGCTCATATCTTTTTCTTTTTCTTCAACAATTTTCTCATTATTAACGAACAAAATACAATCGGTGAAGAAGAGAGTTACATGGAACAACTCTTAATTCTTCTAATATTGTGTGTTGTTGCATATATATACTGCAAATAGAGACATTAAATGTTTAAGTCTAGCGTTTCCGTAGATATAAATACACAGCTGTAACTCCAATTACTGCAACACTTATTAATAGAGCCTATTAAAGATAGATTAATAACGATCGTAAATTTGTAACAACGGCCGACGCCGCATCAAGTATTATAATTAGTTAATTCCGTAAATTTAGAATCGCATATTGCACGGTAACGATATCATCACAACGCATCACTGCTTCTCTATCATCAGAAGTCGCCGAGATACATAGAGTTATTCGATGGGCCGCGCTTTATTTATGTAACATTAATTTCACAGGTCAATGACAACGGCTCTTCTCATCTCCGCCAAGTACGTACACCTACCGATACTTCAGCGTATCTTCTTGTTTTGCAGACCGCGCAGACGATATACAACACTGTGTAAATGTTATCGACCACGAACTATATTATTTTGATGCTTATCTTACATTTCCTTTGTAAAAAGATAATTTTTGTAGTAACATCAACAATAACAACAAAATAGTATTTCATCAGAAAACAAATTTGGACCGCTATGATTTTTTTTCTTTTTGAAAATTTGAAAAAATTGCTTGTTGGAGAGCGGTTCACGTCAAGTGAAGAGGTCAATCTTTTTATTCCGTTGGTTTAAAAAAGTTGGAACATCGCTGGACTCAAGTGTAGAGTTAGAAGGAGATATTATGTTGAGAAATAAACAAAACAATTGCGTTGTCTTTCTTAATACAGACCATTATTTACAACGTAATAAAGAATATGTATACATAAATATCGGATATACACTGCTGTTCAGTGATGTTCGGTCATACAATAAAAATCTATTATATCACACTGTATACAATTATTAATGCATAAAATTAGAAAAATATTAAGCATACATTCTTTTCTAAGGGGTTAAAGCCATAAATTATTATGTAAAGTAGAAATATTGCGACTACCACAATAAAGTCCCTTTTATTATCATTCCAAGAATTTCTCGGAAGTACCGATCTTTTGAAACGGGTCGTTTGGGGATTATTAACGAACAATACATTTAGGAAATATACCGCAGTATCATTCTTGTTTATTTATCGCAGGCGTAAAGATATAATTTGCTTAATTTTACTGTTAAACTTGCATCTGTCGTTTTTACGCGAAAGTTTTAAGAAAATTTACTTCAAAATGGCACGTGGCAAGCCTACCAGTGTAGAAAAACGTTCACGCATTATTACGCTGTTTGAAGAAGGATATTCGGGGCGACAAATTGCTGAAAAAATAAATATGAGAAGTTCAACAGTAAATGACATCATAAAGCAATATCGGACAACTGGAACTATAGAAAATCGTGTTCGTCCTGGAGCATCTAGGAAAACAACAAAAGCTGAAGATATGAGAATGGTATTATTAAGCAAACGCAATAGAAAATTAACAGCGCCACAAATAGCAGCCGAAGTCAATCGTGGCCGTGAAGAACAAGTTTCGGCGAGTACGGTAAAACGTCGACTTCAACAAGCGGACCTTCATGGTCACATTGCCATTCGAAAACCCTTATTACGTCGGGGCAACAGAGCAAACCGACTACAGTGGGCCCGTTCTCATCTAGATTGGTCGTTAGCTGATTGGAAACACGTACTTTGGAGTGACGAGTCAAAGTTTGAGGTTTTTGGGCAAAATCGACGAGTTTATGTGCGAAGATCTAAAACCGAAAAGTGATCCCGAACTGCATTGTGCCTACAGTGAAGCAAGGGAGTAGTTCTATGTTAGTGCGGGGATGTTTCTCCTTTCCTGGGACGGGAGATTTATGCAGAGTGCAGTGTGTAATGAGGAAGGAAAATTATTTTGCAATACTCCAGAATCATGCAGTGCCATCAGGATTGCGTATAATAGGCCGTAACTTTACATTCATGCGTGACAACGACCCAAAACACACTGCGTTAGTGTGTAAGAACTGTCTAAAGGAGCAAGAAGAACAGCACACCCTGAAAGTAATGACACGGCCCCCACAAAGCCCAGATTTGAACCCTATAGAGTTGTTGTAGGATGAACTGGACAGGAGGATCCGAAAAATATGCCCAGAATAACTTTTTATTTATTTATTTTTGTATTTTTTACCTGTACATACATAACATAAAATTGCATTTTGTTTTTAGTTTCGTTTGTTTCTGTAACCTTTTCATGTTTTTTACCAACCGACCGAACTTTTCTGAACGGCAGTGTACAAGTGATCCAGATT
This sequence comes from Marronus borbonicus, assembly GCA_902655005.2. Classification (NCBI taxonomy): domain Eukaryota; kingdom Metazoa; phylum Arthropoda; class Insecta; order Coleoptera; family Scarabaeidae; genus Marronus; species Marronus borbonicus. Next base: position 24,025,454 of record LR737380.1, on the reverse strand, counting down.
ACTAACCACTGTTACTATATTCATGATTATTGATTGTATCAAATCGTAAACCATATAGTAGCATAGTTGCTGCTCGTAATAACCAAGTAAAGTGGTCAAAGTATGGCATCGAATAGAACAGGGAAAGAATACAATGGGCACATGCTTTTTTCCAATTTAGAGTGTTATCCAAACCTAGTTTACAACCTAAATCGCCCGAAAAAATCAACGTATTTCTACGAATGCGTCCTTTCCTAAAAAGAAAAAAAAAGGGAAACGACACCGTGGAATCCTTTCGCTTTGATGATGAAGTTTTCGCTTTTTGAACAAACGACGTATACGAGCCATCTGTTTTTCCCTTAACGCCGGGAATCTGGATTATGTATTCGACGGATTTCCATGGATAGACAGGCGGATAGCGAAGAGGGGGAAAAAACGACAGCTTTTACTATAAAGTTATAGCGCAGTGTAAATCTTGACGGTGTGTGTGCTATCTGTTAAGTAAACGTAAACATTAATTCCAATGCATGCGGTTGCGTGTATTTGTGTGGAATATACGCTCGCGTCTTGTTATATAGGAGGAGAAGTGAATTCCGCAAAAGAGCGGAGATTAACTAAGTAAACAAATATTAAATCCGTGCCTGTTTGAAGTATGGATATCGTGTATCTGCCGAGAAATTAAAAATAACCTGACACACTTTCGAACCTCCTATTTTGCTTCCCTTTTTGATAGGGATTCGATCGTAAATAAACAGATGCCTAAAACAAAAAAATTAAAGGTAAAACAATAAACAGTACGCCGAGAGATAATGAGATTGCATTACTCATATATAAATCACTTATTTATACCATACATAAATCATTAGGTTTTGACAGATCTAGTGTAAATAAATAATTATAAAAGAGGAACGACAAACCTTTCGCCTCAGCATGGAATGGTATCGAAGTTAATTGAGTCTGAATCTGGTCGGTACGACAGCATAGATTCAAGTTCCACAAGTTCTGCTGGCGTAGTTGCTTGCTGCTGCTTTTAGCGAACGTTACTAGTCTAACCAAATAAAGGCGTTGTTCGAAGCGTTTTTTCCTTTCGAAGTTGTTCCCAAGAGTTGTGTGTGTTGCATTTTTTTTGCTTGCTTGGTGTACATCGTAGCTATTCAAATCTTTTACGTAATTTCCCAATACTTGTACGTATCACATTACTAAGCCCAGTCGTCGTCAGTAACGCTATACGCGTCTAACGCAAGTACATTGCATTTTTATTATATTAAATTATTATTATAAATAGAATCTTACATTTCGGCCGATTTTAAATTGCAAGTCTCTTGTTCGCAAACTTACAATTAAAGCAAACTAAAGGATTTCGATGTACTGTATTACTAGGCTGTAAAACAGACCTTTCTCCAGGAGGAACTGTTTTGGTTGCAAATACAGTTGAGACAAGCACTAAGAACCTAAAATAAAAGCACTGTTTTGAGTACTTCGTCCGATTGTAACATTATTTTTAACTGTTTGTTTTCGTTGAATGGGAAAGAATGCGTAGGAGTTTGTTTTGATGGCGAATCCCACAAGAATTAAGCCGTAAATTTTTCGCCGTGCATAACCTGTTTCAAATGTACACGGTGCTAGTCACAAATAAAACAATAGGACTTTAAAATCGATCATGCTGCGCATAAACTATGTATTTCAGACAAACACAATAAATGATAAGCCTGTACGTCGAGAAAGAGCTGAAAAGGGAAAAAAGGCGACGAATGTTGGCAAAGATTATATGGCATCGTTAATCTCTGCTATCCGTCCGAAGTAAAAGCAATATTATGTCGCGTCTGATTAAAAACGGATTCCGCTGGTCGAAAGCCTTGGCTTTCGACGTCCATAGTTGCGGTAATCTGTAGTGAGCTAGGGCTACGATTCCACACAATAGCGACAGCGAGGAACGATTTAATTCCATACTAGGGGGCAGAGAATTAACGATTTTGCTGGACGAAGCTATCCTAGTTGGATATTGAATGCTACACTGCTGATTGTTGGTACATCGTGTGAAAATGTTGGGAATATTTTTCAACGTACACCATGCAATTGCTACAATACCAAATACTTAAAAAAAAATATTAATTTAACTTGAAATGCTAGAAGATAACGAAAAAAACAGCAACATCCTTTACATTGCAAAAGAATACAGGACTTGGCCGATCTCATAAAAACTTCTCTAAATACACGGAATATCTTTACAGATTGAAAATAGGTATTATATCGTTTAGATATTTTATTAATTGGAGATAAAACATTTAAAGTTATGTGCATTTGAGGTAGAGGTCTGGTACTGTAATAAGGAGAGAAATGGTAATGACTAGTTAACAAATACAAAAATTTATCCATCAAAATAGATAGTCTAGAAGTAGAAAAAAGTATGTATTTGAAAATAATATTTTTTCTTGAGAGCAGTGAGAGAGCAGGAATTAAAGTTTTTTCATTGACATCGTTCAGTATACTCTTGAAAATGAGGATCGACGCATCCTCCAAACAGCTGTCCCGGATTAATTAATTAAGCTTGTGAGGTGCGGAGTGTGTCGATACTTTAGTGTTGTTTGCCATACTACCCCACAGTCTTTGCTATCATTATTAACTGAAAATTTTTAATAAACTTTGGAAAAAACCGAAGTTTAATCAGAAGAATATCGTGATTCACTCGGTCAAGAGCTTTCGAGAAGTCAGTATAGACAGTATCTACTTAGCGACAAATAGCAATAGATTGATTTCCACGAACTTCCCCCAAAAAAAACCATGCTGTTCGACAGCAACTCCTGCTTTAACTTGCACAAAGATTTTGCTATACATGCTCAAATATTTTAGAAGCCGCTGGTTTTTCTCTAAAGGAAAATATTATTAAGAATACTGTAAGAAGTGTTCAAAAGAGTATTGGCCATTTGCTCTTACAACAAAATTGTTATCTGCCTACCAAAGATAATTTTGTGAAGAAACATCACCACTTGTGTTGAAAGCAACTCATTTCTAAACAAGATACATTTTGTAAACGATTGTTCCAGTATTTTAAGATTAGATTAAAGATTTTGCTTTGGCACAAGAAAAAAGATCTTTGGCAACATACAGCCAATACCCTGCCCAAATAGCAAATGGCATCTCGTTAATTCACTGCATATCGGCAACCATCTAATGAACTCCTTCGATGTCCTCACCAATTTGTCAAAACATCAAAATCGAAGTAAAATTGAAATGTACTTCACCAAAGAGAACATAATACGTTGCATATTTCTCGCAGTTCCGTCTGAATAATCTTCCATTCCGCTCGACTCTGCAAGGGATACAAATTAATATAATCTAATTGGAATTCTTAAGTATGTACCTAATCCGCAGCAGCAACGGCGGCAAAGAATGTCCGATTCGCAGCAAGCGGAGTGTAACAGGGACGGCGAACACGAAAAAGAGAGAGAAAAGACGAATTTGAGAATTACCTTTCTCTCCGAACAGACCGACAACGACGACGAAGTTCGGGAGAGTTTAATCTACCCCGGGAATCGCGAAAGGTTGTAACCTTTTGACATTTCATGCTTGGCGCGGTGTTACAGCGAGAGGTACGGCGAATTCTTCTTCTAAAATGAAGGTTTCAATTGGACGGAGCGATGAAAGGATGGAATTTCTAATTAAAAAAAAATGAAAAATCGCGGTCACGGTCTCTCGTATAACATAATTAAACCTTGTTCAATAGATTTTATTGGGTAGAGTAAGATTTACTGCTTGAAATTCAACCTATATCCTCTTATATTTCGGCTGGGGCGCAGGTGATCGGATTTCTGAACGGTGATTTTTTTTATCAACAGGGAAAAATCATGCATATGCTTAATTATGTGAAATTATCGATTTTGTATTAGTCTTCTATTTGCTATTTTATGTATAAATCAATCAGCCATGTAGTGATTATTCACCTTAGCGAAGACTGCAGTGTGATCGATCTAGCTTTTATTGCAACGAAAAAGAAGTATTTCCTTCTATTTTGCACTTAACATTGGATTCATCTCGATTAAGCGTATCACGAAGCAAGTAAGAATAACACTAATAGAAAGGAATATTTAAACCAAAGAAATTATTTTTGTAAGGATATTTTTTCTTTTTGATTATTCGTTTAACTCAAAACAGAATTGTTTTCTTTGAAAGAAAATATCATTAATTCCAAAAACCCACAGTTTTGAAGCAAAACCCAAACAAAGTTTATTGTCTTTCATTTAAAGAAATATATTGAAAAAACAATTTTTTTTAATGGAATTTGCATACTTTCAGGTAAGTAGCTCTTAGTATTAAAGTTTATATAAGTATGATTACGCCTTATTAATTAAAAGTCAAATTGTAACCGTACGTACAATCTAATGTTTATCAAAACATGTATCGGTAGCGTATATGCATATGTACACTGCCGTTCAGAGAAGTTCGGTCGGTTATTAAAAAACATGAAAAGCTTACAGAAACAAACGAAACTAAGAACAAAATGCAATTTTATTGTATGTACAGGTAAAAAAGACAAAAATAAATAAATAAAAAGTTATTCTAGCCTGATATAACATACTGAACATTATTTTTTTTTTCATCGAGAAAACCTCCTTTGCTGTTAATCACCGCTCGAACTATTCCAGGCATTCTTTCGATAAGTTTTGTTAAAACGCATTGTGGAATATTAATCCATTCACGTTGCAGAATATTAGATTAAACAAAGAGAAGCAAACTAGGAAAGTACAGGAAGCAAAGAAAGCGAGAAAAAGAAGGAGAGGTAGATCTCGTATGATTTGGTGTGAAGTATCAAGATTACTGAAACAGGTTGAAACGATGGCTATAGATAGACAGAGTTAAAGGACGACGATGAAGAAAAATTAGAAGGAAAAACGAATAAGTTATGTTATGACGCTCTCTTCACTTAACAGTAAAAGAGAGACGAATAATTTTTTTAACTTGAAACTTGCTAAAATTAGTCCACTTCTTTCCCTCCATGTAGGTGGGATGGGGGGTCACTTTTAAATCTCAAATAGGAACCCCTACATTTTATTGTAGATTCAGATTTTATAGCAAAAAATATGTAACTCATACCTTTATCGTAGTTTGGTAACATGACCAGCTATGAAATTAACAGACCCGGCCACTTATTGGAAGCATTCACGGAATCATAAACGTGCGCGTCCGCCGTTAATTAGTAGCAACGGAAAAATAGAAGAAACAATTTGTAAGTAGGTCATGCCGCTCCAAAAACGTAGGTATAAGAGCTACCTATATGTAACGTTGCGTGGCGGCGACATCTTTTCCGTCTTTTCTTATACGTAGTAATTTGCATATACAACGTGTTTAACAAAGAATGGGACAATACGATACCTACCGAAACGAATGAACATTTAAACATTTTGAAAACTTTGTTATAAATCTACGGTATCGAGAATCAACTCAGCATAACGAGGAAACACGCTCGAAGAAAATACGATATGCGAACTTTTACCGAAAGTAAGCTGCAATAGAGAGATAATGCGTACAAATCACTTTGGATTAAAGTATAATCGGCAACTGTGTTAATTTGATTATAAATTTTAATTTTTACAGACAGGATATTAGATACCTTGGTATTTCTTAAAATTTTTTAGTAACCGGTAGTAAAAGTAAACCGGATATGGAGGCAGCGCTTATAAGGAAAGTTATCACAAATCTGTTCCAAATCCAATAAAAAGTAGGGTTTTCCATTTAGTAAAAGGAATTAAGTAGTGCCATCTAACGGTGATGCGTTGACTCTGAACAATTTTTACCATCCCTAATGATTTTTTAATAAAGTTTTCAGAATGTTAAGATCGGTATTTGTTACGATGGTATCTCGCTGTCCCATTCCTCGCTGAACGCGCTGTATTCTCCAGAGCAGATATGACAGTCGGACGCGGACAAAAAGAAAAAAAAAAACGAAGTCTATGCGTCGTCGGTCGGCGACGTTGAAGTTATTTTCGAAAATAACTCCGTCGTTCGCCGAAAGGAACGAAATTTATCTGAGTTCCTAGAGTACAGCGTTGAAAAGGACGTAATGTGGACGTTGCGAGTTGATAATGTCGCATATGACTGGTGGGAAAATTACCTATTACATAGGTCGGATTCAAGCGCTTGCATTTGGTGGCAAGGAAATTAATTTCACGTTTGGGTATTTAATCAATTTTATAAAACCACATAAATTACTTGTTTTCACGCGTACATTCTTGTGTTTTCATTAACAAATACGAATGGATGTTATTATTACTTTCTTGCACATATTCAAGTTAATTTTGCCAATAACCGTTTGCGTATATTTGAGAAAACTTCAAAGGAAAGAATCTAGCGGTGTTAAATCACATGATCTTGAAAGCCAACCAATGTCACCATTACACAGCTAACGAATTTTTTGTGCAGCTTCTCTGGCAGTGTGGCAAGTAGCGGTTATCGAGGTCTGTATCGTTGGAATTATAAATGATTGGTTCAGATCTTACCTTCATGATAGGAAGCAAAAAATTCTTTGTTATAATGTTTGTTCGGACTATAAAGTTGTTAATGCCGGCATTACACGAAGCTCGGTGCTGGGTCTTATTCACATTGAACCTTCAGTTTGTACATATGTACTTATACACTGACGGTATTAATCTTATTATTGTTGCCTCTACTTTTTCACAGCTTACGCTTAGAGCTGATGCTATTTTTGAGAGAATAACAATATGCATTATTTTTTGCAACAATACAAATTTTAAAGCCGTGAATGTAAGTAACAATTTTGTAAAGTTTTGAACTTGTTATAAAATGTTAAGTCTCGTCTTTGACGAAAACGTCAAATGGTCACCTCATATCAATTTGTTAGGTCGGAATTTATCCAGTTTGTGTTTTGCTTTGTTCAGTTTCAGAATATAATGTATTACGGTTCTCTTAATATTTTATCGTTCTACTTTCATTTCCAAAATTAGGTATGGATTAATTCACCGAGGTCACTGCAGAGATATTTAGAGTATTCGCATTACAAAAAAGAGCACTAAGAACTATTTTTGTGTACACTACCGTTCATATATTTGGGGACGATTAAAAAATACATGTTTTTTTTAAATTCGAATAAAAACAAAAAGTTATTTGTAATTTAATTTACTTCTGTACATTGAGTATACTATATAAAACTAAAAATATTCCAAAAAGAAATGTTGCACTAATTATAATTAGGTCTATGCGGATTTTTCGTCTATATGTCCACCGTTTGACTTAATTACTGCGGTACATATTCGTGGCATTCTTAGAATTAAAGATTTCAAAAATGTTGCTGGGATCTCGGTCCATGCTTGCTGGAGCTTTCTCCATAAATCTTGTGAACTAGTCACTCCTTTTTGGCGAATCCTTCTGTCCAGTTCATCCCATATTAATTAGATAGGCGACAGGTCAGGAGACTGAGGTGGCCAAATCATTCTTTCTAAACGATCTTCTTCTTCCAGAGATGCTAGATAGTTTCTGCATATACGAAACGTAAAGTTTCGACCTCGTAATCGTTCCCCACTTGGTACAGCATTCTCTTGTAATAGTTTGAGATAGCCGTCTTTACGAAGTATTCCCTGTATTCTTACTAAATCACCTACAACTGTTCCCGAAAAATAGTCCCAAACCATTACGTTACCTCCACCGTGCTTCACTGTAGGTAAAAATACACTGTTCACTAACTCTTTCACCACCCTATCGCCTAACAAACGTCCTCTGTTTGGAGCCAAATGTTTCAGATTTGGACTCATCTGTCCACAGCACGTTGCCCCACTGTTCGAATGTCCAATGTCTGTGTTCTTGTGCCCACTGCAATCTTTTTCTTTTATTTTGAACTTTCAAAAGCGGTTTTCTGGCAGCTACTCGTCCCTTTAAGCCTGCCGCAATTATTCTTCGTTTCGCGGTCGAATGCGAAATAGGATTTCTTCGTGAAACATTGACTTGCTGGGTTATTTTCGGAGCCGTTAGGAATCTGTTTCTTTTTTAAATAAGAATCATGAACTGATCCTCAGCAGCTGTTGTCTTCTTTTTGCGTCCAGAACGTTTCTTATCAGCCAAAGAACCCGTTTCCGCCACCCGTTTTAATGTTGTAAATACACTATTTTTTCGATATTTTAATTTTTTTCGCAATAACTGCCATTGAGTATCCTTCATTACGTAAAGTAATAATAGCAGAACGCGCTTCGATGGAAATTTCTTTTCGTTTTGCCATTTCAGCACCACCCATTTATTACGATAGTTAACTTTAAACTAAACTACTATCAAGATCGATTTTATTTTAAATACAAGACGATATCTGCTTTGTTTGTTGTACGAAGTGTTCTATGAATCTCACATTATTCCTTTGTGGAAATATTCGACAATATTTTCAAGTTTACGTTTATAACCCCATAAAATGGATTAAGAGGAATTTTGCCTGAGGCTGCGGTAGAATATAAATGCGTTATAAATTTGATGGGATAGAAGAGAATACCGTTGTAAATTATGTTCATACATATAGAAATGTATACTCTTTCATATAAAACAGAATCAATTGTCAATATTTCAATTTTGCTTATTTTTCGGAGTTTTTCTTAGTCGTCCCCAAATATATGAACGGTAGTGTATGTGTGTATGAAATAACTATTTGAATACTTTGCAGGATATATAAAAACGTTTTCTTTTTAATTTTTGCACTGTATGACCATAAGTTGTGATTTCCTACCACTATACTAAACTCAATGAAGTCGATACTACCAGCAATACTAAGTTCTAAGTTCTAAATACTAAATATCTTGATTAGAAAAGAATTCAAATTTCCTCAGTTGTAAATAAGTAGGTATAACATTTTGTCAATAAATTCATATCAAATTCCCAAACAGTCTTCCTGAATGAAATCAGACTCATTTTGCAATTACTCGAACACGTATTTTTGATAAGACTTCAGAAGTGCAGAATACGCGAATACGTCGAAAGTTTACGGTCTATATCGTGCAGAGTACACAAGTAAACGGTACGTATGCACGATTTAATACCTAAATACGTAACGCTTACGTATACATAGGCACAGACACATATTCTTAAGCCATTACCTCATCAAAACGTGCTAGTTGCAACGTTTTAGCGAGGAACGATTGTGTTGCGCCAATATAATGGGCGCAAATTGCCCGTGCAAATAAACCAGGAAATCGTACCGCACATAAGCACCTAAAGGTATTAGGTTCGACTGTACTCCGCGCACAAACGTCACAGTGAGGAAAATGCGAAATTACTCATTTAAGCAGGTATTATCGGCGGTAATCACAGATATAAGCGTATAGAATTACCGGCGATAATAAAGGCGATTATTAATAAATGAGCGAGTATCATTATTTTAATGCGCTACGGGTTCCGGTATAACTTTATTGTTAATTACATACGATATGAACGTTCAAATTAGACCTATTAGTAAATATTTTGATCGCGGCCGGTTATAAAATTTGGAAGCAGAATTAAATCAAGACTGTATGTATAATTTTTTTTAATTAATTTTAATTACCGATTTTACGAACATTCGTTTTTCCTCTTGGTTCGATATAACAAATTTCTGCGCGAGAAATTTATTATATTGAATTTACCACATTGAAAGTACGGATTTTCCCAAAATCGATGGTAAGAATATAATTAAAATTAATTAGAAAATTGGAAAAATAAAAGAAAAGATAAGATAAAATTAACTTAAAATGTATTGTAGGTAAACTTGTAAACTATGTTTGAAAATGGAATAAAAGGTTCCGAAACGTAACATAACATATGTAGAGGTTTTATTTCAAAATCAAAACCAGAAACTTCAAAAAGTTAAAAGCAAATTAAAACATCAATCGGTTAAAGAAAATAGAAGAAACATAATTCCAAATATTAGAAATTTGCAAATAACAAAATAAATACTCAAAAATATTAACGTTTACGAACAGGAAAGTTTAAGAACAGAAAAGACCCGAGGCCAGTTGTATGTTGTCTCTACCACAATGTATCCCTGATATGTGCGTTAAGAAAATCACGCAAAATATATGTTAAAAAAAATACGTACAGTGTAATGCGGTTATAATAACGTTGCATATAGTGGATGCGGTTTAAATCCCGTTTAAACTATTTTAATAGATTCGGTTATGAAGAACGCTTTTTAACAAATAAGTAAAATGCTTTATTTTAGATACAGGGTTGGGATAAAGTATGGAACCAAGCAGATATATTTAAAACGGAAACGACGATTTTGATAAAATTTCGCAGGTAACACATGATGTATCCAGTAGTTGGTACTGTACTTCCGGTTTAACCGGATGACTTGCTTGAAGCTTGTGTTTCTCTTAACTATTTCCAGTTTCATCATAACTACTATAAGCAAGTCTCAGGCGCAGTTACAAGATCTCCTCCTTTCTTAAATGTTCTTGTACATCGGCGTCCTGACATTCCGTTTCCAAAAACCCATGCATATAGATAAATATTTCAACGGCTAATCGCACCATCATCCAGCCCAAAAACGCGGTGTTATCAATTCTCTTATCTAAAGAACCATTTCCATATCTGGACCCAACTCGCTTCCTCAAGAACTGAACCACATCACCGGAACTCAGATCCGTAATAATTATTCTAGGAAAGACCATTAATCGATACATCAACCTTTCTCCACAGCACTCCTCTCATCTAATCCTAATTTCCGTAAGCAAGCGTATCTATCCTACATTCAAGGAACTACCGATCGCATCAGCAAGATTCTCTTCAGGAACGACATAAAAACCATCTTCAGTTCCAATTTTAAACTGTTAGACTACTTTCCCATCGGAGACCGCAATCATCAAGAAGGCCCTGGTGTCTACCAGATTCTATGTTCGTGCGGTCGTGTGTACATCGATAAAACGAAGCGATCAGACAGCACTCGTGTTACTGAGCATGAGCGTTGTACCCGGTTGTTGCCTGTAACCGGGTGAGGGTAGACTGGAAACTAGCGACCGAATTTAACTCTACTCCCATCTTGTGTTGCAACCCTCACTGTTATGGTATGATAAATCCGTGAATCTTGAGAAATCTTCAAACATCCCTACCATATCTGGAAATCCCAATTAAAACTAAAACCTCTTAGTAACCGCCACGATTCATTGATACATAGCTTCCATAAAATCCTTCCGGAACGAATAATCCTCAATCAATATGCCTGAAGGTGTCCCATAAGAATCGGCAAAAGCTACGACAACAACGCGGTTTTAACCCGGGAACCAAGAGTAAAGATCTACAGACCTTTGTTGCACCAGTTTGTTTAACCGATAACATGTCTAATACATTAAGAAGGTAAAATGTTCCTTTATGTCCCATGGTACATATCAAACTGAAAATATTTTACTTTAAATACCTATATTTTAGAAAGAAAATAGTACTACAATGCTCTAAATACATAAACATGTTACGTTTAATACACTTTTTTGCTATTTTACGTTCTTAAAATGTAGGTTAGTACAACCCCCTACAGCGGTTGGTAATTTTGCTCCCAACTTAATTACAAAGTCGTGTCACAATCGACCTGAAATATTTTAGCGTGTGTCTAAGAATGGGAACTCATCTCGAATTTATCTCGAATTTTATTTTGTTTCGGGCAATAAACAAGAGAGCAAACTATATAAACGAAACGTCAAAAGTGTTAGTCTGTCTTTATACAAACTAAACAGCTATATGGAAAAACAAAGAAAAGAATTCTACAAACGGAAAACCAAACATACAAAGCGTTTACGCGTTTAATTTCTGGAAATTCGTCTATATTCCGGAACTGATTTGGCAAGGATACGCAAGCAGTCGCATTTTAATCGCGGAACATCACGAAAACACTCATCAACTGGATGCTTTTGCTTATTTATTCTTTCGCAAGGAGAAATGGTAATGTTCGCGGTGTATATAGGCGCAATAATTTACTGATTTATTATTAAAAAATTAACGATTATAGGGAATTATTATCTCCAATCGACGAAAGGCAACGACCACATGTATCGCTTTTCCAATGTATTTTATCGGTAATTTATGCGGTTTTTAGGAACAAGCATCAAAAGCGCGCATGTGTTCGGCTCGTTAGAGAAATATTCAGCGATATATTCCGAGAAGGTCGTAAAATTTTTATATGCATACATATTTGTTTATTCGAAAGCGCGGTTGGATTTTGAAAACTAACAAAGATTTCCTGGATAAAGTTAGGAAACTTTGCTACAGCGTTTGTTAAAACATTTAATGTCTTGTTGGCTAAACTAAAAGGACAAATATTCACGGATGTATTCAGATCATTATACGCAGCGTGTTCATTTAGTGCGTATAGGCACCTCGGCACAAACAGAAACAATTAACGGTATGTTCGATTTCTTATTATAACATTTATTGTTTGTCTGGTTTTATCTTATAAGACATTTATAAACGTTCGACAAAATGAACAAATCGTTGACTGTATACGATTTGTATATTCTAGAAACAGTTTGTTTTTAAGCATTAGGATCAACGTGCGTTAGCATGACTACAGCTAGGGTTGCCAGGTAGCCGGGAAATTCGGGAAAGTACCGGAATTTTGTGCCTCGTCCCGACGCGTAAGTACATGCCTCTGCAATCACACGCAGTGTTTTAGGACCTTATTCCCAAGAAAAGTTGATCGCTGATCTGAAAGGATCTCATTATTTTTCAGTAGTATTAGATACATCAAATGTCAGTAATATCAAAACAAGGTAGAAAGAAAGCAGCTATTCTTAAAATTATTGGATTTTTACGAAGACGCTGATGAAACATCTCTTGATATGCATGAATGCATTAAAGAAATAACTACTGATGCCGATCTTAACATTAATCAAATCAGTGCATATAATCAGAAATATATATGCTAATGAAAAACGAACGAACTATCTTAATAATGGGCAATACGAAAATGTGCATAAATCCCCAGACAGCAGGGAGTCGTGAGAGTATTGGTGCTAATCCTTATATGACACTCAGCACAGGTAAAATGCAGGTATAATTTAATAGGGTTCTTCCTTGAATATATTTAAAATGATCTACAGTAGGTTATTCTTGTTAACTCTGTGTAATTCTTTAAATTACCTATTACCCAGTCTATTTTGGGCTCCCCGTACTTTCTAATCCCTGAGTTTCGAAACAAATTTGTAACTTCCCCCGTAAAGCTTTTTGTATTTAGTATTGAAAAGTTTTTTGTAGCATTCTTCTGAGCAAAGCATTATACCATATCCGGTAATTGAAAACTTAATCAATTGTGCAAATGCAAGATTGTCTGTGAAAACTACAAATTCAACTTTTATTCTGTGTTGTCGTCTGATAATGACATCCGATAAAGATGTATCTCGCAAACCTATAAAGCTGTTCTTCTTACTGCTGGTGGGAGAATTGGAAGAACGCTGTCTTCTGCAAATTTTTGTTATAATCACGAAAAAATAAAGGATTGTATTCTTCAAAGGCAGCGCGTTTCAGCGATTGCAAAGCGTAAAGCTGTAGACCAACCATGAGAGCCAGGATTAAAATGGTTGTTACATAAATAAACTATAAATGTCGAATTGCGTTTAATTTATAATTGGTAATAGATACATTCTATTTGCGAAACACCTTTATGTGCCTTGCTTGATTATGTTCTACTTATTTTGATAAAAAAAATTCCTGTTTTCCGATATAAGAAGGGTATTATTAAAATGATACATTACTTAATTAACAAAAAAAAAACATTTAATAATAAGCTTATTCACTTCCATTATGTACATGTCCAAATGAAGTAATACATAATTACAAAAGCTTTGTTAATAGAAAAAAGTTAACCGAGAGTTTGAATTATGAAGAAGAGAATTAAAAGAAAGTCTATTTAGTCCTTATGACCTGAGGCTGTTTAATAAAGCCAAAAGCTGAAAGCTCGAACATCAATGGGAGCTGTACAGGCAAGCCTTAACCCACTATAATTCCGAAATTAGGAAAGCGAAGAGGAGAACTTGGCGAAGCTTCTGTGAAGGCATTGACAATACGCCAACCAACAGAAGAGAATCCACATTTTCGTATTAATCGGAAAAACCAGCGTGATAAGAAAGTAAATGCGTGGTGTGGAATTTTATTCAATAAAATTGTTGGCCCCTTTTTTTTCGAAAACAATTTAAATCAACATAATTATGGGATATGTTACAAAATTTGGTTTTACCATCGTTGGAGGATATTAACAGAGATGCCGTCTACTTTCACCAGAATGAATGCCCTGCGCATTCAACTAATTTAATTAGAAACTGGCTTGACGACCACACGATGGATCGGTCGTTTTGGACCTATTCATTGGCCAGCTCGCTCGCCCGATTTAACGCCGATGGATTTTTATTTTTGGGGACACGTTAAGCAAAGAGTGTACGAAAATAATAATTTTCATGCGAATTTGGGAGCATTAAAAGATAAAATACAAACAGTAATTAGTGAGATTGATATAAGAACATTTAGGAACGTTTACAGAGAATCTAGGTATAGGGTCGAAAAGTGCATGGAAGTAGGTGGAGGTTACGTTGAATAAATTATTTGTTGTTTTGTATCACATTCGAATTAGATACATTAGAAAGTATTTCATAAAGTCTTGTATTTATAATAAAGAATTTAATTTAGTTAACCAGAATATTATTAAATATTTTATATCTAAAAATATGTATAAAAAAAACTAAAACATAAAATGGTTTAAAAAATGTATCAACGTTCACTGTTGTATAAGCTTGCACCAAATTCGTGGACATTCTGTACATAATAATCTTTGAAATTATAAAAAAAAAAACGAATGTTACTAAGTATTCCTACAGAATGTTTTATCATCAAGAAAAAAAACATTTTTTGCAAGGAAAATTAATTTTTCTTAGAGTTTACCGGAAGTACGATAACGACACTGATGTACCTGATGATTTAATTTGTACCTTGATTTATTGATGACGTAGGGGTCTTCTTTCGTAATTCCGATAATATATCTGAATTTGTTTCAGACGCTGCGTCATAAACAACTATGCCGTAACTCCAAAGATTCGCGATTATCACATAATAAGAACCTTTGCCCTTAATAATACTTCAAGATTTGTCTCTGTAAAATATCAACGATATGATAAATTTAAAGGATTAATTTTGATACTCCAAATATTACTTGTTTATAATTCTCAATCAAAACATTACAGAAATTATAAGCAATTTTTCTATATCTTCTTATTACACAGCATATATGTACACTGCCGTTCAGAGAAGTTCGGTCGGTTGGTAAGAAACATGAAAAGGTTACAGAAACAAACGAAACTAAAAACAAAATGCAATTTTATTGTATGTACAGGTAAAAAAGACAAAAATAAATAAATAAAAGTTAAGTTATTCTGGCCAAAACATACTGAACATTATATTTTTTTTTCATCGAAAAAATCTCCTTTGCTGTTAATCACCGCTCGAACTATACTAGGCATTCTTTCGATAAGTTTTGTTAAAACGAATTGTGGAATATTAATCCATTCATGTTGCAGAATATTCCGTAAATGTTGCGCACTGCATGATTTTGGAGTATTGCAAAATAATTTTCCTTCCTCATTACACTCTGCATAAATCTCCCGTCCCAGCAAAGGAGAAACATCCCCACACTAACACAGAACTACGCCCTTGCTTCACTGTAGGCACAATGCAGTTCGGGATCACTTTTCGGTTTTAGATCTTCGGACATAAACTCGTCGATTTTGCCCAAAAACCTCAAACTTTGACTCGTCACTCCAAAGCACGTGTTTCCGATCATCTAACGACCAATCTAGATGAGAACGGGCTCACTGTAGTCGTTTTGCTCTGTTGCCCCGACGTAATAAGGGTTTTCGAATGGCAATGCGTCCATGAAGGTCCGCTTGTTGAAGTCGACGTTTTACCGTACTCGCCGAAACTTGTTCTTCACGGCCGCGGTTGACTTCGGCTGCTATTTGTGGCGCTGTTAATTTTCTATTGCGTTTGCTTAATAATACCATTCTCATATCTTCAGCTTTTGTTGTTTTCCTAGATGCTCCAGGACGAACACGTTTTTCTATAGTTCCAGTTGTCCGATATCGCTTTATGATGTCATTTACTGTTGAACTTCTCATATTTATTTTTTCAGCAATTTGTCGCCCCGAATATCCTTCTTCAAACAGCGCAATAATGCGTGAACGTTTTTCTACACTGGTAGGCTTGCACGTGCCATTTTGAAGTAAATTTTCTTAAAACTTTCGCGCAAAAATGACAGATGCACACCAACACACGTTTAACAGTAAAATGTAGCAAATTTATATTTTTGCGCCTGTGATAAATAAACAAGTGTGATACTGCGGTATATTTCCTAAATGATTGTTCGTTAATAATCCCCAAACGACCCGTTTCAAAAGATCGGTGCTTCCGAGAAATTCTTGGAATGATAATAAAAGAGACTTTATTGTGGTTGTCGCAATATTTCTACTTTACATAATAATTTATGGCTTTAATCCCTTAGAAAACAGTGTATGCTTAATATTTTTCTAATTTTATGTATTAATAATTGTATACAGTGTAATATAATAGATTTTTATTGTATGACCGAACTTCACTGAACGGCAGTGTACATTTAGCACCATCACACCACTTAAAGCTGTCGTTGTTAGAAATAGGGACTGGATACATAGCATGTGTATTAAATGACAAGTTAACTTTAAGAAAAGTTAATAACTCTTTTTTTTATCTTTTAATTAGGATGGAAAATAAAGATATTAAGGTATGCAGAATAGGATATACATAGAGCTTTAGCCGCCATTAAATGTGGAATGCCAGTCTCTACTGCTTTCAAAATAAACAATGTTATAGACTGCGAAATAGATCCGAAAGGTAATTCAACTTTACAAAACAATGCAGAACCTTATAGGAGTGAAGATGAATATTCTGCACTTAGCAACGGAAATGAAATTGTACAGACATGTCCAGAACAACTCACACCAAAGCAGATTTCTGAATGCCCTAATGTACCAAAATCACCGATATTTAACAACAATAAGCAATTAGATTCTTCAATTCCATCACCATTCAAAAGAATCTTATTTTGGCCTTCTGCTAACATCAGAAATACAAAGAAACGCAGAATGGAAGAAAATCCTTCTGGTATATGGCGGTTGCAGGCGTTTTGATACGGCGTTAACATTACTTATTTCTAGTGGATTGGTACGACTATGTTTTGATTTTTCTAAGGAACTTCTACAACTTGGGCAACACTAATCCTTAGTCTTCCAAATTTCCTGTTTTTTAAAATCTTCTAATTACGCTTCAGGGGGCTGTTCTCAAACCCACTTTCGTATCAAATCTTCGTAAACCAATACTGTAATTTCTACCACATTCACAGTAACATTGTACTAAACTTATTCTTGTCCGCAGATCAATTCTTTTAAAGTTCAAGTTTGAATTTACGTTAAAATTAGTTTCATTTTGAGAATAAATCACTTTGTTTGGACATTTGTGCCAGTAATTGAGCAAAACTATTGTTTTACGTAGACAAAATCCCATTATTGCAATAACTACATAAAATTCAATTTTATTATTTCGGTACAAACATTCTTGATATTCGATAAATATAAGAAAACAGATCAAGGAATTTCAAAATTAATGAATACTTAGGATTGCTCCCTATACTTCATAGAAATTCTACCCAAGGAAACTTTGCATCTTTCCCAGTAATCCACAGCGATTTGATACGCAGTGCGGTTTAAATTTAAGCAATTTTCGGAAGCCAGGAGCTTCAGGCATTTAAGCAACATCCCAGAGGAACTTCTGTATTTATTTGCGTTAATTTAATCTCGGGAACCTTAGATTTTCCGAGCGATTTTCGCAAGGTCTTTCCTTGCTATTTTTAGCTCCAGGTCGAGGTTCGCAGGTTAAATTTCGACTAATCTCCTCGCTAAATCCAGCGTGTCTAAAAGCGGTTTCTAACCTCCCCTACGTGTAGGTGAATATCAAATGTGTCAATTCGACAATGCTGCAGAATTTGAACGTGCGACGCTGCCGTCAGTTGACGTCGTCGCTACCTAGGAAGGAATACATGCATGTGAAATTCCTAAAAGTATGAATAAGCGATGCTCAATGGTCGGGAAGATTACACCGACGTGACGTAACGTGACAGTCAGTGAATACATAGCACTTACCTTAATGTTGTCGGGTGCAGATTTTCTAGTTCGGTACGGAGTTCAGAGAATCCATATTTTAGATTATGGAGTCGTCCAAAAGATTATTTAGTATGAAACACTTCTTCGCTAGTAAACACTTATCTGTTCGCAAAGAAATTCGCATGGGACATCGGTCTATACAGGATGTCCAGGATGAACTTACGTTAGCCGCATATCAGAAACTAAGCAAGTTCAACATTTGTAAATTTGCAGAATAATTTACTAATAATACCAAACTGAGAGGTACACCAGGAAAAAAGAAGGATACTTAGAACCTTGTGTAGGCTATTGCTCTAACGGCTGGTAAAAATTGTATTCTTTGGACTGACCCTTAATGGAGTCGTGCTCCATTAAGAGTCAGATTTTTTCTGTTTGGTGGGAGTTCTGATGCTTGAGTGTAAAAACGACTCCGCTAAGAGAAAACTCAATATGTTGGCAAATAAATTAATTCATGATTTTGGAGTCCATGTAACGTCACTAACTGCATCCACATGACTTGCCGCAAAATTCACTTCCCGAAGTTTCAGTCTATTACTAACATTTCCCGAAAGCACTGCATAAAATAGAATCCTCCATCACAGTTTAAAACAACTAAAGCAACAATCACGTTTTGGACGCAGTACCCGGAGAATATGCATACATAGCACCACGGTTGAATCAACTTGTCTTGTTTGGCCGACAATAAATTAGTCTAATGACCGCTAACGGGCAAACGCCTCAAATAGACGGTTACGCTTAACCGCTTTGAGCCGTTCCAAAGTACGAAATTTAGAGGAGCCGCTCACATTCGGTATAGCCTTTTGGCCAGGAACAATCCGCGTTTGGATACGTACGTTGTATGAACACGTAAGATTAATATAGTTATTGGATGGTTATGGCATGAGTTAGGGTTAATGAGCTCTTTAAGCTTGAAATACTGTCATTTATAATACTCCAATTTGGCATTAACATATGCAGTATAACTGCAGTCGTTATAGAGTAGGAACTAGTCTTCCAGAAAAAAAAAAAAAACTTGAAAATTGCAAAGGAGTAACGTGATTTAAAGCTGAGAATTTACTCGAAACTAGGAGTACACACAGATTGTGACAAAAATGATCTTACCGTTGCAATTTCCTATTTCTTATCTCTTCTACGTGAAAATCTCACATGTATTATACCGATAAACAGGTCGCATTCGATGTTTAACGCGAGATTACGTCTTAGATATGTAAATTCACATAAAATAACTTACATATACAGTACAGTGAGCAAATTGTTGGCCCGCAGATGCTCATAGGAGTTCCTAACGCAGTCAAGAAACTTTTCTAACGGTGTCATCCTAAACAAAAGTTACTAGACTTCTGAAATAATAATAATAGTAGAGTATAGGCTTTCACGACCGTAATCCATAGTAGAAATGTCTTTCGGATGATGTCGCGTAGTTAATATTTTACTTGACGTTTCGCTGACCATGCTGTCTTTAGAAATCTTCTGAAGAAGCTAAGAGCATGGTCAGCGAAAGGTCAAGTAAAATATTAACTACGCGACATCACCCGAAATACATTTCTACTAATAATAATAGTAATAGACGTGAATGAAAAATCGCTAAAAATTAATAATTTTTTTTCTGCAAATTAATTGATATTCGTTTGCGTTATTATAAGTAATTAGCAATACACAACATATCAAATTTTAACTTATTATAGTTAATCGCATAAATTCTAATATAAATTTATTTTCTTCACATCTGTCACATTGCCGCTAAATTAAAACTACGTTTATGTTACTTAAAATAGAAGGAAACTGCACGAATTTAGTTTGAGGACTAAAAGAAGAGCCATATGCCCGCTATTCACGAGGCAACACAACATCGCTAAGAGCAAATTGGACACCATAAGAGGCTCGTGATTGAGGAAGATGCACTTCCTCCGGTGAATCCAAATTCGCTCTACATCATTCTAGCAGAATTTTAGTGCGAAAGGAGGCGTGGAGAAAGGTATCTTGAAAGAAACATGGTTCCACGTGTGGAGGTGCTACGGGTTGAGGTGACATATCTTTAAACTGTTGCACTGAGGTGATGGTCTTAAAAAATCAATGCATGAATTCACAGGGACTTGTATATTGTTTCAATCATTTCGCCACTTATACGAAATTTTAGAAGAAAGACGATAACGTTCTTCCTTGCCGATCCCCGCATCGTGAACGATGTTATTGTTCCTCCAGACTGCAATTACATCAAGCATCTTTGGGACAAACTTGATCGACAGTTGCCTCGTTCTCGTCCTCCCATAACGCTGGATGAGTTTCGGGTGCGACAAGAATAGGAAAGAAGGATTTATCAATACTATGGAAAGCACGCTTAACCGTATCACAAACACGAGCAGGTCGCACAAAATAACGAGATTAAAGTTGTTAATTACGCTAAAAAAAATATAACTTAGACATTATCACTTGATGTTATTTTTTTTTGCTTCTGTCTACCATGTATTTATAATATGAACTTATGTTATCTATCATCTATATTTTATATATTTATATATTTTTCTTTTAACTTATCCTATGACGCTGTACGACCTAAGGATGAATAAATTATTATTATTACTGTTACATGTAATGTTTTAGTTTCTTTTTAAAAGAAATCCGACTCGCATGGAATTTTTTGGAAATACCGTAATTCAAAAACCTTGTTTTAATCGATTTTTGTATAAATCCTAATCAACAAACAATAATCCAAATTAAAAAGAAAATGGTGCAATAGACCGCCTTACTTTATAAAAATACCTACGTATGGTTAGGTTTTCTTCTCCTTTAAGTTAAGAATGAGATTATAAGAACTGAAAAATGCTAGGTAAAACAGAGAGTTACCATACAAATGTAAGATAAAGAGGAGTTGACCTGAAAACGATTTCAACAATCGATTTTACTTATACCTACATATACCTTACCAGGTAAGTACATACACTCATTGGAATGTTGTCCGATACCGCTTACAGAGTTCGGTACGTATTTGTGCGGGGTATTTTTGCCGGTCTGTATAGGTACTAAAGAACCAATCAATGTGTAATTTAGGCGAGGTTGTGCGTTCGTAAAAACTCGATAATACGGAGAACTAATCGACAATGATAGGATAGAATGGAATGTTTACCGAAATTACCGTCGATTTAGATATTTTATGTGGTAATTTGTACAAAATAGAACTTTTTCTAGCTCCTATATGTATACGTTGTTCTAAGAAAAGTATGTAAAAATAATCAGAATCCTCGGAGAATTAAATAAGCATATTCGTAAGCGAAATAGTTAGTATTACTAAAGTTTTTAAGGAATAAGATATAAACGAACGTTTCAGTTTGCGAAATATACTCAGAGACCAATCTGATAAACGGGGGAATTTAAAAATCGCATGCGGTGGCTGTAATAAAGCCTATATTCGACAAACGAAGCGGGAGTATCGCTCGTTACCGCTATGGAACGAGTGAATCGTCAAGTGTAGCACTCTTCAAAACCTTCAAAAAATATAACAAAAATAATAATGCTAAAATAGCTTTCTCGTGGTATTTATGGAATCATTTACGCCAAAATCGATGCAAGGAGAGAAAATTCACTACCTACCTGGCCTCATCAGCGCGGTTCCGAGAGTGTTTTTACTCCACTTTGTATCGCCGTGTGCCTCACAATTAATACCACAAAATTCGAAACGACAAGTTTCTTACATGTTGTCATCCTCCGGTGCCAAGAAACACATGCCTGCCTCTTCTTGGATTGCTTTTGCTGGAAATGGAAATCAATACCACGAGCATATCCTTATATATAGCATTATCCTTTCGGTTATTGTTTCTAGGCATTTTCTGATGTGTTTTGTTATATATATCATGGTAAGCCAGTGAGAATCATCTATACGTGCAGTTTCCCAAAGCGGTCCTGCGCACGCCATCTCGTGGTAAGCAACTCAAGGAATGGCTTGGGGAATAGTAAGCGAGTTATGTCGCTGCTTTCTGAACGTCAGGCATGTGTTGGCACCAGTTTAACACCAATAATAATACTATTCTTTTTCTATATTAAATCACCTAAGCAATGAAAGATAAATAAAACTTTCACACTTTTCTTAATAGTTTAACACGTCGCTAACAAAACTTATTGTTAAACCTTTTAAAATGAATCCAATTGTATCTTCTTTATTATTTTTGATAATGGTCCATAATATCTACACTGCTGTATATTAGAACAATTAGTAGAACAGCGCTAGCGTGTAACGATTACGAAGCCCGTGTAGGTAACAATAATATATGGTAGCAGAAGATCTGAAGGTTACTACACACCACGGTAAACATCTGCGAAGGTTGTAAGCGTGTAACACAAGCTCGCCTCTTCCCACCTAGATTTACACGTCAAGCGACTGCTGACTTACATCTCGTATTTCTCAAGGTACGCATCTGCGCTCACAATCTGGACGGATCCCTCTTCTAAAATTTACTATTGTCGCCGACGAAGAGATATTATTCGTCCCAAACTTCGAGCAATTAATAAACGACAATAAATTAATCTCTTAGAACGTGAAAGTTATAATCTCGCGAGTAAAGTGGACATTCCATTAAACCTAAATGATTGATTTTCGATTGTACAGCGCCAGCCTTTCCACCAGAATGTTACCCGTACAGCTAATAACGAACCGGAGCCTGTAGAATGAAGAGTATAATAAATGAGCCTCCTATTGACCTGCCCCTAAACTTTCACCGTCCTTAAGTTAATCTAGGTATATTGCTGTAGTTATGCAGGTGCTCGCATGGATATTCCCAAAGGTGATCGATCTGTTACCTTCGGTTGCGTGTTCCAAAATTACAGTTGCAAGATCAATGTTAACCTTACTCAAACCTATGCCTTGCATGCATCTAAACCTTAAACTCACTATGCACAATAACGACCTCGTCTATTTAAGAGCAAGCTATTGATTCTCCTGGAGCTAATCATCGACTACTCTTTGTTTCCTCAAAATCTAAAACCCTTTTTGAAACCCCACCAACGGTGTTTTACAAAAATGGTGAAGACGGTTACAAGATTTAACATAACCATGTCGCGAAATCGAAAAATACCTTCTGTGCTAAATTTAAACCAATTTGCTAATAAATCTGAAATCAATGATGAAAAGACTGAAACGTTCAATGCAAATAAAGACATTGTAGTTAATGATACGACTGAAATGTTAGCTGAAATCTGCAATAATAGTGCAAATACTTTTGTCAGTGAAGCAGTCGACAGCTCCTATAATTCAATCATTCCAATTTATTTTGACGATAATATAGTTTTGGCTAGAAGTGATTTTGGTTATGTCACTGAAAAGTTCGAGATTCTTCCAGAAACTACTGATGTATCATTAGCTCACAATAATTATTTTTTTTTATTAAACTTTTTTTTAAGTACTACTAATAAAGGCCACTTACAAAACATACAAAACTTCGGACAGGTAATTCAGAGCGTCGTTCTGAAGACAATCGAAGGTTTAAAGGAATCTAAAAGAGCTAAAATGGCATATCTAACAAAATGGAAATGAGGAAAAAGAAGAAGGGGAGAGACTTGCACAGATCTGTCCAAGAAAAGGAAGAAAAATGAAAACAACATGCAATTCTAATGCATGGGAAAAATCAAGACGAAAATATTGCTTAAATTTAACTGAAGCAACGACAACTTTTTCTGTAAAAAAATGGTTTGTATGTGTATCAAAAATATGTGGAGCCCAGATGGAGTGCGATTCAGTACACGGTCTGATTGAAAAGATTAAAAGAATTAAAGAGTCGACTGATTAAGTTACCCAACCGACAAACGGCCAGCTAGAAAAGCAAATAAACCAGTTGTTACAGATACTAAAGTTATAGGATGAGGAGATAAACGGGGTATCGTTTTAATATTGTCGAGCGTAAGCAGTTTTTTGCATTTCCTGTAACATTCACTATTTGCTACTCAGGTGGTAACGTTCGAGATTGTTAAGAGGTCTCATTTTCTTGTTTTACCTCTAGCATCTTTATCTGGCCCTGCAGGAAAAGAATTAAAGACACATTTTCAAGGCCATTTTCGATCTTCTAATGATGTAGTCATACGACAACTCTCTTATTTTTTATTGGAACGAGTCTGATTTTTTTTTTTTTGATTTCAACCGTGTATAACATGTTGACGAAAGTTTTTGATATTACGCTTTAATTGATGAAGAAGACTAAGATTCAATAAGGTAGCATCGTATAATTTTTCTAGATCTTGGTAGAAACTTGGTTGAGAATGGATCATTTACCGAACCACGTAATATTTATTTTCTCTTCGAGTTGATAACAAGCACAAAAATTTAGCATATTTCCCACAACAGGCAAATTTCTAAAATTTGTTAGAGTTAGAGAATCACTCTTGAAAAATGCTTACCGAGGTCTTTGAAATCAGCACGCAACAACCTATAGAATGTGCAACAAATAGGACAGATAAGGATTACAGATAAATCCATTCTTTTCCCATTCAAACCCCAATCTGTATGACCGCGTCAAACATTCATGAAGACAGCAGATGAATGAAATTGGAATTCGGAACGCACCTGCGCCTCGAAAGGGCAAAGGGCCTTCCTGGAATATTTGATTCGCGCAGGAGGGGTAGGTAAGCAATTCCCGGAAGGGTTCGACCACGTCGGACCGATATCTACGGCCCTAATTGAATCAAGGTAAAACTAACGCGAGAACAAAACGGATACGACATTTTTCATCTTTCTCTGTGGCATATTTCGAATGCTGCAGACGCGAAAGGAGAGATGACGCAGGCCGAAAGAGACGCAAAGCGAGAATGAAAGGAACGCACCATAGCGCCATCATATTTATGTTGGTCTTCAAGCTTAATGAACCGTAGTTTAGTATTGCGGATGATGAATATAGGCCCGAATAATTTAAAAATAACAATAACTGTCATCGACGTTCATATTTCTTTTGCGGTCGTTTCCATGTCGTCTAGCAGGCACTCAAGAATCCAAGTAGGCCCGGCATCATCAAGTATGTATTGTATATGTATATACAGCGTGTTCGACGAGGAATGGAACAGTGCAATATTTTGGAGATAAAATTCTGAAAACTCTGTTGGCGTTGGATTTATACACAACTGCCTTCTCATTGTCTTTACCACAGAAATCCATACAGGGACACCCCAAACCTAACCTAAACAATGGCGTGGTTGTTACTGTTACATTCGACAGGGGTGAGCCGTTTTCCGATTACAATATTTTCGGAAGTTCGTCTGTTTTCGCAAGGTTGGTACGGTTCTCCGAGCAGAGGTTGGCATACTTTCTGGCCCAAATCCGGGGTGGGAACAGTTTTGACTGAGCCCACATTCCTTGGCGTAACGTTAGATAGTTTTTGCGTACAAATCGGCTTAGATTTTATACACATTTATGTGTCAGAGCAGATTCGTTTGTGCAGTGTTTAAGGGTGCGTTCACGTACGGTAGTGTAGAAATTAGTGTAGGAATTAAGTTGCGATGCGTCGCGTCCAATCACTACGATTTTCAATGGCCACCTGATCAGCCTGATCAAAACTGCAGCGTAATAGTCTTTTATGCAACATGTATCAAGTAAGTAATGTTGAGGTTTTCAAGGAATTTAAAATGCCCTCTCAGATTCCCTGGTTTCACTGTTTTTGTTCTATTAAGAGCAAAAGCATTTATTATAGCCTACTTCTGTATATAGATGTGGAATAACGTTTATTCTCAGCAACAGTTCCTGCACTGCTGCGAAATGTTGAGATATGCAAGGTTCCGGATTTGTGAAGTTGTCATTGCATAGTCTCCTGGGTTGTTCCTAGCCGCGAAATCAATGAGACATAGGTCCAATTGTGACTGCGTATGACCAAAATATCATATGAAGCTAGTTTTTACTAAGCACCTGCGCCAAATTAATGACGCCGTGAGAAATTTCACCCGGAAGTTGGAGATGTAAATGTTCGATGTTAGCTTTTTATTAAATCTAACTTCCAATATTTAATTTTATCACAGAAACTATTTAAGTTATGAACTGTACGATTTTAATACGTTACGATTTCGATGAGAGCCACTGTATAAAAAGTGTAGGCTTTTAAAAGGCGGCAGCGGAAAGGCGCTGTCGCGTAAATAATTGAAGTGACATTTAGGAATCATTAAGGATCGCGACGGCAAAGGGCAAAGGGTGTTATGACGAGGCGACTAGGCTTATTTATTAAAAGCCGTCGCGTCGACGAAAGAAACAAAAAAGCACGATGCGATAAAAGCCATCCGAGGAGGGTTAGATATGCCTATAACAAAATCCTATTAGCCGTGATCCGAATGATATATATTTCAACCGACGAAGGTCACGTGATCCTGAATATATCGCATCCATTTGGGGTGCGTCGATCAACAGTCGAATAAATAACGCAGATTTTAGATTTAGATGACATCTGCTGTGAATAACTAAATATATTGGTGACGAAACAGTTGTATTATCAACAGAACCAAATACTTTCCGCTCTTTAGCACTATTGACAAAAAAATTGACTTTCATTTTACACAATAAACAATAAAGTCCACAATGGAACCATAGCACCACCCCCTACTTGGATAAAACTGGATGACGTACAGCCCTATAAGTCACAGTACTCACCCTTTATTACATAGTCCCTGTTTTAATAAGACAGGGACGGACTAAGTTAAGATCTCCGACTAACGTAAATTGAATTTTTTTGAAGTTTTTAAAACTGTTTTTCTATGTTGCAAAACTGAAATAAAAACATTTTTATTTCACTTTACCACCAGCGATTTGGCCGACTAAACAACACCGATTCGCGTCATCTCCCTTCCATGTTTAGTCGGAAAAATATTGATCCTATGAACAATCGTGTGATAGTAGCAGAAGCAAGGTTTTTATGAAAGCTATAAAGTGATGATCTAGGAGGAGCAGTAAACCTCGAAACTTTGATAAGAACCTCCTAAGATCTCAAGATCTTAAGATATGCCATGCTGAAGCAATTGTGTTGAGTCAAGTTGAAGAAGTCATCGTATTCTGTTAGTTGAAAATATAAGGCGCAATATGACTCTCTAAATCGATTTTCTGAACTATGGACTACTTATAAATCATTATTAAAGTATTTATCTTAATTTGATTTCCTGCATTCAGGTATGAAACACAACTCAAACGTGTTATGTACATGTTCAAACTAATGTAGTCTTCTTGTTCTTTTTCTTTCAACGGTTTAGTTCATCGGTTCTTTTTATTTCTACGTCAGAAAAGTTTTCTATACCAACTTCTCGCGTACAACACTAGCCAATAATCGCCTTTAATACCCGGCCGAGCCGCAAGTACTTACATCCTAGGCGGAGAATGAAAAACGAGTTATAATACAAGACTTTGCGCTAAGGACTAAGTATAGTAACAAAAACTACAGTTACTTCTAGATGTATTCGTAACTTGTATCTTGTAAGTAAAGATATAGTGCTTCTTTCTGCGAGTTTACTCTATTCAAATAAGCATTATAATAGATTTGAGTGCATAATAAGGATTATATCGATCGATCTTCGATATAATATCTTTCAATTGTATTTCAGTACATGAACGTTCGTTATATGTGAAAAGAGTTTACTCGAAGAGATAAAATACTTAATGATGGGATAACGTTATAACGGAATGTCTAAGAAAACGAGGAATGACCTGGAACGAAGGAGTAACAATGGCAAAGAACAAAGAAGATTGGGCAATTTTTTATGGCAGTATTTGCACTTGTTGATAACTTAAGGGTAAATAAGGTTACTGATTATATAGTGTTTGTTATCTACAGTTATATCACCTGGAGGACAAGATATTTTTTTTTACAATTTTTCAGGAAGTTAACAGGAAATTTCCCAAAACAACACACTGTAAATTTTAAACTTATGTACGACAAAATTATTAGTAGATAGCTCTATGCATCATACGGTTGCTAGATTTCTATAACTTATTATAACGAATTGCTTGAAATGCTCTAAACCTTATAAAATTTCCGACGATACGAAGTTAAACATTGCTTTTCTTTGAATGACTTATGGAAGGCAGTTAACATACTCATTTCTACAAGAGAACAATAAAGTAGCACCATACAAACAACCACTAAACTGAAGCAATGATTGTCTTAGATTGTTGAGATTTGAATGAAACTGTTCATGAAGCAAGCATAAACAAATATTTCTCTTTATCCCATATATTTTACGAATACAGATATATGTATTTAATGAAATTATAATTATGACTTGTTTCTTTTAATCCAATATCGCCACGTTCTGAGGCAAAATTTAACGAATTTTCAATGTGTAGGTGCACTTATTTGATCCATTTCCGTACTCCCGACCAACAAATATTGTCCACAATTTTCATAAAACTTATTACCATTCTTAGTTTTGAAACTGCAGATTTTCTAAAGAGAAAAGGTCTTTTCTTTCTTCAAGTCCTACTGAAATTATTCAATGATATTTATTATATGGGAGTAAACGCCTTCTTCTCAAATGTAAGATTGTCAGAATATCTAACAATAATATGTAACATTGTTACGGAATGCTAATATTGTTGAGAATGTAGCATATTGTAATGTTTGTAATATTGTAAGAATGTCGTATATTGTTGGTATTTATGTCAATGTACACTTAGTGGAGTGGTTCACCCCTTGATGATTTTTTACGATTTTAGAAAAGGCATAACAACAATGCCTAAAATCTCTTCGTTCAACTTTTGATAATGAAGCGCGGCGGTCGTACTTCCTTCAGTGAAAAAAACTTACCGTGAAATAATGGCATCCTTAAGCATACCGAAGACCGCAGTACATTCGACTTTACATGAACATTTGGATGTGAAAAAGATCTGTCCCCGATAGATTCCGCATAATTTAACCGAAGCAGAAAAGAAGATTCTTATCAATTAGCGTACAAGGAAATGCTCGAAAAATCGAATTTGAAAAACCGTATACAACATCATAACAGGTGATAAAAAATTGATATATTTCGTAAGAGTCGGAAACTAACCAACAATCAAGTGTGTGGATGAACAGGATCCAACAAAGGTTGTTCGTTTACGAAACACCTCCAACAAAATGATTGCTGATTTTTTTCGTTGTGCTAGACATGTCGTAAGCATTGGAAGATCGAAGAATAGCTAAGGGTGAATGGTATACAGCAATTCCATTACCAGAAGTCATCAAAGAAACCGTCAAACAATTGATTATTTGAAGGAGAAAATATCTAATTAATGCCTCATTGCCCATGTTCACGAGATTTATCCTGTGACTACTTCTTTTTATTCTCGAATGTTAAACAACAATGCGTGGGCAGCGATTTTTATCACCTTAAGAAGAAGAACTCGTCAGAAGCCATGTTTCGGAGGTACCATCTTCAGAGTGAAAAGAATGTTTTGCTAGTATAATACTTAATGTTGCATATTTTGAAAAACAATAAAAGATATTGCTCGTATCAAAGTATTCTTTTTATTATCAATAAAATCTATCTACTTCATATTTTTGCATTCTTTATTTAAATGAATATCAGACACAAATACTTTTGTGAAGACCTGTATACTGTGGTAGTATTTCTTGCGAACAATCTCGCGAGACCCAACTGCAATTCTACGTACAGCCCAAGACAGATGCATCAGAAACAAGAAAGCACTACATACCTTTCGGATAAGACTAAGTATACGGTTGTTCGTCTTATTTGTTCTCTCCGACCAATTTTCGGCTTTGATAGGTTTTTGACGGGACCTTCAAAACGTATGGATATACTTCGATTAACACCACGAAAGCAGAGCACTCAAACCTCAAAAATCAACCGATTTCTTTTGAATTAAAAGAGGAGACCGTACCGTACGACAAGCCTCGTGGTGTCTTGCGTGTATCCCTCAACGAATCTACGTCGATATCGAAGAAGCGTCCGGCGGTGACTGACCGTGCGTCTTTCTTCGACTCTCGAACAGATCGCTGATTGGTCAGAGCGGGGAGCGCGGATAAAACTTCGACCGCGATGAAGAAAACCAAAGAAAAAGTTTGTTCGCACGACCAACACGAACGCCAGCCGTGCACAAACTGAAGAGCACTCGCGACTCTCGCGACGTACCGTATTGGTTCGGTCGGCACAGCTTAGTTTCAAGCCAGCTAATGACTCCCACCAAATTATAGCAAGTTGATCGAGAAAAAGAGGTTTTGCGCGTTTCCAAAAGCTTACATCCTGCTGTGGAAGCTATAAAATTCCTTAATTATGGATGATAGAGATTTAATATCCCCTTTAATGTGGAACGTTGATCAAAATAAACAAATAATTCATTTATGATGGGTCCCTGGTCGTAGTGAACTTGTCGTTGGAACTTGGCATCTTACTTACACATTTACATAAATAAATAATAATTTATTTTGGAATGAACTACAAACAATAAACTATAATCAATACAAACATACAATAGCTTATGTAAGTTTTTCATAGTAAGCAGTTTGGACAGACATCAGCGTGATCAAGGCATACCCACTTGTAGCACTTTTTTTGTTGTTCTGTTACATTACCTAGTGGATAACAAACATCTACCCTTACTTGCACCAGAGGTATCGCCAGCAGTGCTAATAGAAACTTCTTCATCTGAAGTTCCAAGCAGTAACGTAATACAGAAGACAACTCTGTACCTGGTCAATGTAAGGTCTATACTCTCAGAGGAACAAAACACCATTTCAAGCCAAGTAAAAAAGCCAGCTTGTTGATGATGAACGTTCGGGATGACCAAAAAGTGCAAGAAGCACTATCGATAACGTCGGAAAAGTTCATCAGGTGGTGCTATACGACACGCAATTACACCTCAGTGGTCGCATTGGCAAAAATCCACGAATTGATCTGGCCCCTAACGGCTTTCTTCGGATTTCTGGGTTTAAAATTTCGTTCGAATGACGAAGATCGAATTCGTAAACACCTATTTTGCAGAACAAGATGCCAACTGCTATTGAAAATGTTTTCTCACCTCATTTGTATTA
Source organism: Marronus borbonicus (assembly GCA_902655005.2). NCBI lineage: Eukaryota > Metazoa > Arthropoda > Insecta > Coleoptera > Scarabaeidae > Marronus > Marronus borbonicus. The sequence goes on along the minus strand of LR737380.1, from coordinate 23,994,313 downwards.
GTTTTAAATAAATTAACTTAGTAATTCTTTTATTCGAAGTTGAAGATTGTCCCTCGTTATTTCTAAACTATAAAATAAAATTAAGTTTCAGCTTACATACATTATCCGGCGGCGCTCGTTTAGATATTTTGTCCTCTTGAGTAGATATGCAACACGGGTTCTAAAGCGTTGCGATTCGCTCGACCCCCAGTGAATCCGAAAGTTGGGTAACTTTGACAGTGCTCTAGAACACTCACGACCTAAGGCTTGGGTGACTTTGATAGTGGTCTGGAATTCTAGGGACTTTGGGGCTGAATGACTTTGACAATGTCCTCAAATTCTGGAGATCTGGTGATTGAGTGGTTTTGACAGTGGTCTAGAATTCTAGAAACTTAGGTGACTTTGACAGTGTCCTAAAATTCTGGAGACCCAGGGGTTGAGTGACATTGATAGTGATCTAGGAATTGCACTTTAACAGTGGTCTATCGTTTTAGTAGTGATGTCAACAAATTCTTACACAAATTTCGCATTATTCAATACGGACGCAAAATAATAGAACAACATATTGACTTTTTAAAGCTATTTTTAATCGTGTAACCTACTAAGACTAATAATGAATGACCAACCGCGAGGCTATTTGAAGAGATCTATGGAAACTAAGAATTAATCGCTGTCCTCTTAAGAGCAATACTTCGATCTTTAATTGAAATACGATGAAATTTTATGGTTACTTAAACATCTTTCCTATTAAATTGGATTAAATTGAACGTTCCTTCCAACTTTTAACCAGTTCGCTAGAGAATTTAGGCCAATTCGTACTTACCACCGCTTAATTCGATCAATCTAAATTACCTATCCTCGATCAATCTAAATCAGACTTATTACTTCAAATTGAAGAGACCCAATTATCGTCCTTCGTCCTTCCCAAATTTCACGTAATAAGTTTCTAATTTGCCGTCCTCTTCGTATCTGAATATCTGATGCTGTCGCGTCTCGAGGCGAAATCTTTGGAACGACCACGGCGATGACGATAATGGCAGGAGAAAAGAGATTTCACCATCGTAATATTCTAATGAGTTAAGTGCTCCCGCTCCGCAAGCCCAATAAAACCACCATTGATATCAATTTAAGGAATTAAAGAAACGGCACGCTCCATGTGAGAGGGACGTCTCTGTTCGTCACTTTACTATCTTTGTCGGGATCTGTCAGCGCTTCTGCTTGTTTGCTTATTTGATAACGTCATTGGTAAGGTTACCGCAAACGTGCTTCGCACAAGAAGTGATTATTTCCAGTGTATACAGTTAGTGTTAAGTCTGTAACAATAAGAGAGATTACGTTGCGAGAATTGCGTTTGTAAATCCACTAACATAACATTGGCAGTTTTATAACATATTTATAGTTGTATGATTATTTAAATTTCGTAATGAAATTCAGTTTAGAAACTTTGATTTTATAGAAATATAAAATTTTGATGGAAGATTATGATGTAAAATTAAGTGTTACATTATGAATGCGTCTTGAAAATGTGCTCTTCATTTATGTTATATTGAATGTATTTGAATATTACAGGTAAATTATTTGATTTTGGTAAACTTTTATTTTTTTGTGAATAAGAGCCTATTAGGACATTTTGAAATTCATTTCATAGTGTACAGGATCTCTCAAAAATACAACACATATCAAAGTAAAATTTTTCTAAATGGAACACTCTGTATGTTATGTCGCTTTCAGTTCCTAGGATCGAACCTTAACCTTTTTTTTGAAATATTTTGTGTTTTATAAAAATGTTGTACCAGTTTTAATGTGCAAATTCTCAACATGTATTTCAGCCTGTATTTTATGCCAACAGCAGATGTAGAATTTAATTGTTTATCGAATATTATTATGCTGTACTATAGCTAAATGTCCAAATTTTCAGTCAATTTTTGCATTATTCTGATTGTTGCTTATGTCTATTTGTTACGTAGACATGACTGTCAATCTTCTCTGCAATATCCTGCAGTTCTGCTGTTCTGATATCCCGAGAATTCTGTACAACCTTCTTTTATAAATTCTAGGTTCCAAGATTCTTCGTAGTGGATTCTTTTCAACGTTTTAAAATATTAAAAAGTATTTCGATAATAATTTTCATTGTTGTTAGTCGAAAACTTTCTTCTTTCCTTCGATTCTTTATTCATGTCACATTCAGCGAGTGCTTTAAATGTTGATGGGGTAATTAGCGGCGATCGACGGATCAAAGGTAAAGCGGTATTTAAATTAAATATCGAACTACGATTTGCTTTTGAATAATGCAAGTGTTGTATCAAACCGTTAATACGTCTGGCGCTAAGCGAAATGTGCCCCAGTACGTATTTGAAAATCTTTACGCATCCATGGTGACATAGGCTAATTTTGATATAGAAACCAAGATCACCTACCTTATAATTTTTGATCAATTAGCGCATCAGAATGAATGAGACACAATAATAACTTCCTTTAATTTCTATTCTATTTTGAACAATCGATGTCTTTACGTTCATTTAAATGCCCTCCTCAATTTTGCATGACTGACTCCTTCACACATATCGTGCGGTATACTTGTAGTGGTGCTTTGAATGTTCCATCTAAGGTAGGGAATTATTTCTGGCTTATTTTTGTAAACCAGAGGTTTCACATGACCCCAAAGCAAAAAGTCCAAAAGCGTAAAATCTCATAATCTTGGTGGCCAATTGATATTAGCATTCTTCCAAATAATTCGTCCAGAAAACTGTTGTTGCAATAAAACAATTGTCTGGCGGGATATATAATGTACGGCATCGTCTTGTTGAAAGAAAACATTGTTTATGACAACATCAAAGATATTGGAGACTTCAGGCAAATAAACTGCACCATTCAGTGTAACAGTACAACGAACCTCTAATGCAACAATGGAAATGTTTTGTAATTCAAAAAGATGTGGCTACCGTCTCTTTTCACGAATAACTTTTGTTGGAGCTGATTCGTTCTCGAAGACTCAAACTGCTCACTGTTGCTTTCTTTCGGGGTCATAGCAGTGCACCCCACAGACAATCCGTTGTCAAAGCGATCCAGTGTAGATCTACGCCATCCCGCAAAAAATTATGTCGATGGTTTCCACGAGAATCTTTAAAGCTGCTTGAATATTCCTGGAAGTAACATGCCGGTCCTTATCGATCAAGTTCCATACAACAAAATAAATATTCTTTCCGGTAATTAAAGTTTTTGGTTTAATAGCTCGAAAATTGTGATTTAAAGAAAATCAACCACGTTGTACCACCGCTTTACGGTAGCTAAGGAACACAACTTGTCACCGTTTAGTAACCCCTATTTGTTCCTCTATTTGCTTATTTTCACCCATTTTCTCCCATTTCTTTCCCGCCCATGAACGATCACCTTTTTAACCGAGGACGATGCCAAACTATGTGCAGGTGTCGATCAGCTATTATTAATACACTGCATAATGATTCCAATAGAAATGACATAAATTTACTTAAGTGTATTTATAGCAGGACACTTCTGTAACTTTAGAGAGGTTTAGAAGGGTCCAAATCTTCCAACTCCAACTGTAACTCCGAAAAACAGCGTATACCTCGCGAACCGCTGTCCTATAACCAGCCGCTTATTGCTCGCTGAATGTCATCTCTATTATATTCGCTTCTGCAGATAAATTTTTCCGAGCTCCTTTGTCGCTTCAACAATGCCTCACCGAGCGACCGGACTGTGTAGGAGACGCGAGATTTATCGTCCCGGTTAACCTCCTAGACAAGAGATTTATTGCAATAATCGTAATGAGCGGGCATTAAGCTCATCCGGGATGCAGATGTTGGATCTTTTCGACTATTTTAATGCCAGCGGAGTCGGATAATGGCCAATCTCTATGTGAGCATACACGTATGTATATATAGATACGAAGCAGCTAACTATTGCGAACGACCTTTGAACTAGACGAGCTGTGGAGAAATGGCCAAGAAAGAAGAGCAAAAGAAACAATAACTTTAGTGAAGTACGCTCTAGACGTGACTAATTGGCATTTTCAACTTTCAGGATGGACGAATGAGCAGGTTTTTGTTGTTTTATTAAAGTTTATATTTAAATTATTCTATTTATTATATTCCCAAATCTTCAAACATGGAAGTTTGTTTAAACATAACACAACAACTGCTTGAAGCGACTTATGTTCCTACCTATTAATGCTGGTAAAGAAATCTCTTTCTTAATGAAATAAATTAAATGTTGATCCCAGTTACTCTCAATGCTTTTATATTTATGGGAAATTTAATTCAAGAGATGTTAACCTTTTCTAGGACAAGCCAGAGCCTTGGGTGAAGCCGTACTTCGCATTTTTGGTAATTTTACCAAAAATATTTCTTTTGCAAATTCAATTTTTCAGTAGCTTCAGAAATTGGTCTTTTCAACTATTTCTTAACAAAATATTGTCACTTAACGTTATTTGGAATTTTTAAAATACAATATTTATTAGATATGCATCTGCATTTCAGATAATGCGTAGTGAAAGCTATAAGGTTTTGTATATTTTTTTGCAATGTGCCTTCTTTCAGAAGCTGCATTTATCATAATTTGCCCCATAGTGGGGCTAATTCGGCAATTCGGAAGTAACGAAATGAATGCTACACTTCTTGGAGATTAATGAAAAAAAATTCGAAATTATATCAATTAAATGACGTAACTCTTCGTGCAGATATTTTCTGACTTCCTCAACGATAGATATTTGTGTGTGCACATAAAACCGTAAATCCAGTCTTAGCTGGCCTGCTCTTTTTCATACCAAAAGGAGGTGTTGATTTCTTCAATTGCATTCGTAAGCAACCTTCCAAAATTAGCCCGAAATGCATTTTAGATAATGGCTGCAAATATTCAGCTAATTCGTTTTCTTCGCCTGCAGTAAACATTCGTTTTGTAACATATTTGTTTTTAGAAGTCTTCTTCCTTCTCATTAACAGAATGGGTGAAGAAATCTGAGGATAAAACACAATACTTGAATCTGTGTCATATCTCTTTCTTTCCTTTTTACTAAATTTTTTCGATGATGTTCCAAGCTGATCTTTACTTCAATTATGATACCATTCCGCCACCTCCTCCTTTTATATAAAGGCCTTTAGAGACGTCCAATGTGAACGTCCTATGTTGAAAATCACAGGTTTTCAAATACAGTTTGTTCCAATTCGCGTATTATTATTCACAAAACTTGTAAAAATTTAAAATTATTAAATTCACATAAAAATAAATTTTGTTGTTGTTACAGTGGCGTCCTCTGCATTTCATTTGGGTATACTTAAATGAAGCCACGGGGCGATTTAGTAGAATCCTTGATTATTCTGTCAACTGCTTGTTTTGAGCTAGTTAGTTTATATATCGCTACTAATTGGAGGCCTATAAAATTGAGTTATAGAATTCTATTCAACCCTTTTCAGTTTAAATAAAGAAAGAAACTACAAGCTTTTTTTCTATTAGTATATAGACTTTTTGTATTAAATGCCTACGAAAAACACTGCTTAGAGGAGAGGAAAAACAAACGCATTTAATTACTACTTCTTTATTTACTATTCGCAATAATAGAAAAATGTTTTTTAATTGATGAAATTGACATATAACCAATTTTAAATAAAATAACATACATATAAGAAGGATAAAAAGGTAAGGACATATATAAAAAACAGCTTGAAGAAGAAAAATGGGTTACTACTTACACATTAAATTGAAAAGTACAAATATAGTGTTATACAAAAGAAAAAAGTCGAAAATCTGGTTCTCTTCGTTTGTTTTCTACAAAAGCAATAGCAGTTTTTTTTGCACCTCGTAGTTCTATATTTCTTCGCAACACGTCGCTATCGTCTTTTCAACTCGCCATAACAACGAAACTGTTCTTGAGGGTAAGAAAATGATTCCACAATACAATTCACTAACAATATTAGTAAATAGGTAATATTAATAAGTGCATTATTATTTATATTAATCATGTATATATTATATAAGTATTAACAACGTACAAAATGTTTTTTTTTTACTTAACTTTACGTGTCTTGTTACATCCTAGTATGTATTGTTCTATATCGCGTTACCTAACAATTTAAATAGAAATAAAAGGGAGAATCTTCGATATATAAAAATGGCACATTCTTAATGTTCTCTTCATTCACATTGTATATATATACATATATATACGAATATAATCACAAAAGAATTGGCAGAAGTCAGCGTTTTTGTTTTTAATAAATACATACGTTTATCGTTCGTTTCAATAATAGATACATTCAACAATAGATGTTATCATAGTAAAAGTCTATTATATAGCTTAATTGTTGTTATTATACAATTTATTTGTTGTATTTTCCATTTATATATCGATATATTTTATATTATATTATATTTATAAATACGTAATTGTAATAGTAGTAGTAGTTTAAGAATAATTATAAAATTACCCATGCAATTTGAATCTGTTTTTTTTTCCATACGTAGTAAATATCTACTATATCCATTATATATACATAGATTTTGTAAAAAAAAGTGAATGTTAAATCAGCTTTAATTGTTTCCAAAAATTCTCCAAGACTTCCTAATTGTCCTCTCCAGCCGAGAAAACTAAAGGAAGCTACGATAAATGTAAATTGATTAAATTTTCAAATCTATCGCATAATCACACAATAACCTGCTTGGATTATTTAAAATTGGTTTTACAAACCCAACATTCAAATTTAATTGAAATTCTTACAGACTTGGCATCGTAGAAAATCAATATGTCACACTTGTTATTCTTTTTCTAATCATTGTTACCAAAAACAAGATATCTTACACAAGAGCTATCGTGGAAAATTTTCACGGTAGTTCAACGGTGCTCGTACGCGAGTTCTAAGCCTACGGAACCGGTCATTTTGCGTATATGCGCACAAAACTTGGTTAGAATCACATCGATTTCGCCCTGGCTAAATATAGAGGTAAATTTCGTCAAGCTGTCGCGTTTATGAAATATTTTCTGAAATCATAATTGATCTTCACGTGTTGAATGCATGTGAAAAGTTTTTGAACCTGCAAAAACTCTTTAGTAAGGGAGAGCCAAATTTAATCCAACCTTCGTTTTGATTTAATATTTGCATACCCACCCTCCACAAAAACCATAACATCTATTAAGGTTCTGCATTTAACATTCATCAAATTTTTTGTTCTAATAATTATTATTATTATTACCATTAGCAACCCCACATATCGTTATAGGATGAGAATCTCCAATTTAAAAAGAAAAATGGTGTAAAAACTAGAGAAAAAGAACCTCTCGTTCTTTGTCTTTTGTTTTTTTTTCGCAAAAATAAGCCTCGAAAATTCTACTGTTATACAATGTCTTCTCAATTTTTTTCACATTTTCTTTGTTTTTCTTCTTCAATTTTTTCTTGCGAAATAATATCACAGCACAGGACATGGGATAAGTCTACGTGGTCTTTATATATTATATATATGTATATAAAAAACACGATATATATTTTTTATCTACATTACTTATTATTAGCACAAGATGAACTAGCGCAGCGTCTAAAAATGGCGGTATTCCTCAAGCACCTGACGAAACCGTTTACCGAAAGGTTACCGTTATATCAGTGAGTCTTTGTGGTGCTCAAATGAGTCAATTCGCTACGTTTCGGGGGTGGCGGCGGGGGTCGCTTGCACCTGATGAAGTCATAGATCTTATTGTCGGTCCTTGCATGCACTGGACTGGTGACGTATTCCACAACAGCATCCTGGTTGTCCCTATAGACGTTTTCGTAAAGATTATTTGGACCATAGTGCTCCTTCACCCAATTCGAAACATTAGTTTCTTTATAGTCTGGAAGCATTGCGGGAGGATCTCGGAATCCTAGCACCTCGTAAGGAGTGGTCGAAGGTTCCTCTTTACATTTCTGCGCCACCTGCCATTTCTTCCGCATTACTCTTTGAAGATCTCTCAGGAACTCTGTCGGAGGATCCGTTAACTTCCTCGGACTTGATAATCGGGTACTGTCGGACCTCTTTGGCGGCAACGGCTTCTTAGGCAACGCCGGGACCTCTTGCGGTGCCAAATTGAAGCTGATCTTCTTCGCTAGCTTCTTAGGACTTTGCGGTTCCCCGTAGCTAGAGACGTGTTGCAAATTTAACGATTGTATACTACTTCTCGATGTAACATTCCCACTTGAATATGGTAGAGTAGCACTGTTACTACCCCCGTTTATACTAGTAATTGCTGCAGGTCCAGTATTTACCATCTGCTGTTGTGGAGTACCATCTTTAAGCGATAAACGCGTTCCCGAATAACCACACGGTAAAGTAGAGCTCTGTCCTTGATTATAAATCGGTTGCGGCGTGACAGCTGGGGCTGGATGATAAAAAGCCGGCGTATTATACGTTGGGGTGTTCAAATTCGATTGTACCGGGGTATGATCGGGTGAATAACTTTCGGGATTGGTAGGAGTGGGCGTAGCGCTTCCCATTCGTTTCTGCACTGCCCCCGTTTCGCTCGGCGGTGGCGGCGGCAGCGACATCAACGACAATTGACTGCCGGTCAGTTCCGATTCCAAGATCGATGGTAAATCGCTAAGATTTGGCGGTGGTGGTAGACTATCCAGCGAAAGGTTCGAATTGAACAGTTCTTGAGGTGGAGGGGGCAGTTGATAAGTAGGTGAAGTGACGATGTTGTCCTCCGTGGTATCGGGGGGTGGAGGTAACGAGATAATGGAGTCAGTCTATAACGGAATGTAAAAATAAGTACTGTAATTTATAAAAACTATGCATATGAAGAACTCAAAACTCGACCGACAAACCGTCAGGTCGTTTTATGGCTGGTATGTTAATTCCGTAAATAAACTATATTTGCATTTGTTACTTTCTGAGTCATGTTCCTGAGGACATATATTAGCGAATATCTTGGAACTGAAGCGTCTTTGATCACAGATTTATTAAGACTTTTAAAATCATTTTCTAACATAGATTCGACCTTGACAGTTTGGTAAAGTTCTGAAACAACCCTGTATAGTATTTCTCACCATTGACAAAGGTATGTCTTCAACATTATTGACTGGCGACTTTACAAATCCATCGTTGGCTATCCTTTCGACAGCAAACATCCCTGCAGCTTCCGCTATGCTAGCAGCACTGTGTTCGCGAACCGGGGTATTGCCCAAGGGCGTACTATTACCACTACAGCTTCCCATCGATTCAATGGAACCTCTGCCCTTGCACGAGTGTTGTCTCTTGAGCGTGCTGCAGTTAGACGAGTCGTCGCCCGAATTGTTCGACTTCCGTCTGTGATGTCGTTTTGTTAGAGTACCTGTAAAGTAGATTTGGTACTTAAAGCTATTCGGTGTTAAAATTGAGGGAAAAGAACCAACCTGTGCTTGTGTACGTCGTTACCGGACTACCTGTAGTGGAGTTGTTGTCATTTTCGTCTCTCGTTTCACCGACTTCTTTCAATTGACGCGTTGTACTTGTTAATGGCAAACTGGGTTTCATTGAAGGCTTTCTCTTAATTGTACCTAAAAAATCGACAGAAAAAAGTAATCCAGTTTTCGCTGAAAACAGCATATTTAAGGTTACCTGTAGAGAACTCGGAATCGAAGGCATTTTCGCAGGTGGATGATGCACCATCCGACATGCAACCGCTTGAACTTGAACTGCTTGCCCTGCTGTGCCTCCCGACGCTTATGTCGCTAGGCGCAGCATAGGTTTCAGTTTGAGTCGGATAAACTTCGCCCGCATTGAAACTGCAACAAAAAAAGAAACGGTGAGGAAATCAATCAAAATTAAAGAAAATATTAACATTTACCTCTGCACAGGAGTAGTGACATTGCTTTGCACAGCAATGGAGCTAATCGAACAGCTCCTCGCATGCGCCAATATATCCAAGTCCTCTTGCGCTAGCTCATCGACCAACATCCTATAATTATCCATCAATTGCTTGCCGTACTTCGCTATTCTAATTCCAACAATCCATTGTTCCAAAGTATTCTTGTCCTCGGCGCAAAGATATTTAACAAACTTCGAACTCTTGGGATCCTGCACTTTAGGATGTTTAATTCCGAAACAATAATCCGTTGGGGCTTTAAACTTCTTCTTCCAACCCAAACCGTAGTAAACTTGATTACTCTCGAATGTCATCAAGCAGATCAAATCCTTAGCGGATTTAACCTTTTCCTTTTGGAAGTAGTACAGTCCGGAAGCTCGTAAGACAAAGTAGTGCTTCTTCCAACCTTTCTTTGACTCCGATTTGAGATATAGAGGTCCTTCAACTTCTGGTATCCTCGTATTCGATGAGAAGAAATCCTCTGTGAGCATAGTTCGCGAATGTTCGTCGTTTTCCATACTTTTCTGCTTGTCAGTGCTCGATAGAAGGTACTTCTCGGGTTGCATGAACAATAATGTCTTCTCGGGCCTCTCCACGAAAAGGATTTTATTCTTGGAGTCTCTCGCCCATAGCATAAGATTATCAACTAGGAGTTCGTGGTCTTCGTAAATCCGTTCTGGAAAAGGTATGGAGTATAATCATTTATGTTTAATGTAATTTATGGGAAACTTACCCATATACAAGTCTGGTATATATTCTACGATCGCCCATTTTGGATCCATCCCAACGTGGTTCTTATCCGCTAATAATCTAGTAACGTAAGCACATGACATCTTCTCGTCAACTAACAACGATTTCGCCGAGCCATCTACCGTGAAGACCTTCACGAACAATTTCTGAATGTTGGCTTCCTTGATCTTCTCCATCGCCATCTTGATCTTTTCCGCCTTGATTTTATTCGTTGCGTCCTGAAAATCGAAATTCTTATCTCAGTAATGATTTTAAGGTGGATTCAATAGGTTATTACTTGCTGCTTCTGCGTGTGATGCGACGGTTGCATCTTGGAACCGCTACCTCCGCTGCTGGTTGAGGATTCGCTGGATAGCATCGAAACCGTATCGCTAAAGGCCGAATCATTGTCCGGAGAATCGGTTCTGACCGAGTCTCCGTGGTAGAGGACCTCCATTTCACCGGCATTCTGTTTCAGTCTAGCTTCTTCCGACAGGGATCTACTGTGTGTGCGCGAGTGGTGTTGAATTTTTGGACGATCTACAATATGAAATGCGATTAAGAAAATGTTAATATTGACTTTGTTTTTCTTCCATTTTTCCGATTCAGATTCGTTCAAAGCAGTTGCTCATTTTAGTATTACAGACTCCAATATACCGGAATAATGAAAAATTAATGAAAACCATAATAAGACCAAGAAGTAGAAGAAAGAGACATAGAATATATTTAACAAAAATCAAAGCACTTATTAATAGGAATTCATTTTTATTAAATAAAAATGGAGATATGTCCAATTGACGTTAATTATACAGCACAATACCTACCAGAAAGACGTTTATTTTCTTGAGCGTGGCCGATTTCTTTCTCGCATTGCGACTCCAAGGCACATAGTTCGCCCAAGATGGCGTCTAGATCCACATCGGGTGCATCCTCGAGATTGGCCATAGAAAAACGGTAACTATCAATACGTGGTGCTGTTATCTCTGAAGTTAATGGACGAGGATGGGAAGAAGACAACGCAGCGGAATCGAGGCTCTGAAAACAAATACAACGTAATGAATGGTATTTCTAAAGAATCAGGTTTGGTCAACTTATGCTTCTCTTTTCAATTGCGTATCGTATTTCCAAATTAACATCCTGTATTTTACCATCAATCGATACAAACCAAAATTGCCAACGAAGTATTTTTATCATGGTACCCACACTATTAAAATGAAAAACAAAAGGGCCACAATAAATTAAATATAAAATTCTTGTAGTTGCGATGAAATAAGTAATGAAGACGATCAAAGTATCAAATGTGAGTAGTTTTTCTCGCTGATAACAATGGTGTAATTGCAGAGAACAATCGCAAGTCATATTTGCAAAGATTTCGTTTCTCACTGCTACCGATGGAGAAAAAGTAATTCATTCTTTTTGTTGAGTGCGAAAAAGAATATCGTTATTCTTATCGAGGTTTTGAGTTAAACTATTGGAACAGTATCCGGCATATACGAGGCAATTTCCAATTTTAATCTAATTTTTCATTATATTATTCCTTCTCACATATGCCTTAATAACGTGTTTGATAATTTACAAAACAATTGCAGCAGTATTAGTTCTAATATCTATGAGCTTGTGTAGTCACGGATCAAAATTAACAAATATTGAGCAGTTATAAAATTCTTAACAAAACAAGGAAAATCTCAAAAAATGATTCGTAATGAAATGTTGGCTGTATACGGGGATGTCCTTCAAAGTCAACTATTTGCCAATGGTCAAAATTGCTTAAACATGGTCAAGAATCATAGGATGATGTTATTGAAAAAAAAAAAACAAATGTTTGGTACTGGAAGATGCAGAATTAAAGAAACGGCAATTAGAAAGTTTGTTAGGAGCTTCAGAAACCGCAGTTTTTAGAATTCTACACGAATACATTGGAAAGGTTAGTGTTCTACGAATGCTTCCGCTATTGCAAATGCGTGTCCGGATGGAGACGTAAGAACATCTTTTAGCTGTTCATGAGACGAACTAAATTTAATTATCAGTGCAATGCAATGGCATATTAAGGGCTCCGAGCTTCCCAAGAAGTTTAGTAACACTCCTTCTGCAGGAAAAGGGTTTGCATGTGATCTGCACTTGTGAGGAATCAAAGGTACTCTGGCAGAAACATTTCGAGGAGGATCTATTGGACTCTTCGAAAGTACTCAAGTATCCTCTGGGGAAGATAATGGCCTTATAGATACCAAACTGCCCGGGTGGAATTGAGAGTACTGTTGGGGTTGTTGCAAGGAGCTTGAAGCTCAAGTGCCTGGACGATTGGTGGCGAACCCAAACTGTATGAATAAATGAATGAATAACGATAACAAGAGAGTATTATTTATTAAAGTAGTATTGAAAACGCGGCAAATTAACGAACGGTGCCTTGTTGCTACACGACATTGCACCAGTGCACAAGACTTGCAAGCTGCATAGAAAGCTCTCCATATCTTTCTCATGACTATACTTAAACTCCGGTTTAGCATAACACATGGAAATCACAAATCACTTAAAAATTTGTCAGCGTTTGAAGGCTATTTAAAACAAAACAAAAAATTCCAAGTCAAACTTAATCGAAGACTTAGTTTTTCTAGGACAGTTTGTTTCTTGTTAATAACACAGCAATATACTAATTGAAAGTGTATCCGTTATGATATCAGAATCTATTTTTGCAACATTCCAGACCATATCCTCCTTATCTGCGCGTCGTACTAGTTGACTTGACGATGATGATAACATCGAGTCTACGATCCCGTTGAATGAAACGTGCGGTTATGTATACGCGTGCTATCGTTATAAAAGAGGAAATAACTATCACTAGTGACGATAAGTTAATCACAGGTTTTTTTTTTAACAATATTTCGAAACCTACGCATCACCGGTACTAATCGTCGATTCTGGATTTTTGTTGCGCATTTTTGCTATGTCGCAAAATTCGATAAAAAAAAAAGGTAAACAGCTTCATAATGAGTTTAAAGTTACTTTAAATTTTAAAGTACACTTTAACCTTGAAAATGGGTTTTATAATGCTAAATGAGAGGTAAGGCTGGTAGTGAGCCCTTCTCTAATCTAAGTATCTAAAATCTAAGTATATTGGCTAGCCGTCAAATGAAGTGTGAGTAACTGCACGAAGGCGAAAATAACACATGTGTGGTTGATCAATAGCATACCTGGCTTAAAGACAAAACAACAAGAAATTTTTAATTCAAAACATTCTGAAGGGTTAACAAATGCTATTACTGTAAATTGTTATGGTACGACAAAATTACCCATGTCTTCTATTCTTCTCTATTTTTCTTCTATTGTTATCGATAGTTCGGAAATAGTATCTAGATAATAATCGCTAAGCCGCATAACTGCACTCATAAATGCATATTAAATGTTGCTATCCTTATAAATGCAATGATTTGAAGGCAATATCAGCTGCAGCTGCAATTACAGAATAATGAAGGCTCTCTTTTCGCCTGTGCATTACAAAACCAATAAACGATAGACGTTATCTGCCATGCTGATTATTTGATCTCTCTTTTTACGTAATGTAAAAATGCGCAAATACACAAAAATTTAAGCAAACCGTCCAAACTTTGTTAGAAAATAACTATTATACATGACCGTGACTAATTCATAACAAAACTTATATCAGTACTTAAGATAAATAAGTACTTACCTCCATGTCATACATACGTTGCAGTGTAAATGCATTGTATCTATGCATATTTGCTAAACTATGAAATCAAAAAGAAGGACTGTTTTGGGTAAGTATTTATAAAATGTAGTCTTCTCCGCCTGTTTTTATTACACCAAATATTCTGCACTAAATAAGTAATTATGCCTATTGGGTGACGATACAGCCATTTTTTACATATGGTGTCATTAGCCAACTTTTTATAGGAAAAGCACAGTCACCAATAATATGCACATCTGGTGTAGGAAAATACTTTTATGGCTCGTATTTTTTAAATGTTTTTACTGATACTAAGCCACATATATCACCGATTGTATTGCTTTGACATGTACCACAAAAATATCAGCAAAGGCAACTGGATAATTTCCATCTCTATATTTCTTTTTAATCAAATAGTAATGATTGTTTTCTGCGGACGCTTTGGTGGATTTCGTTCAGCTTTACGAATTTGCGAAATCTAACAATATAATCCACAAGGTCCGTTTCAAAAAGCTCTAAAAGCATCAGATCCATATCGTACTTTAACTGCCAATTAGACCTTGTAGCTCTTTTCCACAGATTCCACAGATAGATATTTTCGTGATATTACTTGAAACGTATCACGTGACTTGTTACCGCTTGTTGTAACTATTAGCATCGCCAAAATAGTACTAGCAGTTACTAAAAAACGCTTAATATTCAATAAGTTTTCAGGAATAATTAGTAACAATACTGGAGGTGGGGGTGTAAGGAAGTTCATTAGATCTCCAACAAATGCCCGAATATACTATTTCAATGACGGTTCACCTAATAGGAAATGTAATAAATTGGCAATAATATTGTGAATTATAATTTTGGTGCTTGTTTCTTACTGTTGATTCGTTCTCGGGATGCCACCGTCAATCATGGATAACCGGATAGTAACAAGCAGCTTCGTCGGCTTACAATATCGCGCATACGTAGTCGCATTTTTCCGTGTCGCCATCGAGAACAATGGCATAAGTGTTGATTCGACAGCGGGCGCCAACTAACCGCCGTCTCCTTTATCTATCTGTGCTGTCTCGTGATTGCAATAATTATTATTGCTCTCTGGTAATCGATTCTTTTCCGGTTGGTGCGCTAATGTTGATCGATAAACGACTACAACTAAATTGACGGACTTACAACAATAAATTCGTTTCAATGATCTCTCGAAATCGTTACCATCCTCCGAACAAGTATGTACATACATACAATAGATAGACAATCAGAATGCATATTACCAATAATGCCTTCCCTGCGTAATTTAGAGAAAAAGAAAAAGAAAAACATTATGTTCAAATGGTGGTATACAAGGGTGTTTAATTTCCGCGTTGCATGATACAAGTTTGCTTTTTTTAATGCAACACCTCCATATAAAGGTAATCTGAGAAGTTTCAAGCCTCAACGTAAAGATGGCGCTCCTCGTTAAAATACTCTGATAATATAACTGAGAATACATTGAAAGATACCTTCGAAAATTTCAACAATGTTGGACGCTCAGTCGTTTGTGTCAGTCGATGTTGGTTTCTGTAACAATTTAAAAAATCGAATATCGGGCCGTCATCAAGTTCAGTGTTGCCCTGACATTTCCTGATCAATTTTCAAAAATTTCCCCAACTCTCTTTTCTATTAGATACCAATTCAAAAACAAAATTTAATGTTTCGCGTACGCCACTTTTTCATGGCAAAATGAGTACTATACGTGATGCTGATTGGAAAAATCCACCTTAAGTCGTAAACATACAGCGGAATACGAGCGGAGATTTTGATGCATTCGATTAGAACGATTCATGAACTACGTACGCAAACGATTGAAACTTTTTTTAAATCTCCAAGATTTTCTATTCTTTCCAATACAGTATAAAATGAGAATTTTGTTGACCTAAGGTAAGTTTTTTAATCAGCATCACATATAGAACTATAGGCTAAAAAACAAATACCAAAATAAACCAATATGGATATTGGAAACAAGGGAACAATACAATTAACTGTGAAAGAGTTTAACATATGAATTTAAAAAGATGCAAATGAAAAAATTGAAGAATTGTGCACTACAATAAGTTAATGAGAATGTAAAAACACTAAAGAACAATAAAATGAACTAAAATGGCTTTGAAACAATTGCACTTACGAATGTAGAGCTATTGTACATCAACTTTGGAAAAATCTCAAAGAAAAAATATTTCTTTTAGATTTTTCACCAAAAAATTTTCGTTGTGAAAAACCACTTTAATAACAAAAACAACAAACAAATCTATTTTCTACTATCACAAGTATTCGTGCACAATTGCTTAAAACATCATTTTTTCCTGACATTTGGCTGAAATCTCCAATGTTCCCCGATTTCCCCTGTCCCATATCCAATATCCCTGACTTTCCAAGTCTGTGGTCTGAAATTCTTTTTTTGTAAGAAATTTGTAAGACAGCTCTACGCAAATTAAAGCTAAGGTGGATGTTATTTACGGGAAGTCTACGTCATTATTGGCCACAGTGAAATTGTGACAAGCTGGGTCGTAGTGGCTTCAATGGTGGCCATGGGAAAAATTCTCGAATTTAGGTTCGAATTGACAGGCTACCCATACTATTTACCAAATCTGAACTTTAACAAAAATTTTTTGTTTCGTTTGGAGGACAAAAATTTTCATGCTGTTATATTCACAAACGCCTATTATGCAGTTGCCAACTACTATTTGGATGAATTCAATTGCTGGGAAAAGTGAGATAAATAGACTTTCAAGGAGAACATGTTAAGAAATAAAGAAAGAAAAAAAAAATAATAAAGAAAGAAATTAATAAGTGTTGATGAGAATATCTAAACCAAGATATTGTAATCAATTAAAATTGCCGGTTCAGATATTCTCATACTTTACATTACTTTTCTATCGATCGACTACTAACGTTCATAAAGCTGTGCCGATGAGCCGTAAACGACGAAACGCATCCACAGGTGGCCGTGTTGGTAGTATCGTATTAATTATTCATTTAAAGCTGAATTTGACAAAAAAAATTGTTTCAGTGTTAGACTGAAAACATGTCAGACTATCCTTAACTTTCTAACACGCTGTATACTGTTAAAAATCTTGATGAACAGGATAAGAATTCATTTTTAACTAAAAAAACAAATTCCTAAGCTTACTCCACAAAACAAATACAATATTATCGACAATCTTTTGCAGCTGACAATTTATAAATGAGGTCAGGACCAAAGTATTGTCGAAATACATTCTGGGAATTAAACTGTCGCACCTTGTACGAAATTGTTCCTACATCAAGCGCTAAAATTAGACTTGTCCATATTGAAATTGCTAGCACCTTATCGATATTGCAAAATGTGTCCGTAGCCACTTTCATTATTGTTCTGATGCGGTTTGAAATGAATTGTTATTCCAAGACATCGGTATATATAGCGATATGCGACAAGTGTAAAAAAGAGACAAAAATACAGGCAAAGGAAAAAACAATCTGTGACGACGGTCCGTTTCGTAAGATCTTTATTTATAATGAAAACCGCAGATAAGACACGAATACGTAACGTTTTTAAGTCAGAAAAATTACGAAATTGTGGAAAAGTTGTAACTTTTAATGGAGATGATCGGTTAAGCATCTAAACAGATCTCAACAAGGAAAGTTTATTAGGTGTGTCATCTTGTGAAATATTGATAAAGTGATAAACATCAATAAAGTAATTTTGTAATTTTAAAATATATACAAATAAAATTTCTTTGTAGATTTAAGAAAAAATATAAATTATCTTTATGCCAGCGTTGAAATATGCGTCAATTTTAAAAGTCATGTATTTACCTTTCTTTTAGAGAGTCACTTGTACGACGAGTAGGAATTTTGGGCAGTCGAATTTAATTATAGTTATACAGCTTGTTCGCAAATGAATCTTCGGGATTACCAAAAACTGCAACCACTACCGCTAACCTGCTAGATGACTATCGAATTAGGGTTAGAGAAATACTAGAGACTGTGTGCATCTCAGAAGAACGTGTTTGTCAAATATTGACTGAAGATTTGGCCATGAAAAAGCTAATCGCACATTGAGTATTGCGCTTGCTCACTGAAGACCAGACACATTCGAATGAAAATTTCCAAAGCCCTCTTGAAGCGATTTAATCGAAACAAGCTGGAGTTTTAGCGTCTGTTAACAATTATAGATGAAACTTGCGTACACCACTACACTACTAAAGCCGATACAGAGTCGAAACAACAACTGGTTAAAAATGTTAAACATACGTTCCACTAATCTAAAATTAGAAATTCACTAATCTATCTAGAACAGCATGGCAGGTCATTAGAGAACTATCAACCTCAACCTTCAAATTAGCAATGAGCAACTTTGTAGTGTAAGGAATACAACATTTTTAGTTCTTTGAGTAGATGAACTTTTAAACAGGAAAAGTCACTCACAAAAAGTGAAAACAATAACGGAGCCATATTAGGCATGACTACTTGGCAAACTGATAGCAGACGTTGCGGGAAAGCAGTTCCATTTGAAGATAATGTCAAAGCAACGCACCATCTTACACTTCAGTGGTCCTCATGCCAAAAATTCAAAATCTGGGGTTTGAATTGGCAGATCACCCACCCTATTTATCATAGCTGGCCCTTGACGACTTTCTTCTATTTTCCAGGCTGGAAGTTTCGCTTGGAGGACTCAAATGAGAAGGCTGTCATATTCGTAAGCGCTTATTTTGCATACGATACGAGCATCCCTGGAAAAAATATATCGACTTACAAGAATACTTATTTCTGTGTTAGACTGAGAACTTTTCAGAAGTCTTCATGGTTATGGAACCACTACCTAGTACAGGTGGAAGTATCACCATCATGGAAACGAAAATTCCCAAATTTACGACATACACTGCCGTTCAGAGAAGTTCGGTCGGTTAGTAAAAAACATGAAAAGGTTACACGAAACAAACGAAACTAAAAACAAAATGCAATTTTATTGTATGTACAGGTAAAAAAGACAAAAATAAATAAATAAAAAGTTATTCCGGCCTAATATAACATAATGAATATTATATTTTTTTTCATCGAAAAAACCTCCTTTGCTGTTAATCACCGCTCGAACTATTCTAGGCATTCTTTCGATAAGTTTTGTTAAAACGGATTGTGGAATACTAATCCATTCATGTTGCAGAATATTCCGTAAATGTTCTTGTGAAGTTGGGCATATTTTTCGGATCCTCCTGTCCAGTTAATCCCACAACTCTGTAGGGTTGAAATCTGGGCTTTGTGGGGGCCATGTCATTACTTTCAGGGTGTGCTGTTCTTCTTGCTCCTTTAGATAGTTCTTACACACTAACGCAGTGTGTTTTGGGTCGTTGTCATGCATGAATGTAAAGTTACGGCCTATTATACGCAATCCTGATGGCACTGCATGATTCTGGAGTATTGCAAAATAATTTTCCTTCCTCATTACACCCTGCACTCTGCATAAATCTCCCGCCCCAGCAAAGGAGAAACATCCCCACACTAACACAGAACTACGCCCTTGCTTCACTGTAGGCACAATGCAGTTAGGGATCACTTTTCGGCTTTAGATCTTCAGACATAAACTCGTCGATTTTGCCCAAAAACCTCAAACTTTGACTCGTCACTCCAAAGCACGTGTTTCCAATCATCTAACGACCAATCTAGATGAGAACGGGCCCACTGTAGCCGTTTTGCTCTGTTGCCCCGACGTCATAAGGGTTTTCGAATGGCAATGCGTCCATGAAGGTCCGCCTGTTGAAGTCGACGTTTTACCGTACTCGCCGAAACTTGTTCTTCACGGCCGCGATTGACTTCGGCTGCTATTTGTGGCGCTGTTACTTTTCTATTGCGTTTGCTTAATAATACAATTCTCAAATCTTCAGCTTTTGTTGTTTTCCCAGATGCTCCGGGACGACCACGATTTTCTATAGTTCCAGTTGTCCGATATCGCTTTATGATGTCATTTACTGTTGAACTTCTCATATTTATTTTTTCAGCAATTTGTCGCCCCGAATATCCTTCTTAAAACAGCGTAATAACGCGTGAACGTTTTTCTACACTGGTAGGCTTGCCACGTGCCATTTTGAAGTAAATTTTCTTAAAACTTTCGCGCAAAAACGACAGATGCACACCAACACGCGTTTAACAGTAAAACGAAGCAAATTTATATCTTTACGCCAGTGATAAATAAACAAGAATGATACTGCGGTATATTTCCTAAATGTATTGTTCGTTAATAATTCCCAAACGACCCGTTTCAAAAGATCGGTACTTCCGAGAAAATTCTTGGAATGACAACAATAAAGGGACTTTATTGTGGTTGTCGCAATATTTCTACTTTACATAATAATTTATGGCTTTAGTCCCTTAGAAAAGAGTGTATGCTTAATATTTTTCTAATTTTATGTATTACTAATTGTATACAGTGTGATATAATAGATTTTTATTGTATGACCGAACTTCACTCAACGGCAGTGTATGTCTGTGCTCGAAAAGCATCATATACTTAATAAGGGGTCGAATCAAAATTATTAATATGATGTATAAGTAAAATTGTATAATGGGACAACATGCGACCCGTTAAAAAACCTAGAAACTCCAGATTTCTTAACGGGTTACATCTCACATAGAGTCAACACTTTCACAGATTCTTGTATAAAAATAAACTTCCCATATTAAATGAAGTATTAAATGCATCAAGGTGTACAACGGATAAGCTGTTTATAGAAATTCATGAAATAGATTAATTTCAAGTAAGTTAACGTCATCAACATACCTGATCCAAAGACGAGTGCGATCTTTTCCTGGTTATTAAAACTGTGAGATATAAGATGAAGCAGATGCACCACCAATCCTAGGAACGTAATCTTTTAAAGACCTTAATAACGTCTCTACATCAAAAAAGTCTGGGCTGTGACATAAACTCTAGATTGAAATAGAATTCATTTTGCTATCTTGATATCCATCGAATAATCGAACACTTGTATAAAACAAACAAGATCCGACAAGAAACACGATGCAATCTCCATACGTACAATTACGAATGTAAATAAAGAATACTCCCCAATCGATCTCGCCTTTTTCAGTGGAAATTTGGAGCTCCAAATAGCCACGAGATCCATAATCTAAACTTTCTTTGTTATCTAAACACGGAACGACATCCTTGAAA
Organism: Marronus borbonicus; assembly: GCA_902655005.2. Lineage (NCBI taxonomy): Eukaryota > Metazoa > Arthropoda > Insecta > Coleoptera > Scarabaeidae > Marronus > Marronus borbonicus. The sequence continues at coordinate 23,972,926 of LR737380.1, read as the reverse complement.
TTTCTCAGAACTAACACGCGGAGCATGACGTATAGATGTTGTACATATGTATTTACAACTTGGTGGCATTGCCGATCTCGTCTACATCTCGTTTGGCTTCCATAAATCGTTTTCTGAATCAGTTAGATGTTATGTATTTGGCGTTGAGGAAATATAAACAAATAGCAACATAGCTTGCCGCGTTTATCGCTAACAGCTGCGCTTGTACCGCTTGGTACTAACACACAACACATGCATGTCACTCTTATGACCTTTACATGGTCTATGGTTATGCGACATCTTTTTTTTTGGCAGGGAAAGACATGACCACCGCTGCGAGTTGGGAAAATTCGCAAAGACGACAGTTCCTTGTTTTTGTAGCAACATTCTTCGATACTTTGTAATGTAAAGTTGCTCAAAAGGAAAATTTTGAACTCTTTGTAATGAACGTTGTTACCAACGTCGTGTTTCTATAATTAATCTTCTTGGTTTCCTTCCCAGTCTGAAAGTATACCTTGAAAAATACATGGGATAGTACCTTTGTCGAAGGTAGGGTTTGTCACTGTATTTTGGATTGTCCGAAATTGTTATGGATTTGACCAAATTCAATCAAATGCGACTTATACTCAAGTTTTTACCTTCATTTTAATTAATTCACCGTAATTATTATGGTACAGATAGAATTTCTTTAGTTGTAATTATTTGTTACGAACAAGCAATGACTCACGCCTTGACATTTAAATTAAACGCATACATATTTCCCTATTTGGTACTAGGCTAGATGCAACTAAATCCATATGAATAGATCAAATTACAACTAACAATATTTAATACTTAATTGCAGTATTGGATTGCCAGCGACAGTGGTCTTAAGTCGATTTTCATAAATATTCACGAACTTTATCCAGCCACGCTCGCGCATCTGTGAAAGTTATCGCGTTTGCTAGTCCGAAAAAATCAATATAAATGAACCGCTCTAAATTCCATTTAAATGAAATAATTTATTTGTGCAATATGTATGATATATTTGCCTCTCTGTGTGTGTTGTTACCGCTCAGAGAATAAACGTATTTGGAGCGTTATTATTTATTATCGAAAACAATATTTAATTATGGCACATGAACGTAAGTGAAACATAGATAAGACAACGCTATGTGCCATGGTAGAAGACTGGTTGCACGTAGGCTAATCAATATTTAGTGTTAAACTTAACCGATAATTGTCTAAACAATTTTCTATACAATGAAAAAGTAGGAGGGAAAATTGCACCAATTATTTTACTTTGCTAAACATAAAAAAATCCTGATAACGGTTTTCCTTTGTCTGAAATGAATGTTACTAAAAATAATTAGGGTGGGGCCTTTATATATGGATCCAAATAATATAATATAGGATTAGGACAAAGATCTCATCGATATAGCAGCGCAACAGCCTTTGATTTTATCTTATCGATTGCAATATTGATAATTCAGGATTCTCTAACGGGACGGTGACGAGAAATTAAAAGCAAATATAGTTTGGAATATGATGAGTGTTCCGTTTCTTCTCATAAAAGAAACTGAATGTCGATAACGTTATTATTTTTGGACCAATAATAAGTTACGAAACGATTTTTATTTAACAATGTTATTAGAACAAAATTATTTAACTTAACCGACATAAACGATTTCAAATTCAATTTTTGAAGACTGTAATATTATGTTAAAGTTTGCCGTCTAGTATCACCGCGTAGTGTCATTTTTGGATACTTGTAACCTTGAAGTATCTCCTAGTAAACTTGACGATTCATTGAATAGTTTCTTGTGCATGAAGTTTCTCAAAGATTATCATTAACTAGATAACATGTTTTGTAAATGAAACCTATCAGAGAGAACTCGGCTATAAGTCTCTGTAACGTCATGTTACGCATCGTTAGAGTGTTGCCGTTACCTGATCGCACCAGAATAATCAGACTGATTATAAAAACGTTATTTTTAAACGTTACAATGTATTTGCAGAATTGAAAGTTTGAAAATTTATTATATTCAAATCAATATTGTAACAATTTATTCAAGTTTGTCGTATTCCTGATTGTGTTTTTTTTAATTGCTTTTAAAACACTCTTCAAAAATACAGAGACGTGATGGACAGGCGAATACTACCGAAATTCTTTGGAAAATGAACTGAACTCTTAGTTAGAAATTGTCCCATTGAACATTATTCAAAGAATGAGGGCGCACAGTGGTAAGAAACGGCGTTTCCTTGGCCAAAAACTATTTTTCTGAAAGTAAACTGTAAATTGCGGGAAAATTGAAATTCACATAGACTTTTCTATATTATCTCTGTTTGCCTTTGGGTTGAATTTCGGTTCATATTATTCTGCATTCAATGCACAATTTACCTGTAAAAAATCTCGTACCCATACTTATCCCTTACAGAGAAACTCGCGTTTTACGTTATGTTTAGTAGAACAAGTTCCGTTGCAAGTAGGTTTAAAGGCAAACATAAAGCACATCAAATACGTTTGCTTATTTCCGATAAAAATAGTATTTTACTTACCACCAAAATATTGTTATTATAAATTAATCTTCTTGTTACTGTAACTGATCAAAGCAAATGAGCAAATTCGTGTTTGTGAAAAAGTCAATATAGTGAATTGCAAAATTAGAAAATTATTTTCATCGTATTATCAAATTCAATCTGTGAAAAGTGATTATTAACTGTAACACCTATAAGCGCGACTATAAAATTGCAATGCCTTCTTAAAAAATTGAGCATTTCCCGTGTTTAAAATTGCATATATCACTGTGGCTTCTATAGGCGAGATTTTCTGCAAAATTTCTACGATAATTCCATAAATAAACGATAACATGAATGTTTAAATTGCCGCGTCTCGTTATCGCCTTTTTTTGGTTTTGTTTGAGAATAAAAACATAGTAACCGTCGCTCATTAAACGTTGATAATTAATTCTATTTTTTTTTTATTAATAAACGCCAACCGTAAAACCGCTAAAAACGACAGGCAGGATGTAATAATAACGCAATAACAAATGAAAATGTATGAGTCGTTCCGACAGCCAGGCGCAATCTGTCGTATATGTTACACAAGGTGGCGCTAGTCTCTTACCGGTGGCGTCGTATGCATGGTATCGTTTTCTTTCCTCTTTCCTTTTTTTTTATTTTGTTTCATTTTGTTCCTTTTTTTCTCGTATTTCCATACCTACTCTTCTTCTAGAAAATACGGTGCACGGGCACACAGGCGCACCGGGCGAATATATAAACAGGTTTCCAGTTTATCAACACCTGCCTGCGACACAATTACATGTTATTAGTATAGGGTTTTATTTAATCTTAATGTTATAGTTTGAGACGCCGTAACTAACGTATGCACATACACGCGCACGAGACAACGCGCAGATTGAAAGATTTAAGCAACATTTACTCCACCTGCGGTTATTATAACGAGCAGGCTTTGGAAAAACAAAAAAAAACATAAGTCGCTACGCAGATGGACGCAGGTAGCTGTACGAGCGACAATGCCGCACCGTAGCAGCAGCGGATATCGTCGGTCGTTTTAAATAAGGCGTTGGAGTTTATTGTTTGTCAATTTTGACCCGTTTCTGCGCCTACGCTGATGTTTGTTTGGAGAAGGCGCTGTTCCATAAAAAAGAAAAAATAAATAAAACTACTAACAGATATCGCTACATTGTTTTGTTATAGGTTTCATGTTGAGAACGAGGCATTGCTCTCATGGAGGTAGTCTTAAACGTTGCCATGTTTGCGATAGAAGGGTTATTTAAGAGTGTAGGCTGGTGCTACCTGTTATTGACAGTAAAAATTGTTAGAAGTGCAGACCGTACTGTATAGGTTATTGTTGTTTATGAGTATGGTCAATATAAATGTACAAGGATCAAATATATAGAAACGGAATAAACCAAATTAAGCGTTTTTTATTTCAAACCGGTAAATTGCAACAATGTGCAATGCCAGCGATGATTTTTACCATCACAAAAATCAACACAATATTAATCTACTTAAACCAAAAAGTGAAACAACTGATGCTGCAAATGTACCTATATCGAGTAAACTCTACAGGTTCTCAATCCAAAGTAACTTACTACTTCTGGATTTCACCTGTCGTCTACAAAATGGATTAAAGAATGTTTCAAAGTCGACGAATAAGCGCCACGCTGGGATCGGAATATCAAGGGTACGCTCATACGCAATAATAATTAAACCTATGATCACCTACGCCTTTAGTTTGGTGGTCAAAAACAACTCAGAAAACAGTACTTCAAAAAATTCAGAGGCTTGCTTGTCTCAACATCACAGGTGTGTCAGCACCACTGGAAGTCCTGTTGGGATTAACGTCGCTTCATATCCACATTCTGAAACAGGCTATATTGAGTGCTCTCACCCTCTGCAGAATAAAGGGTTTGCAGTCTGGGGATCTTAAAAGGCATCTCAGAATCACATTGCAAAGGACAGGATCGCTATGCAATACAATTCAGCCTCATGGGGTGATCATTGAAAACCGTACTGAGTGGGCATCCGGTCAGCCTCAAAACAAAAGAGGTAGCATGGTATGGTACACGGACGGCTCAAGAATAGAAGGTGTTGCAACAGGTATAGGCATTAGTAAACCTAACTACCACCTTAAAATGCCTACAGGACTCCACTACAACATATTTCAAACAAAAATCTCTGCTTTGAACCTGTGCGTCATAAAGAACCTCGAAATAGGGATACGAGACACAACCTTAACTATGTTCAATGACAGTCAGGCAGGTCTAAAGGCTATCAAGGCCTACACATATGAATCTGGTCTAACTCACGAATGTATACACAATTTAAGGAAATTGGGACACAAGAACATCAAGGGATCGAAGTTAATGAAAAGGAAGACAAGCTGGCTATAGGAGCAGCGAATAAGCCCTTCATCGATCCAAACCCCTTCTGTAGCCTACAAAAGAGCCACATCAAACACGTAATTAATGAAAATGAAATTATGCTATCCTGCTCCTTATTTGTCTTCTTTTATGAGAAAATCAGATATACCTTCAATGTAGGATATCTTCAACTTAAACTATTAACATAAATAAGTACCATGAATAAAAGTAATGTATGTGGGCAGAAGCTATGGAGGATGTATTTACTTTGCCGTGGCAAATTGTATGAAAAACATCTGCTGTATTAACTACAAATCAACAGTAATAAATTATGATATTAGCCTTTTATAAAGGACCTCTTTGTGCTTGTTATGCTTGCTTGTATTCGCAATTAAATCATACACACAATTCTTCTTCATAACACCTGAACTTCTAAACTTAGCTGCTGATGACAGTGCTTATATCGCTTAATAAAGGATGATCTTGCACATAAAAACAATTGGTAACCAACGGTAAACAATACACTAATATGCAGCATGAGTGCAAATAATATATGATATGCAATATGATATGATATACAACATTCTCGACGAACCCATTCTCACTTTACGAAATTTCTGGTTTCTTTAATGTTAACTATAAGTAACATTGCTTCCACTTGGATGAATTTAGGACATACTCTAGCTACCTACGCGAAACAGGCGTTTATTAATTACTTTAATAGACGTAATTATCCCTTCCTAGGGCAATCCATACAGTATACTGGAGGTCATAAAAATTTTATAACGTAATTCATCTCTGAGATTAAGGGACTAATAGATTTTTGGTACAATTCAGGTTCACCGCACAACGTTACCATGTAATTGTCACAAGAATGAAAGCCATCCATTGATAATTGATTGCAGCTACCTAGATAGTCAGACGATATCTACATTTCCAGCTTTCCGGCTTTTTTTCCGAAGCCACTGCAAAACATTGAATGGAGATTACCTCCTTGAAAAAATTGATCAAATAAATCGTTGCCACCTGTTCTTTGTTAAAGATCTTTTCCGTAAATAGAATCATAAGTAAAGCATTAGAATAATACTATAGGATTTAACAAACGAGGGTCAATTTAAATACCAAACATTCCGCGATAACGGAGGATTAAAAGGGTAACAAAAAATATATGTATATCTACTGATATCGATTGATATTCATAATTACCTTTCCAAAAACACGTAGCTTAAACATGCGTATTGGATATGATGGTTCCAGCAGATTCCAAATGTTTAGCTATTGTTACAGCGACCCAGTTTTAATGAGACCACAAAACAAAATTTTCAATCCCACGTATACCCTCTTGCATTAATTACACACGAGTACCACGACCTTACCATGGTAAGGAGAGTATTTTGTAGGGAGGAAAAAAAATTAGGACAAAGCAACACATAAACACATCACGCAATGTTTTTTCTTTCTTCTATTAAATTAAGGTAATTTAAACCTTGTTTAAATTTTGACATCACCTGTGTAGATTCCTTCGAATTATTTTTTACAGATAAACTGAAACTATACCACTTTATCCGAAGGGGTGAGCACCTCACAATCGCACGCTTCAATTACAACACTTTTTTTGGGATAGTCACCACCTTCGCCTGTTATTTTTCGGGGAAAAAAAAAAAAAAAACACCCATCCAACACCGAACAGGGGTTGTTTGGCAATCGCCGCCAAGTAAAGCACGTTTAACGAGGCAAACTACCGCATTACGCAGGGTTAATCGTGGCAAGGGTGAAAAACTATCCCGCACAGTCTACTAGATTCATCCGTACTACACGTTGATTCTACAAATTTCCGCATGTGACGTCATCACCGTCACCCCGGGAAAGCTGCCCGCTCTGCAGGACTTCGTCCTCACGTCTTTCGCAGGAGTGGCGGTAGCAGTGGTGGTGGCAATACGATCGACCTCCCCTCTTACCTTCCTTCACGCCCGCAAAACTCTACGCACCCACGTTTCCAGGTAAATCCGTTAACCGTGAAGTTTGGGCGCCGTTTTCCGATGAAGGGATGTTTTTTTAAAGGATTAATATCGTCGTCGACGGCGTACAGTAGATTAAATGTGCGCCGGAGCCGAAGAGAGGCGGTGGTATTGGGAATTTTTGATTTTATTAAGCCGGCTTTAGGAGAAAACTACCACTCCATCCTTGAAAATCCCCGCGAACGCCATTGGTTTCTGGATGGCAGGAGTAAACGAAACGGAAAGTTTGTTTTTGGGGGTTTAGAGGAGCGTAAAGGTCAATATCCGGCATTTTACAATATCTACGGTATGTCCGGCGATGTGGTGAGAGATTCAATGATAAGATATTTTATTTTTATGAAATTGAAAATTAAATTGATCTCTGATTCTTGGGCTTAATGTTAATGGTTGCTAAGTAACCTTGTCGAAATACTAGTCATTAACTTCCATTTTGAATAATATCACAGTTAGAGAGTTACCGGCAGTAACAGTATTGTAAACTTGTTAAAAAAAAATAAATATGAAATCATTTCATCTCTGCCTTCAACCCTAATGGTTTTAATAATTATAAAAAGCACGAAGGCAGACAATTTCGATTTTCGGAAAGCAGACATTTTGTAATTCATTATACCAAGCACTTCCTGATACAGTAAATGTACGGATTAAAAGGACAACATTTCACAAATGGCTCAGGATGGACCTTCAATTCAAATTCCAAAAATACCATAAAGATTTAAAAAACGCAGAATACCTCTGCACTTTACTCCGTTTTTTTTTGGAAATTCAACCTCTAAAAGGTTGTAATAAGTATGGTGAGAGTTCCGTAAATTTTTGAAGTTTTGAAGGATGGAATTTGGTATCTCGACTTTTGGTTAGCCAAAAAAAAACTATTTTAGCGTCTTTGAAGAATTAAGTGTAAAATCGGTATTGGAATTTTGTATTGGAATTCTAAAATATTTAAAATCAATTACACTAAAATGCTTAAAGAAGCTCCCAATTAGAAAAAAAAACTAATCTTTATTTCTTTGTTCTTTCTAAATTAAAATTCTCCCAAACGAACTTCCTCTATCTTACACCCTTAAGTAAAATTTCCAAAAATTATTGCATGTCTGCGTTGGTGAGTCAAATAATCAGGGCTTCTCTCTATATAAAATTGGTATAAGTGTTGATAAACATTCTAATGTTTTTGTAATACCAGATTAAGAATTCACCACGTACAAAACAGCAGTTAGTGAAGATGACAGCGAGGGAGAAAATTATAACGTGGAATAAATAATGTGATAAACTAATACTTGGCTTTTGCACATGGACTCGTATTCTTTTGCCTCTTTCAGAGCCGATCCACGTTTCGTAGTTCACTGTTGCTTCTGCGCCTTGGCTTCAGGAGTGTACTAGTATATCTACAATCATTAATCGACGCTAAAACTCTGACTTACTTCGTCCAAAATTGCTTCAACGAAACATTATTTTGGTCCTGGTTTTCCTACAACTTTTTTATTAATAAACATATTTGAATGAAATTTTGTTTAAAACCATTTTAAGACCTTCAGTAATGTTGATGGTCAGATTTTTACAAAATAATAGCTAAATAATCAGACTTCCGAAATTTTGTGTCGCAGTAGACTTTTTGATTCACTATGTATTTATAAAAATGTGTGTCATTTTAGTGTAAGATAGAAGTTTTATTTCATTGTTTTATATTTCCACGCCTCCCAACAGGCTATCTGCTTAAGACTTCGTTAAAAAAAAAACTAAGCATGCCTAATACATTTTAACACCATGATATATGTATATATGGACAATTCCCATTGAAAACCTCCACGAATAAATGAAACTTAAACAAGTCGTGTGAAACAGAAGCAAGCAAACACTACGTTTTCTCCTTACTCTCTAGCATAAACAAGATCGATTTTTTACGTAATATAAACCAAACAACTAAAAAAATAGAAGTAGTAGATCCTGTTTCGCGTTTCATGACGTTTCCTATTTACTCTTTTGAATTTTTTCTCGTCCATTTTCACAAAGAGAAACAGCACTAAACGTAGAAAAGGAACATTGAGTTATTAAAAGCGAAGAATTGCGTAAAGTGATTATGTAAAGCAAATCCATTTGGCCCAATTTTTCTTCTGTAAGGAGATATTAATAAAAATACCATATACATACTGATGCCATTCTTAAATGAATTTCACATCTGTCTGGAGCGTAATTCATTCTGTAATCTACAACTACAAACGTAATATTTTTCTTATCGCCACGCTGCCGGCCGATGAGATGCTTTTGAATGGAATAAACGGACAGCAAGTTATGCTAGGAGAACATGATATAGGATAGAAGCTTCGCCTATAAACGAAACGGTTAGGCGCATATCAATTAGCAAGATTGTGTGTTTCCTTTCGATTAAAGACGATCTAGGGAACATGGTGAATGAAGAAATGACGGAGAAAAAATGCGGCAACGAGTATTGAGGATTTAGTTCCCTAGATAATGCTACTACTGGGAATTAAATTAGCTGTCTTCAAAATATCATTTATATATGTCTTGTGAAATGTTTGAAGAAGTATATATTAATGTTCGCACTAACCTATTTAACTGAATTCAATTGCCTTACTCCAAAGCAATTAAGTAATTGCAAACCTTAAAATACCGACTGTCCTAGATTAAGTGGGACTGCATGGACCATTGAAGACGGAGAATTGGTTAAACAGGCAATGTTTTACAATTTTACATGCTGATTTAATATCAGTTTGAAAGTGTTCAAAATGTCGGACCCAGAAGTTATCTCAAAAATACTAAAAACTGTTATCTTGCTGTACGTATCATCGAATTTGAGGCAGGAAAAAAAAATTCATATAACAGTCATCGTTTTCGGTCAAGATCAATTAAACATTGATATTGAACAAAAATTCAAGATGGCGACCTTTGAACTAGCCGTTTAATCGGACCTGTTATGTTCAATGGAGCTGCTCAACGTTATTTAGAAATTCTCCAAACATCCTTAGAAGATTTCATAGATGATCTACCTTTAGCAGGCAGAATTGAGTTAGGGCAGCGGTTCGCAAACTCTATCTACCACGGAACCTAGAGTATAATAGGCATCCAAAAATTCCTGAAATTTGAATCACGCGCGTAAACGAACGAAGTTACAATCATGAATCGTAGTTTGTTGGCAAATAATTTTCAATGGCAAACACATGTATTTGCATGTTTTTAGTGGTCGATTTGAGGGAACAGTATATCTTTATCAAGTTCTGTTTTAAGCTCGATAAGACTATCGCAGAAACACACAGAAAATGTTGAAGAAAACATGAGGTCAAACACAAACTTCTTAACAATGGTTAAGAACATCAGTTGATGGCAACAAATCTCTACGGATCTGTTTTTCTTTTTTTTTTAGATGTTAATGACATTATCGACACGCAATTCGTACATCCTGCTCAGGCGATTAATACGGAGTTCTATAGACAGCTCCAAATCGGCAAATGTAAGTTATGAGAAACACATGTTTAGAGGGCAAACTCGCTTGAATTGGCGTTTTGCAACTTGTTCCTCTTCCCAAAGATGAAACTCAAGTTTTATTGAAACCGCCGAGTCCCTCACAAGTACTATGCACGGGTTGAGGTTTAACACATCACTTCGAAATACCCGATATTTAAAAAATCCAGTCTTTGGGCTTACTTCTTTAAATGTCTTATAGAGGTGTGAATGTGATATCTTACGAAACGTTTTTATAATAAAATGATGATTATGATTCAATAAATCTGTGCCTTACTTTTCCTTTCCTTCTATTTTCATAATAACTAATTCTTTTGTTATTAGGCATTAGGTTAAATATATTCATAATTGACGAAAATAGATAAAACTACATAATAGCCGCTATATCTAAACTCTCCCACTGTATTTAATTTTGCAAACGCTACACGTGTCTCGGTCAAATAATAACGGAATTAGAACATGTGGTCGCCTAAAAAAAAGAGGTGTAGGAGGTCCGTTCTCTCTTAGAAAACCGTGAACCCCTACTGTAGACATGCATAAATTATAATCCTTATACTGGGTCCGCACAGCATTGATATTTTTAGCACGCTATACTTACCACTCCATGTAGGGATTGATATAATAAATGTAAATTGAAAATATTTTATAATATATGGCGCTCGTGTAGATTTCTCTTCAACGAGAGTTAGAGTTTATATTTTTGTCATATTTATCTTGGCTCTATTTAGATGTTACTATCAGTATCAACTTTTTTCCAGAAAAATTTCCGATTGACTCACCACGCGATAATTAATAGTTTTGTGGTGACATTTGTGATCATGTTTGGAGCATAAACGTCCGTGCTTCCTTTAGTTAGGATGTGGGCGCTGGTTAATTTATTTATTTATTGAAACCTGACCACAAGACTGAATGACAAAATTATACAATATCAGCGCGATTAGCGGTACGTGCAAAGTACTATGAGGTTTTGCGGAACCTATGGCATTAGAGATGAATTTTATGACGTAAGATCTTGGCAAAAAAATGCATCATCCAGGGAGAAAAAGTTAAGCTAGGAGAATCGGTTGGGATGAAGATTATTAAAGATATCATTATACACAGTTTATCGGTGAATTGGGTCTTTTTGACATCGCGTCTATCTTTCAACTGTAACGTTTCTTTTGCAGATTATCGAAAGGTAAATAGGAAAACAAAACTCTTAAGCGTAGCGATTGATAGATAAAAGCCATCTTCTTCATGAGAAAAAATTGTTAATTTTTTGAGGATCTTGAAACTTCGTATTTCTTCATAATACTAAGTAAGCGTAATATTAAATTAGAAAACCTCAAATAAATTGAAAAAATATAGGTCTTAGATTTGGTGAAATATGAGAAAGTCAAAAGTAAAACAAATATTTCCAAAAGAAGGATTAAGATACATAAGAACATAAATTCGGCACTGGTAGTTTTTCGGAGTTCTGAAACATCCTGTATATTTTACCGCATATTTAAGTGAGTTATTGAGTTTTGAATACAATCCTTTTATTTCTTCTATGTACATGACAAATAGTAAAAAGAATATTAACTATGTATTGATGTTTCCCACAGGAGAAGCTTTATAGTAAAATAAACCAACGATTAACGAAATATGTTGTTTCGTATGGCATTTTATCCTGCTATTGGTGATGTGAGGTCACCTTAAACTAAATGTTGTTTGTGAAGCTTCACATATTTTTAATGTTTCTACAGCTTTCCCAAAAAAAATTAAATGGATCGAATACCACCATTTGGTATGGTTTTTTCATAAAAAGTTCCAAAGACATGGACAAATTCTCAAAGACTTCTATAAGAAGCAATCAAAGAATAAAAGAAGGAGCTATGTCCATATGTCCAAATTCACTAATAAAATAAACCAAATTTAAATGCTTTTCTCTTTCATTTAGTATATTTTTGGACGGCCACGAAGTTTCTTTACGCATTCTCCGTAGGAAGATACTTGCACACTAATTTGGTCTTATCCGTTACTTTGATAAATAGGCAAAAGTTTTAAACTCTTAAATCATAACTACTTAAACCGATGAAATCTGTTTACCTAATGATCAAGCGGTCTCGGTTGCATCATACAAACATTACGAGAACCTCGTGCAGATGTTCACCGCTAAACTATCTCCTCTTCCATATCGTTGATTTCGCAACTAACCAAATTAGAACCACTAGTCGATAACTAAACAATCTCCCCAATCGCGTAAACAAAATTCACGCTTTTTTCGCGGATCATTTGATAATTTAACAGCAACAGATCCTCACAAGATTGCTGGTCCAAATTCCATAAAAAAAAAAAAAAACGACCAAAGATCCAAATAATAAACTATCAGCGAAAGTGTGCTGATGGCCCGTCTTTTTTATCTTTGAAACTATTTCCTTTATACAGGAGAGCAATTGTTATTGTTATTCATTCTTTTCTCCTCTCCTAGATGATTTAAAACATGACAAGAGTATAATAACCCGTGACTAGCCCGACTAATTGCTAATTTGTTTTGCAAATCGACTGTCGATCGACGATTGTTTAGATTATTTCACCGCAGCTGTTGTTATTACTCTAGAATATTGTTTATGAAATACGTTTTTAACGGATGATGACCTTTAGCTGGGAGATTAAGAGAGAAAAACAATGGGAACAAAAAAAAACGAAACCGTTTTGCTCACAGAGTTACCGATGAGAGTATTCGGACGAATTCTCGACGCTAAAAAAGGCAAGTGGAATTTGAAGATCGTCTAGATCCGATGAATACCATTTAAGGCAACGTAGAACGTCAAAAGAGAAGAAGAACATATATACAGAGAAGGAAATGAGAGTAGTGAAGTAAAGATTAAACGCTTTTAATGAGTTTAACAAGAAAAAAAAACTAGAATTAACTTTACATATAAATTAGAAATTGAACTATGAAACATTGAACCCTTGATTATTCATTCCGAATATCTGTTTAGATAATTCTAAATCTAATCCAACTTTGCTCCAATTTGAGTTATTTTACGTCGAAAGTCGAGAGTGACGCAATGGGCAGTGAGCTAAAAGGATCCACTATTCAGCTATGTTTAACTCAGGTAGTATCAACTTTTTCAAATAAATCCAAAATTTGCGTTAATGTCTTGAATTCATTTGAAGAACGTTTTAAATTAGATCTATTAAGCTGTTTAAGCTCACTAAATAAATGTTAGAAGAGTTATTATGAAGATGTTAATCCAGTTCTATCCTTAAATTTAACTCCGTAAGATGTTCACAGAAACTCCCAACGGTGACAACGTTTTGAACACAAACTTCCGTTTTAAAACGCTTCAAAAATGGAGAGTTCGTACCTACCATCTCGTAATTAATACAAGCAGTTTGGTATACCGTGTCTCTGGTGTAGTAATGTAAATTCTTGATTTTTCTGATCTGGATCTTGCTGGTTGCCCTAAGCGAAGCCTTCAGTCTTACCGTTTCCACAGAAATTGTGTTATTTTTTACTTTCGTAGTATACTTGTAATTTCATCTCGTTTAATATGGGTAACACAAACAAGCCGAGGACATGCTCAGGTTCGCAACTGTTGCACTGGAATTACACTTGGTGCATACCTGACTATGGACGACTTGTAGTATACAAACCTAAAAAATGTCTTCAGTAAAAATTGTCGAGGTGATGGGTCATATGATAGTAGTAAGATGCTCTTTATAAAGTTTTTAAGGCTAAAACTTTGCAAATAAGGATCTGAAGTAAGTCTATAACCATATAGCGATCGGTTTGCCGGTATTTGACATAAAATAGCTGTTTTACATCTAGTTTTGAAAGGATCGTAAATGCCTTTGTTTAACGGTTGCGTCTTATGAGTTGCAATGAGGTGAAAACGATCAAGACAGTGCCGTTTTGGCGAGCGTAGTTAATTCTAGAAACTGTATACAAGTGCTCTTACCCGACGATATAAATGTTTTATATGTTCGAATACAATATATTAATAATAGCTGATCGACACCTACACGAAGTCTAGTTACGTCCTTTCTCAGAAAAATGGTTATTCACGGACACGAAGGAGATAGGAGAGAGCCCGAAATCAAGCAAATACCGGGCGTGTGAGAGCTGTCAGGCAAAACCTCAAAATCGCCTGAAGAAATACGATTTTTTTCATTTCCCCGCGACGAAGAACGGCTTTCCGATCGTTCTCGACGCTATCGCCGTATTCGACAAGTTTTTATTATTGAACCTATGAATATAAATACCTATTATATACGTTCGGTTTCAACGAAGGTACAATAGCCGAAAAAATTAATACGCGTAACACCTGACTTTTTCTCTCCGTTTACATACGTTTGTTTGTATTCGTGCATGTGCCAGAAATAATATTTATATAATCTTCTTGTAAGAAAAATAATTGCTTCACTGAAATCAATGATAATGTTAATCAAGCGCAGAAATTGCCGATGCTAAGAACATATAATTTTTAAATTAATTCGCAGACCATGTTGAACGTCACCGAAAGTTTCTTAGCAATCTTACTAAAATAACATTTATGGCTATGAGAGATGTTCACCACCTGAATTTGGGAACAAAGGTTTACCCCCATTTCATACTTCTCGGCTTAATTCATTGCGCATATCGCGTATGACAGCTCCAGTGTAAACGTACCTTTACTCTTAGAAAATAATATATTATTGTATAACTACAGTGCATTCTGTGTAGACAAAGTACAATGTTGACCCTTCAAACAATAAAAAAGGACCTGAACGAAGTAATTAAACATATATCGCCTTTTTAAACAATGTAACAATGTACAAAAGGGCGACATTCTTTTGACTCCTCACTGTACATAAGCACCAGTAATATTCCTTCCGAATCTTTTCGGAACGCCCAATAAAAGGAAAAAGATTTGTAGGCATCACGTTACGCGTCCATCTACCATACTACGGTCCTACTATATCTATTCTGCTGCTTCCGGCGTGTACGCATTAAAATACATTATTTAAATTTTTATGTGCGTACACGGTATTTATAATCCAATGCCGTATCCTAGGAACGTGACTGGAAGTCTTAGTTAGGACATTCAGGTACAAAGACTTAAGCTGAGAGCATTGTGTTGTTCGCTTCTCTACTTGCGAATACCTATGGCTACGTAAAAATAGGTTTAAACTGGATTTGTTTCATATACCGTGCGCGAAAGGGATGTACTACAACTTAAATTGTAGGCGAATTGATTGTTTTATCAACCTATTGAACGTGATCCTTCTCCCTAGTGACTCTTCAACCCTTAAGTTATACTGTCTCCCTAAAATTCACAAACGCAATATCGCCCTATATCATTATTGTCAGCACTATCAGTAGCTCTACCTACAGATTATCGAAGTACCTTTCTAAAACATTACGCTGGACACAGCGACTGATTCGTCCAACATTCCCAACAACAACAACGATCCTGGCGATTTACTTGTCAGTTTTGAAGTCGAATCTTTATTCACCAAAACTCCCATACCGGATATAGTATCAGCTACGATTAACCACCACATCAACTCAACTCCCCTCATCTAATCAAGCGTAGCTATTTTACATTCAACATGTCACCGATCATATCAGCAAGATCTCCAGGAACAACATAAAGACCATCTTCAAACCCAATTTCGAACTCTCAGACTGCATTCCCATCAAAGACCGCAATCATCTGGAAGCCCCTGCTGTCTACCAGATTCCATGTTCGTCCATTACATCGGTAAAACAAAGCGATCGGTCGGTACTCTTGTTAATGGGCACGCAATTTTTCGCCTGGTTTCCTTCAAACAAATATTTAAACCATAAAAACTTTATCCACGTTTCAGTGTCTCAGTCTTGATGTTCTTTTGCCCAATCTAATCTTTTTTTACATTTTGTGAGCGCAGAAGCAACGCAACCTTTTAATCCCGACTTACTGACACTAGGTTTTGGCGACTTTTATTGAAATCTGCACAGATTTGTAGAGCTTTAATACCGTTTAATACCATTTAAGTATTAATTGTATGCGTAAATCCTGTAATCTTCGAGGCACTTACTTGATGGCGTTGATCCTGTTTCTTGATATCTCTTAATAGTTCCTTGTGTAGCACGGTATATTACCTTCTTTAAATTATTTCTTAATTATTCGTAAAGAATGCTTCTCTTTTTTATAATATTATTATTGCAGTAGACGTAGTTTCTCGTGGCACTTGTGATTCCAGTGAGAGTGGAGGTGTATAAAGAGAGTTCAATAATTACCTGACCGCGTCAAATGGCACAACTTCAAAGGAATGTTTGGCAATGGTAAAAATTCGAATGATTTTTAGCGTCGATTCGTAACTGTTGACGAAACACAGATTCATCGCAGCCCACCAGACATCAAAAGACAATCCAAATAGTAAGGTTTTCGTTGCTAACCGACGTCAAAGAAGGCCAAAGCCTGTTTATCGGGCAACAAGGACCATGGGCACAGTGTTTTGGGGTGTACTCGGCGTAATGCACGTTGGTTACTTTGCGAAGGGCATAACGATTGATGGCGATGGCGTATGATGCCAACTTATTGGATTGTTTTATCATTGCTGTGAATGAAAAGCGTCCGCGATTAGCGAAGAAATGTTTCATCAATAGCGGTGGTTCCCAAACTGATTATGTTCACGCACCACTTCTTCACGAGAAAGACGGGAAGCCTCTATAAAGTGATCCATACTTTAGGATATAAAATTGGTATCTGTTTTTGTAAGCAGAATTGCGGATACCCTTCAAGAAACATTGGTTTCAGCTCCTGATTTGGAAATAATTCGATAAGTTATCAGTGTATCAGTGCGAACTCTGAGTTTGTTGACCTATTTGCGAAAGGGTCCATCACCGAATCGGGGATAACCAAGTAAAGGATTTATTCAAATCTTTGGCTGAAGTTAGAATGAAGAGCGGTTAAGTGTTGACGACAATAAGCAAGCAAGTCCCCACCTCATTTTTGCAAGTTTTGTAGTAAACTCAAATACTACGGATTTAATTTTGATTAAATTTAATTGATCACCATGTAGTTTTAAGTGGGTTTCGTCGAATCTGTGGCGATTAAATATTGTCGATGAATGACACAGCGTACACATAATACATCCCAATGTAGCTTGTTTCAAATATGCTATAAAGATTCGGTGTCAGATTACAAATTTTACATAAGCTAAAGTAAAGTTTCATTTCCTGGCAAAATTGACTCATCAAACAGTATAGAGTATCCGAAGGTTTTTTAATGTTAACACTGTACTGTATTATATAGCGGCGAGATTTCGTTCCAGTTTAAAGCTGCATGGATAGGACGTAAAAATCGCTAACAATTCATTATTATATTTACGGACCCTCAGAGGTCCGTAGGAATCACTGATCAAGACAATGGACACTTGTGGCGAGCCATGGCAAAATTCCATGTTGCAATACGAATTGCTTCCGCATCCGCCATCTTCGCTAAATTTGGCCACCAACGATTATTTCCTGTTTCCGAATATGAAAAAATGCTCGACGGAAAAAAATTTAGCTCAAACATTGAAGTGACCGCAGAAACAAGCGCCTATTAAGCGGAGTTGGAAAAATCGTATTCTTTAAATGGAATGCAAAAGATAGAAAAACGTTGGAGCAATCATCATATCGATCTCAAGGGAGATTATGTGGAAAAATATGTAAAATGAATTTTAGGCATAAAAATATTTTTTTCTTGCCAAAGCCTAGAATTTATCAAACTTACAACATATAATTTCGTTATTTTATTATTATAAATATATTGTTATTTTATAAATAACAATATATTTGGTTCTTTTTAACAATGTGTATATTACAAGATTGAATTGCATTACTAAAAACAATAAATCTATTAATAACTTCATTAGATAAATAATTTTTCAAATTTTCGCTCGATATTAGTTAATCCTTCTTCTTCTTGCTTCTCCTATATAAAAAAAACAGGGTAGATATAGCTTTTTAAAAGATGTTATTAAAATCTATAAAAATACGTATAACAATAAATACTTCTGTGTAAGCAGCAGAAATGTTTATTTCGGGAATGGTTATACCTGGCTTCCGGTTTATAAATAGTGTAAGATTCATATTTTCGTCATTCAGATCTGAAAGTCAATTCAAATACCAAGAATCGATAAAATTTGTTGCTAAACTATTTGTAATTATAAAAACGTATTCGTTACCGAAAGAACTTATCCATGCACACCTATACAAATTCTATTCAAGCGAAATGCAGCGACAAAGACAAAAAAAAAAGGTAACAACCCAAACCAGTCACACAGCTGTTTTGTTTTCCTAAAATAGAATAAACGGCGGCTATTTTTAGACGCACTTTAGGGTGTTTTTCTTCAACGACGTTGCCGAAATTTCACATCGTGATATGGCAGTAACATCGGCAGCTCCGCACAAGCGACTTATACTTGAAGAAAAGCACGCGCAGGGGGATGCTGCGGACTGCACAATATCTACTCGCTTGGGATAATTACAAAATTTACGCCCTATTCAATGGAATAGATCTATTTCTCCACTAATAACTATACGTCATTTTGTGTCTCTCTCGGGAGTATGGATTCCTAAGGGGTGTGTGATTGCGTCCGTAGAATAGGAAACTCTAGAGCGTAAAATATAACTAAAAGTCTCCAAAGTCATAGAGAACTTACTGTATCGTCGAGAAAGGTATTGCTGCAACCATTGTCTTCGTATTCGACTGGATACTCGAACTGGTGATGGGATGTATATTTTATCGGATTGGAGGGCCGTTTCATCCAAGACATGTCCGAATTCACGCACACCACGACGCGAGCTAAACGATGATAATTACGAACGATAAGGATGATAACAGCATCGCTGTTAATCGTTGTGTTGTGTAAACAAGGTTTCTCTGCAATAATGGAGTGTCTAATATGTATCTAACTGTACGGTATACGAGAAGAGAGGTTGAGGTTCACCTCCGCACTTGATTGCACACACACATGCACTCTACTCTATGCCCCTTACTCTATCGCCTCGCTTATTTACCAGCGGCACCCGAAAAGGTTAACACTCGTTGAATATTAAAACACATGTTCTCTGGTGCTGCGTTCTCGTGATGCCCGAAAAAAACTTAAAGTCAATCGCATATGTCGCCGGGATTCTATTAGAGCCTCGTACCCACGGCGAACGACTACACAACGAGAACGTACGTCGATACCGCCTATAGCCCAATCCAATATTAACAGTATTCTCCTCGAAGTAGAACTGCGCTAGTTGTATCGAGAATCTACTTCTAACCAGTGCAGTCGTCGTCGCCGGAAGATGCCGAACGTCTGTTCGGATCGGATTGTTGCAGGACCTTGGCGGCTCGTTATCGTGAACTTAGGAGGTGCAGATAATAGCAGAAAATAATATTAGAGCATACTTCCAAATACCACCCATCGATTCTATTCTACCCTACACCTAATATAGGCTTTGTCATAGTCACTACATGCACGAAGGTTTTTGAGTGTATTTCGCGAACTGAAATTTTAATACCTTTCGATATGCTGTCAAAGGAGAATTTTCGCGAGTTTCTGCCGTGATTAAGATCGTAGAATTCTTACACAATGCATATATTGGACTCTAAATAAGAGTAACTATGGTAAATAAGTACATTTCCTACGAATTCAAGTGCTTCATTATATCAACCTAGAAAGAAAATTACCAATCATCTTCAAGAGCTTCTCATCTGAAGTAAAAAAATACCCACATCATTATGTGATTGATAGTAGGAGCTATAGACTAACAATGGATAAAGAGAAATTGGCCAACAAAAATTTCCTGGTTTATCAAAAGCAAAGATTAAAGAATATGTCTCTGTTAACCCTAAAACTGGAACCATAATGAAAACATGAGTTTCAAGCGGCGATAAACGTCAAACTTCTACTGGAAATCTGGCAACATTTAATACTATCTCTATAAAAGACAGCATTTTTCGAAAATTAGCCCAACCCAAGCGATACGCCAATGTGTAACAGGTCAAGCAAACGGCGCAGGCTGGCAACAATACCAATAATACAACGCCCGATGCTTGCTTCGAGTCAAATATTAGTCACCATCGTCCTGTACCGCGTGCACATCGGAGGAGGGGGCAGAACAAGAAGCGGACAAGAGAAGAAAAGAAGGTCCATGTTGTCGTCCTGTTCGGCTTTTCGACCGCGCCGGGGGAAGAGAGGAAACAAGTAGGAGGATATAGAAAATGAAACAGGAAGTTGTTTCTCGAATACACGCGTTTTGGCCGCAGAGGGATCAAAGTCCACGGATTGACGTTCCTTAATAGCTTAAACGGCGTACCATACATATTTATTTCAATGATATTCCGTGCGTGTAATACGTTCTTATTACTGATTAAAATATTTAGTATATATATGATGGCTTTCGGCTAGGCGATGGTCTTCCCGCATTTCGATGCAGTTGGAAGTGATTCGGACCTCTGTAACACGTAGCGTTCGCCTGTTACGAGAATGAGCTCGTCGAAGGGGAAAGCTCTTTTACACGCTGGACGCCCAAACACATCGATTCTAAAAGAACATGCTTAGAGAAGGGAAACATCGAACAGCTGTCGAATTAAATCCAATTTTCTCCCATTAATTTTTTAATTTAAGACGAATTTATTTCGAAATGGTACAGATTAGTGTTTAAGAAGGCTCTGTAGAATTGTAATCGAGTTACTTACATCAAAAACCAGCAGATTGTATCGTTTACATATATCACAACGTCACTAGCAGGACGTACAGTCTTCGCTTACATCTTGCATTTTGTGCGCCCAACAAACGGATTTTGATGTATTAATTCCTTAATAAGATAAGAAACTCGAAAAGGAAGTCCTCAAAGCAATTTTTAACACTTCCTTTTTCTTTAAATTTCAGCATTCACCCTGAATATAAAAATATTGTTTGTTTGGAATTGCCATTCCCAAATATATATTTTATTTAGTGTTAATATAAATTTCTTAATAAATATTTTATTAAGCGCCCTTTTCTCAGTGTACACAAAAGCTTATGAACTTACTTGAACTATGAGCTTAGTTAAGAACTAAACTTGCAATGAATTTGACATTATAGTTGATAGCATTTTGACGAGTTCGCTAACAAAACTGATTTTACATTATTTTGAAATACTTCAACCAACCTTTGTTCTCCACTCAAAACTATCCCAAAGATTCGTTATTTTTTTGTTAATATGACACCATATCCAATTCTATTGGTTGAACATCATTACTATTTTTAGAATTCGTGTAAAAGAAATTCACTAGAAGTGGACTCTAGATTCTGTGCTACGTAAGTAAGTAGCAAGAGTCTTACAATGAAACGGGTAAAGACCAATAGTATTTCACAAATAGTAGGGCAATTACAAATTAAATGGACGATACGTGTAACGACATATTCTAGATAAAACTTCTCGACATTCTCGAAGCACATATAATATTCAAATATTTGTGAAGATTATAGAACTTTCTAGCAGAGTTATATAGCAGACATCATCGGACATTATCGAAGTTTCGCAAAGGTTCTAAGTAGGTTAGACGGCTAGAATAAATACGGCACCACTTTAGTTCCTAAATAACAGTCGCAGAGTAAACATGTGAGAAGGCAAGTAAAAAGCTATACATGAACATGGGAGTTGAAGACACGGGTCTGTTATCGTACTGCGCTTTCACATGGACACCAGGTACTTTGCCAAACCTGACTATTTGCCGAAACTAACGTATTTGTGCGATATATTTGATTGAATGCCTTGATTCTGCCTCCGCACATTTTGAAACTTTTGGTGAAGGTTGCGGCATTTATGAAAAAGCGTCCATTATGTATAAGAAAAATCAACGAGGATGGCGGTCAACATTGTTTCCCTGAATTGCGCAAATACCTGGCCTCTAATAAAGCGTTGTTTCACAAGACTGGGCTGTCCATTTTAGAGGAACACTTTTCAAAGCTCACTGACTAGTTTGCAAAATACTTTGAGGAAGACAATTCCTTCGTGCTCAAGCTCCACCAGAATTCATTTCGCAGAAAGAAGGGAGTCTAATTAACCTCTCTTGCGACGACAGCTTGAAAACAAAATTTGTCCCTTCCGATTTAGTTTTAGAGTTTTGGATAGCAACCAAAAATAAATATCAAGCTCTAAGCTCAAAGAGCTCAAAAGATGTAAGGATCATCATTCCCTTTGCGACAACATCTTCATGCGAAGCCAGAGCTGTAGCTGTAATAAGAAGCACATATGGCTCAAAAATCGTTGTGAAACAAGAAATTTGTTTTTTTCATATTTTAGTTTGATGGTTGTTATTCTATTTTAATAAACGTGAGCTTCACATAGTGAGGTTTATTTTAAGAGTTGTTGCCATTTCGGTGCCTAATTTATATCATTGTACATATATTTTGACAAGGGCAACGGGCACTCTCACATTTTCTTCTCTAAAAACTTTGTTTCTACCTTTCGATATGCCATGGAAAATTTTCACAAATTTTCAAAATCACGGAATTGAGGTTGTGGAGATTCTCAAACAATAGCTAAATTGAATTTTCTGAAGAATGCAATTAACATCCGTAAAAAATAAGCATAAAAGCTACATTTTATTTGTAAATTTAAGTTTAATATATCTTTTTTTAGGAACAATTAAGAGCTAGTTGGTATTGGGGATATTTGTTTGTTGGATGATGGATATTAACGCTATCATGCCAAAATAAGCTTGACTTTATTTATTTAACAAATATTGCAATATGTGCACTTTAGACAAAAGTTTAGCTTAAAAACAATTCAATCATTTAAACCAATTAGCATAGATAAGAAGACAATTCATCTTAGGAAACAAACAAATTAACTGACTATTCGCTGCTTCGAGAACAAATGATTTTGGACGTAGTGCATATGTACTGTAAACACATATTGTTTACACATACTTGAATCCAATCAATTTCCAGCCAGCATTTCCTTGAACCTGTCTGACTTCGAATTTACCGCAACTCCGCCGCGATATCAAAACGTAAATATTACGTTAACGTCTATTAATAACGTTTATCAAATATTTCGACCACAAAGAACACACAGGAATAAAATAAGCTACGCTCCATCACGTTCCATAAGAAAGAAACGGCTGGAATGAAATAGAGAAAGAAATATGAAGCAATAACAACGGGATTTTATATCCCATACACCATTATGACATCCGGAGAAGTGTTTTCGCTTCCGGTTTCAATTTAGCATCGTTTGCCAGAGAAGATGGAGATGTATTCGTGTTGTGCGCAGCTCAAAGATCGGAATTATCCTGTAAATTATTAGTTTTAGGAAATTAGTCGGCGTTGTAATGGTGTATCCGTGCCAAATTTGAATTCAAAGAAATTAGAATCTTGTTATAGAGATTGAAATGTACAATTACCAAGAACTACAAATAATTTTCTTTGTATTTTGTAGTATTAACAGCTAACTCGCGTCAAAAGATGTTTCCAAGATGTGCACAGCATAAAACTTTAACAAAAGTAATTGTATTTCTAACAAGAATCCCTCTGTCTCAAATTATACAGCTCTTAATAGTGATAGCAAGGACTGTGTCGTAGTATGGCAAACAACCATAAGGTTTAATTAATCAATCTGGAACAGCTGTTTCGAGAATGGGTGGATGCTCATTATCAACCGTATGATGTGGAGAAAATGCTCTAATTCTAACATGCCAACAAATTTACATACAAATATAAAAAAAAATTCTCTTGCCATTGATTCGTAAAAAAGCTATTCACAATGGGTACTCTTCTATCGAAGCCAATTGCATTCCTAAGAAAGTTCAACATAAGCATTATGGAAGGAATTCTAGGACCATAACCCCGGCAGAAACTTGCTGCAAGAAATTTATGAAAGTGGAAATAGTTTATTACTCCAACGTTAACTGTGGTTTCGTATAGTTTACAGAAAGCTGACGAGACGCTAACAGGACATTATAATTACTCACATCACTAAACGTGTTCCGAATTTGGACCGTGTCATAGTTAATCGAAAACTCGACACTTCCCCAACAATCGTATGGTACTTCTTCGGGAGAAAGGAAGGTGGTGGGCCACAGTTAGCACGTATAAACCACGCCAGAAGCGAAACTAACTGAGTGAAAATCAACTGCGGTTGCGAAAGTCCCTTGTCGACTTTGCTTTTTAACACATTATTCCATTCTTCTTTCCCTTCATTCCCTTACGTAGGATTTCAAAAAAAAATAAACCTTATCCAATAACTGTGGTATAATCAAGTCGTCCACCAATAAGTCACCATACGAAACGTCAGATTTTGACAGCTATCCCGTTCACATTCTCTTTGTCACATGTCACAGTCAAAATTTTAAGTGTTCAGCGTCTGTTCATCCGTAACCCACATTTCCCACCCTTAAATTCCAGTTGAAATATTAGTAATAGCAGCAACCAAACGGAATGGCCGTTCCCAAAAAGAAACCGCAAACTCCCCATCAGGTTACCTATATTTTTAATTTTTTCCTCCCTTTTTCTAGAACAGTACCCAATTCGCCTAAATTATTACACCAAAATAATTTGTCGTATTACCACAGACAAAAAGCGATCCAATCGAATCGGTAATACAAGTCAGGGTAAGAAGGAAGAAGTCTAAAACGAACAAGGAGGAGGATATCGTACCTAAGAAGAAGAAGGAGAAAGAAGAAAAAGAAAGGAAACCGACTTCGCCGCGTCGGAGGAGCGCCACTAGGAAGCTCAAGAAAAAGGTAGACAAGTCTGAGAATGGCACTCAGACCACTAGAAGTTTGAGGAAAATAACCAAGCGAAAGATCAACGATAAATCCAGCTTGGCTAGTAGCAGTAATAGCACTCAATCCAAAAAGAAAACAAGGTACTACGCCTTTTAGATTCTCTTGCATGAAAGGTTATTTATGAAGTTGTACTATTAGTAAATAGAATCAAAATCATTTGAGGTGATTGCTTCAACCAGAAATCATCAAGTTTGTTGTAGTTTTGTATGGATCTTAAGATCTCCATCCTTCACTTCAGACGCAAGGAATAACCTGCTGAAATATTGGTGTCGTGTGCGACCGGTGGTTATGTTCTGCCGTCTCTAGATCTTCTTGGCATAGATGACAGATTTGGTCTTCAGCTTTTCCTAGTT
This sequence comes from Marronus borbonicus, assembly GCA_902655005.2. Taxonomy (NCBI): domain Eukaryota; kingdom Metazoa; phylum Arthropoda; class Insecta; order Coleoptera; family Scarabaeidae; genus Marronus; species Marronus borbonicus. The sequence goes on along the minus strand of LR737380.1, from coordinate 23,947,484 downwards.
TGAATAAATGATATTTTTGGGCAACATGACCGGTCAGAAATTTTGCCAGTAACTTAAAGCCTCCTTTGCTATCTTTGGCGAGTCTGATATAAGGGCTTCGATCTCTTGGTGGCTTGGAATCCACCGCAAAGTAAAGTGGTTTTTGCGTCCCAGTTGCCTTAACCTGAGTACACATTCGTGTATCAACCTTTAGAGCTACCTGGCTGTCACTAAATATGCTTATAGTTGTGTGCCTCATATCCCTATCTCGAGATTCTTTATGGAGCGCAAGTTCAGAGCAGAAATCTCTGCTTGAAATATGTTGGTTTGCATGCCCATAGGCACTTTTAGGTGGTAGTTAAGGCCACTGATGCGTATACTTGTTCCAACACCATCTATCTAGAGCGGCCCATGTACCATGCCAGGGTGTCTGCTTTGTTTAGAGACTGGCCAATGCCCACTCGTTACAGGTTTCAATAATCAATTAATACAATTTTTATACTGTGGAGAAATATTTTACTTGCCAATTTATTGGTTACAAAGATAGATTTACATAGTTTTAACTAGTTTTATCAATTTTTGCGATGACCTCAAGATTTTCCAAAAATGTTGAGGAAGAAATGTTTTATCTTTACTTTTTTCTAAAGCTAGTACATTTGTTTGCTTCCTCAATTGTCCTACGAAAACAATTCTGTTAGAAACCCATCAAAGCAGCAAGAAATTTGTGATATCCTTACTATTTCCAGCTGCACTAGCTGCGCTGTCCTTAAGAAGACCTCGCCTAGCATCAGAGGCAAGACCAGCAGCTACATCAACTACAAACGTCACGAGAACTGCTTCAAACCGCCCAGCGTCGTTGCGGTCGCAGCGGAAGGTACCAGATCGCCGCCGAAGAGCTCATCGCCAGCCCCTAGCAAGGTACGCAGCAGTATTTCGAATGGTGGAACCTGTTCGCCCGGCAGCAGATCGGCTACGACCGCGTCGATCAAACCTACCTTCGCTAGGCGTCCGAGTTCGCGACGGATCGTCAGCAGACCTTTGAGCAGCACCAGCCATAGCAACAGTCCAAAGTTAAGTACTAGTCGCGGCTCGAATCACAGCACTTCACCGCTGAGGAAGACGTCGGATCCGAAGAACGTTAACGTCATAGTATTGAATCCTCAGGTGACCGTCACGAATAATACGAATACAATTAGCAGTTTGATGAGGAATCCGAGTTCCAGGAAGAAGCAATTGAGCGATGAAGAACTATTGAAGATTTACAGGTTGGTTGTGTGGCATTAAAAAACTGCATAACACCACTTACCTGATTCATTTAGCACTTCTTCAAATTTAGTGTAGTTGCAATGCTTTTAACCAGAACTCTGATGACCTGCTTAGATGTAGTGCTTTTGGAAGCACTTCAAGCACTGCGAAACTGTGAGACAAACAGCGGTACAAGGTAGTGCAAAAAACACTTTCAGAACCAACCTCATGACACTGGTTAGATAGAAACATGTCCGTGTAGAATGTTTATTCTCTCCTCGAATTGCTTTTGCCGTAAATAATTCCATCATTTTTCGGTTATTTACAAATGTGTTTGAATGACCGAATACAGTATGTATTTGAAAAAATAAAGCACCGAATACCACGTCTCAAATACCATAACAATTAAGAACATTAATAGGAAATTTTAAAATACTCACGTAGGTACTTTTCCAAAGTGAAACTCTGATATTTCTTCTTTATCCGAAAATTGGTATGATGATGAAAAAATTCCAATCTGTGAAAGTCGCCACTAATCGTGGTGCATATTTCGGGTCTCCTTCAGCTCAAGTAGAATATTCATTATTAGCTTTATGAGCAACGTAATAGGGCAACAACATTATTGACACCGCTGATTTTGTTTGATTCTTAGCCTGTTCAGGGTGTTGGCATCTACTTTTTCCAATAATTTTACTTCTCCATTGCTTAAGTTGGTTTCATCAAAATTTATGATGTGACTTGCTGGAATGACTTCAGGAGAAGCACCAGCCCTAGCACGTCTTATATTTTAATATAAACTTACAGCAAACCTACTTTCATGTTGCTTCATGGACCCGTAATTAGTCTTTCGCTACTATTTTGCGTAGTCGTTTTAAATATAACTTCAATGACAAAACTTGACGAATTAATCAAAATTAAACTTCCTAAACGTATTCTATGAACTAAACACGCTAATTTTTCAAATCCAACTTGGTAAGCACAATTTAAACTTGGTAATAGGCATCTGAGTCTTTCCACGTTTAATGAAGATTATTTGTTGTTTTAGATTATTTGTTGTATTGCCAAAATCATTATAATTGGTATAATAATACCTTTTACCTATCTCTCATATATCGTCTATCTCATCGATAGAGAACAAGTAGAAAGGGCCGTAAGAGAGAAGAAAACCTTCACAGTCTGTGGTAACTACTGGGCGGTAAGAAAGGCGTTAGTATCACGTGGATGGGTCGAAAAGATCGTCCTGCATCACGCCCAAACCGACAGAGACAACATTCGCAAATTGATGGGCATGTCCTTCAACGAATTGATCGAAAACGTCTGGGACAAGAACACGGGTCACGTCTACAAGCGCGTCATCATGTCGAAGATGCTCAGCGCTCGGCATCAAGTGGATTTGTTTTGGGATTACGGCAACAACGCCTATCATTCCACTTCGGACAGCGTCAAGCTCACTTTGATCAACAATATACGTCGTGGGATGTACAGCTATTCGACCAAGAACGGCCTGTGCGAGTTGATGAAACACTCACATTGGTATAACTACCCGGGCATCGCTTATATACGTCATCCGCGTTCGTACAGCTTAGCGGAAAACGGCGATCCCGAAGAATTCACCAAGGATTTCAAGATAACGGCCGCGATGTCGCTGTTGAAATGGATCGTCTTCACCAGCGAGAATACCGTGTCTAAAGTGCTATCGGAGGCGGGCAAAGTGCCGATAAAGACCTTCCATTTCGCGCTAAAAGAATGCGACAAGTTCATACAGAAATTCAAGCACGAGGACATCGATTTCATAATCCAAGACGCGATGGAGATCGACTGGAATCAATTCCTCGATAGTTATTACAGGTATCACGTTTCTAACCTTATCTTGGACCCGTCAAAATTAACGATAAGCATATATTTTAGGTGCGTCCATGTAGGAAACCATTTCAAACTCTCCAATCTGGAAACCGAACAGTCAATAATCCACAAATCCAAGATAATGCTAAACAAAATGCGTAAGATCTGGCCATGTATGAACATGGATGGTTACATGAACATCTGGATATTGAAACCTACAGCTGGAAGTAGAGGTATTGGCATCCATATTTGCAGGACCCTGGCGTATGTGTTGAGAATCGTTAGCGAACGAAAGACGTGCAAATACGTTATACAAAAGTACATAGGTAAGTATGCCTGTTTTCAATAATCCTCTACATCTTGTCTCTTCCTCTTTTTGTTTGCAGAAAGACCGTTGCTTATTTACAATACCAAGTTCGACATTAGGCAATGGTTCTTGATCTCTTCTGTGTCACCGTTAACCATTTGGATCTATAAGTAAGTTGTAAAGTGATATTTAGTTTGATGCAACGATTGATAGCGACTCGCGTTTATATAACACGATAAACATTCTTCGTTCAAATATTCCAGAGCCTGCTATCTTCGCTTCAGCTCCCAAACGTACAACCTGCGCAAACTGCACGAGAGCATCCATCTAACGAACAACTCGGTGCAATGCAAGTACCAGAATTCGAATCGCGACCCGGCCCTGCCCGAGTACAACATGTGGGATTCGCACAAATTCAAGAACTACCTCGAGATGATCGGCTATCCGAACGTCTTCGACGAGATCATCTATCCGGGGATGAAGCAGTGCATCACGGCCGCCATCTTGATCCACCAAGACTACATCAACACGCGCAAGAATTGCTTCGAGCTGTACGGAGCGGATTTCATGTTGACCGAGGATTTCACGCCGTGGCTGATCGAAATCAACTCGAGGCCGGCCTTGCACGCGTCCACGCCGATTACGGCGAGGATGTGCCCTCAAGTTCTGGAGGATGTAGTCAAAGGTAATCAGTTTGATTCGCTTTGAAGATTAATTTGTGACGAAGTCATATTCCAATTGTTTTTTGAGTTCTAATTGGCGAATTTGACAATAATGAAGCAAATGTCGACTAAAGCAGGTTTTGTCTTTTGTAGGTCGGAACTCAAGAAGTAAATGGAATATGTGCGGATTAGAATTATTGTCTTTATTCAACTGTCATCCTATGTGTATGGATTTCCTCAAAGCAACAAATCCGGAAAAGTACAGCAAGGATGAAATAGCGTTTTAGATGTTGTAGAAGGATTATTTCAAATAATAAGTCGGTACTACGTCTCAATATCACATGAACTATTTTTTATATAACTTGTTAATTTAAATGTAAAAGTAGCAAATATACGAAGATAAGACCAGTTCTGACGTGGTTACAGTTGTAGACGGCGATCCTCCTATCTTGTATTTACTCCACGTCCAGTATAAACCTTTTTATTACAGGTTTCTTTTAATCCCATCTTGAAAAAGCGCAACAACAATTTGAAGGTCCTTTCTGGACAGTCTCCAGTACCTTAATAACAGTTAATTTTAAGAACAGTTCTAATATTATCTCAAATAAATATCGTCAGATTTAACCAAAAAATATAATGCTAAGATAGCTTAGCTTCCTCGTGGTATTGATGGAATAATTCACGGCAAACGCAATAAAAGGAGAGAAAAAAAAAACACTAACACACGGACATGTTTCTGCCTACTCGGCGTCATCAGCGTGGTTTCGAGAGTATTTTTCATATCTCTACCTCCTATCGCTGTTGCCTCACAGTTAATACCACAACTTTCAAAACGTTTTGAAACATGTCCCTGTGTTAATGTATTTTTTCTCTCTCCTTCTATTCCGTTTGCCGTGAATTATTCCATCAATACCATGAGGAAGCTAAGCTATCTTAGCATTATATTTTTTGGTTGTTTCTAGGCATTTTCTGATGTGTTGTTTATCGTCAGATTTGTTAGTTTTTATAATCTCTCGGATTTTACTTCTTCAGTATGGGCATAACCAGCTTCCACTTATCAACATTTTCTCGTCTTTACTGTAATCCAACCGCTGTTATCGCTCAGTCTTGCTATTGTTTTAATCAATCGCAAGATTGAAGGAAATTGCATAAAACTAAATTACATGTTAAACCCAGATGTTCGCACCTGACCATCAACACCCGGTATATTATCGCAATGTAATTATTTTAGACGTTATAGTTTGTGGTTTGGAGATTAAATTGTTACGTTCAACGTGTATCAAGTGTTAATTCCCCTATATTACTATCATTCGGCAATTCATGTGAAAATGTCCTTGGTCACCTTAAGTCTCAATTCGGTCAGATATTTTGCATTTTTTTAACTACAAATAGAAACAGAGAAGACAAATTCTTGGTTATACCTCACTTAATCCTATCTAAGTTGGTCTTGCTTCGGCCTGATTTATAAGACGCTTTTCTGGTAAAAAAAATAGAGCTACGAACCTCAATTCGTGAATCTTTGCCATGGCGAAGAGAAACTTTTTCTTCTTTCAATTGCGCCTGCCTCGTTGTTCGATTTTTTCCATCCTTACAAAAACATTAACATCGACTGAAACAAACGACTGTTAGCGTCAATCGTGTGTCCAACATGACTGAAATGTTCAAAGCTATATATATCAACACATACCCAATTATATTACCAAAATATTTTGATGAATAGCGCCATCTTTATGTTGAGGCTTGAAACTTTTCAGATTATCTTCAGGAATTATTGTACACATACGGAAGAGTTTTTACTTCCGTGATACTGACACGTAGTACCAACTATGTAAAATGACAGTTCTTTTATAATCCTCGCAAACGTTTCATAATTAATTAGATAGATTCATAAATTTTGTATATAAATATGTCATAAACCCCAACCAATTTGAAAATATAAACCTATCCTACCAAATACTACGCTCTTGAAATGCATGGACAATAATAGAAATTTGGCAACAAAGTGGATGTCAATTTCCAAAATCGAAGAAGTTTTAAAACAAGAAGTCCAGGTATTTATCACTTAGGGGATTTTTTTAATGCGCTCCATGTTACTACCACCAATCGAACGTTTACGACGTAAAATAAACGATTTTAATAGCACTTGGTACATTTGTAGACATTGCCTTTAAGAGATTGCAATAAATTGTAAAAAACATCAATATTTCTCAGTTTTCCTAACTTTCGGTGGTTTCTTACATAATCTTGTGCAATCTACAGATTTACCTGGTTCTTTCAAATTGAAATGATCGTTTCATAATGCATTCCTTTATCTTTCCAGTTATCATAGACAAGGCGAAGAACTCGCATGCTAGTACCGGCCTATTCGAACTACTCTACAAGGAGAAGCTCCATCAGCTTCCTCCTCCCGACCCCACCGGTCTGCAACTTCAAGGGAAACCCTTGCCGCACGAGTTCTTTTATACACCGCTCGAAGATCCAATGTCAAGCCTGCATCCTGAGAAGCTCTCCTCTGATATCATCAACATCACCAGCACGCACAACTACATGAAGTACGTTAGCAAGCAGATGAAGAAAACCCTAGAAAATTTGCTCGATATCATCCACAAAGAGCGCACGCGTCGGCAAAAACTGAAGTCCAGAAGAAGCTCGCTCACAATGAACAATTCCGGGAAAATACCGCTGGATCTGGAGAAGGACAGCATCCAGTACGTGGAGAACATCAATCGCGTGAACGATAGCATCAAGGAAATCCAGCAGATCCTTCGTCCGACGTACATCAGCGATGTGAAATTGAACGACATAGCGACGAGCATCGATTTGGAGAAGGTTTCGTCGTCCACCCCGAAGTTAAGCAATAAATCCTCGGAATTGGAGGTGTGCCAGATGATGTATTCGAAAGGCGAACTCCCGAAGAAGGAAAGCAAGAAACTCGCGATTTCAACGCCCGTCGATACCAAATACTACCTACCCAAACAAACCGACGAACAATTAAATGAGGAGAGCGCCAAAATCGAGGAGGTGTTGACCAAGATCAAAGATAGTAAAACATCCATGGGTTATTTGATCGATTTCTTGAGATTCTTTAATATATGGGGAGCGAAAGCAGCGGAGAAAATAAATTGAGACGATATTGAAATGGGACGGTTTAAATATATTTGAAATACAAAAAATTAAAAAAAGAAAACAGCAAACAATAAATTGTTTTTAATTTCTTTATTTCTCATAGTTAATTTGATCGATTTATTGACAATTTCTGCTGTATATACCAAAAAAGAAAAAAGATTCGTTTTATTCGTAAAACCCTACTTAATAATGATAATAATAATAATTAATAATAATAACAATAGAATTTATGTAACACAACGCGATTCTCTTTTTTTCTGTTTCAAATTACGTATCGTCTTCAATTGTTTTTTTGTCTTAAGAAACGCGTTACTTGATATTTTTTCACAAACCGATTCGCATGCAACTTAATAGTACATACATACATTCATACAATCGTTACACATCATCATACGGCATTCTAAATCTATCTTATTTACATTTACATAGAAAAGAAGTCTTTCTGTTCGGGTTTCTTTTGTTTCTTTTATTACTTTCCCTTGCGGACTGATTTGGGTACCGATCACAAGCAATATTCCCTACCGTGTACAATAATTATATTAAACACTAGAGCACTGGTTTTAACGAAAATGAGAGTTTCGGTCTTGAATTGTTCTTGCCCAATATTCGTTTTTGTTCTTCTTTTATCCGCTTCTCCTGTTCTTTACGTAACTTCTGCTTTTCTTCCTCCATTTTTCTCTGTTCTTCAACCATTGCTAACCTTTCTTCCGCCTATACAACAAAAAGAAAAATGAATCACACAAATATATCTTGATCTAGCCTGTATACGAGTTACGAGGGTACTCTGAAACGTTTCAAGCCTGAGCACAAAGATGGCTCATTTTCATCTATACTGGACGCTCAGTTCTAATTTAACAGTTGTCTGTGTTAGTCGATGTTAGTATTTGTTTAAAAATGAAAAAAATGCTGCCTCTTTCCCTATGCGTATTTGCCCCCGCCACTCCCGTTACTCTGTGCCCAATCAGAGATCGGGTAGTGAAGCTGCAGCGCTTTATGGGAAAATGCCACAATAAACGTTTACCAAGACGTACTAGACTGTCGAATTATGGCTTAAAGGGATAGTGAAATTTTAAAATTGTTTCGATATGTACCGGGCGACTCAATAAAAAATTATATCCCAAGGTTGTGAAAATTAAAATGGAATGTGCTGCATATTGTTGCGTGTGCATATTCTGTGATGTGGACTTTTCAGACTACCCTCGTAGATATTAGGTATGTAATGTTTCATAAAACCTTCAAAATATACCGTGCCCGCAGAAAATCATTATAATTCAAGTTTTATTGCATGAAATATACAAAGTGAATTGCCAAATCGTATCATTCACTGTATCTACTTCGACAAGTAAACCAGATAGGTTAGTAGTAGTTAGAAAGAAAGTTATCACGAATGCGTTACAGATTCCAAAAATCGTATAAAAAGTAGAACATTCCATTAAAAAAAAATCAGTTAAGTCCGACACCTAACGATGACTCAGTTTATTTAAAAAATGTTTTTAACAGTTTTCAGTATATACACTTGGTTTCCGGGTTGGAACCTTGTCGTTGTCGCAACTTCTGCTGACGTTTCGTCCTCACTTTCACGGAAAAAGTTGTACATTAATGCACCGTGGCGGTTGCTAGGAGTTTAATCAGTTGGGATTCACGGATTTGTCTACTATAATAATGAGGGTTACGATGCGAGTAGATATAAATTGGATCGTGACCAATTTCCAGTCTTATTATTATATATTATTATATTATGTCTTCCAGATGATTGTGGTCTTTGATGGGAAAATAGTCTGAGTGGAAGATAGTTGCTAATAAGTAAATAATGATCTTTATGGAAGGGTCGAACCTCAAGCCATTATCTCACAACCTTCATCAAAGTGTTGATACAGGCACGTTGATGACACCTTTGTCATCTGGCCTCATTGATAGGAATCTTTGAACAATTTTCTATTACCATACACTTTACCACGGAGGTTGAATCAGACGCTTGCCCTCCTTTCCTTGTTCTTGTATACCTGCGTTCTAATGGTACGCCTCTCACAGCGTAATCCAGCCCAAAAAACGCGGTGTTATCAGTTCTCTTATCTAAAGGGCAACTTCCATAAACAAAGGAAGTTCGGAAACTTCGTGGCCTGCTATAGAGAGCGCCCAAGTGTGATTAAACGACTAAATATGATATTTAGTCAAGCGTGCTGCAAAGCTTCAGATGTGTCCTGCCATTAACCGCCACATCAACACTTCTCCACAGCAATTCCTCTCATGTAATCCTAATTTCCGTAAGCAAGCGCATCTACCCTACATTCAAGGTGTCACCGATTGCATCAGCAAGATCCTCTTCAACAACAACACAAATACCATCATCAAACTCAATTTGAAACTCTCAGACTGCTTTCCCATCGAAAGACTGCGGTGTCTACCAAATTCCATGGTCGTACGGCAGCGTGTACACCGATGAAGCATAGCGATCCGTCGGCACTCGTGTTACTGAATATAAACGTTGTGCGTGCAACCGAGTCCGCTCTAACTAAGCATAGCGAAACTGGCCACCAAAGTTGGCCGAAAACCAAGTGCATGGAGTCGTTCATCACCGCCTACGTAACAATATTTTCAAAATTTTAAAATCCGCATTCGTTCCCGAGATATCGTGCTGTCCTATTCCTCGCTGAACAGGCTGTATACAGTGTTCCATGTAAAATAAGAAACTTGTATAATGTATTAATGAAACTAAGCAACCCGTATGAATGAAAATAGTTTTTTTTGTCTAAAACAGTTTTCTATCCGGTGAATTATGTAAATCGTAATTCATTTCCGACTATCCGCTTTCGCGCACGGTATATGTGTATACATTTCGTACTTACCAACTTCCGTTGGGCTTCTTCCATCTTTCTATTATTCTCAGCCATAATTCTCTCTAAATCTTCCCGTTTCCGCCTTTCCTCTTCCTATAAACAGTTAACGTATAAATTACGGAAGAAACGAGGCAACGAGCCCTGCCCCTAGCTTTTCACACATACTTAGCGAGGTTTCATTCAAATCGGCACGCCGGTTGCACTTCCTCTCCCGTATTTCACCAGCTCTAATACGTCAACTTTAAAACAAAAAAAAATAAAAAACCTGAAATATAAACGCAGTAGGCATAGGAAATACGAGAGAGTTGTCAATTCAGCATTTGATTGGACAAGAAAGACGAGGTCTTTGTTGTTAGATTCGAATCGATCGAAATCGATTACAGATGGCGTTAGTGTTTCGAGAATGCTGAATTTTATTTTTATAAATATATTTTTTCTTTACTAAAAGGAGTAAATTAAAAGTAAAACAAGTTAAGTTGCATGGGTTAACGTGGTGTGTGCACTATATTATATATTTTTTTGCAAACAGTGCTGCTAGTAAAGTAAAAAATAATCGAACCAATCATTTCAGCTAGGTGGGCGGGGCCAGTTAGGGCAAAAAAAAGAAGTCTCTTTTTTTTCTTCGTTTTTTTTTCTCTCAAAAAAAAGAAAAACAAATACACAAACTGCCTGCTTCTCAAATTCTCTTATAAAGTATGTTTGTATTATTATATAAATAGATAAATGGTATAAGATATAGATATATACTTAAAATATACAAAAAATATAAAAAGGCTAGATAATACCTGCTAGACGAGGTAGGTCCATGATGAGATTGTGACTCGTGTGTAACAGCTCTTATTTTCATCGAGAGAACCTTCTCACTGCATAGCTGCTTCCATATATCTTATAAGCTATATTAGCCAAGTGGCAAACGATTTGTTAATTATTTTAGCTAGTCAGCGGACAATTCTTGGTACACTCGTCTAGTGCTAGTGTATGTGTCGCATTGTGTGCATATCGATTATGTATATGTAAGTGTTTCAAAATACATTCATTTAGATACGTAAGGAATAATGCAAAAAATCGTGTAATGTACAGGACTTCCTACTACAGATTAGGAATACAAAATGCAACCTCATTTATTATACCTTATATACAAGATGTCTACTGTAATCCTGACCAAACTGTATGTCCTAAAATATTAAAGAGTTTAAACGATTAACATACGAAAGTCTACTCTTGCCTGAATATTCAGAGGAAACTGTTATAAATGTTTACTTAATCGCATGTTTTGCGATCTCCAATAAATGTTATATAGAAAGGAAAAATGAAATCTCTGCAACTTTCTTTTCATTCTTGATTAAAAAAAAAATAAATAGATTATATCGCTTGAGCAATCTTAAAAAACTGGCATTAACATAATCTTTAAAATTCAAAGACTTACAACTTGTTCGGAAATCAATTTGAAACACTCTGACGCATAATTTTTTCTGATCATTATGTGTACTAGATCAAACCTATTGTACAGTTTGGGTAGTGTTACAGTAAACACCAAGTACTTACAATAATTTACCGAGCAGATTACAATGTCAATTACGAAAACACCAATTTCTCAATAAATAAGGTGCATTCCCACTGAAGTACGATATCCTGCACTTAAATGGAGAACTAAAAAGACGAAAAACCTAAACATAAGCAACCAAACATCAATTAGAAAAAAGATATATTGAGGTATTATATATTGCCAAAATGATCTTTCGTACTTTAGAGAAAATAAAAATGGTTTGGATGTATGGAAACGTATTTGAAAACATTGAAAATAGGAATACGATCTGAAACATATTTCTAGAATACGTTTTCATGCATGAAACAAAAAAATCAATAACAAAGAGATGTTGATATATAATCTAAGAGAATTAAAAAAATAACAATACTTGCATATCGTTTCACAGATATATTTTTAATAGTAACAGTTAAGTGTTACGACTTGTAACAATAAAGTATTGTATTTGCTACACACTACAGAATTACAGATTTTAAAATAAATTACAATAATTCTGTATGTTATAACTATGAAATACATAAAAAAAAACAATTTTATTACAGTAATCGAACCTGTTTAAACTACAGAATTATTAATAATGATAGCAAGGACTTATTGGGTGGTATGGCAAACACAAAAGGTATTGGCACCCTCGCACCACACAAAAATTCATGATTATTATTAAATATTTTGTGTAGTATAAAATGCGTCCATATCTATTTGTGTTTGTCACAGGATTATTTGTAATCGTAACAAGACAAGTCAATAATTTCATCAAAATCAACTCCGTACTGACTTATTAATCTTATCTGTTGGAAAATTGAAGACTGTTGACCTTATGAATTCATTGACTTCATTTCGATGCTTTTAAAAACAAACACAAATCCTCTCAGACATTATAAAGCCTGCAGATTAGATTCATGCTTCATTCTGTACATTATACAAATTATGTTCATCTATATACATGTACAATAACACTTCCCGTTCCCATTGTATAAAGTTATAATATTCCTATTGTAACAAAAACAGCTGTTGCATTTGTAAGATGACGAAATGTCTTACAAAAACATTCCTATTTGAGAAAAACATTGTAACAAATAAATACATTAAAAATTAATTGAGAAAGAAACAATCTAACAAAAATAAATAACAAACGGCCCTATAAGAAAGAGAATACAAACTTCGGGACGATAAGAAAGGATGAATATGCAGAGATTCCGCTTACCTCTCTATGTTTTTCTTCGAGCAATTGCTTTTCTCGTCGGCTTTCCATCTCTTCCATCATCTGCTCCTCCATGATCTTTTTCGCCTCTTCCACTTTTCTCGCCACCTCTCTTTCGATCTCATCCTTCCGTTTCTCCAACTCTTCTTCAACGCGTTTGTTCACTAGTTCTTCTATCCGTTTAGCAGTCTCTTCTTCGATTAATCGTTGTTCGGTTTCGCGTTGCCTTCGTTGCCGCTCCATTTCGGCCAATCTCTCTACCTCATCCATCTTTCGGGATCTGGACGATTTCTTATGCTTATGCCTATCAACTTTTACAAAATCTACTGATGCGTCGCTGCTGGAGGCCGAAGAAATCGAGTCTGATCGTTTCCTAAAATTGGGAAAGATTTGTTTTTTTGGAAAACCTACACGTCTAGCGAATAAGAACCTTGTTTTCGTGCTCCTTTCTTTCGATTTTTCCTTGTATGTTTTACTGTGAGAACTAGAACTTCTTTCGGAGCGATCCCGTGATTTACTCCTCTTGTGATGTTTACTTTTATGGGTCTTCCTAGGTGATCTGCTTCTAGAACGTGATCTACCCATATTGCAGAGATTAATTTATTACTAATACGAACACTAACACTAGCATAAAAATCCTTGATAGGATGCCATTGGATAACTGTCAAAAGCAACAACCACTGTCAAAAAGAAAATTTTGTGGATGTCAATTTGCATATACATCGTTCGAATTTACTAAAATTTAATTGTCCTATTTTTCTATTCAGAGATTTTTTAAAATAAATTCGTAGTAATTTAAAGCACTAGCTAGTGAATGAAATGAAAATATGAAATCAAAATATACAATCCGTACTTTAGATAATTTTGTCAATTGGATTGTTCAATTCAAAATAAGGCATTTTAGCTAAACTATTACATACAAACTTACTTATGTAAATTAGGTACAAAATTTTCCCTCAATAGATCTTTAACTGAACACTTTTAAGCATGAAGTTTTTATTTAGAAACTTAAAAACGTTAGTGGTACAAAGAATTAACCAAATATCGTCAAATCATTATTCCACAAGCTATGTACAAGGTCAAGAACCCGAGCCGCGAATTCGCGAATATTTTTACTACATCGATCATCAAGGAATGGTAAATTGTTTCCGTTCATTTTTAAAAACGCATCGATTTACACTTATTTATTAAATTATAGCTATTTTTAGATGATGCTCGAATGAAGAACTTTACGTCCTGTTTCAAGGATAAGAAATTCATCAGATTTTTCTTCAACCAAATGCGATTGAACAAAACGGGTCGTTACACAGAGTTTCCTTATCTTTCCTTATGTGGCAAGGAAAGAAATTACGTTCGCTGTGATGATTTCCCTTTTGTTTACACAAACGTGATTAATAAAACTTTGAAATCAGGGGAAAAAGAGCTACATGTAGCCTATAATCACGCAGGTGACTTATTGTCGTTAAAATTTTTACCAGATAAGATATTTATGTTGCCTGAGAGCGGAAGAATCTATCATCCAGCGCCTGCTAGAATTGGTCATATTGGATTAATTGCATCTAAATTAGCCATTGAATTCAGTAAAAACTTTATTTTTGATAAAGGCGAAAGGGAACCTCCGACCCAATTTAATTATGAGGGGACTATTTACATATTAGATCAACAATGGTACTATAATGCTTTGAAAGAGAGAAGTATAGCTGAAAAAGAAGCAAAACAAGATAGAATTTAAGTTTCCTATTTTATTTTTTTAGGGACAATGTGATACTTTATGAATAAAAGTGTAGATATTTAGTCAACAAATGCTATATATTTATAAAAGATGTTTTGTTATAATATTATTAAATTGAAATGTAAAATTAAAATATCTACGTGTTTGAATTTCGTTTTTTCTTATCGGTGAATTTTTTAGCCATTGCATTAACTAACGAATATCCTTTTGCCATTTCAGCATCTGATACGTCCATTCCCATTTGCTTGTTGATTTCTTCCAACTTTGAATTATACGTTGCAGCCATGTAGTTCTCTATATCGGGATTCATTCCTCCGAAAGATAGTCTACCTTCCATTAAACCTTTGCAGTTAAAAATACTCGTTTCGACGAACATGATATTACCACTTTTTCGCATTTCTTCTGTTATTTCGTTAGCATACATTATTTGACCTTCTGCATCCTCTTCTTCTTTTTGGACCCTTTCCTTCGTCTTCTTCATAAATTTCATGTCCAAAATCGCCTTGGACAATCTCGCCTTTTTATCTTGCATGTTGAAAGTTGGTTTTATTCCCCAAATTTAAGAGAATAATTTCAAAACGTGATGTGTACTACATAAACATTCATATTTTTTAAATAATTAAAGGTTATTTTAGTTATTCACTACATTACCGATCATTCGCTTCTAATACAGATTTCCAAATTCTTCATTTATAAAAATATTACGTATAGATGGCACCATTTCGAGAAAAATTTCAACATTTTAGGGGATACCAATTTTTGGAACTCGTCTTTTACGTCATTAAATGTGTAGTAAAGCAAACAAAGACATACGCAAAGTGTTCACTACCGAAATTTAAATTGCAGTAGAGAGAATCGCCAACAGGCACATAAGTATGTGTTTTAATTTTAGCTATACAGAAGTGTGGCAAATATTGAATGAGAAGGAATTAGAGTACTATAATGTCAGGATCCGTTTCATCCAGTTTTATCTGTTGGCTCCTAGATGGCACCCTTCGATATCGGTCGGTAATGTAACGAAATTTCAACTGTTTAGAATCATTTATTTTGTGAATGACAAAATGAACAAGATCCAAATATCGAACATTACCTTCATTGGTAAACAACACATAAGTATCGGCACCCTCCGCACCACACAAGTTTAATGTATTATATAGTAATATAATAAATAGTCCGGGAGATTCTTTGAATCTCGTTTCTATCGCTCTTTTTGTTTGACCAATGTAGGCTTTATTACAGTGACTACATTCAATTTTATAAATACCCGACCTTTCTCCCATTTTCGGTAATCCTAAAGATAAACCGAAAAAATAGTTCATGCATGTTATTTTTCGCACGCCGTAGCTTCAAGGCGTGCAGGAGGTAGAAATAGGCACTTGTAAAGGATATCTGTTCTAAGAAGTAGGGACAGTACATGCATGTTTAGTTTTAGAAAAAGTTTTTTCTCACATCATTCGGTCACCGGTTGATGATGAGGACCATTCGTGTCCTCAAAACGGCCGTCCCGGACTATTTATTATATTACTATATAATAAATTAAACTTGTGTGGTGCGGAGGGTGCCGATACTTATGTATTGTTTACCATACTACGCCACAGTCCTTGCTATCATTATTACCTTCATTATAAGAACTAAAATTCAATAAAAATGTTCATGATGTGAAGGTTGAACAATAAAAAGTTCACTTTAATTTTAGCGCGAAGACTTATATTTTTCTACTCGACCACCTTGAGCGCTAAAATAATGTCCTATTTGTTTATTGAACTCCCTGCGTCAACCACTCACTGGGAGAAATATTTTTACGTCACTACCATTACAAATCTCTGTTGTTCACCTCAATTAACCAACATGTAAATTAAGTGATAACGTCCCATGTTTTATCAGCCGCATTATGTATTCCTGATAATTAGTGTGGACGAGATAATCGAACGTGATACTTAAAAAAAAAAAAAGATGCAAGAACGGACTGTAAAGGTATAAATTTGAGAAGTAGGTTATGTTATTTATTTTCATTTATGATTAATTTACCTTTCTATTAGGAAGAAGCGAATGGAACCTTTCTACGGCAAGGATCTCTGCGAAGGGTATTGCCTTCAAGCCATAAAGAACATTTGTTTGGTAGACAGAATGAGGATATAAATAAATTATATAAGATATTTCATCAGGAATATATTGTTTTAGCTGAATAGTAAGTTGTTTCAGGAGATTATCATATATTCTCTCAATATTCGTTTCTAATTTGCAGTAAGATGTTGCAGAGCGAGAATTTACCAGGTATTTATGTTATTCCGTCCAAAGAAAGTTGTTTGTGTAAGTGTAACGAATTTAAACAAATGCGATTAACATCTTTGATTTATTTTTAGTATGGTTTGGAGTTATTTTTGTTAGAAGTGGTTTTTATGGAGATGGTATTTTTAGATTCAATATATTTTTGCCAGAAGAGTTTCCTGACGGTGGCCATCCTGTAAGCATCTCTTTTTTTATATTTGTATATCCAGATTATAGAGAAAGATTAAAATAGATCACTGCGTTATCGACTTGGAATGTTGTCATGGTAATGCCATGTTGATTATTTGTGTTTTAGAAAGTTGTCTTCCAATCAAATATATTTCATCCTGTGATACATAAAGACACCAACGAGTTACATCTATTGGATGGATTTCCAATATGGGACAAGGACAACAATCACCTATGGCAGGTCCTAAAATACATCAGTTGGATCTTTTACAATTTTAATTCGAGCCTTGCACATGGTGTAAACGAAGAAGCTGTGAATACGTAAGTTATCGGAATAAATAAATATCTTTTATTGCTTTTAATTTTTGTTGCAATTATATAGATATAGAAACAATCAAGTAGAATTTAAGCAGAAGATTAAGGAGTGTGTGAAATATACTCAAGACCATATTTATGATCCATCCCCTGTTGAAGACAAACATTATTTGACGTTCGAAAAATATGTTCCGAGCACTCATGATTCCGTAAAGGCAACAATGATGACTCAGAGCCACGAGGAGAGGATACGAGCATCAGGTTATTCCTGGGTCAGCCCAGGCAGTTTTAAGCCTCTTTCCAAGTGATTTCATCGGTTACTGTTTCTAGAATATTAATTAATACAGTTGGTTTGATCTGCACCATCCATATGTGGTTAATATGCGTGGTGCAGATTGAACTGAAATAGTATGCTACTAATACTATAAAAATGAACAAAACCTTGTTTAATTGTCATGGTGAGAGAAGTACCTTTCTTGTTTTTACGAATTTTGCTGTTTGGGGCACTAGGCAAATAAGTATAGAATGTTGAATTTTTTCTTTCCTTATATAACTACGATGTGACTTGTGCTTTTGTTGCACTAAATACTTGTTAAGATCTATTTTAGTTACTACTACGCCGAAATACTTAATTAAATAAGTCAAAAAATTAGCAAAATTTACTTTTATAAAATATTTCTTATATTGAATTATTGAATTTAAAAAAAAGAAATAAATTGATATTTATTATATTTATAAATGTGCGCTTTATTTAAATATTTTGAAAATGCCTTTAAAATTAAAAGAAATCGTTGAAAATAATTTTCAAAATTATAGTTATCTGATTTACCGACTAGTGTTGTTAATTAAATGATTAAGATATAGATGTCACTCTATCATGAAAGTAAAAACCTATGATGTTACATTTTACATCATTTTTGATAGTTTCAAAATTAAAAGAGTGAATTTGAAATAATCCCAAGTTTATTCGATAGTTCTAAACACGCTTTAGAAGTAAGATTGCTCCAAGAAAAGCTTGGGGTTTAAATAATGACGGGTAGATGGCGCCACAAGTACGATAGTTGTTTTTTGCGGTTATGTTTTAAGTATTAATTTTATTTTTATATTGTTTTCAATTTTCTCAAATATCTTAAACATGCTTCGCAGTAGCTCTTCCTCCAAGAAATATAAGATAAAAACAAATGTTGAAGAACCTTGTAAATCTTGGGTGTTCCTACTGAAAGGTAAAAATGACATAAATGGCTTTTAAAACCTGTACTTTTTTAACACAATTTTTTTACAATTTCAGAAAAAGTAATTAATGAGTCTTCTTCTCAAAGTGAGATTGTAACTTTACGACACCCAGGTACTGGACAAGCTGCAATCTTTCTGTTTACAGAAGGAAATAAATTAGTGCATGAAGTATTAACCTATGCAGATGATAGAAGATCTTGGTTTATTGATCAATCTGTAAAGAGCGATGGTAGATTCAAGATTTCTACACCTACTGATCCCATTTTTCTAGGTAATCACTACTTAATTCATATCGGTTCCATTTAAATAAAGTTTAAGTGATATTTTAGTATTACCGTATCTAAGAAAGAATTGCAATAATCAGGCAGTTTTATTGGATCAAATATTGCATGATGAAAAATATCCTGAAGTGGAACGTTTGTTAAATTGTCATGGATTGCACTATTTAACTTCAGTGGCTGATGAAAAAGTACGTATTTGCAATTATGGATATTATAATTCAACAATTTCTTTAATAGGCTTCAGGGGATATAATTGTTTACAAATATAACGAAGAGAAGACTTTAGTGTGGTTGAAAAAGAAGATTGATAACTTAGTAAAGATTTTAAAACAAAAGAATATCCATTTTACAAGTGATGCAGTTTCAGCTGCATTTAAAAAGGTTAGCAATAAAGAAGAAGTTATCGATAATGATACTTATCTTAGATATGCAGCTGGCATCATATCTGATTATCTAGATGATGACTTGTCCTTGAAGCTTCTTAAATATTTGAATTTACCTGAAATTGTACCACAAACAAAAAGAAAGTCTGATATAAATGATGTACATAACACTAAAAGAACTAAACCAAACGATAAAAATTCGCCGAAAAAGACTATTAAGCCTACAGCAAAATTGGTAAAAATATCTGTCACACCTAAGAGTAAAGTGAGAGCCTCGAAAAACACGACAAGTATAACATCATTTTTTAAGAAGGTTTAGATTACCGAAAATGAATAAAGTAAAAAATGAAACTTTTTTTTATTTAAAACAAGAGTTAATTCACATTTTTAACTGTTCTTTTTTTGTTTTCTTGATTCTTTTCATCCTCTTCTCCTTTTTAATCAGTTCATAAACAGGGGTCGTAGTTATATCTTTCCGTTTCAAAGCACTAGTTTCTAACTTTTTACGTTGCTTCTTGGATCTCTTTTTTATCTTTAGCATAAAATCGGGCACTTCCTGCCCAGATTGCTTCAAGATATGCGCAATATTCCTTAAATTTACAGTGTCATCTACAGTAAAAAAAGTGACCGCTTTTCCTCGACGACCTGCTCTGCCTGCTCTTCCAATTCTATGTACATAAGCAATAGTTGATGGTGGAAAATCGTAATTCACTACTAAATTCACACCTTTGAAATCGACGCCACGTGCCATCAACTCCGTACAAATTAGAATCCAAATTTTACCCTCGCGGAAGCTACGAATCGTATTATCTCTTTGTAGTTGTGTCCTATCAGAATGAATTGCATCTACGTTAATACCATCATATATTAATTCAGTGAATAATTGCTGTGCTCTTTCTTTACTCTGTACGAAAACAAGGACTGGTGGATTGACTCCGTTTCTGATTAGGTCTCGAAAAGCTAACAGTTTCCCATCTTCATTTCCAACAAATTTAAGTTCCTGATCAACGGTATCAGTAACGGCATTTCTTAAACCGATGGTTACACGTATCAAGCCTCTCATATTATGTACGCACCATTTTGATACGACTGGTGTACAAGTAGCACTGAACATTGCAATTCTTCTCTTTTCTAAAGTACAAGCAGCTAAAATCTGTTGTACTTGATCACGGAAGCTGCGTACGCCCTCCTCAAAAAGTTTATCGGCCTCATCTATTATTAACCATTCAATATTTTGCAAATTAATGGCAGGAGGATCTTGATTTAATAAGAAACAAAGTCTATTGGGTGTCGTGACTAAGACATCGTATTTTCCATTACTTTTTGGACCGTATTGTGAGATTGCCTTATTTATTTTGCTAATTATATGCACTTTCAAATTTTTACCTTCCGCTAATCGAATGCATTCCCTTTGAATTTGTTTGGCTAATTCACGTGTAGGGCAAATAATAAGCGCTCGAAATCCTTTTGATTGAGGACCTCCAAGGTGGTGAACAAGTGGCAGCAAGAAAGCCGCAGTTTTACCTAAAAAGTAAATACTTATCGCTCATATGTAATTAAATTAGTACTAGAGACTTACCAGATCCAGTAGGCGCACAAGCCAACATTTGCCTATTCCCCAACATTATTGGAATTGCTTGTTTTTGTATAGGAGTTGGCTCTGTATATCTACATTTTGCAACGTTATCTAGCAAATTAGAACTTACAGAAGTTAACTCATTGAAACACTTAATTGGATCAGGAACGTGTCTCCCAACAACACTTATATTATTTTCATTTCGATATTGGTTCATTTTTTCTTCATGCCATTTTTTCTTTTTAACCTTATCTGGTAAATCGTCACCTTTTCTCTTTCTTTTATTATAGTTTTCTTGAGAAGTTTTTAAAGAATTTAATAATATAAAATCGTCTTCTCCCTTATCTTTTTCCTTTGGGGATTCTTTTACGAAATCATCCGGGGTTTCAGTTTTAATGACCACTTCTTGAGATCGTTCAGATTGCGATTTTCTCTTTGTAGTGAATTTAGCACCTCGCGAAATTTTTTTAAATATATCGTAAGCATCCATGATTATGTTAATATTTTAAACAATCATACACAATAGTAAATATGTTCAGAAAGAGAGGTTAGGAATAGTTGACATTTGTAGGTTATGTTTCTATTACGTGAAGTTTGCGTTAATTTTCTTAAAATTCATCAGGGTAACCAACAATCCCGTATAGAATTGTCCTATAAGGGAATTCACTAGGAATAAAAGAAAAAAATTGAATTCTGCATTTATTGGTGTTCTGTTTAATATAAACATGAAATAATCACTATTATATATTTTTGGAAGAAGAACACTACAAAAATTTATTGGTGTACAATTTAAACTTTAAAATAAATGATGTAAGTCTCTATAAGAAAAAGAAACTATTTAGGATGATGTAAATCTTCAATCTTTTTAATTTAGATCTATTTTGAAGTTCAAAATGCAATTTCTACAGACAGTTTTATATGATTTTGATATTCTCTGTCGGTTGGTGCACCCAATAAATTTCACCATCGCGAGCTACGGTTACACTAAAAAACAAAGAAAAAGAACAATTGGTAAAATCTTGCTTGGTGCGAAATTGGAAGATTGAAATCCTTACTAAATTGTATAATCCTTTCCGCTGGAACTACGCGGAGGCCTCCATTCTAATTTTAAGTCCTTCTTGGTTGCTGAATTTTTGTGCGTTGCTGCAGTCTATAATACAAGGTTTTGTGTATAAGAGGATACATCTAACTAATTGTGCGAATGAAAACAACATAAATTGATGTTGAACAATAGGTGTATAGTTAGGACAAGGTTTAATTGTACGATATAATGACATATACGAAAGCAAACTTGGCGTAACTGATTTATTCCAGCAATATTATATGTATGAGTATAAATAATGTTAGAAACTAAAACGTATTTTAGCTACATCCAGCGTTGTTTTTTATTACGACGTATAAATTTATATTATTTCAATTTTCACAGATCAACTAGCTTTTCTGTAAATTTCTTTTCAGTTATTCTTCATTAATTTAGTTAACGCCATTGCAACCAATTTTACTAACTTGGGGAAAAATTTCTTAAACATCTGTATCATTTTTGAATAATTTAAAATAATCTACATAACATAATAGTTAATTCTCAATTGTTTTGTGGATATTTTATCTTTACTGCATAACTTTTCTAGTATTCACCTTGGCGCAAGTTTTAAAATAAGCCAATTATTAATTAATTTAAGTTGGTGGTTCTGCCAATAAAAAAGAATATGAACTTTATTCTCGGAACTACCAATTTAAATTATCTGGTAATTTTAAGGTTACAGGATTCCTGGGAGTTGTTTTATTAACTTTATCTTTTATAACGTAAAATGCAAGATTCATAAAGCAAAATTTGGCGATGAAGCGCATTTTTTAAATTAAGTTAATCTCTAATTAAAATTTAACACGCGGGTGTCAATGACTATATTTCGAATATTATCTGTTCTATTTTAAATAAAGCCTTAAATATATACAAAATAACCGCTGTTTCTTTGGTATTTTGCCTTTGTTGACGTTAATTTTGGCAGATGTCAAACTGACATTTAGTTTTTAATCACAAATTAATTTAATCGATGATCTACTCGTGATTAGTGGCGTCATAAATTATGTTAATCATTAACGTGCTAATCCGTGATTAAATGTTTAATTTACTTTCTGTAAAGTGGGTAATTAAGGATATTCAATGTTTGTGCACGTTGCATACATGATTTCTTACCATATTTTGTCTTTGGCTTCTCCAACGTAATTAAATTTAATTAACAAAATAAAATTTGCATTGTCTCCAGTTAGATTCGAACCTGCAGTTCCCGCTTGTCGGACATAATTAGTTCTTACTGACTCCGTAGTGTAGTTAGTAAACTTGCCTGTTCGGCAAGCAGAAGCCGTCATTAATTAAATGTAATTACACCGGAGAAACCAAAACAGTAAATTTAGAAAAATCTATGAAATTATCACGCTTTACAAGGGGAATTGTATATGAATCGTATATATAAATGTAAATATATTTCCCGTCTATGAATGAAAATGATTTTTCCATATTTAAATTTCAATTCAAAATGCGGCAAAAAAACAGTTAAAGTTTGTTATTTACAACAACAGATATGTTTTATTCTATTTCTAGCCGATCTAAGTGAGTTTTTATGTAATAAATATTCTAATTATAGCACTATAACTGACAATATCTTAATTTATCTATCACGCATAGTAATGATGTAATGAACCATGATTTTGCTATTTTACGATTGAGACCTGTAATGCACTTAATGTATTTTACATATTTAGCATAATTTCGCATGATCGGCAAATTTATTCGATAATTACCGGTTAGATTTCCGTAAACAATTGCGGTACTAGGCCAAACGATGTGCCACTTTCCTGTTTTCAACACTATTAACTTGCATCGACATTGAGTTAAAATTATAGAGCGGGTTTTAATGAATATTCATGAATGATGAGATTCAATTACGATATTATGTACATACATACCTACAAACGTATATTTTAGAAACACGAAATTTCTCTGAAATCGTGTTTTTTCCTATTGTTTTAAAATATAATTTCGTGACTTGAAATTCTCATAAATCCAGCTATAAAGCTAGGTGTATTAATTGAACGTTATAATACGTTATGGTGCAAAGCAAAAATTCACAAATGCTAAGCTATATAACATAGCTATTACAATATATAAACGCAAAATTCTTGTAAGAATGTATTTTACCCTTTTTCCTGAACATCCGATTGCTTTTGCGTACCGATGATGGTCTGGAATATCGAAAGTACCCACGGGTGTTTCGCCATCTCTCACTTCCAATAAGAATCCTTTAAAATCGTCACCGGAGATCGTAATTTCCGCTTTTTCTTCGAGTTTGATTTCGTTACTGTTCACAGAAACCTTATAAGGAAAATCCCTCTCCTTCTGCGGGGGTTTCGGGTGTTTAGGTTTCATATCCTCGCAGGTATCGACAGGAGCACCTCCGGAATATGCCATCGCAGCAGAAATTGCGCCCAAGAAAAATACGATGCTTTTGTACAACATTTCTGTGAAAGGAAAATGGTGGGAAATGCATTTTTAGGGTTTTAAGTTAGGTTTTTAAGGGTTTTTCTAGTTGAAAATTTTAATTTTTCGTTGTTGGTATAAATAAATATAGACAGGTGACATGACGTACAATTACCTACGTTTCAATTGTTTTTTACTTAGTTTTACAATAATTAGTATAATTAATACATAAAAATATTGTTGTTTTTTCTGTGTATACGTGGTTGTAAAATAAATCAGTATCTTGAACAAACTTTGCTTTAATAAATTATGTAAGTTACATTGAGAAGAAAAGAAAAACAAACTTATTCTTATTATCGACAGCTAAATTAACAATATTATTAGAATTTTTACAATGTCACCAACCGTATTTTTTACATAGTTATTTCAATAATGAATTTATTGATTAATGGTGGATAATGCAGGACGCAGACAGTAACAAAAAAAGTTACTAAGAAAAAAACAAAGAAAGAGTGTAGTTGTTTATTATTGTAAGATTTAATTTTATTGGTTAATAAATAAAGTTTCATGATGCTAACTTATAAATAAATCTCAATATTGATCTATCACCACCTTCTTCGGAAAATTTAAATTTAAAAGAACAGTTATAGACAATACTACAATAAAATTTTTTAAAAAATCGTAACAAAAATTGAGAAATACGTAGGTACTTTTTTTACCTTTTAGTCTTAAACTAGAGAAGTCATTTTGTAAATGAGTGTTACCACGGAAGTAATATTTTATACAAATTTACAAGTACAGCATTTGAAAGTATGTATTTCTTTGTCTTTTTTTGCACTAACGTTATTTAAAAGCAAATAGATATTCTATCTTAAGTCCGTTTCACATTTGTATGAGCACGTACCATGGCCACGGTCAAATAACCTCCCCACCAGAGCTTTTTTTTTCCAATGTATATATCTACATATCTAACTAATAGTAAGTACAAATGGATAAAACTAATAGTGTCATGTTATATCCTAGAATTCCAATGCTTTCAAGTAATAAAATTCTAATTATACAGCGTACAACTCAGCAGAAATGAAAGATACCATAAAAGACGTTATAGCAATAAAATGTCTCTATTTTGTTATGGTTCGTACTTGATTAAACCGATTTTTTCAATAAATTCATCTTATTCGTAACGTGAAGGATAAATTTCTGGGTTAAGGTTTACTCGGACTCGGCAAAAGTAACGAGAAGAAAAATTTGCAATTTAACATCAATAATCGGTAGATAACGACCTTGTGCAATTAGAAAAGTGAATGATGTCTATGCAAGAGAATATAATAGAAACAAAGAAATAATTAACAATATTTATTCTCCCCACCAGCAACCCTGACTTCATAATACTACATAATGACAATACAATTATTTTGGCATATATATAGCAAATGAGATTCCACATGTTAAATTTAATTTTTCGACTTGGAATTTTTAGGATAGAAAATTGTGCGTCTATTTATATACGAATCGACTAAAGTTCAAGCATAAATTTAAAAGATTCTCATGCTTACTGGGATATCAAGAAGAAACATATTAATTAACACGTGTCTTGAATATATTTGGAAAGAAGTATAACTAAGTTGTTTATTTATTGTGTTACGTAGTAAGCTATCGCAAAAGGAAGTATCTGGTAATTCCCAAAAAAAAGTGAAAGGAATTAAATATAAACAAAATAAATTTATATTTGAATGGATTTGTTTATTACTAATTTAGATTTAAATTAGAAGATTAGATGAATTAAAAGAAAGTTTTTTTTTTTCATATATTTTATCAAAAAATAGTTTCTAGAGGTAACCAATCGATAAATTGCTTTATAAATAATTGAAAGAAAATAAATTGTGGTATGATGTGAGGGCCGTATACACCGATTTATACCTCCTTCATTCATTAATTAACCGCAAGAAAGCTGATTGTCGACTGCATCCGCGAATAATTGCTAAAATTTTGGGGAAACTATTGCACAAAATTGTTTTGGCTGGAAATAATTTACCAACTCTTAACCGTTTTGCTGTTGTTCGCTTTTCTTTTAATATACAGTGTGTTTAAATCTAAAAAAATGTGGATTATTTTCTTTTTTCTTTTTCGTTCTTCTTTTATTCTAAAACGTTACTTTTTCGGATTTTATTTGTGGTCTATACAGCATATTTTGAATTGAATTCAAATATAAATAGAGTGATCAGTAAACTTCTTGACTTTACTAAATTAACAGAAACTAGACAGACTCGTGTTTTGTCTACTCTCGAGGAAATCAGTAGGCAACACGAATCCCTTCTCATGAGATGAATAATCACGAGTCTGTATCTATTCGTATCTTGTCTCGCAACGCTCATTATCATAATCGAGAAATCCGTGAATCTATATGAATCATCAAACATCCTAACAATTTAAATCCCAACTGATAAAACCTCCTAGCAACCGCCACGTTTCATGATCCATAACTTTTTTG
Organism: Marronus borbonicus; assembly: GCA_902655005.2. Taxonomy (NCBI): domain Eukaryota; kingdom Metazoa; phylum Arthropoda; class Insecta; order Coleoptera; family Scarabaeidae; genus Marronus; species Marronus borbonicus. The sequence continues at coordinate 23,920,796 of LR737380.1, read as the reverse complement.
CTTACTGACCCGTAACAAGCCCTGTATAAACTGTTCCGGAACGAATAATCCCCGGTCAGTGTACAATAATCGCCGTGAAGATGTCCCATAAGAGTGAGAACGAAACGTCCGCAAAAACTAGGACAATGATGGGGTACCAATCCGGAAACCAACAGTATAGTGTTAATGATGATGCGGAAGCCTGGTTACCATTAATTTGAATATAAAGGTGTAGTAGTCTTTGTGGAATTAAATTTAGGATGCAATTGCTACACATAATTCTGTTTGACTCTAAAAAATGACACACATGTGCAAACTTTGATGGCTTTGTGTGCCATAATGAACGACCACGCAATTTTTCTCAATTTTCAATTGTCGATTCAGAATTAATCATAGAATTGCTGTACCTGACGATTTTCGTGTATTTCTTACTTGTGTGAAACCAATAGAATTGAAAAAAATTAATTAAATTTTGTTATTTTAAGTAGTCAGCATTAGTTACCACAACAGATCACACTCTTACACAACCGCAATATAGATATGATTGTATTTTCTAGTATGCCAAAAGGGTTTTTATAATTCTTTGATGATGGATTGCAAAACTCCAATAGAAATTTGAAAGAAGTATTTTGTACCAAAGAAAGCACGCATTTTACAATACTTCCATTAAATCGAACTATTACCGGCAACAATGTTTTCTGATGAAATTGAATTTGCAAAATTAGTGAAAATTGTGAAAATTAATGTTTGTACGCAAAATGAGATTCTATTCTAAAAACATTTATTTATTATATTAATATACTGAGGATCCAGAAACTAAGGATGAATTTACGAAGAAATAATCGGCGATCAAAATGCGAAAGTCGGTCAGGAAGAAATGTACAAAAGGATCACCGGAGGGAAGAGCAAGCACAGTAAAAGTAACGAAAATGGAAACGTGTTAATTGAATTTGCAATGGAGAGCAATATGCAAAGAGCAAAGGGGAACGTACAATATGTGGGAGACAAAGAAGAGGCTTTAATAGGTGACAGAGCAGGGATGGGTAGAAAACTTTGAAGAGCTGTTATCTACGAAAAATAAAAAGGCGAGCACTAATAAGAAGAAGAAGCAAATAATGAATACGAAATCCAAGCTAGTGATGATGATTTAATAAAAGAACATTCGGTGTAAGAGGGAGTGGAAACTTTATTGACTTAACAAATAACAAAAGCGCAGGGAAACGTGGAATCCCTGCAGAAGTACTTAAAAAAGATGGATCTACTAGATCCAGAATAAGATAGATAGGTTAGTCAAACAAATACGGCAGAAAGAAGAAGTGCCACAACTTAGAACTGTTGTATCTCATATATAGAAAAAAGGTGGTTAAAATGAGGAGTCATTTTTCTCGTATGACCATGGTTAATTAAAAAATGTGATAAAATCTTATGCGAAAATCGCAGGAGAAAAGACGTAACAAGGATAATCTAGAAAACGACGATCAACGATGGATCAAATGTTTGTAATAAAGTAACCCTTTCGAGCGTAGTTTGATTGTCATTTCCCAATTATCGATCAACGCTTAACTGATTTTGTTGGCCTAGAAGCAATCGATACCCAACGTTAGAAAAGTGCAATTGGCTCTGTATACCTTACTGACATTCTACCAACCGTGGCTAACCATCACGGATATTGCGCCAACCATACAACGTTGTACCAACTGAAGGCCAACCGTCAGCCAACCAACTGTGCTACTAGGGTGCTGTCTTTTCAAAAAATAAGAGATGAAAAAAAGAATTAACGGGCCACAAAAGCTAACTTTCTTTATTTAGTTGGAAGTATCTCCATGTTGCATGATGTTGCAGAACGCTTTTCCGTGAAACCATGTTGTTTCATTAATATTCAATGTTAAATGTAGGGATATAACTTGGCTTAAGGAGCGATGTCGAATACCTTCGCAAAGTTAGATAACAAGGTAATTGGCCGGTAATTTACAACATCAGCAGCAATAAGGGGAAAAGAAAAAAAATGATTTGGGAAAGTATGTGAAGAGTACTTCTTTGAAAATATAGTAAATTGCGAGCATCTAAGAATAACGATAACAAATACTAATCAGGAAGAAAAAGAAATGAATAACAAATGATTAGTAAAGAGTAGCAGTGTTGTATGGGCCTTTAGAACAATGTTGAAACCTAAGAAGATATCTAGAAAAAACATGTTAAGAATATACGAAACAATAATTAGGCTAGCAGTGTTATTTGGGTGTGAAGTGTGGATCCTCAGCAAACAAATGGGGACAAAAGTGTAAATATGGAAAAGAAGAATTCTGAGTTGAGTAAAAGTCGATGAAGCAGGTTGGATGAGACGAAAAAACAAACGAACTTGTATAGAAAACCCGGAGTTTGATGTACTTAGGGCATGTGATACGAATGCCAGAAAATAGAAATGCAAAACGAGTTGAATTGTATGCGTCTTAATGAGTTAGCAATGTTGGCCATTGAACATGGATTGCGCTATAAATTAGACCTGAAAGAAGTTATTCGCGATTTTACAAAAAAATAAATTCGAAAAAGATTGTTTTAATTTAGGTTTAGACTTCATATATTATTCTACGAGTTTTAGATATTGTTTTAAAAGTATATTTAAAATAGTAGGTACTAGTTTGTTGTTAGCTCATTAAAAATGTAAATTTTGTTTTTCAATAAAACAAATTTCCGTAAATCTGTATTAGTATTATTGCCTTAATGCATTTTTTGGTAAACGTGGTTTTCTTAAAATTCTGTCTTTTTTTTGAAAGTTTTTTGAAGCTTGGGAGTGGCATTTTTTTGGGTTTGCCTACGGTAGCAATGTTAGGGCTGGCCCTCTCCTAATTTCTTAAAATACATATTAACAATGAAAGTTTTCCATTAACTGCTAATTTTTCGCTGCGTTTCACCATTTTTTTTTTCTGATAATTTCAGAACTGAATTTCAGAATCTTAAGCACAAAAAGCTAGCAAAGTTGTGTTTTTTTCCCTCTATATAAGCTGTAATTCCCATAAAATATCGCCTACTACAGCTACAAGTATATAAAATCGAATAAACTCAACGCAAATTAACTAGATTAAGATCCAAATAAGGACGTATCTATAAAAGGTTATTTTTTTATCGTCTAATTTAAAATCTATGAAATCTCTTACGTAAATCATTAAAACTTTACGAACCAACTGCGGTTATTAAAACTCAAAATTTCACTTTCGCAATCAATTATCACTACTAGGATCAAATTATTTATGCTACGTTTTACTTTTTACGCGGAATAATTTCAAAATCGCTCGAAGAACATTTTGTAATAAGGTAATAATAAATGAAATTATTTCGGCAAAAATGAAACAAAAATCTATAATCTTGAGTTTCTTTAATTGTGCTCATTCATTGATAATTAGACTCTAAGAGATAAAAAGTATGGGCAATAAAAGGAAAGTAATAGCGAAAAAGGTCACCTAGCACCTAACATAGATATAAAGTACATATTTCTAACGATGCATAAGTAGATAAACTGAAGTATTCTCCACATATAGTAATGGCATAAAGTTATCTAAAAGTGAAAGTAGATATAGTGCCTTAAAGCTTGAGTTTTAGTTATGTAATGTCGCCTTAGAAAAAAAAATCAATTGGTTAAATTTTGTTCTCATTGGTAACATGTTTTTTAAATTGTTTATTAAAATTTTCAACCCAACCCTCTCTTACCTAAAGCTTACCTCAAGATTTCCTATAGTCTGTCTTCTTCTTCAACGATTTCAGCAACACTATCAATGGTACTATATCGATATTAACTAGGTCCAAGTGGCCGTTGAAAATCGATGTTCAACACAATCTGACCACCTATTCAGATTAGCCATAGACTCGCGGTGGTACTTTCGATTCTTTTTGAATCGGACAGACCAAAGGTAGGGGTATGCGGTACACGCGATCGTATTAAAAAAAAAGGTAAATGTCAAGCCTATCAATTAAAATAATGCGTTACGCATGGACAATAATTGAAAAAAGGAACTGTAGATGGGATCTTTGTTGGAGATCTATCTCTGCCATTTTCATAGGTACAGGTCGGCGTGAATTTTTTTGTAATAACCGATAAGTGATGCAATGGAATCGAAAAAAATAATTGAGAATTAAACAATTTGGTACCACAATGACTATATTAATAAATTCAATATAAAGAAGTAACAAACAATATGTAACAAAAAAACGCGCATTATATAGTTATAAAATTGATATTGGGAACTTTTTCTAAGATAGAATTCTAAAAAAATAAATAAATAAGACATAATTTTCTCATAAAATTTGTATTAATTACCCAGTTTGCCATTAAAATCTAAATTCTCAGCTATGTGGTACCATCTTGACTCCATTTACCAAACTAGATTGACAATAAAGTTAATGTAATAAATATGAGATGGCAGTGTTATCGGATCGATGTACATAGCTACGACCATCAGTAATAGATGACGCCGCTTCCTAATTTTATTTAAAAAAATATTTTCTTTTATAATTATTTAAACAAGAATACCAGATATAATTAATATTTTCGATATTAGATAAGCATGAATTTCTAATTTAATTCTAATTAAATTAACGCATAAATAAGATAATTATAAGTAAGAAAATTGGACCGTATACATCAGTAGGTGTGTATCTATTATGTTTTGCAATTTGTTTCAATTAACGTAAGATTATTAAAGTAATTATTTCTTGCCTAATTGATTGATGAGCGAACGCGATCCGAATATGAGATTAGTCGGTTCTTATTGTTTTTTTTTTCTTTTACGGTTTACGTAACTTATAAACAATAAACCATTGCTGCTGGAAGGTTTGTGGGAAATTAATTGCAGATATGTGAAGACAATCCGTGTTATAATTAATTTAATATAAGAAAGTAATAATTCTAAGTTAATATTAATTTGTACGGCTATAGTTTTTTTACATTACAAAGGTGCAAATTATAATAAGTAGTTAATAAGATTTAGAAATCAATAATTATGAAATTATAACCGAGTTTCTTGTTTAAAAAAGATTAATGGTGTTTTTTTTTGTTTTGTTGTGTTTTGCGAATCAATTTAATACCTTACTATGCCTATTTGTTATGTAAAACTACACTGGTGCTTGTTTTGTTACTATTTTTATTGCACGATACCTCTTGGGCTGTTTCTTGCAATAAGTATAGTTACTACATAAAAAATTACATGAAAAACGTTACAGATAGCGCCAATAATTCCAAAATATAACAGGAAATTGTAATGGCACGAAATTCAAATATTATTACATCAAACAAATGGTGATTTATGTGTGTGTGTGTGTGTTTTTTTAATAATAAAAAGAAGTTACAGTTGTATAAAAATTGTTGTTCCAAACTCATTCATTCATGTAGAATGCGTTCTTCAAATCTGCTTTAAATGGAATTCTAAATTTAAATTTTATAATGAAGATGATAATGCCTGGAATCGCTTGGTTCAACTTTTGATAATGAATCACCACCAAAATTCGCTGTTGTTCCAAACAGCACGATTGAAGAGGATCGGCATGTGACCGTACCGTGAGATAGACGCATCCTTTGCACATATCGAAGACTGTTGCCTGTTCGATTTTTTGTGAACGTTTAAGTGTGAAAAAGGTCTATTCCCGATGGATTCCGCATAATTGGACCCAAGTACAAAAAAACCTCGTGTCAATTGATGTAAGAAAATGCTCAGAAAGAGTTCAACAGGAGAGTAGACGACGAAACTTGGATAAATTTGTACAAGCTGGAAACTATGCAACAATCAATTGTTTGAGTGTTTCCAGACGAAGCGAAACCAACAAAGTTGTTCGTTCACGAAGCACTTCCAAGACGATTCTTTTCTTTCGTTGTACTGGATACGTCGCAAGTATTACTTTGGAGAATTGAAGAAACAGTTAATACTAATGGTGTACAACAGTTTGAATGCCAGAAATCATCAATGAAATCAGGATAAACAATCGACAACGTCGGATCAACCTTCATTATGGCAATGCCAGCTCTTACGCAATACATCCAAACAATTGATTATTTGAAGGAGAATTTCAATTTTTATCATCTAAAGAAGCTGTTGAAACCTTCAAAAAACAAATTTTGACGATACCACCTTCAGAGTGAAAGAAACGTTTCGAGAATTGGTTCGAACGCATACAAAAGTGTGGCACATGTGGATAGTGGGTTCATGTAGACATATTCTATTGGTCAGTTACATAAATAGACTAAAAAAATTGTAAAAAGTAATTTAAATAAAAACATCAGTCTTGCAACAGCTGCTTATCTCGATAAAGAAAACATTGCTGCATTTCTTAATAGTTTAAAGCATGTTTTAAAGTTGAACCAAACCTTATTACCCGTATTACATGCACTTTAATTTACGATATCCCAGCTTTGTCGAAAGCTTTCAATAAATGCGGTATATGGCCCCTAAATGAATTAATCTTTAATAAAGTTGTCTTCCAATGTTTCTATGTAACGGATAGATTTTCATAGGCATCTGGCATTAATGTAGATCTAGCACTACCGGTCGTTAGTCTTGACACTACACGACCTCAATTATCAGTAACAATAACCCCAGAATGTGTTAGGAAGCAAAGAAAGTCCTGCATTTTTACTGGCACGCCAGATTTTGAGAAAATTAAAGAAGAGCATTCATTCCAAAGAGGAAAATCGAAATGAGACACTATTGAGAACATTCTAATTCAAAGAAGTGACGAAACTAGTTCGTCGGAAAAGGAAGAGTTGTTTGTATCCGCAAATGAAGAAACGAATATTGATGAAAAATTTTAGAGGATCAAATAATCGCAGCTGAAGACTTCGTACTGGTCAAGTCTACAACTAAAAAACAAAGTATTCATTATGTTGGCCAGGTATGAAGACGGAAGTAAATTTAACGTTGAAGTTCTACGACGACAGTCATCTTCATGGAATTTTTTGTTCCCTTCAATCAAGGACAGAAGTATCGTGACTTGACAAGATATACTAATATTAACAAAGCCTTTAAAACCGAAAGGTACCACAAGAACATCTTACTTTGTTGAATTTGGAATTTTCTTCCAGAGTTTAAATATTTATATGTTATAATGTTATTGTATTTAGTTCCTTAGTGTTATTTTATAAATGTAGTTATTCCTTTGTCCGCGTGCACGCACTGTTGGAGCACAAATGGATAATTGTTACCTTCCAAAATAATGCCACAAAAATATATGGTTTACTATTACTAAATTTTATTTTTTTCCTAAACAGAAGAACTGTAGTAGCTAAAAAAAGTATGTCCACATATGCCCCCACTTCCCTAAATCTTAATGGCAAATATTTTAAAGAAAAAAAAATGTCTTTCATAACTTCTGTAAAAAACGTACCCCTCGTACCAAATAATTTATAGAAGATGCTCCTGTACGCTATTGTTCTCAAACAAACAAAAGCTTGTATTTGTTTTTAATTGAAATATACAGAAGGGAATATAAGCAGTGAACAAATCTATATACGAAATGAAATCGAACAAAAAACGGGGGGATATTCATCGGTCCCAAGAGAAGATGCCATACGCTGTACGCATTTACTTTATAGCATCCCACCATGTTTTTCTATATCGCACGATGGTATAAATACCTGTCGCACCTGCGAAGAAATTTCGTTTTTCTAATCGCTGATTGACGAAAGTTATAAGCATCAGATACATATATTACAATCGGTACAGCTTTTTAATATATTTTGCGAGTGCGGGTGTCTTCTCCGTCGACTGCTACCAGAAGATCCTGATCGGTTCATCCTTTTGGTTTGTCGAGGTAGCTTTGATTGGCTTTATCGAAAACGGTAAGTAATTACATTATTTAAAGATAACTTTTTTTATTTAATTATATTATATTACCTAAAATTATGAAGAATACAGATTCAATTTTAATGTAGATTGTGAGAGCTTCTATTGAAGGTATATTTAATATATTTTAGTATACGAATTTTCTAATATAATGAAAATATAAAATAAAGCCGAAAACACAGATAAACACAAAAACAGGATGATAAGACATAGCTCGAAAACGTTAACAAAAAATGGTACAGATACATATTTGTTGAAGAATTATCGCTTAGTTCATGATTTTCGACGTTAAATCAATAAACGAAATTTGCAAGAAGCAACAATGGTAGAAATTCCTTGAAAAGGATGTTAATATCGAAATTAAATGTTATTTTAACCCTGCTGCTTATGTTTGTTATTCTTCGAAGGCATTGTGGTAAAACTTCCCACTAATATACCATAATTGCCAAAATTTTAAATTACCTATCATCTCACTTCTTTTAACTCGTAGGGGCTAAATACCGAATGAATTAGAAGGCAATTTAATACAAAAAAAAATAAGCTTACTTTTTTCCAAAACAACAACATTGATTGTTGTCGAAAATAATAAGAAAAAACAATTAATTTTAACGATTGACAAGCTCACTACCATCTGTTACACGGTATATGGTGGAGTTAGCTGTGATTCTGCAGATAACGCATCATTGGAATTAAATAATTTGCCGCAAAATCAGGAATAAGATGTTTTACAGATTAATGGTCCGGGCTTTCTGGATATAAACGTTACTGAAAAATCAAATCCTCCAAAAAGTGGAGTTAGAAAATTAACAGTCCACGATATTCAATTTGACTTTGAGGTATGTTTTTCTGTTTGTCTTTTAAGTTTTATCAAAATCTTTCATACATGAATCTTTCTTTATCTTCTACATCTTCGTGTTAACTTTATAAAAATTATTATTCTCCTGAAAAGTAAGTGCAACAGATAGGTTGGTAATAGTTGAGTGTAGGCTTTCACGCCGCTGACCGAAACGTCAAGTAAAATATTAACTACGCGACATCACCCAAAAGACATTTCCACTATAGGTTGGTAATATTTATAAAAAAAGTTATCACAAATGTGCTGCAGTTTTTAAAAATCGAATAAAATGTGGGATATCCTATTAAAAAAAAAAAAAAGTTAGGTAGCGCCACCTAGCGATGATGCCTTTAATTTAATAAAATTTTATCACAAAATACGTTCCGCTACAGTATATTTTTCAAAATTTTCAAATCCTCGTTCATTCTCGAAATATCTCACTCTATACAGGATTTTTCACGCAACCCGTTCATTAAAAGTTTTCCCAATTAGCAGGTTAGTTTAGTTCTAAAAATAATAAATTATTTTTGGACTCGTATTACTTCCGGTTATTCCGGAAGTCGTAACCAATTTTGATATTTATAATGGAATGATATATTTTTTATTGATTATTTCGAAGTAATTTGTATTAAGGTTCCTTATCTCTAAAATCTACTGGTTTTGAGTTATTTTGATTTTTGTGTTTTTTTCTTCTTTCAATCACAATCGATGTATGTATATTACGTGTCCCTGTACCTGTTTTGTAGAGTGTAGGAATTATAAGCAATTATTTGTATCAATTGAAATTTTACAATACCAATAAAAAAATTTTACAAATAATATAATAGCTTATACGACGATAATATCTTAATATTTCTTAATAATTCTTTCAATCCATTTTGAAAATCGCATCGTTATATCTGGATTTCGTTGTATCGGGATTCCATTTTTCGGAAAAAAATAAAGTCCATATAAATATTGCGAATTTTAAACAGTTAGCTCAATACATTTGGAAGAACAGTAAATATTCTATTTATTTAACGCAAAATTAAATAATACCGTACAATTAAGCATTTATTACACTTTTTATTGATGGTAAAATGTACGTAATTACTCAGCGCCAAACATTTCCATAACGGAGGCCAACGCGTTGTCGTTCTCTTGTCATATTATTGCATAATATGATCCCGGATACATTAAAAATGTCAAGAGGATTCTCTACATAATTACAGATAAATCGTAACGTTTACAACATACCGTTTTTTGTATTTTTTCGAAAAAAAATTTTAGCATGCAGGAATCGGAACTATAATTGAAATATCGTGACTTTGCGGAATTCTACTTATCGTAAAACATACTTAATTGATAGATCAATTTCGATCAATGAAATTCAAATAAAGCCTAGTTAGGTAAGTTGGAGAATTTGACTAATACGATAGTTATTTGTTTAATTTTGAAGCGTAAACTATTTGAGATGTAATACGAGAGAGGATATCTTATTAAGGTCTTATACCTTGTTCGTTTCAATGCAAAAAAACAAAATAGCATTAACAAACTTGCAAAATATGGAGTGAAAGATTTTTCTCAAGATTCTTCAACAGTGACATTGTGCTTATGTTTATCGAAACGAAATTGTTCAACGTTTTGCCTAATGAATTGAAAGGTTAAGCAAACGTCTCCCCTTAATTAATCTGTACGCAACTCAAGATTATATTTATATTAAGTAGACTTCGAATATTAGTACTTATTTCTTTTGTTAGTTTAACACTAATGCAAATATTGAATTCAAGATGTCTGACACTTGCATTTTTTATGGATGCCTCATAGAAAATAGCATGGCGAAAACTTCTTCTCGTGTTAACTTGAGGTTTTTGAATAATTTTTGGCACTCCTATATTGAAGAAGACCTTTCTAGCAGCGTGACAAAATTATCGCACCAATTCAAGGTTTCTAGAAGTAGTTGCTATAAAGCTTTGAAAGAATAGCGGTTTAAAAGCTGTAAACTGCATAACTTTCAACAGCTTCTAGAGCGAGATCATGGAATATTGCGAATACTGACGAAAATTCAAATTGTCTAAATTTAATTCTTTTCATTGATCAAAAAACATGTATGCTCAATGGAAGCATCAATAGTCAAAACAGAATATGATCGAGAGCAAATCCTTATTTTTTTCAAGAAACACACGTGCAATGTCCCTTGTTCCGTAGGCAGATTTAGAAGAAACTAATGAAGAAGCCTAATACAGAAGAAGGTATGACGAAGATTATGGAAAACATAAAGTTCTGTAAGCGATATCGTTATGAATATTTTAAGGACAGGCGGAGCTACTACGTGAAGGCTTTTAATCGTCAATAAATCTTGTGGTTTTTCCACTTCGGGTTTTTCTTTCAAAAAACACACACCCAGTGGCCCTAAAAAAGTGAACTCCTGAGCAAGAATAATTGGAAATCTTGTTACTGGGCCATTTATTATAGAGGTGTCATTAAATAGTCGAAAATATCTGCAACGGTTAACTGACACAATTCTTCCAGCTATGCAAAGAATTCCAATAATAAGCAGAGTAATTTCTCAGTACCATGGAGCTCCTCCTCATAATATACGAGAAATTACAGAATTTTTAAACTCATGAATAGATTGGGTGGCTTGGACCTCTAGAATGGCCAGCTAGAAATACAGATTTGGCTCCCTTGGATCTTTTTATTGGAGTTATCCAGCTAGTAAAGTGTTTGACTATATTACAGACAAGTCTCGTAAAAACTAGAACACTTCAACCAAGCATCTAATTGTTTAGCAGTTTCCGAATTTTCTTTTGATTTCTTTTGCAATCTGTTATATTTATTGTTTTTTACTATTCTATTGAGAAAAAAATATTTTCAATTACTACTCTTGTTTCTCTGTGTATACAAAAATGTAAGAACTTGTGCTACTGCTTGAGGAAATAAAGATTTTTTACTTTTCACATTGCTAATTTTTATTTTACATTGATAAAGTCTGCTAATTTAAAAAGATCAACTAATCTTATCTATTATCTATTGTTCTTTTTACTTGAAAGAATAGGGATTCTAACAGCTTAAAACTAACCCGAGATGAAGTTTTTATCATGTTATTTCCCATGAGGCATCTATAAAAAAATGCACTGTATATTATAGCAAACCTGTTCCAAAGAGGATATTAGTAAATGAAGAAAAATGCACAGATCGTTAAAACAACAGCATTATTTTTTATGAATGGGTCTTACGCAACAACCATTGTTCGTTTCAATGCCGCATCCTGTTTTACAAATGTTTCTTCTTGCATTTACAACGTCATTTTCAGTTATTTCCTATTTGTTAAGAGTACACAGGAACCTATGCACAACTCGGCACTTTAACAGGTTTAATATGCATTAAATTTCACTTCTTCATTCGTCAAAGTTTCTCCAAACGTTGAGAGAAAGGGTAACGTTTGGGTTATTAAGAAAAGCTGTAGCACAAGAAACAATAGAAATGTTTTTATTGCTTTGCTGCGGCGTGGGTCAATCTTTTCGCGACAATTCTATTTAATGATTCTTCAAGAAATTAATATTCCTCATAGAATTTGTTACTCCGATGTTCCTAAACCTCCAATATATATATAATCAAATTAAATTACTACCAATTTGAACATTTTGAACATTTGCTGTACATGTTGTTAAATCACAAAATTAGTTCAATTCTACATATTTGGCTTGCTATTTACGTATGTAATCAGAAAAAAAGTCTGTACAAACACAAATCCTTGCAATTTCAGTTTTGTAGGAACAAAACTTACTTTTTGTGTGAGATTTTTAAAGGCATATCGAGATTTGATGCCCAATTGAGATCTCGTAAAAATAGAGTGCATAACGATAAACCTATTAGGTACAGCCCAAATTTAAAGCGGTGAAGACGCATCATCCATGATACTGCTTTAATCTTATCGGAATGCAGTCCAGAAATATTCCTCAGAAGTAGAAGCGGTTGCTCCTACTCTTCTATCAAGTTCATCTCACGATAACTTGAATAATAATTAAAAAAATACTGGTTGTGCTCATTTTATTTCGCAACCTATAATCAAAAATAACTATTTGCAAGTTCGGACGGTGTGTTTTAGATCACTATCTTGCATAAAAATGAAGTCCTGGTTATTAAGTTGCAAACCAAGAAGGTTTCTAGGATTTGGCGGTATCATTCCTTCCACCTCATGCAGGGTCCCTATCCTAGAGTACAGAAAGCAACCAATTTCCTCTTGGATATACCTCTAAGAAATGTAGTACTTACATGCGTACACTGGACGCTACAAAGATACTAACCCAAAGAGTGCCATACATAGTAGAACTATCTCAAGTAACACTATTTGATAGTATCTTGTAGATTTTTAAATTTGGTCAAAGAAACATGTCGCAGTCGTCAATAACTTCCAATACTCTTCTCTATCCGAAATCATCCTTGACATTTCGCACTTATTCCAAGCTTATCTCTTCGAATTGGTCCCTTTCGGGCAAGTATCTGGTCGATAAACATCTTCCTACATCGAGTGCAGTAATTGAATTCGTTTTTTACGAGGTCTCATCTCGGTCTAAAAAGGTTAATCGAGCAATTATCGGGCAAATCGAGCCGCTCTTCCAAAGAATAATATCAAGGTTGCTTTGTATAAACAGTTGAAAGTCTGTCTGTCAGCTGAGAGCGTAAGGTAGCCCGGGAAAGAATGCTAAAACATGACTCGAGGTATCGATAATTAGATGATGACATTTAATGCTAACCACAACAATAATATGGAGAGACAGACCAGTTAGAGAGTTAGAGATCGTATTCTTTTTTTTTGCTCTCCTCGCTTAATTCTTAATAGAGCAACGATGGTTTACCTTGGAATCACCGTTACACAGCCAACTTGATGATCGAATGGCCTTTCGGAAAGTTCAATTTCTAGCTTAATCCTATCAAGTTTAACCGCATTTTTGCAAACGATCGGCTGTATATAGTCGGTAATCGACATTTTGCGGTGGAAATTTAATTATTATCATGACGATACTGTACGGGACGAGCATTTCAATGACCTAAATGATTCACTTAAAGTATTGTTCGATTCTATACGGTATGATCGTTTTTCTTTAAAAAAAAAGAAGCAGTTCCGTGTGAGTTAAAGATCATGCGAATGCATGTCGTTCGACTGTTTTAGATGCTACAAGGTTACTTGGATAATCGCATTACTGAAATAAAAAGGAATGCTTTAAATAATATAACATAACAATAAAAGTGATTTTGTTCGAAGTAGTACGAAGAAAAAGGCAGTCGAAGATCTACAAAGTAAGGACTATCAGACCAAGAATTTTACGAAAGATTCAGATTCAGTAAAAAACCTGTTAAAATCATTTTCACGTATATCGAAAATCAAATTATATTTGATTCTTTAAGAAAGCATTGTTTGTCATGAATAAGAAGAAGAGAAAAAAAAAGCAATTAGCTCTCATGAAATCTTAAGAAGAGGTTCATCTGGATAACCTGAATTATCATTTCATGATTCTACTTGAGAAACGGAGTCTCCAATAGTTTTAGTGTCAACCCCGTCTAAACTTTACACTAGTAACGACGATCAATGGTCTATAACTTTGAGGCCTACTCACCAATATTTTAATAAGCCTGGAAACTTAAAATACATTCATTTTAGCATGCATAACTGAAGCGACGAATGTTGAGTAAAAATAAGTAGTTTTTGGCCAGGAGACAGTGCTACTCTGTAACTAGCTGTTGGAGATCATGCTTTGTTTGTGAGACTCTTATCTTAACAATGTTCTTTGCATTATCACCGTCACCTCACTATATGTTTATCTCCCACTCTTTTTATATTCGCGTGATAGCTCGAGGTCTTATTCGGTATTATCGGTAATTTGATAATTGGCTTTTTTTATTGAAAAAAACCCGTTAATTTCCAGAATCGATTCGCAGAATTACGCACCTCGCCGCTACAACATCCCGTAATAGCAATAATAAGCTTGGAGGTTTATTGAAATGCAGATGTAAGCGATAATTATTCAAGTTATGTGCAATTGATGGGATATTACGTGTACTAATATATCTAGAGAGAATCTATGAGTATCTGCATATATATTCGTAATTTCCGGAAGGATACGTTCAAGGTGAAATAAGAGGTATGTTCGTAGTGTACAGAATTTAACATCATTGTCCAGATTTGGAGATTATTGAAGTGTGACGGCTTATTGCGCGCGAGTTTAGAATGTTTCGACGGCACAATAAATGACCAAGGCCGAAGTCGAATCCAGTCGTAGGTGGTGTTACTAAAGAAGCTAATTAGCGATGATTGGCTGTTTGCACGAGAGCCAATAACGTATTTGTAATCTGCGCGTGTAATTAAAGTAGATGGTTCTGCGATTCAGAAGAAAGCCGAGATTCAATTGGTGTTGCAAAAGAGAAGGTGATGCTGTTAAGAGATTAACTTGGAGTCGTGGAGTCAATTAAACATTATATGCTGTTTGAATGGGATTAAATATATCAACTTCTTGAGAATTTTTAACGCTAACAATTGTATGCGATGTTAAGGTTAATGATGCACTGTAAATGATACCCAGAGAGTAGTAGTAGTTGAGGATTTATGAAAATATTTGCAGCCAATTTCAAAGTTAGAAAATCAGAATGAATATGAGAATGTCTTATTATGTGATCACGTTTACGTCCTCATTCTTTACGTGTGAAAATTCACCTTAGTTCTAACAGAAATCATCAAATTTTGTCTAAGGATGCATCAGAGAAACAATCCCAAAGACACACAACATTTTTAACAATTCATTATCAAAAGTGGTTGAATCGGTACCGACTTCCAGGTAGCCAATACGGTCCTTAAAGGATGAGGTCACGATGGCGATGTTTTTCGATATAGCCAAAGTCTTTGTCACGGTTCGGCACGGAGACCTAATTCATTAGTTTTTATTGGTAATAACTTACACTCGGTGGGTCCTACAAATCTGCCAAGTTTCAATCTGATTGGTAAGTGTCACCTTGGAATCTTCACTTGAGGTTATAACAACGGACAATGGAAAGAAACTTAAACGAAAACAGTCCAGGAGGTTATCAGCAACACACTTTCAGTCGCGCTGTCAATAGAAAAGTACAGTGAGCCAAAAAGTTCTCTTGGAGAATAAAAAATATTAAAGCTGACCATGAAACTACACTTGCTCCGAATATGGGGAAATTTCGCCAAACATTTGAAAAATACTGTGAAGAGCAGCTTATAAATCACGTTAAAGATTGAGACAGTAGATTTACGTCGGTAAGAAAAAAGTATTTTGGAAACTTCCATTTGATTTAGCTTTTACACCCTTTATTATTTTTTTAATATTTCAAATTTCCCTCACAGGCCCAAAAAATGTTTATCATTATTTGGCTGCAGAAAAGATGATCTTAATCTGCTTGCAGTTGAGTCAGAATGCTTAATAATGAAATTTGATTCGTCTTTATAGTACGCTAAATATATTGATTGGAAGGATTATTAATCGCAAGCACTCAATAATTTCCCAAGATTTGCTTTGGAAGATTTCCTTTATTTTAAAAGAAATTGTACAATTTACAAGTAATGTTTTCAATCTTGGTTTCCCATAGGATGTATTTAATCAAGTTTCTTTGTTCTGCTAACAAAAAACTACATAGATGCACAAGATGATGGTGTGTATTACACAAGAGAATCGGTGTTTACGGCACAAACAAAAAAAACAACCCATGGTTTCTGTACCTTGAACCTCAAATGTCACGCAGTCAACGGGATATAATTATTAGCAGAATCTCACTAACTTCTATGTAGCAACATGTCCGATACACCGATGTTAAAGGTAAAATAGAAAGTGTTACTTTTAACATCTCATTGTTAAAAAACGAAAATTTCTGACGGTGTGTCTACGGACATCAATGTCTGATTAAATGATATTAAAAAAAGTTATATACAGTATGTCCTAGATTAAATAGAATAACATGGATATCTTTCTCAAAATGAATTACTTTTTTGCAGATGAAGTCCATTAACATCCTGACAGTGACCTGTATATTAGCTACGACGTTAATAGCATCTGTAATTGCACAAACTAGACCTGTGTCGAATAAACCTGGTAGATTTCTTTCGCTGCCTGTGCCACAGAAATGCGCCAACAGTAAGTAAAAGATGTTTATTAATTAATTAATGATTTTGGGTCTAGTTTTGGAACTTATAAACTCATTCCTTGCAACTAATCATAGTCAAAATAATTTAGATTCAACAATGTTTGCATTTTGAGGGTGCGCGTGGTCCCTAAGATAACAATTTCACTCAAGAAAAGTTTACAAATTTTTCTATGAATCCAGACTATACTATGAAGAAATCAAATAGAAAGTACAATTTTTAAACCAAGATTATACGAGGAGGAAATTTTAGTTGTCCAAAAAAAAAGTCGATTATTGAACATTTGCTGGTATCAAAGACGCAAAATATATCATCAATGTACCTAATGCAAAGCCGAAATAAATAGATCAAAGTAGTCTTAGAGCCAGTTTCAAATTTTCCCATGTATAGAAGATAGGGATGAAAAGAGATACATAAGCTGAAACCGATTGCAGTTCCATCAATTTGTTGATACAACGCATTTCATTGATCTGGAAAAAAAATGGTTTCATATAAAGTCTTACTAAAGTAACTAAACTCTTCCCCATCCATTTGGTTATTATCCAACGAAAGTATTTCTAAATATTCTAAAGTTAAATCAACTGGAACGCCAGTCAACTTTTGCAAAATTGAGAGAGCAATTATTTTCATTACTGATTTATTGCAATATATACCCCAACTTTATTTGGTTAAAGCGTTATATAAATCTCATCGTCATCGATGTGCTATCCATCCTGAATGTTAATAGTCCGTTACAAAATGTTGCTTTTCTTTATTTGGTGAAAGTGTCGATACATATGTCAGTTTAAATCGATAAAAAAGGACGAACGTTTCACGATTAGTACAACATTGTAGAACGATGAAATACAAAGAAGGATACCTCAGAAATTATTATACGCATACTTGGTTCTTTAAGAGTTAATAATTTATTCTAAAAAATTGATTAGATTGTTTGGCAAACAAATCAAAATTTCTGGAATTAGATTCAACTGTTTACATTCCAAAAACAAGTTTTTGAATTGTTTGAATTGAACTTCTGGTACAAATCACATATTGTGATTGTTATGTTGGAGTCATAGACTATTAGATCTTATTAGCCTTTCCTTCAAAGTAAAAGCAACAATAAATAATAAACTACACACACGATATACTGTAATATCTAGACTTACTGTCAAATTTAAATTCGATGTCTCTGGAAACTCTCAGAGATATTTTCTTTTTTCCACACATTTGCCCGTCATTGTTATTCCATTTTGTTTAAAACTTAATGCTTTTGTTAAAAAACTTGAATCAGGTAAATATAAACAATGAAGGTAACCTTTCCATTCTTATTTTTCTTTGTTGAGTAAACGGTGTGCCTTTAAGCAAAGATTAACCTTAAAAGTTAATGGTTCCGTTTGAAGCTAGTATTAACAATAGTAATATAGTTTTCAATGTTCTGCTTATTGTTACAGCAGAACCTACATGTTTGTTATAATTTGCAATAAAGTAATTTTATTTTCCCTCTAGGACCCAAACAGTTCTCATTCCGAGGAAGCAATTACTTCTTCACCGGGCATGTTCCAGCATTAGCCGGTAAGAAGATGGATTGGTTAGACGGTAGAAATCTCTGCAGAGAATATTGCATGGATCTGGTCTCTATAGAGACGCAAGAAGAGAACAATATGATCTTCAGAGTAATCCAACAAAGTGAGTACTTGATATTTTACAATCGTTTCAATTTAAAATCTATATTTATATGACTTTGATAACTAATACCCTTTTTCTATGACAAATTGAAACGACGATATGCAGTTCTATTCCCAAAGATTATGAACACCTAGATAATGTTAAATTCCTCTAGCAGTTCTTGAGGTATCAATACTTAAAGTTCTAGTTCACAAACTTCATTCGTGATTAAATTTATTTCTAGTCAAGTTTCTGTAAAGATCAAACATTTACTTGAACAAAATTAATTAAACTTTTCGGAATCTAAGTTTTCACTAACTACCAAGGAACCAAAAGATTGCCAAGATTTTCAATTATTCTTTGTCAATCCGAGCCGATAACAGAAAAGAACAAACGCTTTTGTTATTGCTGTTCCATTTTTTGCGTAATCACGTCTAAAACGTGACACATAACCCTATTTCAACCGTACAGACATCATGAGATCTTGCATAAGGTCTGCAGTGTTTCATTTCACAATGCAGCGGCTACCGTTACGTCGTCTGAGAGTATTTTTCCTTCGATTCTGACGCAATATACAGTACTATACAGCATATACCTAACCGGCGAAACATCGCCAATTGGTAGAAGTTCATTGTCTGTACAATAGCGTTAGTGAATACGTCAAACATGTTGAGTGGGTGGTAGATCACTTTAAGTTTTACATTCGATTACAAGCAATTAAGACAAGCATGGCTAGGATCATAATCAATAATCTGTATACTGCTGTAACCAACGCGTGAACTTATGCAAGATGAATATACGTACCTATTACATATCTAAAATCTAGAGGTAAAAAAATACAATATGTGGGACTTGCCTACTTAACTGAGACTGTTGTTCTCTTGCTATTCTTTAAGTGGCGTATTTGTTTGTCGTTTGTTGTCTGCGTGTTGTTAAATTGTTTGTAAATAATTCGCGGTGCTCGAAGAATATGCATAAACCCACGAAACAATTGACATATTACTCAATGATTATTACGAGAATGAGATGTTCAAAAGTATGTGAACGTTTTTTTATACCTTTGCCTAACAGAAAAATGGTTGTAGATATCATATAAATTGATACCAATTGAAGATGATGGGAGCCATTTTTGAAAACCCTAAATTGCCTTTCACAAATAGATTTTACGTAAAACTCTTTGTAGGTTACTTGGTTCATCTTGAATTTGGCAAACAATGCAAAAGTATCAGCGTACTCCTCGCCACACAAGTTTAATTAAGTCGAGGATGCGTCGATCCACGAAACGGCTGTCCTGCATTAATTAATTAAACTTGTGTGATGCGGAGCGTGCCGATACTTTTGTGTCGTTTGCCATACTACCCCACAGTCCTTGCTATCATTATTTCAATTTAGATATGATGTAATTTATCAGGATATTTTATGCCGAGACAAAATGATATATTATATGGGTGCTGTACGAACAAAACATTGTTATTATCAGAGCTGCTGCGGTAAATAAGCATTTCTTGACAGAATATCAGGTATAGAACATAACAGCATTGCTTAAAACCCGAATTGCTAGTTTTAATGTTCACTAATCTAGGATCACCTGTGTTAATCCATGTTTCTACATCACATCTGCATCCCAATAGCAGGTATTACTCAATGAAACAACGTTGAAAATTCGTGACACAGATGGATGTTCTAATTCGGTTAAATGATGATCTTCAAGAGGAATACCGAACCTGTGTAGATAATTCACGACAGTTTGGCAAGAGCAGGTCGAATCGTGATATATCCCGGCAAAATGCACCATCTGGCGGTCACGAAATACTGAACAGTTGCTTCGGTGTGTAAATACCATGAGAGAAGGCGTCGTAATGTTGTCTTTTAACACTTAGATTTATTGGAATCTGGAAAGTGGAGCAACATTCTTCAATGGCTTATAAACGTTAAGCTTCACAACAACGATCTGTATACACTTGTCTCTTGAGTGGCCGAGGACTTCTCTTCTTCAAAGGTTAATTTCGCTATTGCACAAAAGAGGCTTAACATCGCGGGACCCGTGAAAATGAGATAGGAACATTGCACAATGTTTAAGCGCACCTAAAAACGTTGATCATGATGCTCATGGATTTCTATTTTTTTTTTTTGTTCGGTTTTCCATTATTATTGTTGTTACCGATGAAGTATCCTTTCAGCTATTTCACTAACAATAGCATCTTTTAGGCTAAAGAAAAAACCTAAATAATAAACAAACTAAATTAGAAAATGTCGTAATCTAAGATGAGTCGCGTAAATCTGGGTTACCTACGAAGGAGTTAGATCTGATTTCGTAAGACGTAACCTAATCGTCTCTATTATACCTCGTAACATCTCCGAATTCTACCGTTAAATAATGCTAATATATTATAATTTAAATGATGCGTAGCGTCACATAACACTTGGAATGTTCAGAAAATTCTTAGATATCAAAATCGCGTTATCTTGCTGTAAATTATAGTACTTGTATATAATTCCAAATATTTCGTTTTTTTTCCTTAGATTGATCGTTTTGAAATCGGAAAATGTCAAAGGTTTTTTTTAATGTCAACTATTAACGTAGTATTTATCATCTTCTTTTCGATTTTATTTTAAATTTTACGAGTCGTTTGGATTTTAAGGTCTTATACAGGATGAGTCAGTATTCACTCCGCAGCTCTCGGATATGTGTTCTTTTTTTTACGAAGCCGTTTTCAGGGAAAATTGGAACGGAAACAAAACATCTAATTCCTTAATTTACTCTTAAATTTATTACAATTTTCGTTGATACATGTGTGTAATCTATGGCTGAAGATCCTGGTAACGGAATTGAAATTATCTTGCTATTCATTCATGAATCCGGGCAATAACGTCATCCATTCTGGCAGACACAGTAAAATAAACCTTTTCTTTTATGTATCCCTACAGCTAAAAATCTACTGGACTTAAGTCGAGAGATCGTTGGGATGGTCACGCTGTTGGTTCACTAATCCATTTATCGATTCATTAGGAAAACGGCGATTCAACATTTCTCGCACTTGTAATGTAGTGTGCACGTTGTTGTAAACGAACATCTTGTAACAGACTTAGCAAAGTGTTCTCGCAAAAATTACTATTTTCATCACTTTCTTGGAAGAAAAATATGGACCAATGACTCTTTTTCTCAAAACACCTATCCAAACAGTCACAGACCAACATCTTTGCTGATTTCGCTGACGATATGAGGATAGTCGTAGTGACAATATCATTATTGGCACTATGAGAATTCTCATGTTTTGCAACCTTCGTAGGTTGTGCTGATTGAAAATTCATTGTTGGTTGAAATGAGCTTCATATACTACGGAGAAAGTCAGGATTGCTCTGAATTTGTTGTAATACCCATGTGCAAAAATGTACTCATCAATAGGCCCCCTCCGAGATGCAGCACTTGAACAGGCTGTAGGTTGTATGGATACAAGTTATATATATAAGATATCTATAACCAGAGGATTGGGTATGTTGACAACGTAGGATTATTCTCCACTTTCTGCAGTAACTGTTCCTTTTGTTGCCATGTAAGTCTTCGAGGTCGACCAGCATGCAAAGAACGTTTTGAAACGACACATCCTGTCTCCACAACTCGTGTTTCTACATTTTGGATTTTGGGTGGGGAGTGAATATTGGTTGGAGTATTATTTTCCAAAATTTACTAAATCTAAAGAAATGAACATACAGAATCTTTTGTTTTACCTCTAATTGTTCCACATGTGCTGTTTTTTATATATCAGGAGTAGAAAGCCGCATTTACACAAAGTTAATTAGTTTTAATAATGTGCAACACGTTCCATTCCGAGCCGACTCGCCCTGTACGTTTACCAATACAACCATTACTCCAATTTCAAACAGTAATTTATAAATTCGCATTCAGACGCACATATTTACATGGTTATATAATTAAAAAAATATATATTCTATTACATTACATAGGAATCTGTCACACTTATGTACACACAAAGACAAAATATTCCAAATTGCATAAGCAATGCCTAAGTGGAAGTTTCTCCTGTGTGTATCTCAAACGAAATCTAGGACATTTGATGATGATAGATTGTTGAATTGATGTTATTTAACTGCGACAACTTCAACGCAAATTTAATTTTTTATTCTACATAGAATGGAATACTTTGCACAGTTTGCGGTTGTCTTCTCGTCAATAACTTTTAGCAAAATAAAATTGGCCATAATCGCCATATTTGATACGCGATACATTTTCCTAACAAGAAACATCAATTAATTTACTTATACCGCATTTGCATTTAACGCTTTGCCATGCAACTCCTTAAAACAGGGTATTACCTCACGAAATACCAAGCAAGAACATTTATTTAAATGTGAGAATAAGAAATTTTGAGTTCGCAAGGTGAACAATACACTATTTTGAAACCCACAATAGATTAACGCAACTTAACGTAAAACCGGCAGTTTGCAAATAACATAGCATGGATATAATGAAATAATAATTGTTTAATAATTACTTACCTTTGATGCATCTTGATGCTTTCAAAAATACCGCAACAAATGTGTTAATTTGTACTTATAAAATATGACGGTTCTCCTACTACATCTATCAGTATTAATTTTGACATTAACCTATTTCCCATCGTTAATTATATTCCGTTTTCTATTTCAATACACCTATTTCTCACATATGTACGAAGATAACAACAAGATTTACATAACAATTTCACTATTTACATACAAAATATTTACGTAAAATTTAACCTATTATTAAAGCTATCTTCGCACGAATAAATAACCATGAAATATTTTAAATTCTTTCGGCCAATCAAGGCAACATCTCGAAGTGGGCGTTCTTTAAACTAGAATTGCCCGTTTTTTGAATTAGAAATATAAATAAATTCAATGACGAGGCCGGATGCCTTAAATTTTTTAAATAGCGTTTTGTACGAACATGGAAATTTAGCATGACCAGAAATATATTCTTATATTACAGCTATATCTTCTTTAAAAAAATAATAAATTACAACAATCAAGCAACGGTATATCTGTGACGACAAAATAATGACTATAATTAAGTTAATTTGAAGTCTCCATATAGTTATGTATTTAATTCATTACTTCATATGTACTAAACTATGGAAAGGCTCATCTAAATAATAATCAAATAGGTTTTAACTTCAACGGTTCATCCTTGTCCTAGTTAAGAGGCAAAATTATAAAGTTATACGGCTTCGAATATTCCAAGCATATACGTAATTTAACTCGCAGACTTGTACAAATGACTCTATTCTGTAGAGTATGTGTGCATAGCCATTATTATTTAAAGGTGTTCGCTGCTTAATCGATGGAAGAATTGCTCCATTTGCATAATATTAGTATTCGATGGATGACTATGACATCATTTAACATTGACCATTGTTCTAACAGTTTATTTTCTTGTTCTATTCTAATAGAAAAGGTGTTCTATTTAAAAATATGGGATAATAGCATATTTTTTTTATTAACATTAACATTTGACATTTTACGTATAAAAGTCCTATAAATCTAAATAATTGATTTTTGATATCTGCGACGTTTAACAAAAAGTCTTTATTACATAACACTTTAACGTAAATTTGGCTAAAATCACATAGAAAAAGCAAAATTTCGAATAAAATTGTTATAAATAGATTCCATACGCTATATATTCTTCTTATTCCTGTACAAAGCATGGAGAAATGAGCAAAGCGTTTAAAATAAAACGTTGACTAACTTTTATTGTTTAATCGTTTTACAATTTCTGATCATGTGTACTTCCATGTAGATATATATCTGCACGTATGCCTTATTTAAATATTTGAAATTATTGGCCGTATGGCCTTGTTGTAATTGAATTAATTCAGAAGGTCAGCGCACATCACAAGCAATCGTTTACCAAATACCGAATATAGCGTTTGCTTCCATTTACTGAATATTATAAAACTGTGTAAAATCGGGAAAACCCCTGTTCTTTATATTCGAAGACATATAGCAAGCTGTTGCCAAATTAGTAGGAATCATAGGCTAGGTTCTTAAATTAGGACGTTCTAATAATGTAGCAATGATTTGAATTTGTTCAAATCATCATTTAGAAGCGATCAAGGTTTCAATAAAGACTTCTACCTCAGTAATTATCTATTTTGTAAATTTAGAATATTCGAACGTAGTTCTGCAATTACAACAGCAGAACTTAAATGATTAGGACATCCCGCAATATAAAAACTAACTAATCTTGAAATTTATTTTACATTTTTATGTACACAATACAGTTACAGTGAAAAGTAAATCGTTTAGTGGGTTTCTGATTCCGCTTGTATATTAATAATTTTTTTCATGGTTTCTATTTATTACAGACGATGTACCTTACATTTGGACTTCTGGAAGGTTATGCGACTTCAAAGGATGCGAAAACAGGGCGGATTTGGAACCTAAAAATATCTATGGATGGTTCTGGTCGGCGAACCGTGAAAAGTTACCGCCAACCAACCAAAGCCCAGCAGGTTGGCAATACAACCCATGGTCTTCAACCGGACACAAGAAACAACGGCAACCTGACAACGCCGAATTCGACATCAACGGAACTACCGAATCTTGCTTGTCAATCCTGAACAATGTTTACAACGATGGTATCGCATGGCACGATGTAGCTTGCTACCACGAAAAACCAGTGATCTGTGAAGATTCGCAAGAACTTTTGCAATACGTACAATCGAACAATCCTAACTTACGCTTGTAAGACTTTTTGTAAATTTCTGTAGAGGGATAAGTGTAGAAATCTGTGTATTTTGAGTATAATTATTTGTAAATTTGTTTTTTCTTTCTCGACGAAGAGGTATAATAAATAAAATAATTATTTTATATTTATTGTAATCATGTAATAATGTTAAAAGCGTTAGTTTTCATAAGGAATATAAGATAAATTAAGAAATGTATTTCGACAGATGATTTAGTATAATAAAATCTATTATATGAAAATTCCTTCCTACGTAGCGATTTTTTTTTTTTACTTTTTATTATACCGTTAAAAGTGTTGAGAATTTACCTGAAAGGTTAAGTACTAAATTAACATATTAAAATATTGTCAATTCAAATTCAATATAGCAAAATTCTTTAAATAATACAAACATTATTACCATATCAACTGTTTAATCGTAATAGAAAGTGTCTGGATATTATCGAAACAAAACAAAATTCCTCAAATTCAGATTTTCAAATAAGATCCTCCTGTGTTTTCTCCTTTTATATTTATCTAAATGTTTTGCAAGCAAAATAAACATAACATTGAATATAATTTATGTTGAATACAAACACAATGTGCTTGATTGTATTATTATTAACGAGTATATCCCAGTCAACAAGATAATAGCGCCATCTAGTTTCCCCGTGGTAAAATTGGGAAAAATTACCTTCAACTCTTTATAATAAACCACTGGATCTAAATTTGTATTAAACTCTAACCTCCCTCTAACCATTCTTCGTACAACAGCGACGCAATATGCGGCAGCCCAGAAGAAGCTCCATACAATTGAGAGCGAAACGTTGGCATTCTCATGCAATTACGACGCGGTTTCAACCCGGAAACCCAAATTCTTTAAAAGAAAACAACAACCGCGGAAGTCTACAACATAAACTCTAACCTGTTTTGGAGTCGACACTGTTTTCCTTTATTTTGGTCTGGTCAGTAGTTGGATAAATAAAACTAAAAATCGTTTTAAATGTATAACAGATTTATTTTTAAAAAACTATTTAAAGCTTTTCTTCAATACAATCTTCATCAATTTTTCTTTCTTAGTCATCTTTTCCGTTCAATGAAAATTAATATAATCGACATAATAATTTTTCTTGTTCATCGCACATTATCTCAGCGGACCTTGACAAACCATAGCTCTCACCTATATGCCTTATACGCACTTAAAACATAATCCATATCTTATTACAGGTAGAATCGATCTCGTTTTGAAAATACTTTATGTATGTAAGCAGCGTTGAACTTCGATTAGCCCAATTCTTTTCGGCACAAAGTCCTCAAATTAATTACGTTATATATATTAGTACTTCCATCTCGTTTAGCCTTATCTCTTATCAATATTATCTTACAATAATTACAAATAACAACGAACAGAAGGGGAGGTTTTGTTTATATTTTGTTCGTTTAAGAAGTTATGAAGGTTCATTTTGTTTGGGGGGGACGGGAAGAAATTCATTTCGGATCTTGGATTGACAATTAAACAGTTACTCACAAAAATATCCCTGAAGATCCAAGGCAGCCACGATGCATTCTGCACTTTTGCATAGATAAAATGTTAATTAGATAATAAATAACAATTTTGGACGGTTTGAATATTTGATCTAGCTAAGTCTATTTTATAAAGAAATAATGAAATTAACTGTAAGTTAAAATAAAAAAGAAAACAAGACGCATGCGTCGATAATCAATTGTTTTCTTCGCTTGAAATGCATCACCAGATGTCTTGATCCTCTTCCAACTACGTGTCGATTAATTTTTTTCGAAGAAAGGGGGTAATACTTACTAGAATGTTACGTTGTTCCTAACATCTATTATAAAACAAAAAGAACTATCATTATTTATCCATTAATTAATTAAACATATGTAACAATACATCTTCTTCACCCATAAGAATTAGTCGAATTGAATGGAATAGTCGCGAATGCAGTTCTATATTATGCATATATTTATTATATGTATATAAAAAAAGTAGCGAAAACAGAGACAAAGAGAAATAGTTTCTGGAAAAAAAAAGAAAACCTTTGGAACAGTTTGTTTTTAGTTTTATTTGATCATTGCTACCTTATTTATTTTAATTATTAATTTGTTTCAATTTAAATATACAATGAGCGGCAGAAGTATTTTGGAAATTCATTAAAATTAATCTGTTAAAATTAATAACCGTTTTTATATTAGCAGTTTGCGAATTCAGAAACAAACCTACGTTAATGCTACTTAACCAGGGTACACGTACGTCAATGAAAATTTCTGTGCCTGTTATTAGATTCTGACAGCAGAAAATCGACAATGAAAAAATTAAAGCTATCAAATCGAAAAGCCGCATGCATTGCATTTTACTAAAAAAAAATTATTAATAAATTAATTGCGTTCTCCAATCTCTGGTTGCCATTTTATCAAATGTATTTGGAATCTGCTTCGTAGTGATAACAGCGCAATTTTTCACGAATTTTAGTACTCTTTCAAGCTGCATAGTTTCCCTGAATTACTTTGAAAGGTGTGGAATTTTACGTATTGTTATTGTTTTTTCTTTTAATGTTTATCTTGGTTAATAAATTATTACCATGACATGAGAATTATGAAAAGTGGTTGCAACTTAATCATTCGCCAAATCTGCGACATGTACATTAATAAACCGCTTAGAAGTGTCAACAAATTCCTTTTCATAATTCCAGTCAACATACCTCTTATAAACTTTATCTTTTTAAAATTAATAGTCACATAACTTTAACATTCCCTCCATACCACCCGGATCTAAGTCCAATAGAAATGATATGGTCTACTGAAAAAAATAATGCTGCAGCTAGGAATGTGCATTTTAGAATGGATGATGAGAGAGGAAGATTTTGATCTAATTTTTGTTGAAGATTGGCAAAAGCGATGTCAGCACGTTATAAAAACAAGATAAGTACTTAGAAAACGACATTTTAGTTGACATTCAGAAGCTTTGATTATTTTCATTAATTATGATAGTGACAGCAATGATTTCGATGAATTATTATGTAAAAGAGGTATTTTTAGCGTGATTATGGATGTTTGTTTTTCAATAACATTTCTATACTTGATAATATACTCCTTAATAAAATCATCTTTGAGTAAACATACTTTTATGTAATACATTGCATTAAAGAACGAAATAGAATTTTTTCGACGCTACTGATAATCGGGAGTATATTCCATAGAGCTAGTAGCTTCGTCCATCCTACCTGCACACTGACATCCCCACAGTGTTAGGCAAAATAGGGAAAATGACATTTTCAAAACGACTAGACAGACTCGTGTTTTGACGACTCTCGGTAAGCAGCACAAACCCCTTCTCATTAGACGAATAAACACGAGTATATGTAGTCGCCAAAAAATTCTTCTCCTACCTTGTTCATCACTGCATCCAAAACGAAGGTAGCTTGAATACTACTTCATTTTGTATGTATTTGATTGTTAGTTTGACCTTTGTAGTTAGAAATTAAAGTTTTATTAGGGTTAAACTCTTTATTTTCAGTTTGTATATTTTATTGCTCGCATTTATTTATGTTTCGTTGATTTGTTATCAACATTTTCAAGCCTTCTGTAAAAAGTACTTTTTTTTTGTTTTCCTTTGTTTTTGTTTATACTGAATTACATTATGATTTTATTTTTCTTTTTATATAACATAGTTTATTGTTCTTACTCTTTTCTTGTGTAATTGTACATGTTTTTCTAATTGGGCGTCGTGTCCTTAAGTACTCAAGTATTAATTTGAACACGAGTAAAAATAAAAATAAAGTGATAATGTAATTCAATATAAAAACAAATCTTAAATAACTAAAACAATACGAACAATAAAATATACAAACCCAAAATAAAGAGTTTCCCCAAATAAAAAATTTATTAATTTTAATTTAATTTTAGTAAAAAATTCTAAAGTCTAGTTTATCATTTATCTATATATATAATTCGCGAAAGAAACAAGTAATAAAAATTAGCTTTAGAAACCCACCACGATACCATGAGAAAACATCTGTAACAAGTGCAGAGAAAGCCTTTGCGCAGATTGTATGGAAGCACTTCATCAATGAACTCTTCTGATCTGTAGCAACATTTCTAGACAGATATTTTTCCAGGTATTTTCCTTGATACGAATATTTTTATCACTTCTTTATATCATACCATTTCGTACAAATTCATAATAAACGCGAAAAATTTTTTCATTGCTGTTTTAATTTCAACATTTAATTCGTCCCTGAAGAGGTTAAATTTGAATTGAACAACCTTCAAAGTATTTATATTTCGATTTATTTTTCTACCATAAATTTAGATCAATTGATGATGACGTCACTGTTGCAAAACAAATATAGCTTATATAACTGTCTTTTCTTAATGAATTTATGCTAATACCTTTGGCGCTCAGTGTATTACCTATTTTCTTATTTTTTATTCATATTATTTTAAATAAATATACGTATTATTAGAATATTTGTTTTTTTTTCTCTTTCGTTTAATATATATAAATACATTTAGAAATATTATTTTTATTCCTGTTAAAATTGAAATCGAACCGTATCATTTTTTTTAATCAATATACTCCCTCTAGCAGCTTCGGAATAGTAGTAGAAGTAGTAATAGTAATAGTATTTTTAATAGTTTAGCAATAGGTAAAATAGATATCGTTTCTATATAAATTAATTTTGTTTAACGTTTTCTTATATTTATTTCTCCTTCCATGCCCGGATCTCTCTCTATCTCTCTCCTTCTAACTCCGTCTCCCGCTTCCACTCTACGATGCCGACGCCGCCCGCCACCCCCATTTTACCGCGTAACTTTATCCATCACACTTTTAAGTCTCTGTTCGGTAATCGATGGCATCAGTTTTTGTACCATTTCGCAGATGAACGCCTCGCTGATGCCCGGACTCGAACGTTCAGCTACCTCGAATGCGTTCTTCAGCTCCTCGATCGCTTCGTTTGTCGGTTTGTGGGAAAGCTCCGCCGATCGGCCGTTGTAGTGGTGTTTCCTCTGCGGATTCTGTAATAGAAATTGTCGAAAATTACGGTTTGACAAAATAGAATGGTATCAATATGGGAAATACACATAATGTTATATCCGTTTCAAGCGAATCTAGAATCATCGGACGCCAGGGAAATCATTATTCCTACAATACCTTCGATAAACGACAAATTTGAATTTTTAGTTTGACCTCCGTAGCTTATTGCTCGTATTTGACGATATTTCGTTGATTTGTTACCAACATTTGCAAACCTTCCATAATCATGTTCTTTGGTTATGATGGTTATTTTAGTGCTTTATTTAAATAAAAGAATTAAAATTAAATAATTTTGAACGCTTTAGTCATAACTACGTTAGATGTTACTAAAAAAATTTGGTTGTCATTATACAGGATGCCAAGTAGCAAGGTTAGTCACTTCCAAAATAAACTCTTATCCACATGTATCCATCCACCTGTAAAACAACGACTAACTTTGAAAGATATATTTTCTAATATGTATTCTGGCCTTAACTTAAATCTTGAAATATGCCTTTTTTTTATTTTGTTTATTGAGAGGTATTTTCCGTTGATTTTGGTCTGTAGCATTCCCGCAGTTGCTACTGGCAAACAAAATGGCATTTCCCGAGACCCAAATACAGCTGACGTCATGCTACGTGCTGACGCAATTCGGAACTCACGTCACAAAATGATATATTTCTACAAACACTGAGAGCTGTAGCTCACATGTTCTACGTTGACGCAATATGTATTTCCTTATATTGAGATTACTCTGCCCTTGTAATACTGTTACTTGCCTGTCCGGGTTTCTCCGGCTTGTTATAGTGATTTAGGTTAGAATCCTTCGGGGGCGATTTAGCCTGACCCCCAGAAGATCCGTTCTGTATCTTCCCGTGCTGAGCGGAGGTGGGCGACGTGGCATTCGTCAGACTCGACGTCATCGTTGTGGCCTTATGATTCAATCCGGCTACGGTCGTCGTCGTCAACGTGAGATCTTCCTGCGACGTCATGTTGCCTCCTAAAGCGCTTTGTTTGCCGCCAATGCCGCCGATGCCGCCGCCTCCTGTGAGCGCGGCATGGTTACCTTTGACGGTCATAATCCACGGCTCGTCCAGGTCACTTTCCTGCTTGGAATCTTCTCTATAATTTGAGATCTCACACTCTAATCAACAACAGGATCGCGAATATTTTGTTTTTTTTTTATATTTGAAATTAATCGAAAGTTAGATACTTACGAATCGCTATTTTCCGATTCGGTTTCGCTCTCCTCGATCCGCTGCAGCTTCCACTTTTTGTACCGATCGATCAGGTCTATCAGATACGAGTTCTTCTTCGCTTTCTTGATGAACGGGTACTTGAGCAGTTCCTTGGCGGTTGGTCTCTTTTGATTTTAATTCAGTTTAATCGTACAACAAAAAATGTGAACAATTTGGCTAGACAACAGCATATATCCATTAAAACGTTATTTAAAGATATCGGTCGCCATCTTGAAAATAAACGTTTACATACAAGGTGGCGAGAAAAAATATTGTTTGTTAACTTGTAATGAGAATTGAACTTTCTAACTTTTATTGAAGATTACGCTTCGTTCAATTTAGAAATTCGCAAAACAAAACGACATTTACTGGTTATACTGCGACTATAACACTTACATTTTGGGGATCCTTGTTCAAACAAGCCTCGACGAAATCCTTAAAGTATTTACTGTAATCCCCGTTCAATTGAGGCGGGTTATTCTTCGGGATCAAGAAGAGAACCCGCATAGGATGCAGATCCGAGTTGGGCGGTTCGCCTTTGGCCAATTCTATCGCTGTGATGCCCAAACTCCAGATGTCCGCTTTGGAATCGTACGCCGATTGCTTGATGACCTCGGGCGCCATCCAGAACGGCGTACCGACGAAGGTATTCCTCTTGCTGGTGGTGTTGGTCAGTTGGCCAGCGACACCAAAATCGGCCAGTTTAACGTCGCCCATCTCGCTGAGGAGGACGTTCGCCGCCTTGATATCTCTGTGCAACTTACGTTCGCTGTGCAGGTAATCGAGACCTTTGAGAACCTCGCGAAGGATGATGGCGATGTGCATCTCTTCGAAGTTACCCGCCTTCATGAGGTCCAAGGCGGAACCGCCACCTAGGTATTCCATTATAATCCATAATTTAGTTCCCTATTGATGAAGGAAGAATATTAGTCCTATAGTTTAAAAAGAAAATTGAGGTTTTATTCCAAAGATTCAGAAGAAAATTAGTGTTTTCAAAAATAAATGTGTTTAAA
This sequence comes from Marronus borbonicus, assembly GCA_902655005.2. Lineage (NCBI taxonomy): Eukaryota > Metazoa > Arthropoda > Insecta > Coleoptera > Scarabaeidae > Marronus > Marronus borbonicus. The sequence goes on along the minus strand of LR737380.1, from coordinate 23,888,356 downwards.
TTACAGATTAAACTTATTGGATGGCCCATTTTCTAAATGCTAATTTCTGAGAATTGGCGATATTCAACAGAACTAGAAAACAATAACGAACACCAACTAAATCTTAACTAACAGATTAAGAGTTATCCTAAACACCATGTTTTGTTTGTCATTGCGGATGTTTTCGCGGGTAAAAGATAGTTTTGACAAAACCACGACGACCTCAAGAAGATGTATGCGAAACGTCAGGACGTATCTGGTTCTTCAGAGAACCAGAGCCGAACGCGGGATGAAACCCAAGAGAAGAACAAAACATATACATATATATATGTGTATGTGTATATAGTTAAACTACGTCGACTTGGATTAACAAAGCAGCGGCCCGTAGACGGGAGGACAACAGGAGACGGGCGAAAACGACCAGATTCGGAAAATGATATATACCATGTAACGATATGTAGATAGATATCGTTAAAATCGTGACGGCAAATCGCATGGCGACATCGAAATGGAAACCATAGCGCGCTTTGATCGTTCAATTTCAGTAATTGGTAGCGATATTTATCTATCTAATCGACGAAATAATTAACGGAAACCCATTTAAATGAAACGTTATCGTTTTCGATTATCAGCATTTTTTTTTTCTGTTAGAACGACGCTCACTGGCGTCCGTGCTACGAATAAGGGAGCAAAAAAACAATGTATATTTATATATTTGCGAATTCAGCGTATGCACACGTTCAGACATACTTGATGTATATGCAGAAAATAGAATAATTTGGAATTTTTCCTAAACTGCTTCTAAAATCGTTTTCCAAAGATATTCGGTAAAATTTTGCTTAAGACCAATAACCAATACCATTTATTGCATCAAGGTCTTCAAGACCAGTAAAATTTAATCATAGATGGGCTGGAAAAAGAAGTTTCATAGAATGACCTACGCGATTCCCCAGCTTCACTCCCCTAGACTACTATCTGTGTGGGCTTTTTGAAGTTCAAAGTTTATTTTAACCTACCCAAAAAATTTATGAGAACTAGCTGAGAGAGTAATCGAAGACAGTTATATAATGCCACCAGAAATAATCGTCAATGCTCCAAGGGTATTTACAAATAGACTAGTCTACTGTCAAGAAGAAAACTTCTAACATTTCGTGGTAATACTGTTTTATTATACCATATATTGAATTTTATTTGGTGTCCTAGTCCAACTCTATGAATAATTTAATTTAATAAATTTCGATATATTTAGAAACTCCCACAGATATTTACTTGATTCCTTACATTTGCCCATCACGGTACAATACACTCAGGTGCAAAAAATTCGATCCATTTGATTTTTCTTCATAAAGAGAAAGTGTTTTGAGATATAATCTTAAGTTTGGTGGTACATTTAAGAGGAATAAATAAAGTTCAATAAAAAAGCATATTTCCAAGGAAACACAAATTAATTTATACAATTATATTACATTATTTGGGAATTCAAGAAATTTAATGGGTTACATAAAAAAAAGTAGGATGGAGTTAATTAAATTGTAAACGTAATTTTCTTCCAATTAGTTCCGTTCTGCCTGAAGCGCTGCGGAAAGTTCACCCACGTTATTTGGATAAGGCGCGGGAAAACAGATTCGAGCACGTCGAATCGGTCAGTCAGTATACATCAAAACAATTTTAAAACTTGCTTGGAATGAACCTACATGGCCTTAGATAGAAATATTTAAAAAATATCTTATGGTTTTTCGTATATAAGCCGACGCAAATGCACTACAAAGTAACCTCTCAAAATAATAAAAATAATATTCTCTAATAAAAAATAAAAATAAATAAATGAGAAGCTGCTATATAATTCTGAAGAAAAAAAAATCTAGAGAAAGGTGTAGACACTGAATTTAGGACGACAATAAATAATTTTATGTAAAGCTTCTATCTTGAAAAACGCCATCCTCACTATGAATTCCAAGGTAAATTCCACAATTTTTATCTTGAAATATTTACAATGTGAACGCGATTACAAACAATGTTTATAGCCACGTATATATTTTGCTTTACATAGAGTATTTCAGAATATGTAAAAGTAAATTTTGAGCTAGTTATCCTTGTTATTTTATTTAAAAAAAAGGGAGGGCGAGGGAAGAGAGGAAAGCAGCACAGTTTTAAAAATATCATGAAACACAGACGAATTACCGAATTCCATAGACATTTTGATAAAATCTCGTAGAACAACATACGAATACAAAACAATATGCAGATAATCCATTTCTTTTTGTTAGACAAGGATGTATCACAACAAATACGAAAGCATTTATAATGTACACAGCATTCTATTTTTATAATTACAGGATAACGTTCGTTTTTAATTGCATGGTCTTTTTAAATAGTGGATATATTTCCCATATTCGCATACTGCCGACACAATATTCAATTATTTGGGGTATAACGGAAGTTAAGGTAATTACACCGTATTGTTACTACAATGACACGTTAGTTCCCGGCTGATTAGGAGCATACGGTTTAGGAATATATTGCGTATGTACAAGCTGTTTTATTTTCGATATATTTATATTTATCTCAAAAATTGCATAACTGATATGAGGCAAGAAAATCTGATATAAGGTGGTTAATGTCGAAACTATACAAGGGTGATATTCAACTTTTCAACGTTTTTAAAACTTATTTTTCAATACTTTGGTGCGTTTTTTGAATCGCCCAGAATATATTAAAACAGCTTTAAAATTTTCTCAGAATGAACCTACATAGCCCTAAACAAAACTATTTTATCCCTTTTCGTATATAACCCGAGGCGAATGTGGCGGGCCAGCTTGTTTAAATACACCGTTGTCGAATATTTCTACCGACATTATCGTACCCTTCAGCTCTTAAGACGCAAGTTATCGTAGTAAGTTAGAAGTTCAATATCCTACAGAAAGTTTGAAAAAAGGAGATCATCCAAAACTGGCTGCGAAGAAATATAAAATCACACATAGAGCTGACAAATCCATTAAAATATAGGAAACACTTATAATATGGGAAAAAAATGTCGGCTCACACCTCAGAGAAAGTGACTCGAGTGCAAATCAAAGCACAATCAAAATTTTATCAATGTTAATAATTAATAGTAGCTGATCGACACCTACACATAGTGTATCGACGTCCTTGGTCAGAAAGGTGGTCGTGAGTGGACGCGAGATCTTTAAATTATTTGTTACTAGAATTTAGTGCAACTTCCTTTATGTTATTAACGCTTTAATACTTTTTACTGTACATGTGCATCCTCCGATGTTCTTCCATGTTTCCAAAAATGTTCACATATCTTTACACAACACTTAGTTCTCTTGAAATCATATGTAGAAACAAATAAACGTTACTGAATACTATCTTTGATATATCTTTCTCATTGCTTTCATAACTAATCCACGCCTTAAGATTACCATTTTAATAAATATCTACAGTAGAAAAACAATCTGACATTTTTCAGATATTCTGTAAACAATTGAAATACACATGCTAATAAGCGACTAAAACTTCTAATTCGTTGAATACATTTTGTATTGGCTCAGTGTACGTAGCTTTGCCTACCTTTAAATAAGATCCGAAGTATTTCGTGACGAACGGGCTGTCGCATTGCGATAACACCATGATCTCCTGTTGGATATCTTCAATCTCATCTTCCGCTTCCTCCAAATCGATTATCTTGATCGCGACAACTTGTGTCGTCCGCCTATCCAGACCTTTGAACACCTCGCCAAACGAACCTTTACCGATTCTTTCCTGTTTCGTAAAGATCAGCTCCGGATCGACCCTCTGTAATCCAAAGAAATTTGCTTCAAATTCAAATAATCCCGCATCATTGAAAGAACTAAAATCGCTACGAACTTAATTAATTTCAATGCGGCGTATCAACATAATCAATAGTTTATGTTTAAAAGTTTGTATCACCAGTAAAGTGAATAATGTGGTAGCTTAGTAACTATCTCTGTGCGAGTGTCTACTATCAATTTATAACAAAAGATTTTTATCTCAAAATATATTTTTCTAATTCAGTAAACAAAAAAAAATATCAACAACCATCCCTATTAATAAATTTCCCAGAACAACCTACTCCTAAAGATAACCCGTTTTCAATCAACGCGACATTTCCTACATTACGCTCGTAATTGTTATTATTACGTTATCGTTAAGAGTACACCATCTAAACATTGGTTATACACACCACCATAAAAATAACGCATCATTCAACGTAAATATATTTATAATTCACTCGATAAGCTGGAATTTTAATAACCTCATTTCGACGTCGTCCGAACTATAACGAAAGTTAGTATGTAGAAATATTATCGCACGATACATGATTTACTATCATTAAAATGGCCCCTATCTAAACAATACACTGATCTAATATCGTACGTTAGAGTGTATTGTATGTGAAAATAAATTAAGCAACTTATAGAAAAATGACAAGTTAAGGAACGAATGACATCGACAGTAACGTCATTGTTACTATTATGTTATCCTTTCTATATTATTAAGTTGGTAATTAACACGATGTGTTGAGTAATTTTATTTTTTTTGTAAATACAGCCTTGGACATATGTCTGGGGCACCCCAAAATATTTAAGATAAGAATACATTGTGCGCTATTAAAATAAAATTACATGCATAAACATTCACTAAATAAGTTTTTAATAATAAATTTAATATTTGGTGGCACCACCATTTGCTTTAATAACAGCATTTAACCGTTTAGGCATTGACGCTACTAAACGTAAACAAACTTCAGGTGAAAGTGCCTCCCACTCCTGTACAATTTTGTTCCTTAAGTCATTTTTGTTACTGAATTTGTAACTGGAAAGCTTTAGCTTCAGCATGCGCCACAAATTTTCTATAGGCGACAGATCTGGTGACTGCGCCGGCCATTCAAGTAAATGGATCCCGTTCTCACGAAACCACTCCATCGAGAATCTGGATTTGTGACAGGGCGCGTTATCTTGTTGGAATACATATTCTGCTTCATCCCTGTTATATATTTTCAGCACTGATGCTTCTAATACCTCTTCTAGCATCGAGATATACCGCTCGCTGTTCATCCTACCATCACACACAAAGACTTCTCCTACGCCATTTGCGGACATGCATCCCCAAATCATGACGCTGCCACCGCCATGTTTGACAGTTGGGGTGATACAATCAGCACGAAATGCCTCCCCAGGTCTACGGCGAACAAACTGAGCTCCAGGAGTACCAAACATCTGAATTGGATAATTATCAATAATTACTTTTTTTAATTTAGCAAATTGGTGGTATGTGTATACATTTTTGCAAATTTTGTGTAACAAAGGAACAAAATAGGATTGCTTAACATACCTCTATGTTTGATTCGTCAGACCATATGACCTTCGACCAATCCTCGACAGTCCAATCTTTATATTTTCTTGCCCACAGCAAACGATTTTTCATTTGTTGCTGGCTCAGGTATGGCTTGCGACGCGCTTTCCGGCCCTTCAAATTCACCTCTGCCAACCTTCTTCGAACAGTTCTGTCACATACAGAAACGTGCTGTTCGACCGATAGGTCAGCGGCCAGCTGTTTGGGTGTTTGGAAGCGATTCCGTAAAGCTAAACGCTCCAAATAACGATCCTGTCTCGCGGTGGTTTTGCGTTTTCTTCCACTTTTTCGTCGATTTTCATACGAACCAGTTTCCCGAAATCGTTTAATGGTTAATTGTATCGCATGTCGCGAACGCTTCATTGTTGATGCCATTTTTTTTTGCGACATACCCTGCGAATGTAGCAACACTACTTGACTACGTTCTGCAACAGTCAACTCCCGTCTTTTAGGCATCTTCATACAATCCTCTGTACGTAAATAGAGCACAACACACAGCACATTCAAATAATAAAAATAACGCTCTAGAAACCTCTTCAATCGCCAACGTATCAATACTAATTAAATTCTTGAAATAAACAATAGACCGATATTTATGTAAATAGGGGATTATAAAACCGAATTCGGCATTTCAACGTCATAAAATATGCATTAGTAAATAAAAGTTCTTGTAGAATGCAGGTAATCCCGGTGTGGTAACGTACAATGAAACCTTTTATGGGTGCCCCAGACAAATGTCCAAGGCTGTAGAAGTAATACGGGTATAAATGAGTAATCAGATAAATACAAAAAAATTACAACAAATTTAATAATTCGAAACAATAGCTAAACAGCATTTATCGAAATTAATAATATACAGGGGTCTCACGAAGAACTGCGTCGATATATGAAGGAGTTGCAAGTTATGAAAACTTGGAAGTATACTAAAGCCTACATGTACTGTTAAATTATCTAAAACTTCCAGTTATATAACACCCTATATTACGTTTTTAAATTCCTAGTGTTCAATTTTAAAGTTTGTTTGGTAGAACGGGTACATGTGATTTTTGTACTCACAAAAAAAGAATATCTATATCCAATTAAGTAGAATATTATCTCAAAATACTTTTTACAGAAAATGTATGATTTGCATAATTGAAGCTACTAATTTAATTTGCAAGCAGATGCCGGGCAGAAAGGCGCCCGGAAAAGACGGCATAACGAGAGGAACACTGAAGAATCTACCGCTCAAGTTGCTTGTCAACCTGACGCAGATCTTCGACGTAGCGCTCCGATCGATATACTACGCTACCTGATGGAAATCTGCCAGGATTATCCCAGCTCTGAAACCACTCAATAACTCTCACTCTCCAGACGACAACGGCCGATATCGTTACTCGGAACCGTCAGCAAGGTTCTAGAATCTCTGTTTTTGGCCAGAATCAACGAATATCTTTCATATCCAACTCACGGATTACAACAAGTTTGGCTACAGAACAGATCACTTCACAAGTCTACGGAATGACGGATAAAGTCACCACTGCCTTTAACAAGAAACAAACGACCGTCATGGTATCCCCAGATCAGGAGAAGGCATTCGACAAGATCCGACGTGAAGTATTACTCCAGAAGATGAGGGAGGCCAGCTTCCCGCTCTTTAAGACTATGCCATACTATGAGTATATGGGTATAATTACATATGTGACCGATCTACTAAAAGCGACCTAACGTGTGAAACAGTTTTCGAGTAAACTGCTGATAAGGAAACGGTGACACCGATGTAGCAGGACAAATTGGTGACGAACAAGAGAAGGAAGAATAGAAATCAGGCCTTTTTACCAAAACAATAAAGTTGCAGTTGAATGAAAATAGTAATATTTTAGATAAAAGCTATTCACTTATTTTGGACAAACAACCACTTTCTTGAATTTAATAATTTTTCCAAAACGACTTTCTTGGTTGTAAAACATGTATACATACAAAAGCGCCCTTTAATTCTTCCAAGTAACTATTACTTGCTTCCAGTAATCCTTTTTCTGTGTATTAAAGTGCTTAACTTGGAAAATTGAAATATTGAATCTGTTAACCGTATAGAGTTGGATTTTCCATCAATGCTAGATTGTTCCGTAATGATCATGCCACAACTAACTTGAACATCTCCAAAGTTAGATAACGAATTAAAAAAATACATGGGCTATATTCTCGTTGGTGGATACCTTTTTCACAGCATTAGGTTAACTGGAAGTAGCAGATAATTGAAAATACTTTTCAGTTTTCAGAATTTTCCAATGTATATTCTTCCATATATCGATTGATGCAATTCCTCGTAAGACATCCTGTATAAAAAAAAATTGTTTTATACAAGGCTAGCTGAAATAGTAATAATGCGAATGTTTTTAAATTTACCCCAAAAATTTCCTATTACTGTTTACAAATAAGGCCCGTAGGTTAGTTACAGCTTACAGTATTATTTTTGGGATTTTCATCTCAAAATTCCACAGGATATATTTTGGTAAAACCTTATTAATACTTTTTTTGACAATGGTTCACATAGATTAATGGCGTATTAAGATAATGCGTCAAATAAACCCGGGTTCCGCGTTTTATGATGCCATTTGAGTACGATTTTATAACTAATTTCACGACAGAATGGAACAGCAATTTTTTTCTTCAATTACATTAGTGATATCTCCTGAGATATGAAAATTAAATTTGATTGTTAGATTTTACAGTATATTGTGTATTTAGTTTTAAGGTAATTGAACTTCGCGTCTAACCGGGATACTAACTCAAAGTTGTTAGTTTCTAATGAAATACCCGCATATTATTTTAGTTTTAAATTAGAATATTTTATTGCGAGTACAAAAGTATGGGCTTCCAACCGTGATATTAACAAACATTTTTGAGGTAAAGGCTTATAAAACTAATAACAATCAACTCTCGTTCCTAGATAGCTTAGTAATTAGAAGCAACAAAAAGCTGAAAATAACATCTACAGAAAGGAAGCAAACACTAATAGATACATTATGACAGATTCCGATCACCGTGGATAACACAAAATGGCCTTGATTTAGGTTCCTTAATTAATAAATTAGTAAAATTCTTCTTGATTAAAAGTAAACACGATAAAGAACTTTGTAAAAAATATACAGGGTAGCGTAATAGTGTGGAAACTTCGATATATCTGCTATTAAGAGGGATATCAAAAAAACTTTCTAATAAAAATTGTAGACACTCCTAAGGTTAACATTTATGTACATATATGTTTCAGAATTCCAGAGTGAAGCTAACATATGTGTAAATGAGACATCCTATAGGGTTGATTGGACTAAATAGAGACGGTTTGTTCACTTCCGAAAATACAATTTCTTTTTTCAGTTTAAATGATTTTTTTTTTAATGCAGAAATTTGAATATATCCTCTTATTTAAACATGCAAATGCAGTTTTACATACCCGTTCCAAGTTCTCTTCATGAAAAAAAAAAAAATACAAACATACATCCTGTTCACAAATTCCCCTGATCCGTCGGGTAAATGTAAACGAGTAACATTGTAGGGCTTAAAATTGGCGGGTAAATGTGAACAAAGTATTTACTACTACCTTATGTGACTCAAAGCTATGTTTACAATTTGTTTATTAATTGTAAACGTTATTTTCTTGGAATTGTGTCACTTAGGTTTAATTTTTATTTTTATACCGAAATAAAAATAAAAGGTTAAATTGAAGTAAATACTTCAGGGATGATGTATTTAAATAATTTCTATAAATCCCAAATTTTTCTAGTAATCTGAAATAACTCCTCAACTCCTATAGCAAAGGCTTAACAGAAATGAGAATGCGTAATATACCCCTACTTTCGATATAACATGCATGTTGAAAAAAAAATAATTTCCGTTTTAACTTACCCTGTATAAATGCGACACTCGTGGAAACAAATCACAGTTGTTATCAAGTGTTAAAAGATTAAGTATTCATTATTTATTAAGATACGGGTTATTAAGTTTGTCAGGCTTTTAGAATAAAATTCACCATAACTGTTGAAATACCCAGTATAACGTAATGAAACACTATATTGGTAGTATGGGGGAGTTGAGTTTAACCAAAATTTAAATCAACATATAGGATGTTCCATTAAAAAGAACATAAGTTAGGTTTAGCCTAGAATTATGGAGCATCCTGTATAGATTTTAAAATGTTTTGTTTAGGAGTGTCTACAATTTTTCTTAGAACGTTTTTTTGATACCTCTTTTAATAGCAGATATATCAAGCTTACATAGCCAACATAGATATAACAAGGTTAAAGTCTAATTTGATTTCAGCAGGTTTTCAAAGTGTTTTCCTTGTCTTTCAAGGCAGTAAACAAGATAATCTTGAAAACAACTCAGAGTATTTCTAATGAATTCCGGATTTATCGGATCATAGGCAGTACGTATACGGTCTTTCAATTCATCCAAGTTACGTATTTGCACATTATTACAAGCCTTACTTATCAGTAAGCCTACAGGAACGAGTACAACTTCACAAAAATAGTAGAGACTAGATAAACTCGTGTTTATTCGTCTCACGAGAACGGGTTCGTGTTACCTACTGGTTTCCCCGAGAGTCGACAAAACACGAATCTGTCTAGTCGGTGCTAATTTCGTAAAGCGTGTACTCATTTCTGCAGGCTTACTTATCAGCTAATCCCAAAGAAAACGCCGAATCAGCAGCTCTTGGGGGCCAAGCCTGCTAATCCAGCGTCTTTGAAACGTGTTATTCAAAAAATTCCTTACAATATAAGGAGAATCTGGCGGAGCCCCATCCAATTGAAACCAACGTTCAATGATATTCAGCAACTCAATTGATGGAATAATATGGTCTCGCAACAGAAATGTTACCGCTTGATATTGACGTTTTGAGGGTAATGCGTTCGTGTCAGGTTCTGAGGATAAGGATTTGTACGGGACCAATAACTAATGGATTAATGTCAGTGGATAAATATAAGGTGCAAACCAAGTTCTGACAGTTGAGTTATAGAAAATAGCTTTAACAGGAAGAGTCCCTGTTTAATTTTATCTATTTTAACAAATATCCGGGGGGCTAGAACCAATGAAATCATCAAAAAAATATGTTCATGCATCACCAATGTTTTGACGATTTAAAAAAAACAAGGTTAGAATTCAAAGAATTCGAGATTACATCTCGCATCGTGCAAAATATCACAGAATATATAATAGGAGTATTTATATTTTAGGCGGGCGAACAATACACTATAAGTTTGAGATTAGATACGTTTAAAAATTGCAACTAAATTATTTCCTTTCCTATTATTAAACTCCAACTAACGTATTAGCGTTACGCTTAGTACTAAATGCACGGTATACACCGGATTACGCGGCCGATCTCTCATGATTCTCTCACCCAGGGTATTGCTCAAAATATTTCCACAACAGACACATTTAAACTACTCACAATTCTGGTCGAACTGTTTCGAAAACCTAGAGAAGGTATAACAGATCTTGGAGCTGCCCAAGAGGTCGGTCTATACGACCATTTTGAGCTGATGTCGAAAAAACTCTTGCTACGTTCCAGAGTGGAAACGTGCCTGGACAATAGCTGAGAGCTAGACAAGGTGTAGTCCGACATTTTTCTATTTTTGACCGTGATATTTGAATGTCCTCTTGTTCGTGTGGCACTCACTTATTCACTCGCGCAATAAAACGTTTATAACGACATACTAGAAGACAATGCGATATCATTAGGTTTCCCTTATCTTTACACTGTTGAAATTACATGTTTTGTTATCTGATCGCGATCAGAGGCGATTTAAATAGATAAATTCCTAAATACCGAAGAGACTAATCAGCCATAACTGTTTTTTCTCTCTACGTGACGCGTTCGGCTTATCAGTATAATTCTTTGTAAAAAATCAATAAATGCAAGCGCTGTAATCAGTATCGTTTCGGCTTCCATAAAATTTACTCTCGTAGATCTAAATCCAGTGCTGCAAATTTCAAAATGATCGCATATTCCGGCAAAATGGCACCAACAAGCACCTCCAAAATTAAATTGGGGTAAGTGAGAACGCTTTAAAGGAAAGAGATGGGAACTTGTAACCCCATCTGCATATGTACGGCTTTCCTTTGTTGCTACTGTTAAAGCACGGGTGCCTTGCCTGTAAATTATACGTAAATGTCTGATTGAAGTTGTTAAATGAGCTATGTTGATAGGTGCTTCTTTTGGCGGCAAATATGTTTAACTATCCCCTGAAAATAATCGGCATCTAATCAAGTGATGTAAAGCTATATCTACACAAAGTGCTGTGAAATCATTATATGCGTTAGATTAGTCATTTAGCATAACCATACTTAGGGGCCAAAAAAAATGAAAAACCCTACAATTTTTATTGCCATACAAATTGCGCCACAATGGCATGGAGGCATGGGCGTTTCATAAACAACCTAATCTGCATCATTCTTTCCTGGTTTCCTGGTAAGGTTTCATAATTAACGCACTGCCCTTTGGAAATGATCAGTAATCAAAATAATCGACGGTAAGAACCGCAACATCATATCTGCCAATGGATCAAAAATAATGCTTCCCCATTGCACTGTACCAATAATAAAACACGGTGGCAATTCAGTTACAGTTTGGGGTTGCTTTTCTTACTCCGGAACAGGAACGTTACACCGAATCAAACGAATAATGCGAAAAGAGGGCTACTGCGAAATATTAGAATCCCATGTCATTCCTTCTGGGCTGCGAGTAATCGGCGAGAATTTCACTTTTATGCATGACAATCCCAATCCCACAATTGGAATACAGTCGGATATAGTCAGAATATGCACATAATATCTAAATGAGGAAAAAGAAATATTTACAAATTATGACATAGCCACGACAGAGCCCCGATCTCAACCCTATTGATGGAAGAGTCGAAATTGTTAAAATGCGCCCAAATTCAAACGTTAACTGCTAGGCTCGGCACAAATTGAAACTAGCACACGCACACCCCGGATTACCCGCGCCAAGCCCATAAAAGTCCCCGGTCCACGATTGTGGCAAGACAACGCATATTCAAGACAGTCATAGGCAGTCAAAACCCATGAGAAGTGTACTATAGATGTCCTTGATCTGCGTCCCGAATCCAGCGAGGAAGATCTAGAGAGTCTACGAAAATATGTTAAAGTACCAAGAGCCAATGGTTTAACTGAGTTTAAATGATGGGCCTATAGCACAGTGCGTTCTTATACAGCTCTGGTGGAAACTGTATGGGCTGGCCGTCCGAAGCTCCCAGTATGCGACACAATATTTTCAACTACGTTGAAGACATTCCTCCACGCGTGGGTCAACCATAACATTAGTTATGCCCTCCTCCGTTTCGAAAACATCGAGCGCAGCAATTATTGAAATTGGGACATTGGAAATTTTTTTTCAAGTGAAACAGACTTATTATATTGGGTTCACTTACACGATATATCTTAATAATAATAAATTAATATCTTTCCGTTTTATGTATCTAAGCTCTAATTTCAGAATCTCTTTCACCTGTCTCTAGAAATTCCTTGGCAAATAGAAAATAGTGCGGTATGTTAAATGGTTAAATGATTAAGAAAAAGGAAAGATAAAATATGGAATTTTGCGGAGGCAATTTCTACTACTTCAAGCGAATAACAGTAATTCAAATAACGTCAGTTCTGGCACGTCAATACACGATCACCTCTTGCCGCGAAGAGAACACACGACAAATAGAGCGTATCCCTGAACCGGAACGCATGCAATAAAATATATACAATATTGAATCGACGACGAGATGTAATTTCGCAAACGAAGGGTTCGGAATTATGCGCGAATCATTTCCGCAAACGATCCGATTCGTCACGCTTGGCGCAAATAGATGCCGAAATGCCAAAATACTATAGCAAACGGCAAAGTATACAGATTGTTAACGTTAAGCTTAGCCATGAAAAATATAGTTGAACGTGAATGATGAAACGATATGCATTAAAAATTAGCATCGACTTAGATCAGTATTTCGTGGACATATTTTGTAACCTACATGTTTCTGAAAAAGAATTAAATTAAGTTTATAATAATTTTATATCTGCTAAGAAATAAATGTAAACACACTGTGAAATATCTTGGACTTTTATACTTTGCTATACAAAAATTTTATTATCCCTGTTTCGCCTACCTTTCTCTACTATAGAGGTTCCAAACATTACAATATTGTTGCATATTATCTGTACCTAATTTATCTGTTTATTTATCTATTAAAAATCATAAAGTAGAAATTAATAAAACGACAACTAAACGTACAATAAGGTTGTTTATTAAAACTTTAAAAATAAACACATCAATAAGAATTTAAAAAATCAGATAAACACAAGATTAGTAATAATTAAAAAAAAATGAATGAGATGGTTGAGACTGGTGGAGTTTTAACAATCTATTAATGTCGGGTTCCAACTTCAATTCAACATCAACCACAGATCACCACGTTGAATAATATGTCTGTTTCTCTTCTTTGGCAGTAAACTAGCTACTGCGCTGAGCCCTCGCTCAGCCATATAGAAAGAAGGAAATGCGATTAAAAACTTCTGCACTATTACCCATAATTCCGGGTAGAGAACTTGTATTGATTGTTGAAGCCAAAACTCTTGGTATCCATGTTTGAATTTTACTTTGAGTTTTTCGTTAGTTGTGAGTTCTCAAATGCGCCATGAAACCCTTATGGCGCTCTATCATTGCTAGAGCACCATCAGTAAAAGCTGACAAAATATTGCAAATAGGAATTTCTTTCTCTTGAAAAAACTTTTGCGTAGTATTAAATATACATTTTCCCTTTGTATTAGTTTCCAAAGTTTTAGCAAATAATGACTTTTATCTTCTTTTATAAATCGCACGTATGATAAGAGTAGAAGTTCGAGTCAAACAAGTCTGACACGAAATTAGAAATTACTCGAGATAAAATACTCGACTAGTTTGTAACATTAAAACAACTGCTAAAATACAGTTCGACAAATACGGATAAAGTAACAATAAATTTCTCTTGAACAATCCTCATATATGACTAAATTTAACATTAACAATCTGTATATTAAGCTATAATATAATAAATGAAGTTAACAATAATGCATCTAACCAGTAACCAGTGAAGTAACATTCTCTTTCATTTATATCTTTTTTTTAACAATAAAATAAAACAAAAGAAAGTCGGTATATAGGAACGTAAGTCGCATATTTCACACGAAAATTAATCCAGCGGTAAATTTAATGTGGCATTGTTGCGTAATTATCAATATTCAACAGGAGCGGTACGCAATGTTTTATCAACGGACGTAGAGGTATGTATGCATATATACCTTACTTAGAAGCAATGACTACGTTCCTAAACGTTATTTTACAATTAGATTAAATGCGAGTAAAGTTAGCGTATTTTATATAACATCGCGGTATACAGTGCCTGGCACGTGGAATGTCTCTTATTATTTTAATAATAAAATTTGGGCCTCATTTGGTGAAATCGATTTCAAATGTAAACGAAATCAGTTCAGATAGAGTCTCGAACTGACGATTTTGTAATAAACAATCGAAAGTTCTAACTCTTCTTGATAGTTCCTAACCAAAGTTTTTGCAGGTACAAAATTTAAGAAACCCTTGCAAATCCTCTAGAGAATTAGCAAGCCAATTGCAAAATGCACCTGGTGCAGCAATGTCATCGTCATGAGTAAGGAAATATCTAAAATGTGAAATCCAGTAATGTATACAGACGAATCCAAATTTGAACGGGGGAACATTTTGTCAGGAAAAAATACAACCAGCATTATATTCAGTCAATTAGTAAACCGGACTGCTTCCGTTTCGGTTCGAAAAAACATTAATTTGTTTTGTATAACCTTTCAAATATTTCAATATGCTATCTAGATCAAGTTTTTACTTCCTCATTGTGTTTTACTTTATTTCTTTTTCATTTATTGTAATTTCAACACAACTTTCATTTACATTCCCTCGATACCAAGTTATCGGCGAAAAAAAACAGTTATTTAGTCCAAATTGTATGGAAACTTTACTGACTCACAAAGCCGATGTATTATAACTTGATAACATATAAAACATGCAGTTAACATCATCATATAAATGATATAATCTCATTTATATTTCAAATACGATGCATATCGAATTGCGGAAGCTAATTCCGGGACCCCATTATTTATTTAAATTTATTTGGTCTCACCTTTTGAAGTATTTCTTGTGAATCTCATATAAACAGTTAATTTCTCAAATTGGCATGAAAACATCGCCCTTTTTTTAAATGCGTAGATGCTAATAACTTCTGTCATTGTTTTTTTTTAATATCCATTTAATAGCTCCAGTCTAGAGATTTAATTGGCGATTCGGATGAAATATTATTTCGTACTACAAGGCTTGAAAGGGCAACGCAATGTCATTTTAGCGTGCACAAAGCAAGAGGCAATATTTCACGTTCGTTTTAGCGTGTGTCTCGACTTGAATGCTTTTCCACTGACAAAATCACTTTCACATGAGCTTAAAGAGTATCGCGAGCAATTCTTGTATGTATTAATGATAAATGAGAAGAAAATAGTTCAAAAAAATAAACGGACGGATTAATTCAAGATGACATATTCGCAATCATTGCGAATAAATTGACTTAAAAGAAGAAAAAAACGTGTTTACTCACCTCATTGAAGGCCATGTCTAAAAGGTAGTTCGGAGGTGCACCGTTCACCTGCGGTAATATCAACACATACAGAACTAAGACGATACAATTCCCTTTTACTTCGGCTACGAAAAACTACAGAACAACATGACACTTCATTTATTTATTTTTCTATTAGTTAGACGCACAAATATTAAAGAGCACGATTATCGAGGCAGTTCACGCATTCTTTTTACCGTTCGAGCGTTGCTAAAAACGCGTACATTCTTAAACGAACCGTAGTAGCAGTCCCAATGCCCGACGGACGAATATTGTTGGAAAAAGAGACATTTACCAATGGTACCTGGGTAACCTGGGGCGAACGATCGCGATCTCGGCGGGTCGTATCGCGTGATTTGCTCGTTCCGCCGTCTGTTATGCGCCAAGGAAATCTGCGATTTCGATAAATCAGTTTAACAAACGGGTAAAGTTTGAATAGTTCGGGAAAAATTCTTGCACATCTGATACCACCACTAATAGCGGCGCCATATTGTGTTCATGTCAAACTAGCGAGCCGACCGTCCGCGAATGCAGCCGGAAATTATCGATCGCAACTTTCACCTTTTTTACGTGTTGCTATAAATACAGTCACTTGCAATTAGATTGGCCCTGGCATTTAGAATTCCCAATAATTAATTTAAAAATTCGTTCGAAAACACAGCTCTAAACAATTTTCGAACTCATGGAAATGGTTATTACGAGTAGGTTGTTCGAACGGTAGAGTGGATCTTGACAAATGTTTGCTGTTAAAATCCCGTTGAATAGGGAAGTTGTATTTTATGAGAAAGGAGTTTTTTGAAAATTATTGAAATGCAAATTTTACCTTATTTTAAAGTTTTCATTTTTTAAAATTATCTATTGCTTCTATAGTACTTTTTCCTCCAACGTCAATATTCCCTTTCTTTCCTATATCCTCACTATCAGCTTAATTTATTTTTAATCGGAATATAAGTACTAGTAAACCTTCTAACATAAAGTTAGGGTATAACGTCCGCGATAGATGTACAACAAAAATAACATTTCTGCGAAATTATTCTTTGTTTGTAAAGATAGAAGATATCGTTTATAACTCTAGCTGAAAGTCTTTTGGGATAATATTTTCTGAACAAATATCAATTTTCTAAGAAAATGTTATTGACGAAGATTCAAATTTCTTAATTTCATTAAATTTCGCCAGTAAACATTGTCGCCCACAATAATTACTGATAAATAAACAACTTGCTATATTTGATATGCAAAACTTTCATCCTAACTCCACAACGTTGATAACATAAATATGTTCTTACCTTCTCGAATATCCGGATTACAAGGCACCATACGCGATCTAAAAATCCAATTAAGTTTTATTTCGGTCCCCGGAGCAAAAAATAGATTGTCCAGATCCTATTGATAGCACCCCCCAGCGTGGAGAGACCTCGCGTTATTTACCAATGAAGGGGTTGAACCGTAACATCTCCGAGATTAAATCGTTTCGCTAACGCGATGTGTCGTGACGTCATCTTTGTATCATTTCTGTTATACGTTTCGACGTAATCAAGTGTTCTAACACATCCAACCCAAAATATTGACATTCACTTTTGTTAAATTACAAAATAGAACACAAGAAAAAAAATAAATAGAAAGTAAATCAAAATATTTGTTAACTCAATTGTATTAACACGTACAGGGTTATTACAGTATGTATGTATATATTTTTGGCAAACAACATTAAGTATCGGTTATACTCCGCACCACCCGAGTTCATCATTGAAAGAAAATGAGGATTCATCCGTCCTCATTTTTTTTCAATACTCAATAATTTTAACATGCCTCATTCCGTCACCGGTTGATGATGAGGACCCTTCGTGTCCTCAAAACGGCCGTCCCGGGACTATTTATTATATTACTATATAATAAATTAAACTTGTGTGGTGCGGAGGGTGCCGATACTTATGTGTTGTTTAACATGCCTATTCTATCCTTACTTTCGAGAAAAAATATTTACAAGTACCTACATACTTTTCACGCAGACTATTTATGAATTGTTTCATGCTTCATTGCCGGAAGTGTGAATTTATATATAAGTTCTAGTATGAAAGTATTTTACCAATTTATTACCAATTTGCTACCAATTCTTTTTATTAACATCTTTGCGAAATAGAACCAAGCAGATAAATTTGAATTTAGAGAAATTACAAAATTATCATGGATTCCAAAATGGAATTGTAGGTCAAGGCCGTTGCAAATACTGCAACATACATAGTGACGATGATATAACATGCCGGATCTTTTTTAATCGTGCGTTAAATAAAAGAAGATAAGAATATTTTCTATAACCTATAAGCGTACTAGAAAAATGCTGTTGCGTACGAGACGTGGTGTGAGCGCCCTTCATCTTGTACAAAGGTACAAGTGCTGGCAACACTGGATAGGAAGTCAATGATAAGGCTCCGATTCCCTCGTGTATTTCCGTTAAACAAAAAAAATGCGCCAGGTTGTCCTTTATCTCCAATTTTCACCACCAGCCGCCTCAGGGAATACTTGTGATTTCGCTCATTAATGATTATAGAAGAACTGCAAAAAAAAATACAATTCGATATCGTCAATATCAATTCTCAACCGATTAAGAAGACGTTTCATTTCCGTCGTATAAACGTTCCTCTTTTTTTCTTTTGGAGCGACCTATAACTTGGCATACCTTTGCCGCAACTTCTAACCTACAACGTGCACCTACCTTGGTGTCTCGGGGTGCCTCGTACCAAGTTCTCAATTTTAAAGTAGGTTAATTCAATTTCCGACCAGCGAATGTAGGTTGTTGCATTCGCGTAGTCCTTCTCGTACTGGTCGGTATTGCTATTTGAACTGTCGTAAGGGTAATAGCCAAAAAAGAACTTGTGTAAAGAAAAAAAGAAGACCATAGGAAAGAAAAGCAGGTAAAGATGTATAACTTGTAATTTAGAATTATGATGAAGCTACCAAGTTTGATATTAGGAAGGATTACAAACGTTTTTATACAAGGAAAAAGTAAGTTCAATAAACCATGTTTATTGACTTTGTTTTATTAAAGCAACAAGAAAATTATTATATTTGCTAATAAATTTATTACAACAATGAACTACGTTTATCAAATTTAAACCTGTTTATCAGTACCTATATTAATATCTGTTCACTAACTTTTTTTGTGAGAAGCGAAATAAGCTTTAGGGACTTATACCAAATTAAAAAAAAGAATAAAAATTTTCACTAATTTTGGAAAGATAAATTTGGAATGATGACGTTTTAAATACGTATTTTTGAGTGTTTTACTTTTTATTTTCTTGATGTACAAAGTTACGTGGATAAGACGTCAATTATTTCACCTTTATCTTCGAACATATAATTCTCAAAAATAGTCGAGGGGTACATATACCTAGCCCTGCTACCCCCAGAACCATAAATACGGCGCACGACGCGTAATTCAAAAGTTGAGAAATAAATCTATATTTTCAACATTACAAGCTTAGTTGGGTAACATTGCAAATATTGCAGTTTTAAATATTTGTCTTAATTCCAATATTTTCTGGATCAGTGGATCATCTGGTTCATCTTTTGTTGGTTTTCATTTTTTTTCAGACCACAAACAATTTTTGAACTTCAAAAATTTCAGGTCGAATACGTCACCCATGTCATGGATCAAGTAACCGTCATCCACCGTCATCGGGATGCCGATATTATTTGCACATCGCCCGCGACAACCCGGGCATTTTGACGGACGACGTGTCGAAGCAAGTAATTAATAATGATTTGACGATTGCCTACGAACGGTCACAAAGTGTCAATGTGAAGAGAATTTGTCAGCGAGAAAATGAGCGTGCAATCGAACGAGGAGCCTAGTAATACGACCGGTCAAAACATCGGCCCCGCCATGCTTTGCGTGGTGCCTTTAAATGGAAAGCGATCATCGCACGAGATCAGCGCAACAGCCCAACAGCTCGCCGATAATATTTTCCGTACCAACAGTGCGACCGATACGACCAGCGTCAAATACAAATGTACCATCACTTCGGAACGTTTAGCGCAATTGAAGAGGATCATCGAGGAAGCGGTGAAAGACCATAAGGTCTTTACGATGAAAGGTAAGCCAAGAATTATACGAAATCCATATTTCAAATTTAGAATTTTTGGAAAAGAATGTTAAATTCTTGGAATACTGAAAAAAAATAATAGTATTCGCAGTTAACAAATTTACAAAAGCAAATTTTAAATATATTTCTAAAAATATGCCATCAGTATCTATAAACGACGGATTGTTTTATAGATCATAAGTTGTAATAACATTTCTGCAAAAGGTTTTGTTGGTTGTGAGCTATTAATTTTTAAAAAAGTGGTCAGCTGCATCCCTAACCTTTCATTTCCCAATTTAGGCGGTTGGCAAACTCTACGCAACGGCCTTCTGAAACGCAACTGGATCGAAAAGTTCGAAATCATGAAGCCGACGAAACCGCCCGCCCCCAACAACAATTCTAACATCGAGGAGCTCTGCAGCAATCTGCCCAGTCGACAGTCGTGGGAAAGCGTAAAAGCGCACACAGAGAAGTGTGAGAAGACCATAATGTCACGATTACTGCAGATGCACGAGTGCGACTTCTATTGGAACATGAGGAAGGACCAGAGCGACTGGCACCACCGCGTCAACCAGAGCAAGCTGATGAACCGCTTTGCGAGATCCTTGTTCACCTCAAAAGAAGGACTATGCTTGCTGCTGCAGCAAATGTACTGGCATCTGGAGCCTGGCGTCGCGCAGGTAATGTAGAATTACAGGAAATTAACGTCAAAATGATTAATTCCTCTTCTTCTTTCACGAGATCCCGGTACCCTAAGAGTGTCGGATTTGCTGGTCTCTTCAGCCCATTTCTTCCATTCTTTCCTATCTCTGGCCAGTCCTTTTATGCCTTGCATTGATTTTTCTCTGTTCAATCTCTATTATTCTCTCCATCTATGTTTTCACTTGTCTTCCTCTTCTTTTCTTTCTCTATATTCCTCCCTCTGTTATCCTTTTAACTAGCCATTCATAATAGTAAATAAAACTGAAATTCATTCGGGGTTACTTAGAGCAACAACAAACGAAAATTAAATCAGTATCATTTTAGGTAGCACACGCTATTGAACTGCGAAATTATCACTTATAGTTAACAAGTTTCTGACTGTACTTTTGAAGGTAAACTTTCCAAGATGTTACGTCCTCGGCTTTCCCGATCATTTCAACAACTTCGTCGATGATTTCCGACTGACCGCCTGCATAGGGATGCTCAAGCACTTCATCTGCAAAGTAGACAGCGAAGACGAGTACGCAATCCAATCCATCGACGGGAAGATACCTTATACCGCTCTCCAGTTCGCCATCAATCGTATAGACGAGTACATAGCTAGCAGGAAGCACATGGACATAGATAAGGACTTTCCGAAGATCTGGGACCACGAATGGGACCAATTTCTCACACACTTCTACCGCTGCGTCCATCAAAACGAGCAATACATCGAATCTAAAGATTGGTCTTTGAACGTTTTACAAGCGGCCGCTAAAGTCACACTGATGGAGGTGGCGAAGTTCTGGCCGCAATACCATCTAGACGGGATGAAAAACATCTGGATCATGAAGCCTGGAAACAAGTGCCGCGGCAGAGGCATACAGCTGGTGAGGAACATCGAAGACGTCGCGAAAGTGATGAATTTGAAGTTGAAGTACGTTGTTCAGAAGTATATAGGTGAGTTCGAGCAAATTTTTTTTTGCTTTTGGACATTTGCAGCGATGTTTTTAATCTAGTACGTTGCTTATAATCTTACTGCTTCGAAAACGTAATAACTTTTGTGGCTGTTTATGTGCACCTATTTATACACCTAATTAAATGCCCTCTCTGTGGGAGGAGGTCTGAATCCTTATAATAGGGACATATACATACAAACACTGCGCGGTGTTGTAATGGATTTTGCTCTTCCGTCGAATTTTTTTGTGCTTCGCTCAAATTATGCTGAATCCCGATTCGGAAGCACGACCACGATGAAATTTTGCGAACCAATTGTAAACCATCTTTTCTGATGGTTTCTTCACCACCAAAAGTTGAATGAAGCGATTAAATAAACTACTCGGCCGACTTCTGTGCTGTCACTGCTTCAACAATAACAAACGTGAAATTATAATATCAAACACTTAAGAGTGCCATTTAGTGGTCGTTTCTTTTTTTTATTTAACATTCAGACAAAAATTATCTTCTTCCAGAGAAGCCTTTAACCATATACCAGACCAAATTCGACATTCGGCAATGGTTTATGGTTACCTCCGTCCAACCTCTGACAATCTGGATGTACAAGTATGGTTTCGATCAATGCTATTTTGTTTTCTTTTTCTCGTCAAATCTATTACTTTGCCTTCAGAGAATGTTATCTGAGATTCAGCTCACAGATCTTCAATCTCGAAAACTTCCACGAATCGCTACATCTGACCAATCACGCGGTCCAGTGTAAGTACGCCAACATGGTGGAACGAGACAAAGCTCTGCCGGACGAGAACATGTGGAGTTGCCACACGTTCCAAATTTACCTGAAGCAGATCGGTCACGATAACAAATGGGACGACGTCATCTCTCCAGGTACAGCGCGCCCAATCCAATAAGTTTGACATAATTCTGGCAATTTCAGGTATGCGCCAAAGCTTGATTGGGTGTATGCTCGCTTGCCAGGAGACGATGGACCGACGGCCGAACACCTACGAATTGTATGGTGCCGATTTTATATTGGCCGAGGATTTCACGCCTTGGCTGCTGGAAATAAACTCCAGTCCGGATCTGTCGTCTTCGACCAGCGTTACGGCTAAGATGTGCCCGCAGGTCTTGGAGGATCTGATTAAAGGTTGTCACGTTTTCCTTCTAAAATATAGCCCACTATTAAACTATCTATTGAACAATTTTTTGTAATATAAATGTGATGACGTTGACAAAAGAAAGTGAACCTCTTCCGTGTTTCAGTGATGGTAGACCGTCGGAGGGATCCGAAAGCGGACACAGGCCTGTTCGAGATGATTTACAAGCAGAATCTACCTCGCGCGCCCGCCTATCTCGGCATGAGCTTGTCAGTAAGGGGGAGGCGCGTGTTCAAGAATCGTTCGAAACGTAGCAAAGGCTCCGCCAAGGAAAACGAAATAAAATGCGATAAGCGAGAGATCAGTAGTTTAAAAGCTCCATCTCCCATCGTCCAACCGTGCTATACGCCCAAAGAGATATCAGCCGACATGTACGAGGGTCCCATCATCGGCGATCTAATGGAAGAGATTCAGCATTCGTACCTCAGCTATTGCGAGAACGGCATCGACTTTGTACCGACTAGTCCGCCCCATATCAAGCTGAAAAAGAAGATGCTGACCAACGGAAAAGCGGATCGGGTATCAAAGAGCGATTACGCGCCTCGTAAGCCGTCAAATTATAATAAAAAACGTTGTTCTTTCAACAGAAAAACAAAAGGAAACGAAAAAATTAGAATGAAACCGATGACGATAACAAAAGCGTCCTCTACTGCAACAATCACGCCTATAGTTGCCTGTACTACCGACAGTATGGACCGTGTTCTTGTACCGAAAACGACACCATCTGTTGGTACGGCCTTTAGGAGTAAATTTTGTTGTAGCGGGGTTGAAGGTGGTGTTGGCGGCAGCAGCGTCATCTGGGAGAAACCCGAGGATACCGCCAGCATATTTAAGGGTAAAAATATCTTGTTAAAATTGAGTCCGTCCATCAATAAAAATGTATTTAAACACGACGAGCATTTTTCGATGATCGGCGATCCGAATTGTTATCTGAAAGTGTTGGGATTGGAAGCGAGGAGAAACTGAATTGTTAAAGTAACTCGATCTAAGCAAATATCTTACGTGTACGACGGCAAAATCCTCACATTGAAACTAACTATATATAGATACTTGATTTTTTGCATCGTGTCCGCTTCCTGATTACTTTTTTAAATACGAATCAAATCTTAAAATTCGTCCAAACAGCGCCATCTATCCTGACAAATCGTAATCCCTCGTTAATTCATTCTTCTCTTCGTTTGTGACGGAATGGACTCGAAGTATTACCACCCTAAAAAATAGTGTAGAAATTGTTAATACAGAGACAAACAATGTTCCCTTTCCATTAGTTACCTTCTATCTTACTTTGTAATTTAACCGACCAAGGCTCCAACTTGTCGTTACATTGTTACACCTAATTTAGTCTTAGTCTAATTCCAGGACAATCTTAAAATGGAATGTTAACGTATTTTGGCAACATATCAAAGCATCACATACGCACGATATAACATTCATTCTAAAATAACTGTATAGATAATACATCTGAGTTTGGTATCTCACTTTTGAATAACTATTAGATAGGGTTCGTTTCGAAAATCTGATGATTTCATATAATTTTTAGAATTGTAGCTTCAAAAAGAATAATAAGATGTCAGAATTATTTGGCGATCGTTTTCCACCAGCTGTGTTCTTGTAATTTATATTATTATACGTTTGTTTAGAGGAAAAACATAAATCAAGTCAATTTCAATTGAATACCGCGCGATTTATTTTCAAACAGAAATCGAATATAGGCACCTATTCCCAAGAAGAAAGTTTTAAAATTCGCTGACAATTTAAGTTGGCAGTTCCGGCAATAAATTACCGGAACCACCGACTGGGAAATTTTGATTGATGTCGCGATTTTTCTTTGAACAACTCTATTATATTATGTATTTCGGATATCTATCAGTGGCGGTTATTCAGGTGAAGAGGCTCTTCACCTACTCATCCGAGTATGAATGGTAACATTGTGTGTATATGTATATTTTTACTCATAGGGACGCCTATTAGTATACCTACGCCTAACTCGAAATATGTATATTGTTCAACACATTGGCTGCACATATTTTGAGATATATTCTACCTATTTGTATTTCTAAGTTTACTTTTTTTGCAACTCTTCGCCTATTTTTGAAGGCTCAAACCGCTACTGATATCCATATGTATAAAATGTAAAATTTTAATATTAAAAATAAAAGTTTTAATTCACCGTTGATTTTTGTGTATGTTCTTCTAATCATTACCTCGTTGAATTATGTTAATGGGAAAAAAGAAGTTTGAGTGGCGGCGTTTTGTTTAGGCTGTGTAATATAAGTTAGTAGTGGTCCTATTATTAACAGAAATCTGTAAGATATACACATACACAAAACAGGAAGTAAATAATTTACAAAATGAAAGTAAAACTGTATCTACAATTAATTTGTTTAATGCAGAAATACTTAAAATACTTCTGAATAACCTATCGTTTCTTTAGAACATTATTAACTGATTCTAGTTTAATATCAATAAATAACTTTCAAGTTTAATGTGATTTTAAAACAAATTCGTATTATATGACTTGCAAAATTGCAGCAATTAATATTCCTACCACAATTATTTAAAATCTATTCACAACGGCTGTTAACCTTGATAAAAAAAGTATAACATATTAAATTATCTTTCATCCAACATAAATAAGAAGGCATTTTTTTTCATAAACAAATTTATTTTAAAAATCTATAAAAATATACACATGCAACAATAACAGATCAAAGAATCAAGCAAAAATTTCTTGTTGAAACTTTTGCAAGTATCGCTGCCTACATTCCAAATTATCAGCAGGTCGATTATGAGCTGTCCAAACAGGTTCGCCAATAAAAAATCTCTTGGCCTTAATATAGTTCCCCTTATCCAATGTAAAACGGTGATAAATTCCACTTGGTAGCACCAACATGTCACCTGGAGTCATTTCGACTCTAATCCACTCATCATTTTTATCTCTAACATCGAAATAGCCAGAACCTTCCACGCAGAAACGTATTTCTTCATCTGTGTGGAGGTGTTCCATGTAGAAGATCTTCAATTTCTCTTCATAATTGGGAAGACACTCTTTCGAACAAACCAACTCATCTTCGAAGGTATATCCTCTGGCTTTCTTGATCTTTTCCAAAACTCCATCTGTAGCATAAGTGTCGACATTCAAATTAAAATATTCCACTCCTGTTAAGTGCTGCAATTCTTCCAAAGAAACATATTTCGGAGGATCTAAATGGTGTTCTTCACGCTGATCCACAGTCGAATTGTTATTCATGAACCAAGCTCTTACCATTGTTTTTCTCTGAAGTTTCTCGAAACAGATGCGAGATGAGACTGAAGAAATATTTTAAGTTTATCTAATTTATTATTCGTATGCGATAAATATTTATCAAAAAACTGCGTAATTGCATGCATTACATTTTGATTTAGTTTTATGAACTGTATACAAGGACAAATTTTACGTTATTGATATTCACAGGAACAGTGATTTTGTTGTGTAGTATTTTAGAATTAATGTCAAAAATATTATTGAAGACAATTTGAATATATAATCTAATTATAATAAAGAATTACATATTTTTATATAATGAATATAAACTGCATAGATATAATTATCTTTCTAAGCGTTTTTATATTTCTTTCTGTAGATATCACTAGATTTTTGTCACAGTTTTTTAGACATTCTAGAATAGTGTATTAAGAATTTTGTTAAATATTTGATTATTTTCAAAACCATTAAATTATACGTTTACTATAAATAAATATTACAAAAAGAACTGTTCTAACTTCAGTTTCTGTAGATGATTTTGCAAAATTTCAAGATTTATTGCTATGATACCTAACTTATTTTTGTCCTCCAAATGCTGTAAATGTCCACTTCATTACAAATTACCCACATTTTTTTTTAAATCCTCGAAAATTATGTAATGTAAGCACTTTACTGCATTACAAACGATATCTTTAAGAGTGAGATAATGCTGGAGATAATTTTGTCTAAAAGCTCAAGATTAGATAGACTACATACATACGTGTAATTCTATGAAAAATGATTCATTAAACAATAACATGAATAAAATGTTTTTTTCATCATGACGATTACTTTCGTGCTGAGATTAAATATTAAATTTTAAACTATTAAGGATCTGAAGGTTATTTAGAAGTTACTTTAATTGGAATTTTGTTATAAATAAACTGCCTTAAATATTTTCTGAATGTAATCTTTTTATTTAATCACCAATTACAAATTCATCACCGAACGTGCCACGTATTGATTTTTCTCCAAGTTCACCGAAGAATCCGAAGCAGAAAGTTCTGGAAATCGCTTGTAATTGGGCTTTTTAATTTCTTTCATCTATTTTTTTTTAAGTACCTACCTCATTTAATCGTATGATTTCAAAGGATATTTAAATGAATCTCTAAAAAACATGGGAATTTGAATAGAAAAGAATGATTTACACAGGCAACCAAGTATAGTCTAGAATATTCGAGTTCTGGAATATTGGAGTTTGGGAATGATTCAATTATCAAATTACGTGTCAAAAAATTATTAGAAAACATTTAAATAATTTTACTACCGTGAGGAAAATTCTAGATTTTACAATAGTAAAAATTATATTTTTAATTCATGTGTGGTAGCAATAACCTCAAATTTTTTTAGGCGATGTCTATTTATTTTAATTATCAATCTTCACAAAAACTAAAGGATAAAATGCAAGAAAATTGAATGATTTAGAATTTATTTTACGTATTCTAAAATTTTAGTTTATTAGAAGAAAATTTTGTAACCAATAAATTATTGTCTGAAGGGTATTTTATTATTTTTCCAAATTATTCTCGTTACAAAATGTATAGTACTAAGAAATATACATTCTTCAATTAATTATAATCATGTTAAAGGGCTACGTAATTAATAAAATCAGATAAATCTGTGATAGCAATAAAAAATTTGGATAATTTCTTTATCTTGCATTTCTTGGATTAACAAATGTGATTCGAATGTGTCTCCATTGATGTTTGATCACCTCCCTTATTGAGACTTAGGTAAAGTGTTCCGATTTATAATTTTTAGGAATATTTTTGAATTAAATTACCCTTTAATATAAATTTCGCGCGCGCTAAACCGGAAACATTTTGCGTTAGAAGCACATGGTTCAACGGATAGAAGATTCGATTCCTTTCTAGAACCTTCCAGAACGCGGAAGGCCATATAAAAACAAGCGACGAACGTGCGCCAAATCAATATACAAAAAGCAATTGCAAGTGACGCTACTCTCCGTCTCAAAGCTTAATTCAAAGCGGTTTCGCTCATTGTGTGATTGATTTTAGTGCAAGTTAAAGAATATTTTTATTCACGGTATGTAGATTTTCTCGTTAAATTAATTATTTTTCTAAAAATACATTAAATTACCCGTGTTTGTCCAAGCGTCATTTTATTTTACCGGCAATTGTCCGGCATTTTGATTTAAGTTTTTAGGCTTTCGATTTTTATCCAATTTCAAGGTATTAAGTATGAATTTTTTTTCCGGTTACAGATGCCAGAAGACACACAAAGCAGCGAGGTTGAAACCTTCGCCTTCCAGGCGGAAATCGCCCAGTTGATGAGTTTGATCATCAACACCTTCTACTCCAACAAAGAAATCTTCCTCAGAGAATTGATTTCGAATTCCTCCGATGCCCTCGATAAAATCCGCTATGAATCGCTTACCAACCCATCAAAATTGGAGACTGGCAAAGAACTTTACATCAAAATTATACCAAACAAGAACGAGGGCACTTTCACTGTCATAGATACGGGTATTGGTATGACAAAAGCTGATTTAGTCAATAATCTTGGTACGATCGCCAAATCCGGAACTAAGGCTTTCATGGAAGCCTTGCAAGCCGGTGCTGATATTTCGATGATTGGTCAATTTGGGGTGGGTTTCTATTCAGCTTACCTGGTTGCCGATAAAGTTACAGTCGTATCAAAACATAACGATGATGAGCAGTACATCTGGGAATCTTCTGCCGGTGGTAGTTTCACCGTAAGATTGGATCATGGCGAACCGTTAGGACGTGGTACAAAAATTGTTTTACATATTAAGGAAGATCAATCTGAATTCTTAGAGGAGAGCAAAATCAAGGAAATTGTAAAGAAACACTCGCAATTCATTGGTTACCCAATCAAGTTAGTTGTTGAGAAGGAACGTGAGAAGGAATTAAGTGATGATGAAGCCGAGGAAGAGAAAAAAGAAGAAGAGACCCCTGCCGAAGATGATAAACCAAAGATTGAAGATGTAGCTGATGATGAAGATGAAGATAAAAAAGATAAGAAGAAAAAGAAGACCATCAAAGAAAAATACACTGAAGATGAAGAATTGAACAAGACCAAACCAATTTGGACAAGGAATGCAGATGATATTAGCCAAGAAGAATACGGAGAGTTCTACAAATCGCTCACAAACGATTGGGAAGATCATCTTGCTGTTAAACACTTCAGCGTTGAAGGTCAGTTAGAATTCAGAGCTTTACTCTTTGTCCCTCGCAGAGTTCCATTTGATCTCTTCGAGAACAAAAAACGAAAGAATAACATCAAATTATATGTGAGACGTGTTTTCATCATGGATAATTGTGAGGAATTAATCCCCGAATATTTGAATTTCATCAAGGGTGTTGTTGATAGCGAAGATTTACCATTGAACATCTCTCGTGAAATGTTACAACAAAATAAGATTTTGAAAGTCATCCGTAAAAACTTGGTCAAGAAATGCATGGAGTTGTTCGAGGAATTATCTGAAGACAAAGATGGTTATAAGAAATTCTACGAACAATTCTCTAAAAATCTGAAATTGGGTGTCCATGAAGATTCCCAAAATAGAGCTAAACTGGCTGATTTACTCCGTTACCACACCTCAGCCAGTGGAGATGAAGCTTGCTCATTGAAAGAGTATGTCAGCCGCATGAAGCAGAACCAGAAACATATATATTACATCACCGGTGAGAGCAAAGAACAAGTCTCGAATTCCTCATTTGTAGAACGTGTTAAGAAGCGTGGATTCGAAGTTGTATACATGACAGAACCAATCGATGAATATGTTGTACAACAAATGAAAGAATATGATGGCAAACAACTAGTTTCTGTTACCAAAGAAGGCTTGGAATTCCCTGAAGATGAGGATGAAAAGAAGAAACGTGAAGAAGACAAAGCTAAATATGAAGGCTTGTGTAAAGTAATGAAGACAATCTTGGATAACAAAGTTGAGAAAGTAGTTGTATCAAATCGTCTAGTTGAATCGCCGTGCTGTATCGTAACATCCCAATATGGCTGGACAGCTAACATGGAACGCATCATGAAAGCTCAAGCACTCCGTGATACATCTACCATGGGATATATGGCTGCAAAGAAACACCTTGAAATCAACCCTGATCATCCCATTGTTGAAAACCTCCGTCAAAAGGCAGAAGCTGATAAAAATGATAAGGCTGTGAAAGATCTCGTTATCCTCCTCTTTGAAACCGCTTTACTAAGCTCTGGTTTCACCTTGGACGAACCTCAAGTCCATGCGTCTCGTATCTACAGGATGATCAAGTTGGGTTTGGGTATCGATGAAGATGAAATGGCTGTAGATGAATTACCAGCTGGAGATGCACCAACCACAACTGAAGGTGAATCTGAGGAAGCTTCAAGAATGGAGGAAGTTGATTAAGTTAGAAGTTAACGTTGAACAAGAAGAGTATTAACAACGTTTACTAATCCCTGTGTTTTATATTAAAATTTGTATTGAGCATGTGTTCTAATATGTTCTGCTACTGTATTCATTCCATTTTGAATATTGTATTTATTTTTTTTTTATTATGATCATTTTCATTGTATTATAATAAAATTTAAATTCAACGCTGTCATATGTTAGAGCAATGTAGACTGTGAATTTGAGAAAGTAAATAAAGTTTTTTTTTGAAGTTATATTCCTTTTGTTTAAATTATCCAGACTAAATGTAAGTACATTTTATCATAATTATGACTTTGCAGCTTGGAAAAAGTTTAATGTAATTTCCCCATAGAAATATTGGGTAAAGTTTATATGCATCGCCGTTCTATAATTTTTCTAAATCGATAAGTATCCTTATGCAAGTTAACGCTTACCTCCAATCTAAAACAGTATTATGAATCTCAACCTAACACAAAATTCGAATTATAAAATTTCCCGCCAAGTTATTTTGCTTTACAACAACCAATAATAAAAGAGGACGACATAACCAATCTAACCTTAATTCGTTTTTCAATAATTATTATCCTTTGCAATTATTTCCTTAGAAAACCTACTTTAGTTATTTTTCCGACGGATTAAATCATCACCAAACTGAATTTTATTAGAACAATATGGAACCCAATACTGAAAAACCACAAAAAAAATCAGATGAAGGTAAAATGTAAATACATTGATTTTAAAATATTATGTGCTGTATTTCTAGTTGATCGATTCAAAGATGATCCAGACGCTATTTATCGTATCTACAGCATAATATCTTACTTCATCGTCCTAGTAATAATAGGAATACCGGTATGGTGGTATACAACACGTGTATATAGAGCACTTTTACCTATTGATGAAATGCTGGACTACGATATATCTCATAAAATAGTTAGAGAAGATAGTATTCCGTTAAGTTTAGAGTATGACGTGTTAATTACCATTTTAAATCCAAATCCACGGAATCTAACTGTGGATTTAGATGCAAGAATATTAAAAGTCAATCTAGAGCCATTTTTAGAGACAATTAATTCTATTGTTAATTTCACAGTGAAATCGCAGTGGTTGTATTTAACAGAACTAGGAATTACGCCA
Source organism: Marronus borbonicus (assembly GCA_902655005.2). NCBI lineage: Eukaryota > Metazoa > Arthropoda > Insecta > Coleoptera > Scarabaeidae > Marronus > Marronus borbonicus. The sequence goes on along the minus strand of LR737380.1, from coordinate 23,856,644 downwards.
AAAATTATTGTACAAAATAAATATGCAATATACGAAGATCAATTGCCATTAATTATCACCCCATTGGAGAAGAAAATGTGGTCACATCTGTCACCAAGACCGACTTTGAACCTAGTAACGTACATTGCAAAATGCGATGCACTTTTGTATATTTATAATCGGAATGATATGGCTGTTCAAAGTAATGCTTTCTTGAATCCTCGCTGGGGTGGAATTTCCATAATTAACCCAGATAGGGAATCCTGTATTAAAGGCTTGTACAAACCAAATATAGCGAAGATCATTTTACTCTATATAACGCAGTTGAAAGAGTTAATTGGACTCAAAGGTTCCTCGCAGAAAGATATTGAGGACTTGGCAAGGATGAAATCGCTTGATATGATCATTTCAACCAGACGTACATTAAAATCCCTCGCCTTACTGTTGTCGGAAATCAGCAGCATTGTAATCAGCGAAGAAGTCGCTTTGAAAATTAAAAAAGCACTTGAAAATGTCACTAAAGCCGATGATTTTTTCAATAAGAATGATTTAACTAATGCGTTACAGTCTGCAAAGCAAGCTTATTATAATTCAGAAGGTGCATTTAGTGATCCGTCATTATTAGCGCTGTTGTATTTTCCTGATGATCAAAAGTAAGTGCTAGCATAAATATCAATTTCTCTGTTTGATTAAAAACAATTATCTTCCAGGTACGCCATTTATATTCCACTTTTTTTACCAATAATGATACCAGTGTTCATGTCTATAACTACCTTGAAGAAGTGGTACATTCAGGAGAAGTTAAAAAAGCAAAAAATTGATTGAAAGGCGCATATAAACATGAATTTCCTTTCAGTGCAGCAAATTAAATAATTTATTTTGTTCATAAATTGATTTCAATTGTAACTATCTAGTCCACATAACAGAAAATGATACAATTCTTTAGTTCTATGTATTATCAATAATTGTGATTGTAAATAAGTAAAATAAAGCCCATTTGATATGCAAATGTATCCTTGCAATCAAATTACAAAAGCAAAATATAGAGGCCCAAAACCTGCTTTCTGAGGAATACCTTAAGCTATTTATAGGTTTTTGATTCAAGCACTTTTAACGCGTAACATCGTGAATACTCCATTAATTTAATTTAAAAAATTTTGAGTATAATATTCAAAATTAACCTTTTCCCTCGGATTATTACAGGGAATTAATGAGAATAGGTTGCATACCACTGCAAGACATGAAGGAATAAAAGAATATGAAATCCAGGATGATAATAATAATTTTCTATTTGTTGCATTAAAAATAAATCATTTTTAAGAAATTAATTATTGAAAATCACATTTATATACTAAAAATTAACTTTAAGTAAGTTCATTTTTAGTAGGTTGGCAATAAACTGACGCGTTTTTTCAAATTCATATTTCAAAAGTATTAGATGCATTGTAATGTTAAATTGTTTATATTTATATCATACAATACGATTATTGCTTAATTAATTAACAATGTTGATTTATTTTATTCTTTAATAATATATAATTTCTGCCATTAAATTAACTTAGCGTTTATTGAGATTCAATTGTTCTTTGTTTTTTAAATTTCGGTTCTATAGAAATGATACTTTTTACTATTTTTTAAAAATTAAGACATTCTAACAATCATGGAAAAAGACAGATATGAAGCACGTATTTTTGAAGATGGTAACCAGAGTAAAGAAAGTGAAGCCAATCAAAGTACTGCTTATAATGGACACATTTGTGGTAACCTTCAAACGGTACAGAATGTAAAAGCCGTGGAAGAAAGTAATCACGGTATTACGGAAAACGGAGGAATATAGGATTAATAATAAGGTTTTTTTCAGATCAATGCAGAAATCGCCTTGAAATGTTTAGCTACAGAGCTTCATACTGCAATCGAAAATAGAACATCTTTAGAAAAATTCTTACACGAATGTGAATTTCAAAACCATCAGTTAGATTTGGAGCAAAAGGATAAAATGGAGCTGAATAAGGAAATAGAAACTGTTGACACGATCATAAACATTCTGAAATGGAAATTTGAGGCTTATACAGAGGATCTGAGTAAATCAAAATCAGAAACACTCAAATACAAGAACAAAATCGATGAAGTATTTAATAGCTATGTGTTGTACAAAGAAGCATTCAAAGAAGAATTTGAAATGAACTACAGTTACATTCAAGGATACCAAAATCAGTTTGTGAAACAGTCGAATGTAATGGTGAGCAAAGAGCGATTTACTAATAAAAAAATTAAATTAGGAGATATGATTAAGTTACATGAAGACTTAGCCCGCATGGAGAAAAACAAGGAGTTATTAGATAAGGCCGAATGGGTCCAAGAAGTTAAGAAGAACAAAGATGATGTTAAGAAACAGCAAGAAAAGCTGAGATTGATTACTGCAGAAAGAATCAAGCTGTTAAAACAACAGCATTGCCAATATGAAGTTAAGACTAATGAAAGACTCTCGGAAAAAGATATGTTAAAAGAAAGGTTGGTATCATATACAATTTTCAATTATAATTTAATCAAAAAAATTATTGCGATAGGTTAGTAGCTCAACAACAATGTTTACACGATTTGGTTAAAAAATTGGAGTCACTGGAAAGTGAAAACGTGAATTTGTTAAGCACCAAAGATAAAATAAGAAAGGAGATTTTTGAGAGTCAAAAAAACTGCAATGATCTTATCAAAAGCTTGGAGGAAAGTAGTTCGACTACAGCTAATAATAACAAAGAAATGAAGGAAGTAAGCGGTTCAGAAATGTAAAAATTTAATCTTTTCCTATAATATTAAGTAAAATTCTCTTAATTCTAAAATCACCTACCACATTAATTGTTACTAATATCTATGTAAACTATTAATAGTTACTACCTGGTTTGTAAAAAGAATCATCATTTATATTAAAAATGCATTTCTATCTTTTATTCCATTTCTAATCATAGTATTGTAACCTATAAAGCTTGGTTACTTTTACGATAGAAAAATTATTAATACTCGCATTGCAAAACGCCCCTGAAACAGGGCTAAAGAATAGAGAACTGTATTATCTACCTAGTCAGTGTTACTTTCTAATTCTACCCCTAGATCATTAATGATAGCAAGGACTGTGATGTAGTATGGTAAACAACACAAGTATCGGCAACCTCCGCACCACACAACTTTAATTAATTATTATATAATTAATCCGGGATGGCCGTTTCGAGGAGAGGAATGGTCCTCATCATCAACCGGTAACCATATGGTAGATGACTGCGTTACCTACATATACAGATTTGTACTGGTTAATTTAAATTAAGCGCCCAGCTTTGCTACACATATTTTAAATCTTCAGGAAAGACCGTAGCATATATATTACATGTGCCCGTACCTTTCCGTACCTCCCGAGAAAGAAAAATATATCAGCAATCAAATGTTGTGAACGCAATTGATTTCACGCTGATGTAAAGAAATACTCTTTGAAACCAAACTTTCACTTTTTTCACTTTACTACATAGAAATTTAGCCCTTGGTGGGTGAAAATAATTAACCCAGAAATAATAAATGAAGAGCGATGTGATTGGCTAATGCCAACAAATAATTATGGCATACTCCTTCTTCAACACTGCCAACCTTACATTTTTATCTTCTGGCGGCAATATTTTAAAATTCAAATTACACATTCTAAATGAAAAACTGAAATTGATAATTTATGTGAGTAGTAAAAAGGACAATTTCATATTCAGGTATTTTTGGAGAGGTGTTCGGCTGAACGTAAAAATATATCAACATCAATGTTTAATGGATTGCAGAATATCAAATTTAGGAAGTTATATTTTTGATAATAACTTAATAATATTTAGCTTCCAACCAGAATATATTATCTATGCTTCCAACTTCCAAGCAACAAAATTCTCAAAAGAAATAATTTTCCCGTTGTGTGGGTATTTCCTCGAATATATCGAAAAACTGCTAGGAAATCTAAACGATAAGATAATTCGTGGCTGAATTTAGTCAACCAATTCTCTAAATTCGGAAAAGATAATAACCATTTAATAATTACAGATAAAGGAAAATGAAGCTGGCTAGTAACATTAGTTAGAAAGATGGTGGACATCTTGTGTAAAAAGTACTAAATTGTGTCAAATTTATATGACATTAACATTGTAAATTGTTTAACCGGGAAAATTTCGTAATAAACGGCGTTTTGAGAATGAGTGCGCCCTTGTTATTCGCGTGTTCCAAATGCTTCTCCAGACATCCATTCGAAGAACTCTCAGCCGGGCAGCAGTTGTGCAAAGTGAGTTGTTTATATTACATAGAGGTTATACACATATACACAAGCGATAGAGAATTGTCTCCCTTTTGTGATGTATATAAACATATTTCTCTATATTCCATGGATATTAACGGCTAGCCAAACTGTTTTATTATATAATGCGTTGAAATTAACGTTTCTGCGTTGCTATTTTTATATCATTTTTCGCTCAGGAATGTCGTGGAGCATTTCCTATGGTGAAATGTACATATTGTCGCTCGGAATTTCAACAAACGTCCAAAGGGAGCACGAGTACGATTTGTAAAAAATGCGAGCAAAATGTTAAAGCGTACGGCAAGCCAACCGCTTGCGAATACTGTAATATAATCGCTGCGTTCATAGGAAATAAGTGCCAGAGATGCACGAATAGCGAGATCAAATATGGTCCACCTGTCAACTGTGAACAGTGTAAACAGAAATGCGCGTTTGATCGTCACGATGACGATAAAAAGGTAAATATATTACGTTCGATTTGCGTTCCTGATATTATTTGTCATTTCTCGACACGCTTCTAGGTCGATGGGAAATTGCTCTGTTGGCTATGCACCTTATCGTTTAAAAGGGCATTGGCCAAGACGAAGCAATCGGATGCTGATCGACACGTGATCAAAATGACTCAGCTACGGGAAAGCAAGCATAAAGAAGGAAAGTGAGTATTAGGTTGTATCGCTTGAAAGGTTAGGTGCATTGCTGCGGTTTTAGATTGAGAAGTCATAATAAACGACCTCAACGGATCGACGTTACCAAGATGCCACCTACCGATGCCGATAATGGACCTCCTAGTAAAGCTCCTCGAAATAATGCTGGACCTGGGTTGATTAGAGCCGATATTGATCCCAATAGCTCGGATCATATGGTTGCTATGACACAGCTCAAAGAACAAATCGCCAGCTTACAGAAGCAGTTGAATCAGAGAGATGCACAATTGCTTAGTAAAGATAAATTGGTGGGTAGTTTTTCCTTTCTAGGCTTTTTAAGGTGATGTTAGTATTTAATTGCAGGTGTTATTATTCATGATTTACTATGCTACCAATTCTTTTTAGTATCCATTATCTCGTAGCCTCTATATCTGATTTAATTTTTGAAGAAAAAGTGTTCACAAGTTTTAACATACAGAAGTACAGAAGCATTATATGTGGTGCTATTTAAAAGGATGACGTTTCTGATGTTTGATTATGGGAAAGCTTGGTGTTTATTACTGAAAACCTTGTCCCAATTTTATTCTTGGTCTTCGCACTTTATCTTGCAATTTTTTTTTTTATTTGCACTTTCAGGTTTGGAGAAAAGATAATATTCGTTTTCTTTAAAGATTCGTCTGATCAAACGAAATTACTACGTTTCGTCGTTTCGCTTTTTTACGTTTTCAAGCATCTGTATGTCGGAAAGTAGAAGCTACAGGTCCTGCACCTGGGTAAATATATTTGTACTCTTCTCAGAAACTAGAAAGTAGTGGCACATCTCTGTCAGTTGTCATGCTTTCTGATTTTTGTCCTTGAGTTCCTACAATTTGTGATCTCTCCTTCAAGTAGGAACATGTTTTTCCATGTATTCAATAGCACTGTACTTTCTACAATAGTATCTGGTGGTCCATGGAAACACCTCTACACTTTTTCCCATTATTCAGTTCATTGTAAAGTGAGTTTTTAAATTCAAGCATTGCGATTCCCCTTGATTTATTCTTTATAGAACCATGTTAATGCAAACTTAAAATGTTGAAATAATTTCAAAAATTGTATTAATGTATCACATAGAATTTTTTTTTCATTATTCACCAGTAATGATCTGGGGCTTTGATGATTTATTTGTCAGTGATGTAAGAGGTTGGATCAGGAATTGAATATTTTGTTTCAAGATGATATTTGTTATTAAGTCAATATCAGAAGAGTTGGATGGTTTTAGTTCTGACACAGCTTAAAGAACCTCCTTATCTAAATACACACTACAATCATTGAGCTCTATATTGTAGTAAGATTTGTTTGGCTTGTTGATGGATACTTCTTGACACCATTTATAAAAAAAACTATTAAATCCTTGCGTCATCTTAACTGAGGGTTTAATACTAACATTATCCTGACTTTCTTTATCTCCATTTCTGTTGTTGTTTATTATCTTCCAGACAGTTCTTGTTTTATTAGTTTCTGTTTTGTATAAATTAGCACTCTAAAGTCGCTTAGCAGCGCTAAAAACAGATTTATGCAACTTGTAATATGAAAAATCTTTCTCCAGCCTCAAGAAACGGTCGCGATCATTTCTCAGGATGGAACAGTTTGTAGCCGATTCACCTTTCGCACTCCACCGTTTCGACTGTGCCTTGGCTTTAGGAGTGCACTGGTGTATCCTAGTTTCATCTAATTCCGACTTATTTCCTTTAAATTGCTTCAAAAGAACTTTAAAAGTGTTCATTCGAATACGTTTTTGGCACTTCCTTTATGCTAAATACTTCGGTCGATAGATGACAAACATGCTCTTTCGAGATGCCGACAACCGCTGTTATCTCTCTAACCTTAATTCTATGATCGTCTAGCACCATTTGGTGGAACTTTTCGGTGATAAATTAATCTGGTACGGCAACGTTTAAATTCAGTTGCTCAAAACTGCGCAAAGTGCAAAGTACCCGTAAACAGCCTCCATCCTGGCTGTAATTTGCGTATGCGTATTGCCTTTCAAATGCAAGAATTTAATGATATTCAGGTTTTTCTATTTTTACGGAAACACTAATATGATAAACGAATATCAAGCAACAACTGAGCGTCCAACATGGCTAACTTTTTCAAAAGTGATTTTAAACGTGCTTGTATTACCAGCACATTGTTGATGAGTAACACCATCTTCATGTTGCGGCTTGAAGCTTTTCAGATATCTATCATAGCAAGCAGCTTGAAGAATATGTGGTTAGAATGTTCAGAGGTATTAAGTAATTTCTATAAGATAGTTAATTGACACCATAATTTTAAAAGTATTACATTTTGAAGACTGATCATCCCATTTCAGCAAAAGAAATTCTAAGGTACTCTTAGCAGCATAGCTGAATTTGAATGTTGGAAATCTGTAAATTTGAATAGGAATATTAATATCGTTCGAAAGTAATTAGTTTTCGATGCCGAACAGGAAATACTGCACCTAACTTCATACTTAGCAACACAAAAATACGCTACACGATACGTTACGGTTCTATTGTTTTAGATAACGGAACTGAAAGCGAAGCATTTCACCGTTGAGAATGAATTCCGGAACAAGATCAAGTCGGTGGAGAAAGATCACGAGAACAAAATCGAAATGCTCACCACCCGAATACAGACTCTTCTAAAGGAGATCGCCAGTCTGTCGAAGAGCACAAAACGCGATCGTGTTGCCGCCGCCAGGGAGAGTTCGAACAATAGTGGCAGTGGAACGGACAGTCCTAATACACAGTAATCAAATTTATTACTACGTATAAGAATTAAAATCATTGAATTAATTACGTTATAAATATTGTGTATAGAATTAAATATCCACGTAAAACAGGAAGATAAAAAAAAAATATGAAAAAATTAAGAAAACTCAAAAAAAGAGAATTAGAATGAATATATTAGTACTGGTGCACAAATCCATCTTTTTCTGACACATTTTGAATGGTTTAAAAATTGATTACGACTGGTGATTACATACAAGGTTTATTGATTATATTTAGACTCCGCTTCGATCCTCTATAGAGCGTCGTGTAGGGAAAGAGTGT